>VDFB02271358.1:1059228327-1059474160 GCA_007258455.2 Sequoia sempervirens
AAAATTCATTTTCTTTTTTTTTTAATCCTATATTATGCAAAACATAGAATGTGACACATGTTTCAGATCCAAAAAATGTGAGACCATTTGAAAGCTATAGATGGTTTTCAATCAGTCTATTAATTAAGACTTTAGTCATAATTCAAGTAGAAAATGAATAATAATTATTTATTAAATTCAAAGTAAAGAATAATTTATATTGGTGGAAAGCTGAGAATCTCCTTTAAAAACCCTTTTCGTTTCATCAATTTTGGGTAAAAAAAAGTCGCTAGCCACATGGGCCATCATATCAATTACATATTGTCACTTTTTGGCCCATCATGATCCTGCACATACCCATATTATATGTTGAAATATATTATATATTGATATATGATATATATTATATAACATATGACATTCTAATAACACTAGAGGTGATAGATATACATTTGCTAGGTGTGAATTGTTAAGACTTAAGGCCATGTCAGTTAGATCACATAATGGATATCCATTTAGTAACAGATATCCATTTTCTGAATTATATAAAAAACAAAAAAGGGACTATTTTGAGTATTTCAACAGTTCCTACATTCTTTTTGTCACAAAAATCTCTTGTTTTCTATCTACATCAGATGAAATTCAATTTTTCAAATATTCTCTTACACTTTTTATAGAATCCCAATCATTTGTGTGTGTTTTTTGTTTGTGCAATGGGGAGCAAAAGTCGGCGTAAGAGAAAAGGTAAAAGGAAACTTACAACAGATCAAATTGAAGCATATAGAGACAAAGATAGAGAAAGTCAAAGGAAAAGAAGACAAGGTATGCAAAATACTCAAATTGAAGCTTCTTCTAAACCATTGAATGTTAATTCAAGTGAAGATGAAATAGGAATTGAAAATATTGATCATATTCAAATTGAAAATGAAAACATTGAAATTGAAAATGAAAATGTTAACAACATTGAGAATGAAAATGTTGTTGAAAATGAAAATGTAGTTGAAAACGAAATTGTTTCTTGCAAATGAAAATTTTGTTCAAAATGAAATTGTAATTGATAATGTTGAAAATGAAAATGTGGTTGAAAATGAACCTTATGCAACACCTAATTACAAAAGAACCCCTAAATGGTTGGTTGAAATAGATGAGAACATAATTGATAATCTTCAAGGGAAAAGGTCACAACGAACGGTCTGTTTGTGGGCTACGAAATTGTTCAATGAATTCTTTTCCAATAAGATATTAACCGAACAATGCCAACTTTTTGTGCAATTACTTAAGATTTACAAAATGAGACCATTATTAAAGATTTGTCTCACAAAAAAAATAGGAAAAAATAGTCTTATTGTAAAAAATCTTTTTAATGCTCTAACCTCTATTGGAAAGACTCGCAAGGAAAAATATAAAAGGGCTACTCGAAGAGTGATCACAGCCTCACTAGTAAGCCATCATTTGAAAAATGTTCATTTAATGAGACAAACTTTATTGATTTTAACTTAAATCGTAAAACATTGAATAGAACACTATCAAGAAGAGGAAGACTCAATAGTGCTCTTCAAAATGATATGTGGGATTTTAGTGGGAGGCTTCCACATGTTCATAAAAAGCTAACCAATAATGTAAAGATGTAAATTGAACAATATTGGAATTCTCACTCTAGAGTATCACCAAACGTAAAGGATGTTTTAAAGTTAGGGATTGGCAATAGAGATTGTGCACCCTATCATAAACATTTTTCAGAATCTAGCCAAATAATTTTGTACAAACAATTTTTTCAAGAACTTCCACATTGGAAAATCTCACAAAGGGATTTTGAGTCTTTCAAACCATTTTATTGTGTTCCTATTAAGGTTCGTAATACATGTTGTAAATACCATGTTGAGTTTTCAATCTATCATGAATTGTTATGCCATATTCATTCTATTATGCATACTAACAAAATGTTGTAGGAGTGTCATGTAGTGCAACTTCCCAAGTCATCCAGGGAGTTGTTAGATACATTTTTATGCATTAGATTTGATTGTTGCTTATTTTATAAAAATGATTGCTTAAATAAAACGTGCTTGCAATGTGGTGGTTTATCAAAGTTTGTAACATGCTTTCATGAGGGCAGCGATCATGAATTTGAACAAAATTGTTGAGAAAAAAATATGAGATAGTGAAATACACATTGAAGAGTGGAGGTGAGGGTTCTAGATGGGAGTTGGTTGCAAGAGAGGTAAGTATTGCTAATTTTATTTCAGATTTTAAGAAAAATATTTTCTATAAGTATGCAAGTTATAGCCATAGGTCGTAGTGGTTGGATCGACAATTCAAGATGTGTAAGGACTCTTTCCCCATTGGAACTATTGTATATGTAGTTGATTTTGCTGAAAATTACACATTGTAACCACAAAATGAAGCTCAATCACAATATTATAATTCTATTCAAATTGCTATTTTTTTCCACATAACATATAGGCATGCCCTTGATAGTACAAAATAGGACAGGAAGATAATCATGGAGTACCATTTTTACATGAGTGATGATAGATCTCATTCATCTGAGTTTGTACAACATTATTTTGAAAAAAAATTTGAGTTCTTGTAGGAAAAAGGAATTGCAATGGGTCAACGTTTGATTTTGTCAGATTAATTGCACATGGCAATTCAAGAATGCTCACATGTTTTATTGGTTGGAGAGGGGTGTACCACGTATTTAGAGTATTTTTGAAGCTAGGCATGGAAAAGGTGAGCAAGATGGTGCAGGTGCATGTGTGAAGAGAGCTTTGGTTAAGGAACAAATGAAGATTAGAGGTGGTTCAATATTCAGTGATGCACATTCTATTTTGGATTTTTTTACCTATGCACTATTACAAGGAGGGACACTTGATTCACAAGTCAGTAGGTTCTTTTGGTTGGTTGAGGAGGGAATAGTGGGAGGAAAAATGAAATTTCAAACAATTAGAGATTCTTCAAAGATGCATTCATTTTGAAGCTCAGATGTGAGTGCATGGACCATATGGACACAAGAGATGGCTTATTTTTGTTAGAATTGTATTCAGTGTGATTGGGATCAGTGCGAGTCAAGTGAATGGGTAGATACATGGATTCGACAATACCTAACCCCTTTATCTATAACACAATCCTCATTACAAGATGTAATGGAAAGTTCTCTTGACTACAAACATCTTTTAGATCTTGTACAACCATGACATGTCTATGTAGTTGTAGCACCATAGGGGAATGAAGAGGGATTGGACTATAGGTTGGCACAATGTGTATAGGGAAAGAAAAATCTAACACAACTAATGAAAAATGATTATGGCTTCATGTATCCTACAGGTTTAGTTTTTGTTTCTCGAACTTGGTTGCATTACCATTTCACCATTGTTTAGGTTGTTTACAATAATATAGATTTGTTATTCTAAGTATATTTAGATGTTGATAAAAATTTATGATCACACAGGTTTAGTTGTTGTTTTTAGAACTTGGTTGTGAACATATATGATTAGAAAGAATGACATACCTACATTTGAAGACTATGAGAAACACAAAACCATTTTGATGTATTCACACCTTGTTATAGCAACAAATGTTAAGTTATTGAGACATCATGTGAGACCAAAAACAAAAGAACTATGGAAAATTAGTAGTGTTGATCATGAAGCATTATTGGAAACTCTGAAGGTAAGAGATGACCCTATAGGGACACTTGAGTAGCAGATCATTTGTTGTATGGGACAGGTATGATATTATTCATTACATTTTGACATTGTTTATCTACTAAGGTTCATTATTTAGGTTGTTTAGAATAATATAGATTGGTTTTTCTAAGCATCTTTTATAGTTTGCATTCCCAATTCATCATCATTTAGGTTGTTTAGAATAATATAGATTTGTTAGTCTAAGCATGTTTTCTATTGTGACGATATACATATCTCATTTGAAGTATATTGTGATGTTCCTAACATGATAGATCATGGATCTGTTGCAATAATAGCCAACTTTGATTGTTTGGGAGAGGTATACGACGTATTAGAATAATATAGATTGGTTATTCTAATCATCTTTTATAGTTTGCATTATGATTTCATCATCATTCAGGATGTTTAGAATAATATATATTTGTTATTCTAAGCATCTTTTCTATTTTGAAAATATATATTTTTCATTTGAATTATATTGCAATGTTCCTAGCATGATACATCATGGACTTGTTGCAACAATAGCCAACTCTGATCCTTTGGGAGAGGTATGCAAGAGATTAGAATAATATAGATTTGTTATTCTAAACATCTTTTATAGTTTGCATTACCATTTCATCATCGATTAGGTCATTTAGAATAATATAGATTTGTTATTCTAAGCATCTTTTTTATTGTATGTAGTTTGACTACTACCATAATGGTTTGTATAGGTGGTTCACTCTAGAACGTCAACATGCTACTCTTGTGGAAGAGTGTGTCGACCATGAAGGAAATGCAAGCTCTATTTCCTTCCCCTATTGGGAAATTCCTATGTATTAGGGTCATTTGTTGTATGCCTACATAGCATTTTTTAAATCCTATGTTTGATAGCAATTATTGAATGATAATATCATGCATATTGTGTACACTTTATATGTATTCAAGTGTATACTTTACAACTTATGTGTATACTTTGTCACTTATGAGTATTGCAATGTATACTTTACAACTTAGATGTTTTAAAGTGTATACTTTATATTCATGTGTGTAGTTCACAACTTAAGTGTATTTGAGTAAATGAATCACTTTTTCACTTATTGAAAAGGAACAAAACAAACCCTAAATCCCTTTGCACCTTTACACCGCATCCATCAGACCCTTTTTCCATGAACTGAAAATTCATCACTATAGGAAAACACCTTTGAGATAGCAAAAAAGGAGAGAGGTTATTGTAGAGGATCCCAACACAATCCCATAGTCTCATACAAAGAGTTTGTAGGCATCATGGTTTCTGAGAAATAGAGATTCAAAGATTACTACCTTTTAGCACTTTGAACTCTTAAGGGAAATCGTAGGTCCAATGTAAATTGGAGTGATTCAGAGTATTTGTGTGCAAAAGAGGACCATCCCTATCAGAAAAATACCCATCTAGATGTGTTGGAATAGTCTGTTTGCTCCTACGAGTTGCAAAATGAAAGTTGCACCACTTTGCAACTTTACACTGCTTGCATTTGACAACTTTTTCCTCAACTGAAAACTCATCACCACAAGAAAATGCCTTTGAGATAGAAAAACCCGAGAGAGGTTATTGTAGAGGGTCTCAACACAATCCCATAGCCTCAAATGAAGAGTTTTTAGGCATCATATTTTTTGAGAAATAACCCTTCAAAGATTACTTCCTTTTAACACTTTGGACTCTTAAGGGAAATCGTCGATCCAATGTAGCTTGGAGTTATTCGGAGTATTTGGGTACAAAAGAGGACCATCCCTAGCATAAATGTACCCATCTAGATGTGTTGGAATATTCTATTTGGTCCTACGAGTTGTAGCACGAAAGTTGCACCACTTTGCAACTTTACATTGCTTGCATCTGACAACTTTTTCCTCAACCAAAAACTCATCACCGTGGGAAAAAACCTCCAAGATAGCAAAAACCGAGAGAGCTTATTATAGAGGGTCTCAACATGATCCCATATCCTCAGACAAAGAGTTTGTAGGCATCACGGTTTTTGATAAATAGCCCTTAAAAGAATGCTTCCTTTTAGCTCTTTGGACTCTTAAGGGAAATTGCCGGTCCAATGTAGTTTAGAGTGATTCAGAGTATTTGGGTGCAAAAGAGGACCATCCCTCGCGTAAACCTACCCATCCGAATGTGTTGGAACAATTTTTTTGGTCCTATAAGTTGCAAAATGAAAGTTGCACCACCATGCAACTTTACACTTCTTGCATTTGACAAATTTCTCCTCAACTAAAAACTCATCACCACAGGAAAACACCTCTGAGATAGCAAAAACCGAAAGAGGTTATTGTAGAGGGTCTCAACACAATCCCATATCCCTAGACAAAGAGTCTATAGGATCACTATTTTTGATAAATAGCCCTTCAAAGATTGCTTCCTTTTAGCACTTTGGACTCTTAAGGGAAATCGTTGGTCAAATGTAGCTCAGAGTAATTCAAAGTATTTGGGTGCAAAAAAGGACCATCCCTAGTATAAACATACCCATCTGGATGTGTTGGAATAGTCTGTTTGGTCCTATGAGTTGTAGAATAAAAGTTGCACCACTTTGCAACTTTACACTGCTTGCATCTAACAACTTTTTCCTCAACTAAAAACTTGTCACCGTACAAAAACACTTCTGAGATAGCAAAAAAAGAGAGAGGTTATTGTAGAGGGTCTCAACATGATCCTATAGCCTCAGACAGAGAGTGTGTGGGCATCATGGTTTCCGAGAAATAGCCCTTCAAAGATTGTTGTCTTTTAGCACTTTGGACTCTTAAGGGAAATCATCAGTCCAATGTAGCTTGGAGTGATTCAGAGTATTTGGGTGCAAAAAAGGACCATACCTAGCATAAGCGTACCCATTCAAATGTGTTGGAATAGTTTGTTTGGTCCTACGAGTTACATAATGAAAGTTGTATCACTTTACAACTTTACACTGCTTGCATCCAACAACTTTTTCCTCAACTGAAAAGTCATCACCACAGGAAAAAACCTCCATGATAGAAATTACAAGAGAGGTTATTGTAGAGGGTCCCAACATAATCTCATAGCCTCTAATGGAAATTCTGTAGGTGTCACAATTTCTAATAAATAGCCCTTCAAAGATTATTGCCTTTTAGTACTTTGGACTCTTAAGGGAAATTGCTGGTTCAATGTAGCTCATAGCGATTTAGTGTATTTGGGTGCAAAAGATGGCCATCTCTAGAATAAACATACCCATTTGTATGCTTTGAAATAGTTTGTTTGGTCCTACGAGTTGTAGAATGAAAGTTGCACCACTTTGCAACTTTACACTACTTGTCAAAATTGTAACTTATTGTCAAATGATGGAAGTTCAAGAGTCATCTTGTTGTAGTTCGTTGGAAAACAGCTGGAATTTGTTTGTTCATGGCCCAATTAGGTAGGAATTAGATTTTAGAAGGGTTTGGGAGAGCAGGGGAGGTCAATTGGCATTTGGGTATGATGCCCTAGATATGAAAAGTGTGCTTTTTGAGTGAAATTAGGAGGTTTAAGGGTGTTAGTGATTGAAATCTATTTGGGGCAGAAATTTCTAAAGGTGTATTAAGCATATGTAGACTTCTATAAATGTGTTTGAGGTGTTGTTTGAGTGAGATAAGTTTGGAAATGCATACTTTCAATTAACCCCCTTATAATCTAAGCAAAATGAGGGTTACATGATTGAGTGACTTAGATGGTATTTACAAGGATGATAGTTGTAGAAATTGGATGTTTATAGCCTGGTGAGATACTGTCCAAAGGAATCTTGGAGGAGCATTAGTTTTAAAGATGAGTTGTTTTGTAAATTTAGGCTAATTAGAGCCCTATTCGGTGTAATAGTTCAATTTCAGTGGGGTTGTTCCAAAACAAGCACATTAGGTTTTGAGATATGTTAAAGATAAGGGTAATGGGTGTCTTTCACAACCTTTTGTTTTGTGGGTTTGAGTTGATTTTGTGAAGATATTGATTCTTACTCAAGATGATTTTATACCTTTTACATGTTATTATGCTTCAATGAACATTAAGTGACATTGATTTTTATCTAGATGATTATATTACTTTTGAATGAACATTGTAACATGAAATTATGCATTTCATTAATTTGTATACACTTTTCATTAATTTTAACTTCTTTTAAAATAAAAATCAATTGCACATTTCATTACACGAGTTTAAAAAACAAAATAATGTCAAATGTAAATTCATTCAATAGAGCTTGAAACCATGGGTATTCTCAAAATGAGTGTTTAATAAAAATGTATTGGTAGACATGTATGAAAAATGAGGTACAATAGAAAAGGAAATTCATTTTCTTAAAATATTTTCAAAGAAATCTAGATGGATTACCAATTGTAATTCATAAGCTCTATTGAAATTCTATTTTGTTAATCGATAACATACATTATCAATCATAAATTTAAACAATTCTAAGATAATTATACATTCCATTTTGAAAATTCAAAGTAGAAAGACATGCACATGAGAAACAAATTATATTGAATATCAATTCTTGCATATAAAACTATAGAATAATTGTGTTTGTGCATATACAAATTTGGCATATGCCTACTCAGAACAAGTTTTACAACAATTTTTACAAATTGTGGCATATATGCCATCTCAAGATGTATCAAACCCTAAGTACATTTCAATCTATATCATATCCTAATCATGTGTTGGACCATCAAAATCAAGCCTCCTCGAAGAAGTTAGATGCTCTGCAGTTTCCTGCACAATAACATTTCAAACCACAAATTAGATTATGTGAATGGTTGACAAGATACACTAGTAAATAGAAACTTATGTAACATCATTATAAATTACAAATTTAACATCAAAATCAGTATACATGTACTATATTATATCAATAATGCAATTCTTGTTTACCTCTAATTTGGCTCTCTTTTCTGCAAGATGTTCTACATATGATTGTCCCTTAGGATGATCATGAGTCCTCCTATAAAGTAATGATCTCTCACTCGTCATAATGCTGGGTCGAACAAAGGACTATAGTAGATAAAATAAAAATGATACAAATTAAACTATAATTGTTGACAAATAATCATATCTACTAATCACATATCTACTCCTATCTAAACATAAATGATCTGCAATATAAAATAAACACATACCTATTGTGATGCTATGAGACTAGATGGGCTCATAGTGGATGGATCAGCTAAGATGCTTTCCTGTATAAAAAATGACAAGAATGTAAATGCACATGCACATATAATTATAATGTTGACAATAAAATATATATATACATGTTGTGCAACTTCATCCAATGGGTCAGACTCAGTCAACAAGGTTGTAAAAGAACCAGGTTGTTGTATAAAAAGACAAGATTAAATTAGACTATCAATATATGTAGTACATGTATTTAAACATATTAGATTTCAAAGATTAACATCTAAAATAACAATTTAAATTATTTATCGTGTATTGATTATCTAAGGAAAATGAAATGGCAGTATGTGTAGCCTATTGCACTTCTGACAACTGCTCCACTATCAACAACTGTTAAAGATTCCAGCACGTAAACATATATTAGTACAAATATCCTTCATAAAATATGAAAGGATTTACATAAAAAACACTATGAAATTGCTTTAAGACTTACCGGTGCTCCCATATCATCCCTGGAAGTTGATGTCTCTCCTACAAATGCTCCACTCCATTCTCTATCAACTCCTACATTCAGCATATCATGAACCTCAAAGTCAGATGTGTCTATGGGAGCCTCAGTGGACTGTAGGAGAGGACCGGAACTTAAATTGTTGCACATCATGCAATGATGAGGCACACAAATATGTCCCAAAGAGGACAATGTACTAGTGAGAGCTAATGGATGTGTACCAATGGGAGCTATTGTAGCAGGTGCACCACCATCATGTTGGGATGTATTAGGTGCAACACCACCATGATGGGATGCACCATCAAATGGTTGCGCAACATGATGGCTCGACCTCACCAAATGATCACTTAATGAATGTAATGCATAAATGCTCACAGTCCCCGTATCTACAACAATCTCAGAGTAAGGTAGTGGAGTCAGAGCAACAATAGATGGAGGAGGATGAACTAGGGTGACTCGATGTGCCTTAGGTCTATCCTATGGCATCCCTCTACCAACACCCTATAAATCTCGCATGTCAAAGTAATTGACATGTTTCCCTAGCACAAACTCAACATATAATTTTTAGAGAAAATACTAAGGGACATCAAGATTGTTGTTGGGTGGTTTATCGAAAACCATCCAGCAACGTCTCTAAAAATTATCTAATATTCCTCTATGGGTGCACCATTTAATTGAAAATTTTGGTTTTCACACATTAACAAGTTGTCTAGTTCTCTAATCTATGAATAACTAGGCTAATTGGGATTTTTCAATATCAAGAGTCTTCACCTCATCATATGATAACCCATTAGCATCAAATTGTCTTTGTTGCTCTCACCATTATGCAAATCTATTATGTTGAATTGCCAAAGTTTGAAAATTTACAATGATTGTTTCCAAAGTGTTTTTCATATTTGATAGTTCATAGAGTGTCTCATAGATTTGGCATAATTTTCTTAATTGATCTAAATTTCTATGAATAGAATCGTGTATTGTTGGCACATTTTCATTCAGAAACAATGGTTACAATGGAGGATTTAGAGGGTATTCATTTTCTGCAAGATTAGGGTTTTCATTTTGTGCTGGAGGGTTTTCATTTTGTGCAAGGTTAGGATTTTCATTTTGATCCATTTTTAACCTATTAATTGATAAAAAATTTAAAATTAACAATGGTTTCAATCTAATTAAAAATCTATGAAATATACCATATTTTTGACTAAAAAGAAAAAAGAATAAAGAATAAAGAATAAAAATTGAATAAAATTTGAAAAAATCAAACATACCTTACAAATTTGGTGATTTTTTGGTATTTTTGACCTCCCCCAAATGGATATCCGAGTCACACTCTAAAAACCCACACGCACACACTGGTAAAAATATAGCTCTAGGGTTTTTTTTGTTTTGTATATAACATAGGAAACAAATATCCATTTCTTGATTTACAACTTTTTAAATAAATGGTTGGGTCCAGGAACCGACCATGGTGGTTTTTTTGAAATATCAATTATTTAATATAAAATATATTATATTATAATATATATTTTAATATAATATATATTAAATGGGTGATCCCACAATAGTGGTTTACAATTTTTGGCCAAACTAGACATTGAAATAAATTTTTTTAACTAAATCTTCACTTTCGGGCACCTATAACGACCAAAGCGTGAGGAATTTGAAGATGATTTAAACTAGATTTTCGTGAAATTTTGTCTGAGATTCTAAATATATTTTTTTCAAAAATTTTGGAATTAGATTGCACTTCTTTTTCCATCTCCCTCAAAAACAATTTTTTTTGAGAAAACAACATTTTTAAAAAGTGACGCTCATTCTATAACACATAATGTTTTTTCCATGAAGGATAAAATTCTAATTCTTTTGAATTTAGATTTTTAACTCTGATATCTAGTGCTTCCACTTGGTTAGATAGTTTTTTATTGAATATTTTTTCTTTAATCATGTTTTGAAGTCAAACCAATTACAATTCAGACATAGTGCGACCGTATAACACGTAACATTTTTTGTATGTATCGAAATTCAATTTTTTTGTGTGTTGGATCAAAGAGTTCAATATTTGGTGCACTCATTTTTTTTTTTGATAATATGTTATTTTTCCACATGTGTAGAACATAGAGCTTGATTTTTGGTGAAAAACCTACATTCACAAGAAATAAAAAATAAATATAATAATTAAATTAAATTTGTTTAAATTTATACTTTTTGGGAAGCTTATAATTAGGACTACATACTTACAAAAAATAATTTTTAAGTAAATTCATTTGATCCACCAAAAGTTAAATCAAAAGTGGTTTTTTATCAGCATTTTGATAGGTGTAAAAGAGACTCTGTTATAGGTATGGTTTAAAACTAGCGGGGTTTGATCTAAGGTAGTTTTATCAAACCATATTCAATTTGAATGCTTTAAATTGAACTTTTTAAGGGTTAAATCATTATAATTTCTAAAAATATGTGACTTTAGCAAAAAATAGTTCCTCCCAGAAATTGTAAACCAGCTTTGTGGGATCACCCATATATAATATAATATGTATTATATTATTATATAGTATAATATTATATAATATGACCTCACAGGGTTTTTTTAAAATTATAACACAAATAACATATATCTGTTCTACGATTTGCAGACTCGACCATATAATATCAATATAATATAATATAATAATATATTAGAATATAATATTTGTATTATATTATAATAATATATAGTAATACATATATTATAATATAATATAATATTATATAATATTATATAATATGACCTCTCAGGGTTTTTTAAATTATAACACAAATAATGGATATCCATTTTTTATTTACAGACTTTTTAATAAAATGGTTGGGTACAAGAGCCGAGAATATTTAACGCACCTATTTTTTTAATATTTAATATTTAATATAATATAATATATATTATATATTATATGATATATATTATATTATAATATAATATATTATAATATAAAATAATATATATTGTATTAATTTTAATATAATACATATATTATAAATAATATAATATCAATATAATATAATATAATATAATATTATATTATCATATTATATTATATTATATTATATTATATTATAATATATAATAATACCTATATAATATTATAATATAATATTATATTATATAATATGACCTCTCAGGTTTTTTTTTAATTATAACACAAAGAATGGATATCCATTATATAGAATATAATAATTGGTGGGCCACAGTTGACACAATTATAAATTCTACTTTGAATGAAATGAATATTCATTTCATATTGGATATCCATTTTGTAACATATATCCATTTTGTAATGGATATTCATTCGTAACGGATATTCGTTTTGGTCTGGTATTACTAAACCAAAACGGATATTGTACTTGGGCTTGCAAAAAGTCAAAGGTGCTCATTTTTGGACATGTTAAAAATGCCTTTTTTTCACATTGCCACTTTTTGGACCCCCATGATCTTGCATAGACCCTAGGAATATACATGAAGAAAGCATCATTAGCTCTTCTATAGTTGGATGTTTTGTGTTGTAGTTGTGGATACACATCCCATATCTTGTCTTGCCCTATGGTCCCTTTGCAACTGAGACCCTTGTACTTGGTCTTGTGTGCTAACATGTAAACAAGATATGAGGTCATAATAAACTTGTTAGTTTCCTGCACACTCCTCAATTGGGCATCTAAATTGTTGCTTATGATCCTTGCCCAGTGATAATGTTTGTTTGCCACAACTTGTGTAATGGGATGGAACATCCAAGTTTGAAAGATGTGAGCCTCTTCCACTGCCATAAATCTTCCCAAAAGAGTTATGATGTCATGGTATTCTAGCTTGAAGTCACTCCTGTGTAGTTGTTTGGGTAGCTTTGAGTAGTGGGTCTTGGGTTTCAATATCCATGCATTATTCATAATCTCCTAAGCTCTATTGGGGTCCTCCTCATAGAACTCGATGGCCTCCCCAATGTTGATTTCCTCAATGAGCTTGTGATGAGAGAAAATGTTGAAGACCTCTACAATGGACTCCTTAGTTGAGTTAGCCATGACTCTACCTTGTAGCCCAATTATGATTCTTGTCCTAGAGTCATAATGCTTTGCACACTCCAAGACCAACTTAGGACATAGTTGTGTTGGAGGGAATCATGTTGCTTGTGCTAATCCAATGTGAGTAATCTTTCGAGCTAGCTCAGTTGGTGCATTCCCAAAAATCCTTTTCTAAAATTCATCGTAATCCACATGGCCCATGTTTGTATCTACAATCTTCGACCATGCAGAAGTAATCTTGGTCTCTAGCCAAATACCCTTGAAGTTGTACTTCATCCTTTCTTGTCTTCTCCTGACCTCCTCTTGTACTAGAGCTACTTTTGTCTTGGTGGTTTTGTCAGGACTTACCTCAATGTGCACTTGTTAGAGAAAGGACCAAAATTACCCAAAAGAAGATAACACATTACATCATGTCATTCATTCAATAAGATTTGTAAATACAAGTTCAATAACATGGTTAAATGAAATTTATCAATATGAGCTCAAAGAACTAATGATGAATCATGTTTAAACTCAATGCAAATTCAAATAACCATCATGTATAAGCTCATGCATCATTTATTCTTGAAATATGAGACCACCAAAAGAAGATAAGGTAATCCGAGCAGGCTCAAATTTTTCAGCCAAAGTAAGGCTCATGTAATCCAAGCTAGTTCAAATTTCCTGAAATTTGCACATTGCTCACATTTTATTCTAAAATCCTCTACAATCCTTAAGGGATCAAGTTCATCATTGCATTAGATCACATTCAATCATTGATAACCTTGAAAGGACTTGGTAAATCATTTTCATTCAAAGTTCAAGTCATTTTCATGCACCAGAGGGTTGGATTTAGAAGCTCGAATATTTCTAGGGACCTTGGATTACCCGATTGAACTATTGTTTGGGTAATCTAAGCTTGCTTGGATTTACTGATGACACGACAGGCTTAAAAATTCACTAAGGGTTCAACATTTAAGCTCAAACTTGGGACTAGTCAAGGAACTCAGATAATCCAAGGGGGCTTAGATTCTTTGGGCAGATTAGAGCTTGGAAAATCTGAGCTATCTCAAAATTCCCAAAATTTGCTCGATCCTACAAAATTTCTAAGTGTTGATTCTTAACTTCTTCAAATCAATAAAAGATATCACCTAATCCTCCCCAAATTGAATTATTGGCATCACTTAGTGAATTCCAATCATATTATTTGATTCAAAATCGTTGATTTCACTCATTCTCATCATACATATAAATATCCGAAACTAGGGTTTCATTCTATTGCACGCAACAGGGAGAGGATCCATAATCTCAAATTTGATCATGTAGAAGAAAGCAACAAATGAATCCTAAGGGAATTTAGTACATTTCACACACTTTATATGCTCAAATTGAAACCCCCATTCAACACTTCAAACGAAACATTCAAAAGATGAAAGCCCTAAATGGTAAAGTGAGAAATGATGTGAAACCAAAATCCCTGACTCAACAAATGACCCACCATACAAGAGATTAACATTAAAGACTGAAACAAAGCAAAGCTACTCGAGGAATATCAAAAGCATACCCTATAAAAGCATGAGATGAGGAAGAAAATAATGGAAGAGTAGAAATGATAACCCAAGAACCCTAAAATGATAGCATGAAGAACACAAATGCAACATTGAAGCACAAGCTGAGTGGGAAATGGAAGCAACCTTCTCAATTTGAAATTATCACAAATGTAAAATGAGAAAATGGTTGCTCAAATCACCCTTTATTTCCCAAATTAGTCATTAAAAAAATGAGGTACAATCAATTAATGCCCAAACGTACATCATAGTAAAATTGGGAATACGAAGTAGGGTTAGATTCAAGTAATCCAAGGTAGCTCAGATTATCTGACCTGATTAAGGTTTAGGTAATCTGAGGTACCTCATAATTACTGAACTTCCTTCTTACTTAGCCAATCTTACCTTGATTTGAACTTTTTTTTATCAAGGGTTAGTCCCCAAGAGCCAGACCATCACATGAAGTTGCAAAATAGCAACTTAAATGCAGATTTATCGTTAAGCACATGGGCAAAACAAGACCAAGACCAAGAGAATTATCCCTTAAGGGGATGAAGTCAGGACCCTATTAAAAGAAAACAAGAAAGCAAAACAAGAAAAGAGGGTCCCTGCTTTCAGCAAGGTGTGTGTGCAAAAACTACACAACAAATGGTGACTCCTGTTGGGGACATGCTCTAGACCATTTCAATGACAAACTGGAATCAAGAACCTAGAATCTCTAGTTTCAATCCTCGCATAGGGTCAACCACAAGTAGAGTTTCAAAGTTCATGAATAAGCAAACCTTTCTTGTGCCAGAGTCAAAGTATGTGCAAATGTATTCATTTTCCTTCCTCAATTGTTGTAGGAACCAAGTTTAGTCTAATCAAAATACGTAGAGATTCTAACTCCAAAAGCATCCTGGATAGAGCCTTGCTACCAGTCAGGCATCCATAGCCCCAATGAGATTATCATTGTGGCCCTCCTGAGCATAGCTCTACTGCTAGTTGGGCATCCACAGCTTTGGTAGAGATACTCAGATACTCCTGATAAGGTGAACATTCACTTTTGACTTTTAGTATGCTCTTTTCTTTTCTTTTTTGGTATTCTTTTAAGATCTTTTAAACTTTCCTTTTCAACCTGTAAGCAATGAAGCTCACACTCAGGGCTGAGAACTACAGTGGCACTGAAGCAAAAATAATATTTTCACTTGACCAGAATTCATAAGGAACCTTTAACAACCTTAGAATTCTTAAGATGTGTTAATAAGTGTAAGACCCAAGCACATTCTAGATTTAACATAGTTCAGGGACTCATCCACTTTGTGCATTAGCACATGTGACACCAAGTAGAGGATTTATGCCAACCAACTCTAGAATGAGGATTAGAGTTTGTAAAAGAAATACTTAGAACTATCCCTGATAATGTAATGATTGTTGTGTAGGTACAACATGCCCAAAAGAAAATAGGGGAACCGTTTAAGCAAAAGTAGAAGTAGAAGAAAACCTAACCTAAACCAAAGAAAACCTAAACTAACCAAAAGTAGAAAACAAACCAAAGTGAAACAAAACAAAAGAAACAAACACCTAACCTAACTATTTACAAGGGAAAGAGCTGCAAGCAACTCAAGATTGGAAGTAATGCTTCAAATATTGTCTGCTAACAGGCAACGAAACATCCTCTCCAGTGAGAGTTTTCAAATGGAAAGCATTGTCTCCCAATATCTCCAAAATCTGATAGGATCCAAGCCAAATCTTATCAAATTTTCCATGCTCCCCTTTTCTATCATGTGCTTTATCCCAATAGAGAACCAAGTCAGAGATTCTAAAGGCTTTCACCTTGGCTCTCCTATCAAACCAACTTTTGACTAAACCTTGATGTTTAGCAAAGTTTTCTAAGGCTTCATTCCTTTTCTCTTCAAGGTGTAGAAGTTCAGCCAAACGGGCTTCATGCTTATCCCCTTCATCATAGTATTTGTTGATAAATTGCAAAATGGGGATCTTCAATTAAATCAAGAATACTGGCTCCAAACCATATACAAGGTGGTAGGGAGAGGTTCCTAGAGAGGCCTTATGTCTAGTACGATCTACCCAAAGAGAAAATATGAGTTGGGCATGCCAATCCTTGGGGTTCCTCTCTAACAATTTACGAATGACTGTTAAAATATTCTTGTTTGAGGACTCAACCAGACTATCACCTTGTGGGTAGTAATTAGAGGCAAATTTAACGATGATTCCATGGTCAAAAGTTAAACTAGAAAACTTTAATGATGCAAATGCAAGACCATTATCAGAAACCAAAGCAAATGGGCAACCAAAGTGATTGATAATACCTAATTCTAGAAAATTGATTACCACTTCAGAAGTGAACTTTTTATAAACAAAAGCTTCAGTCCATCTAGTGAAGTAATCAGTTATGGTGAGAATGTACCTGTGGCCTATAGAGGAAGGTGGGTTGATCAGACCAATGAAGTCCAAACCCCATTGTGCAAATGGTTTTACCTTTAGAATTGGTTGAAGTGGAAGTGCTACATACTTCTCCTTAGTTGTTGTAGTTTGACACACATGGCAGGTCCTCATGTGGTTGTGTGCATCCTTGAACAAAGTGGGCCAGTAGTAGCCTTCCCTTAGAATCTAATTTGTAGTAGTTGGTATAGAACCATGGCCTATGCCATACCTATCATGGAATTCAATCATCACTCTCTCAACTTCCTCTTTTCCTAGGCAATGAAGCTAAATTCCTTCATGATTCTTCTTGTATAAAATGGCAACTTTCAGCATAAAGCTATCACTTTTCAAATGCAGAGCTTTCTGTTACACTGTATTAAGGTGACTGGGACATTGCTAATTTAATAGATAGTAGATAATATCATCATACCATTCCCTTGGGGAAACATCTTGAAGTTGATAGTGTTGGGCTGTGAGATCAAGACCCATTTTAACCATTAACTTAGTTAAGGGTATGTGCAGGATCATCATGGAAAAAACAAGCCCTTAAGTGGCAATAAAAATAGAAAAATCAGAGTTAGGCAACTTGACGTAAAAATTTGAATAAGTTATCTATATTATTTCAAAATTATGTAAGAATAGAATTTGTACCAAATTGAATGTAGTTTCTAAACTACTAGGTTTGTTTAAAAAAAAGAAATCTATTTGGTGAAATTTTGAAATTTCAATGCAGTAGTACTTAAATTTCAGAGAAAAAATAAGAAGTAGGTGTTTGTCTGACCACCCTAACCACAATAAAACGATAATATTTTTTCATAAGATTTTAGATATAAGTAGAGGACTCATGTCCTGATGTGATGCATATTTTTTTGTAATTTTTTTCCAAGTAAATAGTTAATTATGAATTTTTTATTACAACTTTTAGAAAATATAAAAAACTCATGTGTCTAACCACCTTAACTTAGTCAAAACTTCATGAAATTCAATTTTTCTTTTTTTAATCCTATATTATGTGAAGCATAGAATGTGACACATGTTGGAATTGTTGCCTCAATCTCACAGGCTGAAACCTATGAGAAAGCATGGTTGTTGTGACTGGTGAGATGTCTGGCCGATCTGCTAGTTGATCCTGAACTATCGCTGTGACCTCCTAAATGTCTTGGCGATTGACATAACCTGAAACCTTCTGCGTAACCTAGATGTCAAAATGATGTTTCGGTGATGATAGGAAGTCTTTCCAATATCGGTGTGACCTTTGGTCTATCTGGCCGATGTGGTAATCAGTATGACTTGCTCCTATCAGAATGTGTCCTGGCGATGAAGATGTCTTGTCGACTGGTGTTGTCGCTGTGACTTGTGGTGTTCGCTATAACCCTCTACCGAGTGGAGACCTCTGGCCGATGGGTTGGTGTCTAGCAGATGTCAAGGAGACTCATGGTGACTGGGTCATCAGAGTAACATGGAGGCTTCGCTATGAACTCTTGGTGACATATGTTTGTCTCACCGATGTTCATCGGGGTAACATGGAAGCCTCGGTAAGAAGTCTTGTCGATAGTTGGTTCTCTCATCGATAGTATATCGTCTTTGGGGTGGCATGTTGTGTTCGCTATGACCTCTTGGTGAAAGATAGATTAGAGTAACATAAGGGTTCGGTAGGAACTCTTGGCGACAAGGAGATGTCTCGCCGACAACTATACACTCGGAGTCATTGGGATAACATAAAAGCTTCGGTGTGAAGTCTCAGCAATGGATGTTTGTCTCACCGATGTTGTGGGATGTGTTAGGTATGACTCCTGGTGAAAGGTGGTCTCTAGGTAACCTGGAGGCTTCGGTATGAAGTCTTAGTGATGAACAAAGTCTCACCGACAGTGGAACGTTGCGGTATAACTTGAAGGCATCGGTATGACTCCTGGCGACTGTTTGGTGCTCGGTATGACTTGTGAACTTCACTATGATGTCTGGGCGAATAGCGATATTCTCACCGATGGGTTTGCTAAGGTCAATGTGACTTGTGAACTCATTATGATCTCTTGTCGATAGCGATGGTTGTGTAATCGGTCTTGTGGCATCGGGGAGACACATTTAGTGTCTCACCGACATGCGACACAAGTTGATCATTGTTGATCGAGTGAAAGACTGTCCTACGTGATGCAACTTGGACCTATCAGAGAGGGAAGAATGTGAACTATTTTGCTATGAGACTGTTGTAACTATTTCTATGTGGAAGGCTAATAGTGTGTTGGGAAACTTCTATATGAGGAAATGGAAACATCTATGTTTGGGCAATGGATGACAATGATGTTGAGCTGGATGTTTGATAGTTGTGATACAACAGTTGAAAACGGACCGATTCACAGAGGCTGTTGAGAACAAATGTATATATGTATGCATTGGACGTTCTGAAGATATATAGAGAGCGAGAGAGAGAGGGCCATGTGGCTGGTTGGAAGGAAGAGGCCTTGAGGCAGAAACAGAGGAAAGAAAGAGGTAGGTTTATGATGTCGAAATCTCTCTTGATCAAGGATTGAATGCCATGGTTGATCTCTCATGTTGATCTGTATTGTATACTATGTGAGGGTATTGCAATAGTACAAAGATTGTTTGGTTTGAGAGGTTGATCAACAAATGTACTGAGGGAGAGTTTACTACCAAGTTGTATCCAGAACGAACAAGATGTAATCTCTAAAAAGGCTATGAGCCTGAATTATATTGTAACCTTCAGTTGCTTAATAATACAATGGCTCAATCTTTGAAGTGTGGGGTTTTTACCCGAAAGGGTTTTCCCCATGTAAATCTGTGTGTTCTGGTTTTCCATCTTATCTTTCATCTATGTTGGTTCTATTTTGAGAATCTGTTATTGCTTGTTTTTGAATTTATATGTGCTTCTCTCAGAAGGATTAATGTGGGAAATGAACTGTGTCTATTTCTGCTTTAGGACATTGTTGTACGCGTCTTTGAGGCAATCTAATAGAAATTGAAGTTACCGAAGGAACCACTATTCTTGGAGATTTCTCTGAGCTGCCCTATATTTACCTTACAAGTGGTATTAGAGCCTTCTTCTGGTTGTTGGTTCTTGGTATTTCTCTTGTGAAGATTTCTCAATTTGTTATGCTAGAGGAAATCAGGAGGAATCATCTATTTTATTGATCCTTTAGTGAGTGGAAGTCCTGTGATATTCGAAGACAGTGCGTAGTTTGAAGGATGGTGGAGATGGAAGAGAGTGCTTATGCTAGGTGGTGTTTGCTGGTGTTGGAAGGAATGATTTCCTGTTAACCTTCAATACATAAAGGCTATGGAGTTAATCATTAGATGATTTGCAAGCTTTTGAAATAGCCTTTCTCTCTTTCTCGGATGCATGTACATGTTGGTGGTTTAGATTTGGCCTGAAAGGGGCCTGGATTTCCTAAACTGTTGTTTTCCTTTTAAGGATGTTTTGTACTTGCATGGCTCTATGGTTTTGTAGGTTTCTACATGGTTAAGCAAAACTTGTGATTATGTGGAGTTCTTGTTAAGCCATTTTCTAGACACTAGTTTTTGGGGTGTTGCTGGATGAGATAATTGTAGTTCTACATGCATGCTTTGTGCATGGTTTGAGGAGGTGTGATTTCTTCTCTGAATGGGAGTGTTGGTAGGTGATTTTTCACTCAACATTCTTATGGTGGTATTTGTGAGTTCCTTGATTATGGTGCTCATTGTGATCATGATTGGAAAATCAGATTTGGCGTGTTCTGGTGTTTGAATCATGATTGTCTATGTGGTTATTCTTTTTGAAATCTAAATGTTGTAGTTTGCTATGATATGATGGGTTTGCATGTTCGATGTTTTTGATCTACGAGTTATGCGGTTGGTGGATTAGCTACCCATTGGCTGCAGTGAGATAACTTGGATGTGGACTGTCTTTATCCATGAGGTTGATTCATTGCTAGTGTAGACTTGTTAGCTGGCCTTGTTTGTGGTCACTTGTGCATTGGTGTGATTGTTTTGAGATGAGAGGATGGATATTGTTGAGTACCTGAATAGTTGGTGATGGGAACCTGAAGCAGGTGGACATGATGCTTGGAGAGCTCGGATGTCACGTTTCAATGGGAGCTTTAGCAGTAATTGTGGTTTCATCACATGGTGGTGAATGGTCTTCTTTAGTGTTGCAGATGTTTCAAGGGGGAGCTTTTAGATCCTATTTCTACAGAAGGGATCTTTTGCTTTTCCATGGACATTATTTGAAGATGTGCAACATCTTGGATCCATGGAGGACTCTTCGAGTCTTTGGCTGAGGTGTTGGTGGTACTTGACAGGTGATGTTGGTTTTGAATCTGTTTGCTTTATGTCATGGTATACTCTTGTTTGTGCACTAGAGTTTTGGCATTGTGCATTGTAATTGAGACCATGGTGAAGTCACTTGAAGCATGGGATCTCCTAAGGGGATGTGTAGATCATGGTGTCATGATAAGTTCATGATTCAGATGATTGGAGCTTTGACAGTGGTTTGGTAATTATTTGTGTATTGGGTGCTTTGATTATTTGCTTGATACTTCGTGATAGTCCAGTAATGCAGTTGAAATTTAGCATGATATTATCGGTTGCTAGTACTCATGGATACATGAAGAATAAGGTGAGTCTATTTTTCTCTTATGAGAGAAGTGTTGTTGATGGTATTCCTGGTGAAGTTTTCAGCAGAAAGTACGAGAAGCCTACACCTTAGTTGAGGGTATGTGCAGGATCATGATGGGCCAAAAAGTGGCAATATGATGGGTATGTGGCTGACGACTATTTTTTTGCCCAAAATTGATGAAACAAAAAGGGTTTTTAAAGGAAATTCTCATCTTTCCACCAATATAAATTATGCTTTACTTTGAATTTAATAAGTAATTATAATTCATTTTCTATTCAATTTATGACTAAAGTCCTGATTGATAGGCTGATTGAAAAACATTTATAACTTTCAAACGGTATCACATTTTCTGAATCCAAAATATGTGTCTCATTCTATGATTCACATACTATAGGATTAAAAAAAAAAATGAATTTCATGAAGTTTTGACCAAGTTAAGGTGGTCAGACATACAAGTTTTTATATTTTTTAAAAAGTTGAAATAAAAAATTCATAATTAATTATTTTGTTAGAAAAAAATTATAAAAAAATATGCATCACATTGGGACATGAGTCCTCTACTTATATCTAAAATCTTATAAAAAAATATTATCATTTTATTGTGGTTAGGGTGGTCAGACAGACACCTACTTCTTATTTTTTCCCTGAAATTTAAGTACCAATGCATTGAAATTTGAAATTTTTACCAAATAGATTTTTTTTTTAAACATACCTATTAGTTTAGAAACTACATTCAATTTTCTACAAATTCTATTCTTACACATTTTTGAAATAATATAGATAACTTATTCAAATTTTTACGTCAAGTTGCCTAACTCTGATTTTTCTGAATTTTTTGCCACTTAAGGACCTGTATTTTCCATGATGATCCCACACATACCCTTGAACGTGAGTTCAATAGAGACCTATGAGGAGATTTCTCTTGATTAGTCTTGATGAATTATATATCTTGAAGGAGTATTCTCATTCCCACTCTTGGTCTGCTCGATAGTCTATCTGAGAGGAATTTGGCCCATTATATTTTTTAGATGTGTTTTATGTTCACTTTCATGATATGGATCTTGAATTGTTGTTTAATGGTTATGGAGGATTCATAGTGGAAGTTGTACAACTTGTTTATCTCCTTGAGCTTTTGTGTTATGTGTTTTACTGATGAGAATTGGTAGGAGATGATGTATGGGCTAATTTCCTGAAATGGGGAATGAATTAGCTTGGTCTTTTTGAGAGGCTTACATCCATGTTAATTACATGATATTATAAGTTGGTTTGATCTTGGTGATTGAACGGTTGGATGTTGTTAAGGCTTTTCTTTTGGGATGTGAAGGAGATCATTCTTGACACAACTGGCTGTTAGAAGTGTATATAGGAGGATGTTTTATAGGAACATGATGTGCAGAGTTTCTCTCTTTGGTCTTGGTTTTCCTCTTGGATGTTTGTTTTCACGTTACATTGGTTTGAGTTTTGGTTGGAGCTATAGTGATCACTTGCTTGTGGTCATGTGTTTTCAATCATGTTCATGGGTGATGACATGGAGGTTCTTATTTCTTTTTCCTTTGTTGCGTGTGGAGATCTTGGGAGAACTGTGAACACTTGTGGTGAGAGAATGTTTCTTGTAAAGGTTTGTTGTAGGTTGTGCATATCATTGTGGATATTTCCTCGGTACTACATGGTTACATTTTCTATGTTTTGTGATTGCTAGACTTGTGATGCCTTTGATCTTTCAGATTTGGATTACTCGGGCAGTGGGAGTTCTTGTATGTGTTTTTTCTTTTTCGACTGGTTGGCACTTGGAGCTTGTATTTGCTGATTAATAAGTTGGTTTTGGAGTGGCATGAGTTTACTAATGTTGATACCTTTAAGGTATGTGAGATTCGATGGAATAGCACGAGCTGTGGGTGCTATTTTCAGTTGCGTGGGTTTATCAGTTGGATGGAAGCAGTCATTTTGATTGTTGTTCTAGCTGGTGTTTTTGTCTTGTTTCTAGAGAATGACTTCACGGTTGTGTTCTATTTGAGGCTTTGAAGTTGATATTGCTTTTTTATAGCGTTTGAGCACAATGAAGTTGTAGCAGTATCTTGTTGATGATATCACTGGGATCTTTTTCTTATGTTTGTTAGAATGGTGCTTATTCACCTTGGCTTGTATCTTTCTTCCTTAGGTGGCATGTTGGAAGATGATAGGGTTTGTTGCCTGAATGGTGGGCATCTTGGATGTTGGTGAAAAATTCTTGATGAAGCATGAGAGCATGTTTGAGGTCTATGTGGTTTCCTGGAAGGCTATGATTGGTTGCATTTCAGTTGTTTTGTTGGACAGTGAGTTGTAGTTAGATGCCTAGTATTTGTTGCAGATTGTCTAGTGGACTGTTATCCGTGGAATCTTGTTGATTCGATGTCTTCAGTATTGTGGGGTCTCAACTGGTGGATCTAGTGTGATCTTAGTGTATGGTTGCTTTGGAGGTTCCTATGTGACCTTCATCAAGTGGGAGATTCTTGGAATTGTTGCCTCAATTTCACAGGCTGATACCTCTGAGAAAGTATGGTCGCTGTGACTGGTGAGATGTCTGGCCGATCTACTAGTTGATCCTGAACTATCGCTATGACCTGAATGTCTTGGTGATCGGCATAACCTGAAACCTTCGGCATAACATGGACTATCAGAATGATGTTTCGGTGACAATAGGAAGTCTTGACGATATTGGCGTGACCTTTGGTCTATCTGGCCAATGTGGTAATTGGTATGACTTGCTCCTATCAGAATGTATCCTGGTGATGGAGATTTCTTGCCAACTGGTGTTGTCGCTATGACTTGCGGTGTTCATTGTAACCCTCTGACCAATAGGTTGGTGTCTAGCGGATATCGGGGAGACTTATGGTGACTAGGTCATCAGAGTAACCCGGAGGCTTCGCTATGAACTCTTGGCGACATATGTTTGTCTCATCAATGTTCATCAGGGTAACATGGAAGCCTCAGTAAGAATTCTTGCCGACGGTTGGTTCTCTCACCGATAGTATATTGTCTCTGGGGTGACATATTGTGTTCGCTATGACCTCTCAGTGAAATATAGATCAGAGTAACATAAGGGTTCGGTAGGAACTCTTGGCGACAGGGAGATGCCTCGCCAACAAATATACACTCAGAGTCATCGGGATAACATAAAGGCTTCGGTATGAAGTCTCAGCGAAGGACGTTTGTCTCACCAATGTTGTGGGATGTTTTCGGTATGAATCCTGGTGAAAAGTGGTCTCCGGGTAACTTGGGGGCTTCGGTATGAAGTCTTAGCGACGAACAATGTCTCACCGACAGTGGAACATTGTAGTATAACTTGAAGGCATCGGTATGACTCCTGGCGACTATTTGGTGCTTGGTATGACTTGAGAACTTTGCTATGATGTCTGGGCGAATAGCGATAGTCTCGCCAATGGGTTTGCTGAGGTCGATGTGACTTGTGAACTCGTTATGATCTCTTGCCAATAACGATGGATGTGTAATCGGTCTTGTGGCGTCGGGGAGACACGGTTAGTGTCTCACCGACATGCAACACAAGTTGATCATTGTTGACCAAGTGAAAGACTGTCCTACGTGGTGCAACTTGGACCTATCAGAGAGGGCAGAATGTGAACCATTTTGCTGTGAGACTGTTGCAACTATTTTTGTGTGGAAGGATAATAGTGTGTTGGGAAACTTCTATACGAGGAAATGGAAACATCTACGTTTGGGAAATGGATGACAGTGATGCTAAGCTAGATGTTTGACAGTTGTGATCTAATAGTTGAAAACGAAATAATTCATAGAGGCTATTGAGAATGAATGTATATATGTATGCATTGGACGTTCTGAAGATATATAGAGAGCGATAGAGAGAGGGTCATCTAGCTGGTTGGAAGGAAGAGGCCTTGAGGCTGAAACAAAGGAAAGAAAGAGGCAAGGTTATGCTGTTGAAATCTCTCTTGATCAAGGATTGAATGCCATGGTTGATCTATCATGTTGATCTGTACTGTATACTGTGTGAGAGTATTGCAATAGTACGAAGATTGTTTGGTTTGAGAGGTTGATCAGGAAATGTACTGAGGGAGAGTTTGCTACCAGGTTGTATCCAGAATGAACAAGATGTAATCTTTGAAAAGGTTATGAGCCTGAATTGTATTGTAACCTTCAATTGCTGAATAATACAATGGCTCGATCTTTGGAGTGTGGGGTTTTTACTCGAAAGGGTTTTCCCCACGTAAATCTGTGTGTTTTGGTTTTCTATCTTATCTTTCATATGTGTTGGTTCTGTTTTGAGAATTTGTTATTGCTTGCTGTTGAATTTACATGTGCTTCTTTCAGAAGGATTAATGTGGGAAATGAACTGTGTCTATTTCCGCTTTAGGACATTGTTGTACGTGTCTTTGAGGCAATCTAATCAAAATTGAAGTTACCGAAGGCACCACTATTCTTGGAGATTTCTCTGAGATGCCCTATATTTATCTTACAAGTGGTATTAGAGCCTTCTTCTGGTTGTTGGTTCTTGGTATTTCTCCTGTGAATATTTCTCAGTTTGTTATGCTGGAGGAAATCAGGAGGAATTGTCTATTTAATTACTCCTTTAGTGAGTGGAAGTCCTGTGATATTCAGAGACAATGTGCAGTTTGAAGGATGGTGGAGATGGAAGAGAGTGCTTATACTAGGTGGTGTTTCCTAGTGTTGGAAGGCATGGTTTCCTGTTAACCTTCAATACATAAAGGCTATGGAGTTAATCATTAGATGATTTGCAAGCTTCTGAAATAGCCTTTCTCTCTTTCTTGGATGCATGTACATGTTGGTGGTTTAGATTTGGCCTGAAAGGGGCCTGGATTTCCTAAACTGTTGTTTTCCTTTTAAGGATGTTTTGTACTTGCATGGCTCTATGTTTTTGTAGGTTTAAACATGGTTAAGAAAAACTTGTGATTATGTGGAGTTCTTGTTAAGCCATTTTCTAGACACTGGCTTTTGGGGTGTTGCTGGATGAGATAGTTGCAGTTCTGCATGCATGCTTTGTGCATGATTTGAGGAGGTGTGATTTCTTCTCTACATGGGAGTGTTGGTAGGTGATTTGTCACTCAGCATTCATGTGGTGGTACTTGTGAGTTCCTTGATTATGGTGCTTGTTGTGGACATGATTGGAAAATTAGATTTGGCATGTTCTGGTGTTTGAGTCATGATTGTCTATGTGGTTATTATTTTTGAAATATAAATGTTGTAGTTTCCTATGTGATGATGGGTTTGCATGTTCGATGTTTGTGATCTACGAGTTATGCGGTTTGTGGATTAGCTACCCATTGGCTACAGTGAGATAACTTGGATGTGGACTATCTTTATCCATGAGGTTGATTCATTTTGGTGTAGACTTGTTAGCTGGCCTTGTTTGTGGTCACTTGTGCATTGGTGTGATTGTTTTGAGATGAGAGGATGGATATTGTTGAGTACCTGAATATTCAGTTATGGGAACCTGAAGCAGGTGGACATGATGCTTGGAGAACTCGAATTTCACATTTTAGTGGGAGCTTTAGCAGTAATTGTGGTTTCATCACATGGTGGTGAATGGTCTTCTTTAGTGTTGCAGATGTTTCAAGGGGGAGCTTTTAGATCCTATTCCTGTAGATGGGTTCTTTCACTTTTGCATGGACATTATTTGAAGATGTGCAACATCTTGAATCCATGGAGGATGCTTGAAGTCTTTGGATGAGGTGTTGGTGTTACTTGACAGGTGATGTTGGTTTTGAATCTGTTTGCTTTATGTCATGGTATACTCTTGTTTGTGCACTAGATTTTTTGCATTGTGCATTGTACTTTAGACCATGGTGAAGTCACTGGGAACATGGTATCGGGTGAAGCCACAATAGTGGTTTACAATTGAAGTGAGGAAGGAAAACTCACAGAAAATGAATGCATGGCAAAAATATTGATTTTAGGTGTTCGTACGAACATACTAGTTCGACCGAACCCATTAGGGGTTCACTAGAACTTGGGTTCTAGCGAACCCTTTTAGTGCTTTCTCGCCAAAAATGAAAACAAAATCCCTTATAAAAGGGGGGTTCGAATGAACCCTGGTTCGAGCGAAACCCCCTTATTCCTCATCCCTCCTCTAAGACACCAAAAAACCCTAATTTTTT
The DNA here is from genome assembly GCA_007258455.2 of Sequoia sempervirens. Taxonomy (NCBI): domain Eukaryota; kingdom Viridiplantae; phylum Streptophyta; class Pinopsida; order Cupressales; family Cupressaceae; genus Sequoia; species Sequoia sempervirens. Next base: position 1,059,256,339 of record VDFB02271358.1, read on the forward strand.
GCTCTTCGGAGCTCAGGTTGATGATGAAAATGGAGGAATCTTCACAAACCCAATTGGAATCAGGTAGTCCTCAAAACAAGCTATCCAATGAATATAATCTTAATATGTTTAGGTTTTATTATGTATTTGTTTTTTTAGTTTTATTAACATAGGTTTTTCATCGAAAATGAAGGTCTATGTTCTGCACATGTGGAAAAATAGTAGATTATAAAAAAAAATTGAAAAATATGAGTGCATCAGATATTGATGTCCTTGATCCAACCAAAAAAAAATTTGAATTTCGATATATACAAAAAAGTTATGCGTTATACGGTCGCGCTATGTTTTAATTGTAATTGGTTTGATTTCAAAACTTGATTAAAGAAAAAATATTCAATAAAAAACTCTCTAACCAAGTGGAGGCACTAGATATCGGAGTTACGAATCTAAATTCGAAAGAATTAGAATTTTATCCTTCATGGAAAAAATGTTATGGATTATACGGTCTACGTCACTTTTTAAAAATGCTATTTTTTGAAAAAAACCAGTTTTCGTGGGAGATGGAAAAAGAAGTGTAAAATGATTCCAAAAATTTTGAAAAAAATATTTTTAGAATCTACAGAAAAAATGTGATGAGACTCTAGTTTGCATTATCTTCAAAATTTTCATGGTTTAGCCGCTATAGCTGCTCGAATGTGAAGATTTAGTTAAAAATAATAATTTCAGTGTCTAGTTTGGCCAAAAATTGTAAACCACTATTGTGGGATCACCAGGGGATGTGTAGATCATGGTGTCATGATAAGTTCCTGATTCAGATGATTGGAGCTTTGACAATGGTTTGGTAATTCTTTATGTATTGGGTGCTTTGATTATTTGCTTGATACTTTGTGATAGTACAGTAATGTAGTTGAAATTTACCATGAGATTATCGGTTGCTAGTACTCATGTATACATGAAGAATAATGTGAGGTTTTTTTCTCTTATGAGAGAAGTGTTGTTGATGGTATTCTTGGTGAAGTTTTCTGCAGAAATTCCAAGAAGCCTACACCTTAGTTGAACGTGAGTTCAATAGAGACCTATGAGGAGATTGCTCATGATTAGTCTTGATGAATTATACATCTTCAAGCAGTATTCTCGTTCCCACTCTTAGTTTGCTCGGCAGTCTATCTGAGAGGTATTTGGCTCATTATATTTTTCAGATGTGTTTTATGTTCACTTTCATGATATGGATCTTGAATTGTTCTTTAATGGTTATGGAGGATTCATAGTGGAAGTTGTACAACATGTTTATCTCCTTGAGCTTTTGTGTTATGTCTTTTACTGATGAGAATTGGTAGGAGATGATGTATGGGCTGATTTCCTGAAATGGGGAATGAATTAGTTTGGTCTTTTTGAGAGGCTTACATCCATGTTGATTACATGATATTAGAAGTTGGTTTGATCTTGGTGATTGAATGGTTGGATGTTGTTAAGGCTTTTCTTTTGGGATGTGAAGGAGATCATTCTTGACACAGCTAGTTGTTAGAAGTGTATATAGGAGGATGTTTTATAGGAATATGATGTGCAAAGTTTCTCTCTTGGGTCTTGGTTTTCCTCCTGGATGTTTTTTTTCATGTTACATTGGTTTGAGTTTTGGTTGGAGCTATAGTGATCACTTGCTTGTGGTCATGTGTTTTCACTCATGTTCATGGGTGATGACATGGAGGTTCTTATTTCTTTTTCCTTTGTTGCATGTGGAGATCTTGGGAGAACTGTGAAGACTTGTGGTGAGAGAAATGTTTCTTGTAGGGGTTTATTGTAGGTTGTGCATATCATTGTGGATATTTCCTTGGTACTACATGGTCACATTTTCTATGTGCTGTGATTGGTAGACTTGTGATTCCTTTGATCTTTCAGATCTGGATTACTTGGGCAGTGGGAGTTCATGTATGTGTTTTTTCTTTTTTGACTAGTTGGCACTTGGAGCTTGTATTTGCTGATTAATAAGTTGGTTTTGGAGCGGCATGAGTTTACTAATGTTGATACCTTGAAGGTATGTGAGATTGTATGGAATAGCATGAGCTGTGGTTGGTATTTTCATTCCCGTGGGTTTATCAGTTGGATGGAAGCAGTCATTCTGATTGTTGTTCTAGCTGGCGTTTTTGTCTTGTTTCTGGAGAATGACTTCACGGTTGTGTTCTATTTGAGGCTTTGAAGTTGATATTGCTTCTTTATAGCATTTGAGCACAGTGAAGGTGTAGCAATATCTTATTGATGATAGCACTGGGATCATTTTCTTATGTTCGTTGGAATGGTGCTTATTCACCTTGGCTTGTATCTTTTTTCCTTAGGTGGCATGTTGGAAGATGACAGGGTTTGTTGCCTGAATGGTGGACATCTTGGATGTTGGTGCAAAATTATTGATGGATCATGAGAGCATGTTTGAGGTCTATATGATTTCCTGGAAGGCTATGATCAGTTGCATTTCGGTTGTTTTGTTGGATAGTGAGTTGCAGTTGGATGCATGTTCTTTGTTGCAGATTTTCTAGTGGACTGTTATCTGTGGAATCTTGTTGATTGGGTGTCTTAAGTATTGCGGGGTCTAAACTGGTGGAGCTAGTGTGATCTTAGTGTCTGGTTACTTTGGAGCTTCCTGTGTGATCTTTGTCAAGTGGGAGATTGTTGGAATTGTTGCCTCAATCTCACAGGCTGAAACCTATGAGAAAGCATGGTCGTTGTGACTGGTGAGATGTATGGTTGATCTGCTAGTTGATCCTGAACTGTCGCTATGACCTCTTGAATGTCTTGGCGATCGGAATAACCTGAAACCTTCGGTGCAACCTTGACTGTCAGAATGATGTTTTGGTGATGATAGGAAGTCTTGTTTATATCAGTGTGACCTTTGGTCTATCTGGCCGATGTGGTAATCGTTATGACTTGCTCCTATCATAATGTGTCCTGGTGATGGAGATGTCTTGCCGATTGGTATTGTCGTTGTGACTTGTGGTGTTCGCTATAACCCTCTGCCGAGTGGAGACCTCTGGCCAATGAGTTGGTGTCTAACGGATGTTGGGGAGACTCATGGTGATTGGGTCATCAGAGTATCATGGAGGCTTTGCTATGAACTCTTGGTGACATATGTTTGTCTCACTGATGTTCATCAGGGTAACATGGAAGCCTCGGTAAAAAGTCTTGACGACGATTGGTTCTCTCGTCGCTAGTATATGGTCTTCGGGGTGACATGTTGTGTTCGCTATGACCTCTCGGTGAAATACAGATCAGAGTAACATAAGGGTTTAGTAGGAACTCTTGGCGATAGGGAGATGTCTCGCCGACAACTATACACTCGGAGTCATTGAGATAACATAAAGGCTTCGGTATGAAGTCTCAGTGATGGACGTTTGTCTCACTGATGTTGTGGGATGTGTTCAGTATGACTCCTGGCAAAAGGTGGTCTCAAGGTAACCTGGAGGCTTTGGTATGAAGTCTTAGCGACGAACGAAGTCTCACCGACAGTTGAACATTTCGGTATAACTTGAAGGCATTGGTATGACTCCCGACAACTATTTGGTGCTCGGTATGACTTGAGAACTTCACTATGATGTCTGGGCGAATAGGGATAGTCTCGCCGATGGGTTTGCTGAGGTCGATGTGACTTGTGAACTCGTTATGATCTCTTGCCAATAGTGATGGTTGTGTAATCGGTCTTGTGGCATCGGGGAGACACGATTAGTGTCTCACCGACATGCGACACAAGTTGATCATTGTTGACCAAGTGAAAGATTTTCCTATGTGGTGTGACTTGGACCTATCAGAGAGGGAAAAATGTGAACCATTTTGCTATGAGACCGTTGCAACCGTTTATGTGTGTAAGGCTAACAGTGTGCTGGGAAACTTCTATATGAGGAAATGGAAACATCTACGTTTGGGCAATGGATGATAGTGATGTTGAGCTGGATGTTCAAAATTTGTGATCCAACAGTTGAAAATGAACTGATTCACAGAGGCTGTTGAGAATGAATGTATATATGTATGCATTGGATGTTCTGAAGATATAAAGAGAGCGATAGAGAGAGGGTCGTGTGGCTGGTTGGAAGGAAGAGGCCTTGAGGCAGAAACAGAGGAAAGAAAGAGGCAGGGTTATGCTGCCGAAATCTCTTTGATCAAGGATTGAATGCCATGGTTGATCTCTCATGTTGATTTGTACTGTATACTGTGTGAGGATATTGCAATAGTACAAAGATTGTTTGGTTTGAGAGGTTGATAAGGAAATGTACTAAGGGAGAGTTTGCTACCAGGTTGTATCCAGAATGAACAAGATGTAATCTCTAAAAAGGCTATGAGCCTGAATTATATTTTAACCTTCAGTTGTTGAATAATACAATGGCTCGATCTTTGGAGTGTAGGGTTTTTACTCGAAAGGGTTTTCCCCACGTAAATATATGTGTTTTGGTTTTCTATCTTATCTTTCATCTGTGTTGGTTCTGTTTTGAGAATCTGTTATTGCTTGCTGTTGAATTTACATGTGCTTCTCTCAGAAGGATTAATGGGGGAAATGAACTGTGTCTGTTTCCGCTTTAGGACATAGTTGTACGTGTCTTTGAGGCAATCTAATCAAAATTGAAGTTACCGAAGGAACCACTATTCTTGGATATTTCTTTGAGATGCCCTATATTTCCCTTACAACACATGTTTTGGATTCAAAAAATGTGATACTGTTTGAAAGCTATAGATGTTTTTCAATCAATCTATCAATCAGCAATTTAGTCATAATTTGAATAGAAAATGAATAATAATTACTTATTAAATTCAAAGTAAAGTATAATTTATATTGGTGGAAAGCTGAGAATTTCCTTTAAAAACCTTTTTTGTTTCATCAATTTTGGGTTAAAAAAAGTCGTTAGCCACATACCCATCATATTGCCACTTTTTAGCCCATCATGATCCTGCACATACCCTTAATCCTTTTCCTTTTACCAGTTTTGTAGGCTAGATCTCAATATCATACTCTTGTAACATTGTGACCCACTTCTCTCTTCACTCTCCCAATTCATTTTGCATTAATAAAAGCTTAATTGCAGGGTCATGCACTATTGCAAAGACCTTATTTCTCAAGATGTAATGCCTAAATTTATTTACAACTCTGACCAAAGGCTTTCTTTTCTACACTAATATATCTCAATTTTGCATCTTTTAAAGGAGCACTTATGAAAGCTATAGGATGCTCATTTCCTTGGTCTGACTTTTGAGTTAACATTCCAACACAAGAGTGATCTGATGCAAAAGAATATATATAAAAGGGTTTGGAATGATCAGGACTCACCAACACTGGGGCATCAACTATTTCCCTCTTGATTTATGCAAAATTATCCTTTGCTTCAGCACTCCACTCAACCTTTGCATCTTGCTTCAGCATTGCATTCAAGGGCTTGACTATTTCCACAAATCCAATGATAAAATTTCTCACAAAGTTGATTTTTTCAAAGAATGACTTCATTTCCTTTTTACTTGTAGGGGGGTGGATCTTAAGTATGGCCTCCACTCATTCAGGATCAATAGAAATACCCTTTTTTGAGATAACATTTCCTAACAGCTTCCCTTCAATAACTCCAAAGAAACACTTCTTGGGATTAAGTGAAATTCCAAATTCCATACACCTTTGGAATACCTTAAACAAGTCTACAATATGATCTCCTCATTTCATGGAAAAGATTGTTAAATCATCCATATAAATGATGATGCACTTACCAATAATGTCCTTGAAGGAAATATCCATAGCCTTCTAGAAAGTTACTTTAGTGTTGATTAGCCCAAAAGGAGTTTTCCTATAAACAAAAGTTCCCCATTTAGTGGTGAAGGTCATTTTGTGCCTATCCTCGTATTGCACCATGACCTGGTTGTATCTAGAGTATTTGTCTAGGAAAGGAATCATTTGAGATCTGTTGAAAATCTATAATACCTCATCCAGTGATGGGACTAGGTAATTATCCTTTTTTGATGCATGATTGAGATTTCTGAAATCAACAACAAAGCCTGATTTCTCCATTCTTCTTTCTTACTGGGACTAAATTAACCACCCAAGTTGAATGTTTGATGGGAAATATGATACGAGAAAATAGTAACTTTTGTAACTCCTTTTGAATAATAGGTTTCAATAGAGTGTTGATGGGTCTTTGTCTTTGTCTAAAAGGTTTGGCACCTACCTTGAGAGGAATGGTGTGTGTAATAATTAAAGTATCATACGTCTTCAAGTCCTCATAACTCCAAGCTATTACATCTTGATATGTATGCAATGCATCAATGATTCCTCTCTTTTCCTCTAGAGTACATACCTTGCCAATAAAAACATTCCTAACATTGTTCAAACTCCCCATGTTGTATCTATCAAATTGACTACTAATGGACTCCTTCTTGGCCTACTGTTCCTGGTCTTTGATTCTATCCAAATCAAAGATTCTTTCCAGTTGTACCATCCCTCTTGGAATAGTGTTGGTCTTTAAGTTGACGACTCCTTCTAGATCCATCTCCACTTCATGAGGCTCCACTTCATCAATTATCTGAGAGGTAAACACATCAGAACCAGTGATAAAATCTAGAATGTGCTTATCATCTTCAAACACCTAAAAAATTAGTTACATTGTCGGGCCTTGATGGTACTGGAGTAAGCTCCATAGTAAACTTCTTCAATCCTGAAAGTGACAAGGGTTGTAATGTACTAGCTTCTTGAGCTAAAAAATCTGTAGTTTGGTTCTTGCTACGAGATATCAACTGAATGTTGAAAGCATCAAACCCCTCGATAAGATCCCATACTCTATGTCTGTAATTAGTCATTTTTCTATCATGACATGAGTACTATTTCCTAAATTTCCTAGCTACCAATTCTACATCTCCAAAAACTTGCAAAATTTTAACCTTCCTTCTTAATTATATCAACAATCCATGAATCAAAGCTTCATATTCAGCTACATTATTAGTATAGTGGAATTGGAGTCTATGAGCAGCAAATAAGGTTTTACCTTTAGGATTGATCAGTTCAAATCTAGCTCCAACACCCTGCTTTGATTTAGATCCATCAAATCTAAGTGTCCAACAACTAGCAGTTCTAGTTCCTTTTGATTTGTCCTTCATTCTACTACTACTGGATGGTTCCTCAGGAGGCATTAAGCTCTTACCTTTAAGATCATCTTGAACACTTCGTATGTTAATCCTGACAGCCAGGGGTGGATTGATGCATCTCTGTATTTTCTCCACTGTTGTCTGACATAGGAAACATTCTAATTCTGAGTGGGAAGCATTATGGACTCCACACCAATTCAGAAGAAGTAACTCCTTGAAGTTCATATCTCTACCCAAGTGAATTTTATATTCTATGTATTTATGGATAAATTCTTGAAAGTTATCCAATAGGCTGAGTTGACCATCTTCCTAGTCATCAACTTCTTCTACTGACTCAACTAATGCCCCAGTATTACTAGATTCTGATGTGAGCTCAACTGGTGTGCTTTGCAACATAAAGATTTCCTCTGTATTTGACTCTGAAATAGGGGCTTCCAATAAATAATTCCACAGACTAACTTCTAATGTACCAATATCTCATTTGAAGTATTATGTTATTTAGTAATTACATACTTCATTCTAGGTTCCCTTTCAATCCTGGTTTGATTTGGTATTCCTTTCCAGGGAAGCCACATGTGGGAATGATCAGTTGATACGTATCTGTTTAGTACCTTGGTGAAATCTCTGTGTAAAATCATACCATAAGTGTCAGGAATGTCTGCCACCTAAATATTAATGACTTGTTGAATCCTAGGATCTAATGTAATCTACATAGGAATCATGTTTAGTTCTCCCACCAAATTTACCTCTATCTTTTCTAACTGAGTTACTTTTTGTTGAGAGGCTGTGGGAGTAATACCTAAGGCTCTACAGATAGCAAAAGGCATAACATTTGTGGAAGCCCCTGAATCTATCAAGAAATTGTGTAAATTCTTCCCAAAGAGGCGAACATAAATAAAAAAAGGGGGAGTTTTCTTCTTTCCTTGAAATAGACTTAGGTGAGTATCAGCATGTGCAACTTGACTCTTATCCCTTTCCTTCCCTTTATCTCTAGTTTGTGCTTGGACTTAACCTTGATCTTTTGGTACTTGGGGACTAGAGGTCTTCTCAGCCACTTCACTAGTTGTCCTTTCTCGAGGGACTATATTTGGTTTAAAGGCTCCTAGAACTATATTTCAGATAGTAGGAACTCTTAGTAACTCAAAAGTAGAAAGAATTACATTTAATTTCTTAAGTTCTTCAGCCACATACTCACCTAACTGCTCCTTGTTCATATCAGCATGAAAGCTTCTCCTTTCCTTCATCAATATTGCTACCTCTAGAGGAGTCAGACTGTCCTTCTTTTGAAAGGTACTATGTGGGCACATGACGATAGGATGGATTATTATTGGCATTAGGGTCATGAGGTATTGTGAAGTTGTTTAGAGGAATGGAAGTAGTGAATGGACCCCTAACTTGTGGAACTCTAGTTAGCCTATTCCTCAAGTCATACTTTTTGGTAGGCTATTGAAACATCTGCACTTCTTCAATGTTAGTTTCTTCCTCATCCAAGGGACCATTGTCATTCTCAATGCCTTCATTGAACAATTGTGAAATATGATCTCCATTGTACAATTGTTCTACCTTATCGTCCTACCCACTTGACTCTTCTTTTGGCCTATTCTCTTCACTTCTTGGGAAAGGGGCATGATTCAACACCATTATTGAGGATTCAGAAGGATTGGATGGTACTAACTCTTGATTGTTGGAATTATTTTCAACCTCATACTGAAAGATGGATGTGGCAATCTGGAACTCAGCGCAATCCAACTCAGAATGTTGACTTGTCTTATGGAGCCTACACCATCCAGATAAAGATGCCTCTGCTAGATACACACCACTTGGAAGCTTTTCTTGATTAGGGGGTTGATCCAATGGGGTAGGAACACCTCTATTTTTTGGCCTTATGTTCCATGTTTTTTTATTCCTAGGTGGTTGTCTCCTTTCAAATCCTTGTCCACCTGTCTGTCCTCTATCAAAATTTTGACCAGATGATTGCCCTCTGTCAAAATTTTGTCCATGTCCTTATGCAGAATCTCGATTCTCCCTATTATAATTGGACTACATATTCCTCTAGGCAGCTTGGAGTCGACTATTATGGTTCCTTAGATACGTTACTTCCATATTCAACTTCTTAACCTACTTTGTCAACTCATCTAGTCTCTCTTTTTCTGGATTACTATAAGGTACCAAATTAACATTGTTCTAAGGGTGCCTTGATGCTACTCTTGAACACATGGACTGGTTTAATACTTTAGAATTCTGCAAGTATGTGGGAAAACTAGTATATTGTTATGAATGAAGTGGATGATTGAAATTTTGTTGAGGATAACTGGTCAGTGGTGGGGCTTGATTCATTGGAGGATATGGATTTGAAACTAGAGGAAATTGTGGTATTGGATTCATAATGGGTGTATGGTTGGTTAGAGCTTGGTTAATTGCTTGAATATGTCCTAGATGACCAATATTACCACAACTAAAGCATTTAAAGGGAAACATACCTTTGTATTTTCTCGTACCTTTCTTCAACTTCCTGCTAAAGTTAGCTTCCAACTCATCAACACCATCGCTATCTGGTTCCTCCTCAATATTCATTTCCTTAAATGTCATTTCTATCTTTCCTTTTGTCTTGTCATCTTTCTAGAACATTCTCAATTCAAATGCTTGCAAGGTGCCAAACAAGTGTTCCAAGGTGTACTTCTTAGGATCATACATTTCTTCAATCACCAAGATCTTATTGTTGTAGTAGTCTGGTAGGGTGATCAATATTTTCTTAATTATGTCTTCATCTGATAGCTTTCCTCCTTGATTTATAACTTCATTTGCAGATTGTTCAACCCTATGAAAGAAGCTTGTAAATTCTTCACCATCTTCCATCTTCAGGTTCACAAATCTACGCTTTTCCACTAGTCTCTTTGTCAATTTGACCTTTTCATTTCCTTCATACACGTCTTCCAACTTCTTCTAGACATCATATGTAGTATCCAAAGAATTAACCTTAATTCATTCATTTTTAGATAAACCACTACAAATTGCATACTTTGCCTCCTCATTTTCTTCATAAGAAGAGATCTCATTTGCAGAATTAGCACCACCAGACGGAAGTGTATACTTATTCTCAACAACATTCTAGGTCTTGAAACTGGGAGAGATAATATATCCTCTCATCTATCCCTTCCAATATTTGTAGTCAGTTCCATCAAACATAGGGATTGCCAACTTGTGTACCATAAGATCTTCCTTAAGCGGCTAATCTCTACAACAAGGAACCAAAGCTCTGATACCAATTGTTAAACAGGTGTAGGACAATTGAGAGGGGGGTGAATCAATTCTCTCACAAATTCAAACTTAAAACTTTATTACTTATTAATTCTTCAACCACACTATTCTGTTATTAAATATGAGCATGAAACATAAATAACATAAAGTAAAATAACATAATGAACACTGGATTTTTACGTGGAAAACCTAATAAGGGAAAAACCACGGTGAGGGTTAACTCACAATATAAAGATTATAAAATAAATACAAAGGCTCACTGCCCAAAAGAGGACTCACTGTCCAAATACAAAGGCTCACTACCTACAAAGGACTCACTGTCCAATAGGGAGGCTCACTACCTATATATATAAAAGAGAACAAAAGATCCACCACTGCAATTAAAGCACATTCACAAGATTATAGAAACCTTCAGCTTACTGCCTTCAACACACTAAAACACTGCTATCATAACTCACTCACACATACTTCTGCTCTTATGATTTATGGCACACTTTCATCACTTTGCATCACACTGTCATACAATTTTTCACAAATTGACTTGATTTTATACCATCTTTAACCTTACAAACTTTCTCCAAGGTCAGCTACAATACATGGTTTAATAAATTCAAATTAGGTCAACAATTCTAAATTCCTGTGGTGGAAAGGAATAAGAGTGGACCAATAAAAATATTTAACCAAGACCAAAAATAATATTCTTGAATCTTCTACATGCTTCCTTAATTAAATTTTATTCTTCGAATGAAGTGTAAACACTAGGTCAGCCAAACCTAATGAAAACACAAATGAATAATGATGCACACGCTTCCCAACACAGAGATGACACATAGACACCTCAACACACTTCATTATTCATGAGACTTCATCTTAGATTTCTTCAGATACATCCATAGAAAAACAATATACTTCATACACTGAATAACTTTCACCAAATCATCCACACTATGCAAACCTGCACTGGAATATAGAAACATGACTTTTGGATTACCAAACTTCAACCTTCTTTGCCATAGCATAGAAAAGACCTTCACAAAACATATTCCAAATTTGCAATATTTGTAATGAAACAATGAAGGACTACGAAGAAAAAATATTTCTCCCAGTCCACATAACACTAACTCTACTAGTAGAACACACATACTGGTGGACACAACTTTCACGTACCATCTCACAAGAAACTGAAACTTAGAATATATCATCATCAGATCACTATAATGAAAACTTCAGAACCGCACAGGCATAGGATCAACATAGGAGAAACATGGAGCACATACTAGAGCACAATCCGAACACATTCCTTCCTTTGACTTCTCTTCTTTATTAATTTTCTCAAAATCACTTGGAAACTTATCAACACAGCACATTTGCATGCATATAAGATAGCTCCATGTACTCACAACATCTCAACGGAATCTCAACCATACATGTACAATTTGCAACATACTGAACTATGTTGAAATCAATGACAACATCAATGACAACACCACCAAACTAGCTCATACTTGCAACATTTTTCAATTATAAAAAAACATTTTCACCTTCATCCATACAAGGGGTTTCATTTTCATTCACACAAGAGGTTTCACTTTCATTTTCAAATGTAAAAGGGATTTCATTCTCATTTGCATTCTCATAAGATATAATTTCATCATTTTTTTGTTTGTACATTGTTTCAACCCTAGAATTATTGATATCATCAATGGTGTATCCAGCTTCATCTAAAAAAGCAAGATCAATATTATCAAGACTTGGGTTTGAAAAATACCTGGATAGATTGTTTGAATAGGTGCATTTTCCATATCATTGGGAGATGGATTTGAAGACATACCCAAAGTTTTTTGCATAGGTACTATTTCCATATCATTCAAAGTTGAAGTTGAAGGCATAGGTGGGTTTGTCTCCATAATTGAATTTACTTCCATAATCACCATCTCCACATTTGCATTATCTACGTTCATTTCATCATTCATGGCTTCCTTTTCAACATTCATGGAACTAGATGCTTCCAAATTTTTCATTTAACGAATCCTTTCTCTTCTATCCCTTTGTCTTTTTTTCTCCATTTCTTTATTTTCTTGAATTTCTTCAAGTGTCATTAACTCTCTACATTTTTTTCTTTGTCTTTTCTTTGATCCCATGGTTACCAAACCCTCTTTGATGAAAAAAAAAATGATTCAAATTTTTCAAATTGTCTTCTCCTTCAAATATTCAAATAAAACTATGTAGTATGAAGATCCTTTCTTCTATAAACTTTGAAATACAAAAACACCATGAATACATCCAAAAGTTCTCTTTTTCCAAATCTTCTTGTACTTGATTCCACTTTAGAAAATTCAACCTGCACTTGTCTCTTCCAACAATTTGAATAGAATATGCTTTACACAAGAAAAAATTGCAATAAAAAACATAGAAAGTAGTGCTTTCGAATCGTACTGCAGAAAAGGAATGTTGTAGGAAAAACATGTTTTATCAGTATTTTCAAAATTGGGAAAAAATGGCTACATAAGAAATGCGTACGCATTATAAAACACGTACACATTCTATTTTAGGAATTCGTATGCGTTATATAACAAATACACATTACCTTTACCCAATGAGTAAATAGATAACACATATGTGTTATATAATGCATACACGTTACCTTTACCCAACGGGTATATAGATAACGCGTACGCATTATGAAACGCGTATGTGTTTCATTTAAATAGCACGTACATGTTGCATTTAAATAACGTGTATGTATTTTATTAACATGTACGCATTATTGAAAAATTGAATTCCCAAACCACATGTAGCCTTGGATTTAGGCTTGGGAAAGGCTTGGCAATTCGAACCTTAACATTTGACCTGCAACTAAAAACTAAGGAAAATTTAAGAAGAATGTCCAACTTTGGCAATATGGTTGATGGACTTTTTTTAATCAATCTATAAAATTAAAACCTATTAGAGAATACAATGTCTAGTTTCTGAATATATAATTTTTATTAAGATTGGATTATGCTTGATATTTTTAAATTAATTTCTAAACAAACTAGGCCTTAAACTTTAAATATCAGGCTTTTTTTGTTTTTTAATAACTTTTTTTTGGTTAAGTTTTTTGTAAAAAAGTTATATGGCATCAATCTTCAGACAATTCTCTACACAATGAAAAAAAAAATATTCTAAAAATGTTTAGTTTAGTTTCAATTATGATGTTCGTACACGTTGATTTTTAGAAACAAAAATTAAGGCCAATACAAATTCAATAGAAAAAAATATATATACAACAAAAAATTACAAAAAACATTTCCTCATCAATCTTCATGTTGTTAGCTCTCTTTCCCCAAAAGGAATTAGAAAAATAATTTTATTTGGATCAAAAAGTGGTGTCCGTACGCATGCATGGTATAGTAAAAAAATGACTTTTAAAAAGTGGTTTTTATAGATCCCTATCAAGATTTAATTTCTATAATCTGGGTATTTGAATAATTTACATATTTGGAAACTAGATTCAAAATGCTAAATTTCATAGTACTGAATTTTTTTAAGATTCATTGTGTAAGTGCCTCAAATTTTTAGTCTAAGTGTGACAAATTTTGTAAACAACAAAAACACTTTTTATGGACCCAACCTTTTGCATCAGCCCCATCACCATATACATCTATGTCGCCATATATCATTTGGGCATCGCTACATAGCGATGCCACCAAAATCTAAATTATAATGCCTAATAAATGTATCAAAATTTCAAATTTTAAATTAGGTTTTGAATCACATACCGATGGTCCTACACCTAGAAGCTACTGGAACTCACGAACTCGATCAGGGATGTGTCAGGGAAGCTCACAGTACACCATTTTGTTGAAGGGTCAGAGCTCAAATTGTAAGAATTTCTTAAGTGTGAATGCACAAATGAACTGAAAATGACCCCTCTTGGCCTATTTAAGCTAGAAAATTAGGGTTTTTTCCCCTAATTTAACCTTATTAATGGGGTTTATTATTATTCTCACCAATTTTTCCAATCTGGACTTAATTTTGCATCGTTTTTTTCATTTTTGGCATTATTCTTACATCCCGGAACCTTTTTGAACCTTTAGGGTAGCTTTTGAACCTTTATTGAGAAATCAGCCCAAAATTTGAAATTTTCGCCCGATTTCTCAAGGGGGCAGGGAATTAGTTTTATCCTTCCGTTGGAGCATCTAAAAAATAATTTATTTATTTATTTTTGATTTGAGCATCATTTTTCATCTGAAAAGTGTTGTTCTTTGAATCAAAGCAGCAGGTACCTCGCTTCAAAGAGGGGCAAGATGTAGAAACTGAAAAATGTCCTAATCGATGTCATACACTCGAATCGGATTTATTAGTTACATCATTTCCTCTTTATCCATCCTCTTTTCACTCAATTGATTCAATTAGCCTATCTAATTAATTAATTGTATTATTTTCATCTATTTGGCCTAATTAATTAAATTGGGTTAATTCACCTCTTTTCGTACTGACACTTCGTCTCATTAAATTAAAAAAATCAAAATATTTAATTTAATCTCCTAAGTCATCTTATTCAATTAAATATCATTTCACCCCTCCCTTATTTATTAAATCATCTTATTTAATAAATATAAATTAATTCCTCTAATCCCCTAATTGCATAAATTAAACCTTGTTTAATTAGAAATTAAACTAATTTTTCTCTAATCAAAGGGAATATTCCCATGGAATATTCTTTAACCTTTTTACACAATTAAAAATTTATTTTAATTTGTAAATTAACCATTTTCCTCACCCAAAAGGAATATTCTAAGGAATATTCCCTCTCCTCCAATCAACTTACTTAGCTTCTTGGACAAGCTAAACCTTCAACCTCTTTAGCAAGTTACCTTTAACCTATGTAATCAGGTCAAATGTGTGTTTGTTTGAGGCAAGTGTAAGCCCTTGATTATCTTTCATCATGCATTCTCATCCATTGATGAAAATTCATGATCCATGCCTCTCATCCCCTTCATCTTGAACCATTGATTAATCTTTTTGATCTCAACCATCCATTCCTCATTTTCTCTCCTATAAATAGATCACTATTTGGAGACAAATGGATCCATATTTTATTGCAAACTTATGCTATTGAATTTACTCACATACTCACTCATCCTTTACTCACTTTTAGCTTTTAGTTGCATAATAGCTTAGAACATCCATTAATGGTTTCCATGCATCCATCTTAGATTGTAAATAAATTAGGGTTTTCATCTTTTAGCATAATTTTAGCTTAGATTAGCTTAGAGATTGCACAATTAGATCATTTATAACATAAAATAATGGCAACTTATCTTACATCATGTTCATTTTAGCATAATTTAGGTTTTCACACATCAAACGCCATGGTTTCATCAATTATCTTCCATAGAATCGACTGAAACAAGCTCACAATCATGGGATTGGGAAAGGGTCATCAATCCACATCAACCTGACACCAATTCCACAAGAAGATAAATTTCAAATGGATTAGAATAGATGTTTTAATAGCTTTCATAATTTAGTATGTTAGATTTTGATGAAATGTTTAGTTTTAATTATTTATTATCGATCTTGTTGAGATTCGAGTATTGGTGGCTCTATTATGCTTTGATTCTTCATGGATCAAGTGTAATTCAGCCCATACTAGTATCCTCGCATCGGAAACTACCATGGTGAATACTTGTGTTGTGTGTGTGGAAATCGTTTCAAGCAACTAAAGCAACCTTGCATGTTTGGTTCCTCATACCTCTTTGTGCACCGGTCCTAATACTTTGAGCTTTTAATCCATATACTCTAACAAGTCTTTTGTATGTCTGATATGAGCAAGAATACTCCTTGTTTATAGAGTCAAAGTCCACACAATGGATACAAAGCCACCTTAGTTATTAATACCCTAGTGCATCATGTATATTTGCTACATTAATAAGGATTGCTAAACAATACAAAGTCTCTCTGAAAGAAAAATAAAACTCGTCATTTTTCTTCTATCCTCTAATCCTACTAACTATTCTTAACTTCTTATTAACATTTTCTTCTTTTCAATGTTTCTTTTGTTAGTCCTTGCACTTAAACACATCACATCAACTTATCAAAAAATTTGGTTCATTATCCATAATTTTCACCAAATTTCCTAAGTGGGCACCATGCTATCTCACTTGGGGCATACTAGGGCCCAACTCTTGAGTAGGAGTTTTTGAACTTTTTTTGACACAAGGCTCAAAATCGCATTCTATCAAAGAGGGGAAAAATGTAGATACCCTAAATTGCCTTGATTGGTGAATAACACTAACTTTCACCCTTCTTCCCTAAATGATTAAATAATACATTATTATTTAATTATTATCAAATTTTATATTTGTCTATTAATTAAGTTATTTAACATTATTTAATTTAATTCATCCTCAATCATAATTTACATAAAAAAAAAAAACCTAGTTTCCTCTATTAATTGAATAGTCTTTAATTATTTAATTAATTCACCATTTTATCATTAATCTAACTTTATTCCTCCTGATGAACTAAATTAACAAAAATTATTTATGTCACTAATATATCTTATTCTCCTAAATCAATTAAATTGTTATTACTTAATAATTTAATTAAATTCATTTCCCCTTTCTAAACCTAAATAATTAAACTAATTATTCATCATCATTCAACATAGTCAACAAACAAATACAACTTTATTTGTTAAAATGAAACATGACTTGCACGTTCAACTCAAAATATTAATATTAAATTATTAAATTATATTTACCCCTTTTATGATTGAGAAAATCATGACCACTGATTTCTCACTCTAATCGATTGACTAACTCATCTATTCTTCAATCCCACTAACCACTCAACCTGATTCTTCAATCCCACTAACCACTCAACCCGATTCTTCAATCCCGCTAACTACACAAATTGATTTCCCAATCACACATATTATGCAATCTAAAACCACTAATTCTTCCAATCTATTTCCTCTCAACAGTTTTGAACCATTGATCAAGATATTTTACTAGAAAATCTTGATTTTCCATCTCAAAATGATAAATCTATAAAACACTCTTCTACCCTCTCACAAATCATCTAGAATTTACACAGTGAAGTGTTGCACAATTGATTCTTGAGCACACTTGAGAATTTCTATCCTCACATTCTAGTTCATCATCTACACACATTCTTGAAGCTTTTGCAACAACAATGGAGGCTTTGTATTGAATCGAGCAATTTGACATCCAAACGTCAATACAAACACAACTCCAACATAGGATGGTATATGTTTTAAAGTATTGAATTCATTTTATGTTGTCTTAGGATTTACATTTTTTGATTTGGTAATTTTAGAGCTTCATTTCATTAGTAATGGGTTTTGGGATCTTAATTTTGTTTTGAATTAAATTAGTTTTGATTCATTTGCTTACATTTTCCTAATGCTTTATCACCCCTTACGACAAGTATAATCCTCCATCCATTCATAGCATCTTCATCTTTTTCCTTTTAGGATGATCTTGATTAGCCATTCATTAATGGTGGCCCATAAAGATCTCATTTCAATGGCTTCAGGATAAACATGATAAACATCCTCATAAATGTGAGGCCAAAGAGTTTTGAAAAATTCTATAGGGAGACCATAAATACTTAGGATCATCTCCAAATCCATAAAGTAATGAGCTTCATCCATTTCTTCCATAAAAATAAGGCAACCAAGAAAGTGGCTATAGTCAAGGTCAATTTTATAAGGTATGTAGGTGGTAATACTCTCATCATTGATATTAAAAAGGGGATCTCTAGAAAAATAATTGGTAAAGAGGTTTTTCTAATGATAGAAAAGGTTTGTAATATGTCTAAATGATAGGATTAATGAGATTCATCATCAGATTTGATGGAAGAAATCTCCACCATTTTATGTTTGTGTTGCAAAAATTTAAAGAGGAATTCAATTCCTCTATAGCCATATTTTATCCATTGAAGACAAGAATGAATTTGGCTCTTTTTCCTTTATAAAAATCTAGTTTTTACATTTTCTTAGTATGGGAAACTAGATCTTGGCTAGCAATGTTAGAAGGGTTGGAAGAAAGAAGGGGCCATCAATGTTCTAAATAAACTTTTAAATTATATTTTAGTATGTGACATTTGGTAGTAGCTTTCTATCTATACTCACGAATAAACAAAGTACAAAAAGTTTTTTTTTTTACCACCAACTAATCCATCGATCTTATTGGGGTTTAGGTTTAAATTTCCATGTAGCAAGGAGGCCATCAATACAATCTTGGCAATTTAAGTGAGAGATATTCAAATTGAATTTAAGGTCAATGGGGATAGTGGTAGAATTAGAGAGGGATACAATGGTAAATATGGGGAGGTGATTACAGAGTAATTAAAAGATCTAGGTGGATAACATGACTAGAAAGAGAGGGAACAATGTGACATTTATGGGAATGTAGAATTAGACTAGATGACTCATTTTACTTAAGAAGTTTTCCCAATAGTTGTGCCAAGAGAGCCAATGTGGTTTATGAATGTAAAATTTTCCTTAAACAATTATATTTTAATAATTATTAGATTATTAATTATTTATGAATGGTTGTTGTTGAATAGGGTGACTAATACCCCTTTATGTGTTATACTACCCTCTCCTATATTTAAGGAGGTTCTCACTCATTTAAGAGACAAAATTTGGAGATTTATAACAAATTATATCACTATGCACATGAGGTATTATTAGCCATGTGGAAGTATGGAGAAGTGAACTCCCTAGGTTTAGTCTATGTTATAATAGACCACTATTGTAAGTGTTTTAATAAAATTATACTTAAAGGGGTTCTTTTACCTAAAAGGGTTTTACCCATGTATATCTTGTGTAATATGTACAATCTATGCATGTATGATTCTTATTTAATTTATTTCATACATTTTATTAGTAATGATTAGTATCCTAAGATCTTAATTTCTAACAATTTCAAGCTAAATTTTAGGCTTCAAACTCAACTTGAGATAAATTGGAATTATTGTCCTAGCTATGATTAGTGGAATGTTCAACCATTTTGATGTATCCTCTAAGGACACATTTTTCCATGAGGTGAATATTTAACCATTCCTAGAGAAACATTCTCTTTGAGGAGGCATAAATGGAATCCAAATAACACATTGTAAAGGAGCACAATTACCCAAATATAATAAGTGTTAGGATTAGATCGAAAAGTCATAACATGTTTGGTGAGCCAAGAAGCAAGACCTAAAATGTTACTACCTCCTCCCTCATTGTGGTTAGTGTGGTAGAAAATACCCTCACTCCAAATGGAAGAAAGGGTGTCTTTCAAATACACATACTTGGTTTTTTTTCTTTTTGCACCATTATTATATCATACTAATTATGCTAGATACAACTATTGGCATTAGTCTTCTAAGTAAGGAGCTTCAATCTTCAAATATTACAAGATTGGAAATAGTATTTCATTAAGGTAGGTGATGAAAAGGAAGGGGTGGGGAGAGAAGTACATGTTGATGATGGGAAAACTCTTTTTTTTTTTCATTTTAAGGAATTATCTTAGACTCAAGCATAACATCATTGAATGTAGCAAAGCTCATGGAAGATGGTGGGTGGTGGGAAGAGGAAGAATTAGAGGGTGGGGGTGGTGTTTTTCTAGAGGATGGGAACCTGAAGTGTTTTGGGGGGGGTAGATTGATGGATTTAAAATAGTTTTAAATTTTCTTCAATAGAATTGAGAGATAGGGATAGAGATATTAGAAGATGAGGGGAATAGTTAGTGAATAATGCAATGTAAAATGAGATGGAATTATTAGTAATAGTATAAACAAGAATTTGGTTTGTCAAGGTAATTATTTTTTTGGTTAATTTTGAAGCTCAATCCAATTAATTTAGTGGTTCTTATCAAAGCCTAGGTAAGATCCATCTCATAAAAAGCCCTAGGTTGAACCTACAAGTAGACCCATGTTGAAAACCTAGAATATTGAGAGGGGGGTGAATCAGTATTCCCCGAAACTGTGCTTAAATATTTGTTCCACATAGCATATTCAATTTTTAGTAACAAAGGAAAGCGTGAAAGTGACCATCAAATCACATAACACATGAACACCAAATTTTTACGTGGAAACCCCAAAAAGGGAAAACCACAGATGGACTCAATGTCCTAGTGGACTCACTACCCACAACATGTAGAAAAGATAGAAGAGAGGATTGACACACATCCAAAGTGAATTTTTACAATTGCATCTACAATTAGTATTTATTATAGTTCCATTGAAGCTCAATACACAAACTTATACACTTCATATTGCTCTGTACTAATGTGCTCTTCTCTGCTCTACATTCACATCACATTCACAAAATTTACTTGTATATTCATTATCAACATACTCCAATACCAAAATTATCTTATACTTATAACCATTACATCAGCAAGCCCTTGCAACATCAATGAGGTCAGCCTAATTAGACGTCAAAGACATCAAATTTCTACAATCCTTATCTATAAGAGTTTACTGCTTCTGCATTCAATTGTGTGTTTATTTTTGGATCACACTTTGTTATCCATCATCAGGATGCAAAAAGAGTTGATGCTTCACAACTATTTTTTCATCCTGATGATGGACCATAGAGCATGATCTAAAAGGTTGATCCATAAACAAACACAGTTTAACCCAAAAGCAACAAACTCTAATTAGATATATCATACAAAATAATAACTTGTTGGCTCTAGATTCAAACTTACACACTCCATGTCAAAAGAAAAAACTTGTAAAGCATAAAATAGGATGGAATGGACCTATAATAGATCCCACATAACACATCAACACTTAATTAAACTTCACATAACTCAAATTATATTAGGTCAATACCGTTGGTGACCTAATACCAAAATAACCCAACTAATCAACCACAAATTGACCTGCAAACCTCCAAACTTCACGCCACTTGGAACATAGATACACCTAACACTTGTAAACACCTCAATAGATATAAAAGTCAAAATATTATTCCACAGTGAAGTGTGGATTGATCAAAACATACAGTTTGCATAAGAAACACTATCACTAGTAAACTAGATATTTTGTCATTCATAACTTATACACCAGAGGACAAAACAATGTGAAAATATGGATTTAGAATCCTCTACCATCCAAAAAAATTTCATTAGAACCACATAGAAAAATTCTTCAAGGCAGACCAATGCAGACCAAATTACTGGATGTCATGTACACTAAAAACTGTATTCTGACACTTAGCCACTTCTTCAACTTACTATCTATATTAGATCAAAGATTCTTGCAACTAATCACTAGATTAACATATTTATGCATGATCATGGTACAAAAAATGGGTTATACATTGATCTTCATACCAAAGAATAATGTTGACATCAATGACAACATTGTACTTGCATATTGTACAACTTATGCTCATACTCATGCCCATATTGCTAATAGACATCTCAATGACAAACTCTTTAACCTTCCAACAACCCATTTATCTAATTTATATTTACACCACAAGACTCTAGTCAATTGAGAAGTTGTATCTTGTAAATGGATGGAATGCCATGTTAAGGAATAGGGATTCAACACACATTAGGTATATTATAGACTTGGATATTCCTTCAAGGGGAAAATATAGGTCCCAAGCTTAGGTGTAATTGATTCAACAACATATTATAAATGATCCATACTGGATTATAGTTTTAGCATGTTCTAGACTACTAAAATTATAAGATTGATATCCTTGACCAAACCCCCTAAAGGCCTCAATACTCTAGCCCTTTTGTTCCTAGTTATTTTGGGTCCATCTATAGAATTTTTTTTGCTCAGAGTGATTTCCTTTTAGGAAAAACAAAATAATTTTTTTCTTTGTAATCTAAGATAACATCTATAATTTTACCTAGGATTTTGAAGGAGATTACCTTATTTTCAATACAGTCATCTATATTAATTGTGAAACTAGGGAATGGTGACATGATTGGGTTGTTATGTTTGGTCACCAAACTATTTATGGTGGTTGATGTAATACTAAATTGGTATCGATAGTTCACATTGAAAAGTGAATATATTCATGTGTGCTTATCCATTATATCAATATTTTCCATGTCGTCCAAAAATGATCTTGAGTTCTAGGTTTCAATCTAATTTGGGTTCCTTATTTTAGTGTCTAGGCTTCTACATTCTTGTATTTTTCTTCATCCTAGTTGATATGGGTTTCAAGCTATGATTACTTTTAGATACCTTATACTTTTAAAATATGAGTTATTTTATTACAAGTTGAGAGGGAAGTGATTAGAGTTTTCAACAAGTAGTCTATTATTTTCAGAAATTGTTTCCATTCTGAAAAGAGACCTTGATAGATTTAATTGTATTGAATTTACGTGAAAAACCCATAACACAAGCCCTTTAAAATAAGTTACACTTGATTGGAGTGAAGATGGAGACTGATGTTAATTGTGTGAATCTTTTATACTCCTTGACACACTCATGGGATCACTTGGTGATGACAATACCTCAAAGATTTATATAGATGAGAAAAGTAAGATATTACAAAGATGAGAAAAATAAGGAAAACAATATTTTTGATAGATCTTCATTCAAAGATGTTGGAAATGTCATTTTTGTATCTTTGGAAATAAATCCATTTGAAGGTGCATGGTTGATAGAACATGGAACTTCCTTTTATATTACCTCCATCAAGGGTGGTTTTCTAAAAGAAGACTCGTTCATATGGTGTTATAAAAAATTATAGGATGAGATTGGCTTAAAGGATATTCTGAGGTTAAGGGGATAGACTTCAATGATATTTTTGCTAGTTGATAAGCTAGAATCTATCTATTTCTTTTTTTTTACTAAATAAAAAGGATTTTACGAAGGTCCCTAACCCATATACAAATTATTTGGTGAACAAAACTTGACAAATAACACACCTACAAAAAATATACCAAAAATAAATAGCTAGAAAAAACAAGATAACTTCATAACTAGATCTAACAAGGCACACACACTTGACTTGGGAATGAGACAATAAAACATGTTTTGGAAGACCTTTCTTGCTTCATTGTAAAACAACCCAATATAACTCATTATTATCATCCATAAAAATTGGAGAATGGGGAGAAGAAACTTTATTTGAGGAAGTAGATCAATGAGAAGCCTCCACACAAAAGGGATGAGGTAGAAAACGTCACCCCTAGGAATAGAAGAGGGGATTAAAGGGAAAGGAGAAACCACAAGTGACATAGGATGATCAAGAAAACTTTCCTCAATAATAGTAGGAGGAGAAAAACCATCTGGATCATAAACATAATTTACCACCTCCATAGTGAGGAAAAATGAGAGAATTTTGAGCAAAGGAAATCAAAGGCTAGACGACTACTAGAAAAATATTTCCCATACACTGAGGGGATTCCTTCATAATCCATAGTTTGGATCCAAGATTTATCAACGACTTACAAAACAACCTCCATTAGGAGATGCATAAACAAATCTAGCTCCACAAGAATATGCACATATGTGGTTTGAGAGAACCTTGCAGTTCTATGGTCCACCATTATGAAACTTTCCAAGGAGTTAGAAATTCTAATGTAGTAAGAATTACACCAAAAATGGAGAAGATTTGGTATTCAAATCCAAATTTCTAGTTGAATAAAATATTTAAAGAGAGGATTAAAGGAGGAGACCCACAATTTAATTCCAAGTAGAAAAGTAGCCTTAATGTTTAATTCCCTAGTTTAAGTCAAAATCATGGATGATATATTATGAGATTTACAAGTCCTTCAATGCTTGTGGGAAGATGTAGGTGACACATAATTTTTTTTTATGTATAACCATTTTTTTGAATTATTCTCAAGGTGTGCAAGCTATAAATGAGAAACCATGCCAAAAACTTAGAAGAACAAGCTTGATAATCCCCAGTAAATATGTGAGCTGGATTTGGGAAAAAATAAATCTTTGGGTAAAATTTCACCATTTGAGTGAGAGGATCGGAGAGCTATAAGATAAATCTAAGTAATTGCAAGAAACACTAATAGGAAATGACACACTTTTATGAAAGATGTAAAAGGATAAATATTATTTTAAAAAAGAAGATTTAAGCAAACCCTTCTCAAGAATACTTTTTTTAGAAAACTATGCAAGAGGATCCATGAAAAAGTCTCTTCAATGATTTGAAAATTCACATGGTTTCACTTGTGAATCTAAAGAGCATAATATGGATGGAGTTTTAATATTTATTGCAAGGATAAGATATGATGGAGAGGATTTGGTAAAGATGGCAAAAGAATACTCCAACCCCTCATAGTGAAGGAAAAACTATCATTTTAGGTTTGGTACATTGGTGGTTGTCGTTGCACCAAAAGATTGACCTGTCAATGCCTGATACAACTGCCATATTTATGTAAGAACAACAAGAGGTGGTTAAGCCATGTCACAAACCCAAGCATGGTGTTGGACAAGGAATACCAAGGGACACACCATCTTGCAACAATCCCACCCAGTGCAAGCGAGGGGTTTGAACTTGTAACCTCAGCTCTGATACCAACTATTACATTAGTGGTTTTCATTGCACCAAAAGATCAACTTGTCAAAGCCTAATACAACTGTCAGATTTATGTAAGATACACAGGAGGTAGTTAATCCATGTCGCAAACCCAAGCACCGTGTTGGACAAGGAAGACCAAGGGACACACCATCTTGTAACAAGGTTCTTGTTTATGAACATAAGGAAATATAGGTCCACAAAATCCTTAATAATTAAGCTAAAAAATATCAACAACTAAAGATGCATGTATTTTCAAATTGAATCTATAGAAAAATACTATAAAATTGATCTACAAAAGTTTTTTTATAATTATGAAAAATAAATAAAACTTAGAGAGGAAATGCAAATGAGAGGAGATGCTTACCTTAGGAAACCCCTTTCAAGAAAAACCCAACCTCCAAAGTAATGAAGCAAATATATTTCTAACAAAATTAATATTAGGATATAGTATAAAACTTAATATCTTTTATGGAGATCCACACTATTCAAACTTAGAGGAAAACTAGTAGCATTACCTTGGAAGAAACAATGCTTAATGCCTCCATATCAAGCACAACATATACAGACAGAAGGATGCTTAGAAAACCACTATAAGAGATTATTATCGGCCCAAATATGGTCCCAACATACCATAATATTAATTCTATATTGGAGTTAATCCCTCAACCTCACAACTCTCAAAATCACCTGCAATCATACACTTTCACACAAAGAAATAGTTGGACTATTGAGGCCAAATTGATCCAAAAAGATGAATCGTATTGATTATGAAAACCTCACTCAGTGAGTAGTAATGATACAATTAATTCATATAAAGGAAAAAAATATAGAAAACCTAAATAATTCCTAGGTGAGGATGAGAAGAGATCATGATATGTGTCCTCATCCAATGACTTGAGTCACAAAAAAGAGCATGGCCTAAGTAAGCTCAAGCATTAGAGTGAAAAATGATCTCTTAGGTAAAAACCCTAAACTCTAAAATTCTCATGACCCCCTACATGAGAATGACCTCCAAAATAGAATGTAACTCCTCACACAAGCATCTTTGGCCTTCATCATGCAAGTTGTCATATGTAACTTCTAAGCACTCCTACGTAAAGTAGTAGTTACGCCCACATGCTAATAATATAATATGATCTTACATGTCCACTATGCAATATCCTCATCAATGCTTTATTACAAGAATATTTCTAAGTCCTTAGATAATGATAAAATAATTATCTAGATGTCCCCTCCCTCACATGGGCATCACATTTTTCTCTCTATGGTTCTTAGAGATACATAAATTTTATTTACCCATCTATAAGTGAAAGTGAATTCTGTTCGGCTCAAAGCTACCCTTGCTTCCATATGGCTTGATGTGAGATTTCTCCATACTAACCACTTTTCCGGTGGTGGTGGTGTTGTTTTGGGCCTTGCCACTAGGTTAGCTAAGCATATTGTAGTTGTTGGATCTGATTCTAATAACTATTGTGTTTGGGCTACTACTCTCATCAATGACTTGTTGGTGGGGTTTTGTTCGATTTACACTCCTAACTATCTTGCCGAGAGAACCTTACTTTGGGAGTTGCTTCACACTAATCTTCCTAATGCTGAGTGGGTATTGGGAGGTGAATTTAATATGGTGGAACAACTTTCATATGTAGTTGGGCTAGTCCTTCTCACCTATCCTAGTCTGAAATTGAAGCTTGGATGTCAGCCCAAAATTCCCTTGGTGTGCATGATCCCCTCTTGGGTAAATTCAACCTTCATATGCCCCATTGGTATACGTGGAGTAACTACAAAGAAGGAAACTCAAGAAAAATGAGTCGGTTGGATAGATTTTATATCTCCCCCAATTGTCCCATTCTCCCTTCGCTTGATGGTCATCTTTTTTCTGTAGACCTTTCAACCACTTTGTCTGACCATCTTCCCATCTTCATTAGTATTTCCCTCTTGAATTCCACACCCCCTTCCAATGACCTTCCCTTCAAACTCAATGTTACCCATTTCCAAAATTAGGACTGCATTAATGGTTTGCTGGCCATTTGGAAGTCAGAACCAAGACCACAAGAAGGTAGTTGTATTAGTTGGTGGGAGAGAACTATTGCTAAGTGTACCATCTTTCTTCGTAACTATGGGTGAAGAGTTGCAGCAAAACGTCGCAGACTTGAGAAATCTTTGTAGGGCCAGCTTGTATATGGACATTTATGCTTGGCTTATGACCCAAGAAATGACTCATTGCAACAATCAATGGCCAATGCATAAAATATGCTTCAAAAAATGATTGTGTATAAAGGAAAAGGTGCCCAAATTCGTTCACATCTTCAATGGATTAAGGATGGCGATCGTGGCTCCAAATTCTTCTTTCAATATCTTAACCACAAGCACAAGATGGAGCATATTTTTGCAATCAAATCTACTGATGGCTCCTTACAAACCAATCATGCTGACATTATGAATACTTTTTATGAGCACTTCAAAAACCTTTTTATAGATGAATCAACTAATGATAACCTCCTTCCCATCCTTGAGGATTTTGTTGTTGAATGCATACACATGAAAGTAGACCCTGAGTATAGTAAGTTCCTCGATCACCTCCTCTCCATAGATGAAATATATGTTGCGCTTCAATGTATGGCTTTAGAGAAAAGCCTGAGTATTGATGGGGTTTTGGTGGAATTTTATAGAGCTCTTTGGCCTCACATTCGAGAGGATTTTTATTATGTTTACCTTGAGGGGATTGAAACAGGTTCCTTAAGAAAGGTGATTAATCAAGGGTTGATTAAACTCATTCCCAAAGGTAAGGAAGAAGATATTGTTAATGGGTGGTGACCAATTACTCTCCTCAACACATCATATAAAATAATAGCCAAAGCTCTAGCTCGAAGAATTAGACACATTTCCCAATTGATAGTGTGCCTAGAGCAAACAGGATTCTTGGGTGGAAGATTTATCCTAGACAATTCGATTATTGCTTGGGAAATGGCTGAATGGGCACAACAATTCGCTCAAGATGCATTAATTATAAAGATTGACTTTGATAAAGCCTATGATTGCATTCATTGGCCTTTAATCCTTAAAATGATAAAATGGCTCAATTTTGGCTCTAAATTATGTGATCAAATCAGCATGCTCTTTAGGGATGCTAATGCTAGGGTGGTTGTTAATGGTGGTTTTTCTCCTTCCTCTCCTTTGCAAAAATCAATTCGCTAGGGCTGCCCCCTTGCTCCCTTCCTTTATGTCCTTGTTGCTGATGCTTTAGGATATCTTTCTCAGTATGCTCACCTAAATAAGCTTATCTGAGGCATCTCTCTTCCAAGCAATGCTACGACGCTCAACTCCCATTTTGTTGATGATAGCATGATATTCATACAAAATTCTGAGGAAGAAGTAACTAATACATTGGACATATTAGATTTGTTTAGCTCTATTTCAGGCTCCAAACCGACAATGCACAAAATTGAATTTATAATGCTTTGCCCCAACCCTTGACCACCTTGGATCCCTAGGGAATGACATGAAGCATGATAGCATCACGTGATACCTTGGTATCCCTTTTGGCATTGGAGTCTCGCTTAAAGAGATGTGGTTTTGGTTCTTGCAAAAAATTAAAAAAAATCTTTTGAATTGGACTAATAAGTTCCTCTCGATGGTTGGTAGAATCCAAGTTTCCAATAAAATTTTGTTGGCTAGTCATGTCTATATCTCCTCTTACTGGATACCCTCTAAAACATGCTATAACTAGTTGTATTAGCTTATCAGAAATTTTCTTTGGGAAAAATGGGGTAACAAAAAAGGCTTGCCTACTACTTCATGGACGCAATGCATCCAACCTAAAGATAAAGGAGGACTGGGAATTATAGATCCTTATATTCAGGGCATTTGTTTCATAACAAAATGGATTGTAAGAGCCTTGGAGGGTGATGCTCCTTGGAAATATCTTGTGTGCCATTGTATCCAAATAGCTACTACTAGTCATTCTTGGGACTTGGTCAATTGGAAAGATAAAATTATCCTTGCATATTATTTTAGAACACATGGGTCTGCACCTTTTAACTCCATTTGGAGAGTGTGGAAAACTACATCGAAAAGACTAATTTGGTATGACCAAAGCTTGAGTCATGGCTTGAGTTTCACCTCTTCTTCCATTTGGTGGAACCATTTGGTTCAACAAGATAATTGTCCTTTGGCCATTATCAAGGGTCTCAAAGGTAGACATCTTTTTAAAAAAGGAATCCAAGTTTTCTAGGATTTATGGGACCCTTTAAAATTCAATTGGAAGCCTTGGCTATAGCTTAAAGCTCAGCTTCAGCTTCCTCCATCTTATGAGACCCCAATCCAAAAAATTAATCAATTGATTACGCCTGATTTGTTGCAGCTCCTCTCCAACCCATGTCATGACAACTTCCTTAAAGATTGGAAATGGCCTAACAACCAAAACCTTCAAAAATTTCTTGTCCGACTGATATATAAGTAGCTCCTTCCAACAATCTCATTAGCCCACTGACTTAACCTCAAATGGAACTGCAAATTTAGTAGATCAAGATGGAACAAGTTAAGCTCCTTAATCTAGAAGTCTAAAGCTGATGTGGAAGCCTACTTGACAGCCTGGAAAATTCTCCATGTCAAGGTCTCCATTAGCGATCGACTCTCCTTCATTTCCCCTCCAAAATGTCCATTTTTCTCCAAAAAAGAAACTATCAAACATGCCTTTTGGTTTTGTCCCCATGTACGAAATATTTGGAACTCTCTCTTCTCTAATTTCTTTGTGCTCTTTCCTTAGTTGTGGTCTTGGAGATTTTCTCTTCTTGGTCTCTCCTCATCTCACAATGTTATTACTCAAACACTCAGACACATCACTCTTAAACACATTTGGAGATTCAGATGTTTGGCAGCTCTCTCTCACACCTTTCAACCCTTGCAAGTCAAATTGATGACTATCTATGCTAACCTTTCTTTGAAAATCCCCATTCTTCAGTCTACCATCCAGACTAAGGCTGACCTCAAAAAGATATTGGATTATTTTCAAACACAACTCAACACCTTTGAGGAAAAATTTAAAATACAGGGCACTCAAGTTGGCAACAAAATTCTTCAATTGGGGGTTCCATATTACACTATGTGATTGGCAGCCTTGTGTATGATAGAGATTTTGACATTTTCAGTTGCAACTTGCCGACAATGAATCATCTCAGAGCATCTTCCCTGCTATGGAGTTCATTAACAATGATCGTTGCACTTTGGAGTGACCTTGCTTGGCATTTTTGGAGGAGAGTGCTTTTGTGTGATTGGAAGTTGTTCTTGTGCAAATATGTATGCAAGGTTTATGAAAGCAACAATAGCTTATGCTGTTTCTGATTGTATCTTTGCAACTTTCAGTTGTTTCTAGCACCATTTTGCTGCCTTTTTTTATGCTATTTTGTAACAGCATGTAGTTGTTTTTCTCTGGACTTCTCTGTTGTTGTTCTTTAACAACATTGTTGTTGGATTCTCTACTGTTGTTCCTTAACAACATTGTTGTTGTACATTAACAACATTATTGCTGCTTTGTTGTAATTCTAATTTTCTTAATCCAATACAAAAAAAACTAATTAATTTATAATAGACATTAAGATATTCAAGGTGAAAATTACACTTATTCCTAGTAATGGAAGCATGGAGATTGGAAAAAACTCTAAGGTGTCTTCACTACGAACAAATCAAAGAGAACTCATGGGAAGTAAAAAGTTCTCTAATATTATTATTTTAAATCATCAAGATGTTTGTAGGATGTTTCCAAAGAAATTTCATCAATCTAAGGAAGAAAAGGGGAGGAAAACTCCAATCTAAAAGGACAAAGAACAAAATAAGAATGAATTCACCAATAGCCAAGCTTTAGGAAGTAATTGAGTATGTGGGTGATGATTCCATCTTTTGTTTGAGTTGAAAATGGACATGTATGACATCATAATACAAGTTTAAAATTTCATTAATAATTTGTGGAAATCATAGTCATTGTGGTCTAGTCTACAAAGTATCACCACTAGTGAGGAGCATAAGTTTCATATTAAGAATGGAAAAATGAGGAACCATTCATCTAAATCAAGATAAGAGAAGAGAAAATAATTATATAAAAACTTAAATCAATAGACTATCTAATAATACTTAAATTAATAATATTTATATATATATTATATAAAATTAAAGAAAAATTGCAATTTAGAAATTGAGAGAATGAATCATCATTTCCGGTAAGGAAAGTTAAAATTAAAACTCTAAGGAAAAACACATACGTATTAAGAAGTATAAAATATTAACATATCTGGGGAAGTGTTTGTTGAGCCATAGGGGAGAAGACCCACTAGTTGAGCATGTTTCAATAGTTGTGATAGTAGTTGTTTATATAATGTCCAATAGTTGTGATAGTAGTTGTTTATATAATGCCTAAAAGTTGTGACTTGACTACCCATAATTAAACAAAATGTATTCCTTTAATCTAAAAAGCAACCAATCATGTGATGCCACATCAGTGCTCAACTATCCATGATGTGAATGAACAAGTATTGGTCTCACTTTTTTTTTGGGCCTTTTTGGACACTTTGACAAAATGCATGCTGATGTGGCATCATATTTGATGATGTGGCTCTGAAACAAAAGTTATAAGCAGCGGACTTGCCAAATAAGTTGCTGTAAAAAATTAGGAGTGATTTGAAATTTCTACGTAAGATAATTAGAAGCGTGAAGTTAGGGTGAAGCACCACGAAGTCCTCTCCACTACTTAACATATTAAAATCTTATAAAAAAATAGAAAAGAAAGAAAGAAGTTTTCACTGACTCTTCACTGTACAATAAATTGAAAAGACTTAAATTACAGCTCTCCACTACTTTTTTGCCCACCAGTCAATTCAAGTGTTTTGTTGCCGCTTATGAGTTGTCGCCAGCTCTCCACTTTCCCTTGGATGGTTTAAACTTTAAGTATAACAAACATGTCCTTAAAGGAATCTCCTATCAAAGACAAGTGGGAGAGACTTACAGTGGCAGAACATCGTATGAATGGCAGGTCCGTATGGCGTTGGAATATGATGAAAACTTTTAAAGTTAATTTACCTACCGATCATTCTGAAGACTCAGACATGATATCTATATTGAACTCCAGAAGAAATTGTGAGGTGGAGTACACTATCTAATAGCTGTATACTGTCTTCACGTACCATGCAAGGCCGTACGTAAATAATTCATGCAAACCGCCTGCCTGATGGTCACGCAGTGGTCTACAACTTTTGTGGCCGAGCAGGCCCACTTGTAATCGTTTTAACACCGTAAGCCAATCCCTGTCATGGTACGATACAATTCAAACAATGGAATTAGATCTACGGAGAAGTGGGAGATTTTTGGTCTGTTCATCGCTATATTTCGTATTTGTATGTATATTATTTGCCTCCAGTATTGTATTGTTTTCAGATTATTTCATAGAATTAATTATTTTAATTATAGTATTGATTACTGAGTATTATCAATTACATATAGAAATATATTACAATGATAAAATTAATCACTAGTTGGAAATGAATCACTAATTAAATGATAGTTGTAATGATTTGTAAATTTGTATTTTGAAATTATATTTTCTCATAAAGAGTATTTCATTAATTATTTAACTTCAATTTATTTTAGTTATATGGATCAATGATATCAAAAAAACATACACAATGAACAAGTCACAATCTTGGTGAAAGCATTGTTAAGAGAGGTATATCAACCTTGCATTCTAATGTTAAGAACAAAGAAAATATAATTTTTGCTCTATAGAATCAAAAACATTGTTTTCCAAGCTTCTAGATGTCAATTTTAGGTGCAAAAAATATCAAAATGAGCCTTAGCTAAAGCAAGTTTGTTACAACAACATGGACCTCTTTGAGATTTTCAATATAAAAAGAAGATAGGTTCAAGCAATGTCTCGAGTCAAAACATATGTTTTCTAAAAGTTGGTACGCCATTTAGCAAATGATGTTGTTTATTATTATTCAATGAATTTAACAAATGTGAGATAAATGTTTCTTTACTATTCAATGAATTTAAGTCCATCTATAATTAATCTCTTATGTATCTTGACTATCTTATAATTTTTCTTTTTCTATATAATGCATTTAGCAATAGTATCATTTGTAATTCTACTTGGTGTGGTAGTTCGTATAGAAGATAGGTGTATTACATTTGATTTTTTCTCTTCCATAGCTATAATGGATTTAATATATGTCATCGACTATTTTACCTATTCTTCCAATTTCTCCATTGTTTTCTTCTTCTCTTAAGTTCTTTCTACCAAAATGATAATGGATACTTATAAATTAAACTAAGTGATTAATGGTACTCACTATAGTTTTGTATTAATTTAGTATTTAAACTAGTAATCAAACTAATATTAGCTAAACCATGGGAAGAATGATATTTATTTCTTATTGATGGTTAATGTTGGTACGAACTTCAAGTTTCAAAAAATATGGAATTAAGAAGTTTGACCCAATAAATGAGCAATTTGATCCTTAGAGACATCGCAGTATTTCAACTTCCAGATGCAAGTAAGGAAGTTTCCATTGTGAGTGTGATCTTAAAGGTTTGTCCCATAAAATCTTTCCTTTGATTTATGGTATGAAGGAATTATCTTTAGGATGGTGAGATTAATTGGTACATACATAAATGATCATCAGTGGCATATATGCTAGCATTACTATATGATTATTTTACAAGTCTTAGAAAAATTTGGTGTACTAGTTTCATTTAGTTCTACTACCCATTGAGTTTGCAACCAAAACTGTCTTGTTACTTCAATGAGGGTCTGGAAAGGGAATAGGAAACCAAGAGGTGGTTAGTGATTTGGATAGCATTGAGGACTTTCAAATCCTCTCCTCCTTAAGTTGTTCTACATTAGGATCCTATGGTTAGATGGACAGTCATTCAAAAATTCTAACATTGGGAATGATTTTTTCCTTAAAATTACCTTTCATATTTTTTGAACACCATTCCATTGCTCTTGTATTGAACTCTTGTTGGATTTCCTTGCTAATGTCATAAAATTTGATAGTTCAATTGATCAAAGTTACCAAATATTTATACTCTAAACCAATAATGTTAGACCTCACAAAGAAAAGTTATAATGACAAAATAGTAATTCTAGAAAAAATTGACCCATGCATGTAGATATTTATGATAAATGAGCTTGATTATTTTCATGATTCAAAGGTTTTATTTCAATCATGTTTGGATCTTTGTAAATGGATGCATATCACTTCTCCATTAAGGCCTTCATTACACAAATGTAACCAAAAAATGGGCCATTTTTTTCAAATTGACCTTGGTGTACAATGGATATGTCAAAGAGGTGTGGAAGGTCAACTAGGAAAGATTTTGGTCTATTTTATTCATACATTTTCATACTACGTGAGGCCAAATGTTAGGACCTTTGAATCAAGAAGATAATTAGGCTCCATTACCAACAAGCTCATGTTATGTTTGCAATGGGGGGGAGATATATATATATATATATATATATATGGAAGAGATAAATATATAGAGAGGGAGAGAATGTGAGAGGGAGAGATAGAAAGATAAAGATAGAAATATGAAGTGATATATAGAGAGAAGTGGAGATAGGGAAAGATATAGGAGTAGTGATAGATGGAGAGATAGAGATAGAGGGGGAGATGGAAGAAGAAATATGGTGAGAGATAAATAGGAAATGAGATATAGATATAGAAATGTAAGAAGAAATGTGCAATGGGTATGCTGAAGAGGTGTTGAATTTATATTAGGGAAGATTTTAGCCTATTTTTTCATAAATTTGTATATTACATGAGGTCAATTGCTAGATCATTTATAAAATGATATTTTTTGTGCAACAAAGGTCTCCAAACATGAGTGAAAGAAAACCTCTTAATCAAGAAGACAATAGACACCTAGGAAGAGGGAGGGGGAGAGAGAGAAAGAGATATGGAGGGGTAGAGAGAGGGAGACATTTCTTGAGATAAAGGGTGATAGAAGAAGATAGAGACCTAGAGATAAACAACCAAAACAATGTTAGACTTGTGCATTAGTAATCTAACGAATCAAGAAAATTAAAGTACATGTTGAAAAAATGATCGTTAAACTTCTTACCCAAATTGGGAATCACTATTTACATTAACGTCGCTCTGGTGAATAAGGGTGTCACTCTGGTAAATAAGGGTGTCATTCTGTAAAAAAACTAGAGAGCACGATAGTGTCACAATTTGAGCGGGCATCACTATTTGAAAATCTTTGATACCTCTTTATTATATTTAGCATAACCATATTTAAATTAGTGTCAGTGCATTTAATAGGTGTCATTGTTTCAGATTGAGATAGCATCGCTATATGGTGATGCTATGCAAAGTGTGTCGTTGTAATTGATTTAGGCATCACTATTTCTGGCAAAAAGCTAAATGAACAAAATTCAAGATAGAAACTGGTTAAATTATCAGTTTTCCCTCCTTCTAGCACCAGAATGTCGACCGAGGATACTAGTATGGTTTGATCATGCTTGATCCATGATGAATCGAAGCATAACATAGCCACTAATACTCAATCTTCAAACAAGATCATTCAAATTAAAGATAAACTAAACATTTAGTGAAATGAAGAATTCTAAATATAAAAACATTGAAATGTCTATTCTACCCCATTTGAAACTTATCTTGTTTTGGAATTGGTTTTATCTTGATGTGGAACAACAACCCTTTCCCAATCCCATGATTAATGAGTTTGTTTCAATTGGTTATATTGAACATAATCGATGAAACTGTTGTGATAGATGGATGAAAACATGATTTATGATAAATTGAACATGATGCAAGCTAAATTAACATGATTTAATACTAAAAACAATCTAAGTATGCAAAATCTAAGCTAACCTAAGTGATATTTAAGATAAAAGATTCAAACCCTAATTTATAAATAAGCTAAGATGGATGCATGAAAGCCATTAATGGAAGCTTAAAACTAATATGCAACTAAAAATGAACTAAAATATGTTAAATGTGAGTAAAATATGAGTGCGAGTATGAGTGAATTCAACATCATAAGTTTGCAATTG
The DNA here is from genome assembly GCA_007258455.2 of Sequoia sempervirens. Lineage (NCBI taxonomy): Eukaryota > Viridiplantae > Streptophyta > Pinopsida > Cupressales > Cupressaceae > Sequoia > Sequoia sempervirens. The sequence goes on from VDFB02271358.1 coordinate 1,059,292,263, forward strand.
GAAGATGGATCCATTTGGCTCTAAATAATTTTCTATTTATAGAGAACAAATGAGAAATGAAGAGTTGAGATCTAAAAGATCAATCATCAGTCAGGGATAAAAGAAAGAAGTGGCATGGATCATGGATTCTCATCAACGGGTGTGAATGGAAGATGATATTTAATCAAGGGTTCCCATTTGTTCCAAAAAAACACACTTTTGACCTACACACATAGGTTACAAGGTAGCTAGCTCAAGAAGTCACAAGTTTAGCTTGCTCAAGAAGCCAAGTGAGAATATCCCTTTTCAAATGATTGGAGGAGAGATAATATTCTTTGGAATATTCATGGGTGAGGAAATAGATATTCGTAATTAAAACAAAGTTTAATTGTGCAAAAGGGGAGTGAATATTCCATGGGAATATTCCCATTTTAGAGGAAAACTAGATTAATTGTTAATTAAACAAAGTTTAATTGTGCAGAAGGGGAGTGAATATTCCATGGGAATATTCTCCTTTTAGAGGAAAACTAGATTAATTGTTAATTAAACAAGGTTTAATCATACAATTAGGGGATTTAGAGGAATAAAGTGATTTTCATTAAATTAAATGATTTAATAAAAGGTGAAAAGGTGACATGACATATAAATAAGATGACTTAGGGAATTAAATTAAATAGTTTGATTTATTTAATTAAATAAGATGATAAGTAGGAGGTATTTTTCCACAGCGTGTCAAATTATGATATTGCTATCAGGATTCAACCGTGTAGTTTTGAGTCAAACTCATTGACCCATGTTTCATGAGTAGTGGTTCAACAAGAACCCATCTCTCATGATATCGAATGGTTAAGCTTGAGTGGAGCGATCTGGGATGGGTGACCTCCTAGGACGGACCAGTGCTTCACCTCTGTGAGCATCACCTAGATGCAATGAGTGCTAAGTGGACCATTCGATATCATGAGAGATGGGTTCTTGTTGAACCACTACTCATGAAACATGGGTCAATGAGTTTGACTCGAAACTACACGGTTGAATCCTGATAGCAATATCATAAATAAGATGACTTAGGGAATTAAATTAAATAGTTTGATTTATTTAATTTAATGAGATGAAGTGTTAGAGTGAAAGGGGGTGAATTAACTTGATTAAATTCATTAGGTTAATAGATACAAATGATTCAATTAATTAATTAGCTAGGATAATTCAATTAATTAAGCAAAAAGGGTATGTGCAGGATTATGATGGGACAAAAAGTGGCAATATGATGGGTATGTGCAGAGTATGTAGCTGACGACTTTTTTTTTACCCAAAATTGATGAAATGAAAAGGGTTTTTAAAGGAGATTCTCAACTTTCCACCAATATAAATTATATTTTACTTTGGATTTAATTAATAATTATTATTCATTTTCTATTTGAATTACAACTAAAGTCCCGATTGATAGGTTGATTGAAAAACATCTATAGCTTTCAAACAGTATCATATTTTTTGAATCCAAAACATGTGTCACATTCTATACTTCACATACTATAGGATTAAAAAAAAAAAATCTTGAAGTTTTGACCAAGTTAAGGTGGTCAAACATGCAAGTTTTTATATTTTTAAAAATTTGTAATAAAAAATTCATAATTAATTATTTACTTGGAAAAATATTTAAAAAATATGCATCACATGAACATGAGTCTTCTACTTATATCTAAAATTTTATAAAAAATATTATCATTTTATTGTGGTTAGGGTGGTCAAACAGACACCTACTTCTTATTTTCTCCTGAATTTAAGTACTCTGCATTGAAATTTCAAATTTTCACCAAATAGATTTTTTTTTTAAATAAATAAACCTAGTAGCTTAGAAACTGCATTAAATTTTCTATAGATTCTATTCTTACATATTTTTGGAATAATATAGATAACTTATTCAAACTTTTATGGAAAGTTTCCTAACTCTGATTTTTTTGAATTTTTTACCACTTAAGGGCCTGTTTTTTCCATGATGATTCTGCACATACCCAAAAGAGGATGAGTTTCGAGAGGAAATGATGTGAGTATACCTGATTTGAGTGTATGATATCATTTAGGACATTTTTTAGTGTCTACAATATATATATATATATCCATCTCTCTCTCATATACACACAAATTCCCTATTTCTCTCTCCCTATCTTTGTCTCCATTTTGTAAAATTGGTCTATGTAACATTAAGAAACTATTTATATCCATATCTTTCTCTACCTCTATCTCCCTATCTCTCTATCTCTCTCCCCATCTCTCTATCTATTTCCCTATCCCTCTCTATCTCCCTATATCACCCTCTATCTATATCTATCCCTCTCCCTCTCTATAGCTCAATAACATGCATGATGCACTATACCTTTGACATGATGATATGACCTTTGATTGTTGTAATAAACTTCAATAATTTTCTCTTGAATGCTCTTGAATTCTTTATGATGCTTTTATGAAAGTACTCTTGAGATAACTTGAATTTTCTACGTGAAACTATGTGAAATGACCTTGTATTTATACTTATCTTACTCTTAATTCCTAAAATTAAAATAAGACAAGTCAACATCGGATCTAGGATTTGAAATCATTAGAATACTTCCAAAAAATACTCCAAGGGGATCCTAGGGTTAAGTGAGGACCCATTCATTAGGTGGCGAATGGGTCATAGGTCACTAACCTAGGACACATGCCTTGTAAAATTAAGTGTTTGTGTAATATTATTTATGAATTTTAGGTTTTATCCCTCAGAATTTATAATTAATTGGGCTTGGATTTGATTTAAAGGGGCCAATTAAGCTCAAATAACCTCAATTAATTAATTAAACCCTAGATTAGTGTGAAAGTGTAAAGAAACAATTTAGAAAACCCAAAATACATCCTACTCTATTGAACCCCACGTAGTAACTGTCAAAAGAGAACTAAATACATCCTACTCTATTGAAGTCCACGTAGTAACTGTCAACTCTGATGAAGCAGGAGAAGATGGAGCCTCATTACATGGCTAATGAATAGTGAGGTTTAACCATCCACCAAAACCATAATGTGAATTACTACCCATATTGGAACTAGGAGAGTGACCCCTAGAACATTCACCATCAAAAACAAAATGAGAAAAGTAATAGATATTTTCCTAGAAATTGGCCCTACCCACAGCAACAAGTTTTTTGGTGTGCAAATCACGGATGAAGATTGAATCTCGAGTGAACTCAATGGATTTACTAGTTTTTTCGATATGATATTTTTAAAGAATATTGTGCTTAATATCAATAATACAAATCACATTATTAAAACTACAGATGTGGCACATCAATAACCCCTTTACCAAATATGTCAAGATAAACATCATTAGCCATCAAGATCCTCATGAGTGAAGTATCCTTTAATGAAGAGAACCTATTAGGTTGGCCTGATATATGATATGAGGCTCAATAGTCAATAATCCAATTTTAGATCTTTCAGCATGTGTTACAATGAGAGCATGTCATGTTATTGTGAATTTCTCTTACTTGGGTTTACCCTCTTTAGAAGAGGTGGTGGAAGTCTCACTAGGTTCTGGGTGCTGTCATAATAGTGGTTTACAATTCCTGAGAGGAACGGATTTTAGCTGAAATCACATATTTTTAGAAAATATAATGATTTAAGCCTTAAAAAGTTCCATTTTAAGGATTCCAATTGAAGATGGTTTGATCAAATCACCTTAGATCAAAATAGAACCTCGCTAGTTTTAAACCATACCTATAAATGTGTCTCCTTTACACCTATCAAAATCTTGATAAAAATCACTTTTGATTTAGCTTTTGGGGATCAAATGAATTCATTTAAAATTTATTTCAAATGATTATGGTATTCCTCAGAACAAGCTATCCAATGAATATAATTTTAATATGTTTTGGTTTTGTTATGTATTTGTTTTTTAAGTTTTATTAAACATAGGTTTTTCATCGAAAATTAATTTATTTGTTCTTCACATGTGGAAAAATACAAGATTAAAAAAAAAAAAAATATGAGTGCACTAGATATTGAGTCCTTGATCCAACAAAAATAAAAAATAAAATTTTGACATATACAAAAAAGTTAAGTTAGGCGATTACCGTGCTGTATCGAATTGTAATTTGTTTGACTTTGAAACTTGATTAAAGGAAAAATATTCAATAAAAACTATCTAACAAGTGGAAGCACTAGATATCAGAGTTACAAATCTAAATTTGAAAGAATTAGAATTTTATCCTTCATGGAAAAAAAGTTATGCATTATACAGTGTGCGTCACTTTTTAAAAATGTTGTTTTCTAAAAAAAATCAATTTTCATGGGAGATGGAAAAAGAAGTGCAATTTGACTTCAAAAATTTTGAAAAAAATATTTTTAGAATCTACAGACAAAATTTGATGAGACTCTAGTTTGCACCATCTTCAAATTCCTCATAGTTTAGCCGCTATAGGTGCCCGAATGTAAAGATTTCTTTAAAAATAATAATTTTAGTGTCCAGTTTGGCCAAAAAATGTAAACCACTATTATGGGATCACCCTTCTATCTTGGGCTTGTTCTTGGTCTTCCCTTTCCCTTAGGTGGTGTGACTATCAAAGCATGAAACATAAGTGACATCATGTTGGCTAATTTTTTATTGTACCCTCGTCAAACTCTCAAAAAGGTCTCAAATGAAGGCATGACAAATATATCACCTAACCCATCCATAGTGGAATAAAAGGAAGTCAAAAAATATGCAAAAGCACCCTTCAATTTAGAAAAAACTAGAAAGATACATTCCATATCAGTGTTCTCTTTCCCACATCCCACTAACTAAGACCGCAAAGATTTAAACTTCACCAAATAATCCTCAATAGTAGGGAACATATCAGTAGAAAGAGATGAAAATTCTACTCCTAATTGTAAAGCTTGTACATCACTAAAAGAACCAAAGAGAATCTTAAATTTATCCCATACCTGTATAGGTGTAGTACATTCCTCAATGTGGAAGAATAAGGAGTTGAAAACATGTAGTACAATTAAGCCCATCGCCTCATCACATTTGTTTTGATGTGCAAATTTATCATATTCCCTAGGAAGATTAGGTTGTTCCTCTACCAAGTTTGACCATCATCCCCTATACTAAAGTAACCTTTGCATTGTCACCTTACATTTGTGATAATTATGAGGAGTAAGAACCTCAAATTCTAGGTTTGCCATTAGATCCACAAACACAAATTGAGTAAAAGGAAAAATATCTAATAGAAACAAATGTGAAACTCCCAAAATATGATGTGCAGTTGAAAATGAAGCCTCCCAAATCAAATAGACCTTCTCCAAATAGTAATATGTCCAAGTAATCAAGTAAATTCCACAAATTGTAAAAACTCAATGGATTGCACCTAGGTCGGAATCTAGAAAAAGTACATGGACAGAATGATAGATCTCTAAATTACCTTCACAATGTTGTTGCAATCTCCAAAATATAACAAATTGGTGAAAATATATGAGCTCATGAGTCCAAAAGGAAGCACTAAATTTAGTTGTCTATAATTTGTACCTATAGAAAAATTTGGAAAAATAGTATGAATCACTATAAAGTACATGAAACTAGCTTTTTTTTTTATATCTTGAACTTGTGAAAGTCTAATACTCTAGTAAAAATTTATGCTCCTTTGAAAAACTACCCAATTTGGACCTATAGGCTAACTAGGTACAAAAAATAAAGCACTTGGGGTAGAAAAAAGCCCCTTGGTCACTACCTTGGGGGTTGAGGGAGCAAAAAAAAGCATCACCAATTGGGAAATGACAAGGTAGATGTCCAATTATGGTTGGGGCGGCACCACTCACCATGAGTGGAGCCCTTGGTCCACAATAGAGCCTCAAGCTAGCTGATGGAGGACTGGTGGGAGTTTTGTAGTCGATGGATGAACAAAAGTTATCGGCGGTAATAAAGGCACTAGACAGAGACACAACATGGATGTCAGGGAAAATTAACATAGGTCAGTGGTAATCAATTCCTGACAACCTCAGATAGGTCATCAAAAACTTGCAAGAACTGACAAAAGGTGTATACGGGCCTGCAAAATATAAATGTCCAACAAAAACACTACCCACTAAAAAAATTTAATATTATCTCAGAATTAACAATCTGTAGAACAATAATTGAACCGTCGATAAATAGAATATGCCTCTAATAGTATATTTATCCACAAAATTTTAAATTTCAACCACCAAAATAAATAAAAATTATGCCACTTGATAAAAGATTTATTCGCCAAAAATATAGCCACGATAAAAATATTTTTCCCTGAATTTTTTTTAATATTACTTCAACAATTACAAATTTAAACCTTGAACTATATGAATACTTCCTTGCCTAGAAATTTTTTTAACCTACAGATAATATAATGTTGCTTCAGAAAAAAAATTAAAAAATAAAAAATCAAAGGGGAGTATATTTTTTTTACCGACTATATAAGCCATATGATACAAATTTTCTCCAAGTAGGAAAAAAACCTCTGATAGCTCCAGATCAAAAGTGTCAAATTTATCCAAATGAAGTTGTAGTCTTCAATGGATCAACCAAGAAAGAAACCATCTACAAGAAAGTGTTGCAACATTTGCAAGAAGATAGATTGATTAAATAATGATCTATGATGATATTGAATTTATCTATCTAGAATTATTTACAAATGTACAAGCACCTTGTATTTATAAGCAAGGTGAGAGGAAGTATGATAACTACTTGGCTACAAGTATTAAATGCTCAATGCAATAAATTAAATGCATGAGATAATTATTAAATACCTAGATAGCTAAAAGTAAATAATGAGGCATGGCCCCATTATAACTAACTTCTAGAAATGATGACTATGACTAACTTAACTCCTAAATAAACTTATTAATGTGAATAGGTCCTCACTAATAACTAGTTAGGAAATGACCCCATTCACACCAATAGTAAAGGGAGAGCATTTCATTTGAGAAAGACATCCTTAACATCATTGAAGAATTCAATTAATAGTAGAATCTTAGGCAATGTTGCAAATAAATTAATTTAGGTTCTCATGAATAGTGATGATATGATTTAAGTTGTGACTTTTCAAAGGTGAAAAGTTGTGACCCTTGAGTAGGAAATACTATGAATCTTTTATAGAAAAGGTTGGTGACCATGCGTAGGTTAGATGTGCCCACCTAGACATGTTGGCACTGACGATTTGGCCCCACAAAGAACAAAACAAAAAGTAGCCTACCATGCAACTTTACACTACATGCATCTGATAGTTTTTGGGGCAGCAGAAAAACTTTCACCATGGCCAAATGGCTTGGAGATATGAAAATATGAGAGATTTATTATAGAAAAGCCCAATATGATCTTGTATCTTCAAATGAAATGTTTCTAAGTGCCACGGTTTTTTAGTAACATCTCGTCAAAGTTTGTTTCCCTTTTGCACTTTGGTCTCTTAAGAGATATCACTAGTGCAATGTAGCCTGAAACATTCTAACATGTTTGGCTATAGAACATGACCTTTCCTAACATAACCTACCCATGTAGAAATTTTGGAACTATTGGTTTGGTCACACGAAATTTTTTTTGAAAATTACACCACCTTGCAACTTTACATGGCATGCATTTGATGCTTTTTCCATCAACTGAAAACTTGTCACCATAGGCAAAAGGCTTGGATATATGAAAAATTGAGAGGTTATTTTAGATAGACCCAATATGATCTTGTGCCTTTAGAAAAAATATTTCTAAGTGCCATGGTTTCTAAGTAACTATTGGAACCTTCAAATTTTGCCAAAATTTGAAGGTGACATGATGAAAAGTTTGATTACAACACTCAAAAACACAAGTGTAAAATCCACTCCAATGACCTACTTTGAAAAATCATAAAATGAATTGTAATTTCAAGCAAAATCACTTTGCAGACGTGTTTATCTACCATATGTGAGTATCTTTTCCAACTTTCAGCTCTCTACAATTAGTTTTGACAGGGTTTCGAAAGGTCAAATTGAAGGGTCCTGTGAAGGTTTGTTGTTTACACAGTCTTAGATCTGCTATAGTAGCCATCTTTGGAAGCTAGTATTAAGCAACTGAAAGCTCATCATGGAAAAAAAATTGATTCCCTAGATTCTCCTCATGAAAGTGTACCTCCATGCCAATTTTTTAGGGTCATAGCACCTAATTTCGTATTTTTTCAAAGCCAAAACCAAACTGATTTTGTACAATTTTGACATTGGCATTTCCAAAAAATACTCACAGAAAACAACTTTGACACCTTGTATTTTGCAAAAGAAGAAGACTGATAAAAAAAAATTGTTCACACATGCTCATGGATCCCAAATGATCCAATCACCCAAGTTTTGGCTTCACAGGAAGTGATTTTATATTTTTACAAAATGGCAAGTTGGCATGCTTTAGATAGTTTTCACGAGTGCAGTTTCAAAAAAAGGGTTGATTGGATTACTTTGAAAATCAATATCTCTCAAATTTGGTGACTTCATGCCAAACCCTCCTGCGACCCTATTCCCATGTCATTAATTTACATTCTAGTATGTTTTCATGGCTCTGGGAAAATTTCTGACCTATTTTCCAAATCAATTCTAGTTGCTACCTGACCCATTTCAGTCATAGTGCAAAACTCAGAAAGCAAGATTTTATCACCACTCTTAGATATAAAGAATCGTGAAATATGATTAATCGGGGATTTTGGAGAATGAGAGAATTAATAAATGTTTCATAAAGTAATGGAATTGGATGATAATGACACTTCCTCAAATCCAAAAAGGAAAGCCTAGACAACTCTCAGAAAGGGCTCATTGTTTAGGCATTCTAAAGGGATTATTATTAGATAGTGTATTGAAGATTTTTGAAATTCATACACATTATGGTTATGAATTTCTCTATACATTACCTATGGTCAAAATTGATGAGTGGGAGTTTTAGGGCATAACAAAGAGAGCATATTTGATCAAATGGTGGGAGATGGATGATAATCAATGGAGAGTTGATCTAGCAAGTACAATAACTTCTCAAGTGTAGAATAATTTTGCAAAATAAGAACTTTTGCTAATGATAGCTTGCACAAAGTCACTAATGACAAATCTAAGTATATACATGAATACTTGTCTGAAACATGGGTGGCTAGGACCAGTGCCGGCCTATGCAAAAGACCGGGCACTGGCAATGACTATACTTCAAGCATCTATGGAAAAGAGATGAAAGCTAATAGCTGGAGATGCAAAATAAGATTCAATGCTTCTTATGAAGCATATCCAGATGCATAACCTTCAAGAACTCTGCAAATAAAACATAGACATGATTCTAGTTTATGTGAAAATTCTATTGCAGTTACTGATTATTAATCTCCTATCTAATACATAGATTATTTGACTCTGAAAAATTAATTCTCAGCAAATATCAAAAAATAACACAACTGCAACTTCACCAATAAAACTCACAAGAATAGAGAAGAAAACATTCACAATAATGAACACAATATTTTTGGACAAATTGTCCGTGGAAAAACCCCGAAGGGAAAACCACTACTGTAGATGAGGAATTATATTAAACTTCAGCAAATTAAGGAATACAAAAACTGCTTGCCTCTTACTGGCAGAGCTCCGGCAATATTCTTCTCCAAATTCTTCCCTCAATTTCTCCTGCTGAAATTCCACAGCTGCTATCCCCAACGCTAACACTGCGCCCTTGCTAACACTGCAAGACTATTTGCTCTCACTGCAAATTTACTTGCTATCACTGCAAGTCTTTCTCAACTCTATACTTGTGTGTTCTCCAAATGCCCATTGATCCCCTTTTATACTTTTCTCATTGGAAAACCAATGGCCATGATTTAATCTCAATCAATGGCTAAGATTAAATAGACTCTAAAAACCCTAACTAACTGGATTCTAGAAGTCTCTAGGGGAATCAATTTATTTAATTACATAATTATCTAGACAACTCAGCCCTTTCTAGAAGTCTCTAGAAAATAATTAAATAATTAAATAACACTACTTGGGAATGGAGACACCTGTCCAAGCTACATAAAAATCAACACTCCCTCTTAGCGAGGAAGGTGTTCTGCATGACACCCAACCTATCTCTGAAGAAGATGAATTTCACCTTCCCCAATGCCTTAGTCAAAATGTCTGCTACCTGCTGATCTGTAGGTATATACTGTAGCTGAACAATCCCGCGCTGTACACAATCTCTGATGAAATGATATCTGATGTCTATATGCTTAGACCTATCATGAAACACCAGATTCTCAGACAACTTGATGCAACTCTGATTGTCGCAGTGTATCACCGTAGTCTCAACCCTCTGACCAAACAAGGCCACTAGCAACTTCCGAAGCCATATCGCCTCACACGTCGCCATGCTAGCTGCTATGTATTCTGCCTCTGCAGAACTCAAAGCCACAGACTTCTGCTTCCTGCTGTACCAAGAGACAACTCCTGATCCCAAGCTAAAGCAACACCCTGAAGTGCTTTTCCTGTCTGTTGTACTGCCTGCCCAATCTGCGTCAGTATAGCCTATCAACCTGATACCATCACCTCGAGCATATTTGATTCCATACTCGATTGTACCACGCAAATACCGCAACACATGCTTTGCCGCTGTCCAATGCACTCTCTTCGGCTCGACCATGAACTGACTAAGAGAGTTTATTGCAAAGGATATATCTGGCCTGGTGTTGACCAAATACATGAGAGACCTAATCAACTGCCTGTATAAGGTGGGGTCTACATCCTTCTCCCTGGATGTCTCTACCTTCTTCCAATTCGTGATCATAGGAGTAGACATGGCTCTGCAATCTTCCATCTCGAACCTCCTCAAGATTTCGATGTAGTATTTCCCTTGTCCAAGGAAAATCTCTCCATCTGTCTGCCATACCTCCATGTCTAGAAAGTAGTGCATAAGCCCCAAATCCTTCATCTCGAACTCTGCTGCAAGGTCCCTCTTGCACTCCTCTATGAGCCTAGTGAACCTGTTAAAAACAAGTCATCCACATAAAGAACAAGAATGAGAACCTCACCCCCAACCACCAAGTAGTAGAGGTTAGCATCTGCTTCACTCTTCACAAAGCCCATTCCCTGCAAGTATCTATCAATGCGCTCATACCACGCCCTGGGAGCCTGCTTGAGTCCGTACAAAGCTTTCTTCAATCTGCACACGTGGGTTGTACTGCTGTGTGCTACAAAGCCCTCTGGTTGTTCTATGTATACCTCCTCTTTCAATTCACCATTAAGAAACGCCGTCTTGAAATCCATCTGATGGATCTGCCATCCCATCTGTGCTGCAAGAGAGATCATGACTCGTATAGAAGTATACCTGGCCACTAGAGAAAATGTCTCCTCATAGTCAATTCCCTCCTTCTGAGAGAACCCCTTGGCCACAAACCTTGCCTTGTATTTCTCGATGCTACCATCTGCACTGTGCTTGATCTTATAGATCCAGCGAGATCCAACCACTTCCCTATCTGTCGGTCTAGGCACAACCTCCCACACATCATTCTGCACTATTGAGGTATACTCCTCAACCATTGCATCTTGCCACACTTGTTGCTGTGCAGCCTCTCGATAGCTAGAAGGTTCACTATCTACCAACTGACTAACTAATGCCATATAGTCATCATACCTGGCTGGTTGTCTCCGTTGTCTACTACTCATCCTAGGAGCTCCCACAAACTCCTGAGTATCACTTTGTGACTGTTGGTTCTTGCTACCAACTGTAGAGGATGAAGTATCAACCTTCATATCACCCTGATGCATCTCTTGGATCTGTTGCATCTGCTGCTCCATACTTTGTGAATTCTCAGCACCTGAGCTTGTGCATGTACTAGTAACTGTACTCGAGCTTCGCTGTCCTTGCTCTGGTTGAATGATCCTTGGAGCTTCCACTAACTGCTCACTCTGATCATCTACTGGAAAATCTCTGGACCTCCTGAATGCCTTGTCCTCCATGAACTTGACATCATGCCTAACTATAGTCCTCCTGGTCCCTAGAATAAATATCTGATATGCCTTTGAGGTTTCACTGTACCCCACAAAGTACCCTCTCTCTGCAGTCTGATCTAACTTGGAACGTGTCGCACCTGGAATGTGACAATATGCCAAACTCCCAAATATCCTGAAGTGGCTGACATCTGGCTTCTTCCCTGAGAATGCCTCCTCTGGTGTCATCTTGCCCAATACCTTATGTGGAACCCTATTTTGTATGTACACTGTTGTACTGCATGCCTCTACCCATAAGTAACGTGGCATATCCTGGTCATACAACATAGCCCTTGCCGCCTCTGATATAGACCGATTCTTCCTCTCAGCAACCCCATTCTGTTGTGGGTTGTAAGGAACAATCCACTCTCTCTTGATTCCTTCCTGGTACAGAACTCCTGGAACTCTTTCCCTTTGTACTCACCACCATTGTCTGACCGAAGAACCTTTATCTTCCTCCCTGTCGAATTCTCCACAAGAGCTTTGAACTCTTGGAAGCAACTGAAAACCTCATCCTTGGTCTTCAAGAAGTATATCCAGGTCTTCCTAGAGAAATCATCAATAAAAGTAACAAAGTACTCATATCCTCTGAGAGACTTCGTCGACATTGGTCCACATATGTCTAAATGTACTAGATCAAGAACACCCTTGGATCTAGTGTCACTCCTTGGAAAAGTTGCTTTCGCAAACTTCCCCAACACACATCCCTTGCAAACATCATCATGCTCTGTGCTCACCTCTGGAACACCTGTCACAGCCTCACGAAGCATTTTAAGTGCTCCATGATGTATATGGCCCATCCTCCTATGCCATAGCTCTCCTTGATCTCTAGAATTACTGCTGCTCATCAGTGCCTTATGAGTATCAAACTGCAACCTGTAAAGCCGGCCGCTCCTAACTCCAATAGCTATGGGTGATTTCCAATCCTTGTGCTTGATTAACACACTTGCCCCTCTAAAGAGTACATTGTAACCTTTATCCTGAAGGACAGATATGGAAATCAAATTCATACCCAAGCCTGGCACATGCAACACATCATGAATGGGAATCCGCTTACCATTCTCCCTCTGAAATAGAACAGTCCCTTTCCCAACTGGATTGAGTTTGGACATGTTCCCCATAGAATCTGCATTCTGATGTCCTCCTCCTTATAGCTAGAGAAGTACTCTCTAACTCCTGTCATATGAAATGACGCCCCACTATCTATATACCAAACACCCTGTGAGGTTGAGCTAGCCATACAAGCTATGAGAGCGAACTCATCCTCCATTCTACTAGAGAGCTCATTTGCACTTGCTGAAGCTGTTGTCTGCTTCTTGCCTTTCTTCCTTTGCGGGCAATCACTGACATAGTGGCCAAACTCGTGACAGCCATAGCACTTCACTTTGGATAAATCCTTCTTCTTCTTCTCACCTTGTGGATTTGATCCTTTACTAGACCCCTTCTTTGCTTTCCCTTTTCCTGCAAGGGCAACGTTCTCCTGTTCCACCTCACTTTGCTGACTCTTGCTACTGGTCCTACTGACAAGACTTAGTCTAAGCTCCTCCTGAGTGAAGTCACTCCAAAGTCGATCCCAACTCGGCAAGGTGTCTCGTCCATTAATAACTTGAACAAAGACATCCCACTGCTTAGTAAACCCATTTAGGGCTATCCGCACTAGCTCGTCATCACCTAGATTATCTCCAACAGCAGCCAACTCATCCTTGACAAGTCTGAGTCTGGTGAGGTAACTTGTCACGTCCTCTCCCTTGTTCATCCGAGTATTCCTCAACTTTTCTCTGAGAATCAGCTTCCGGTTAGTGGTAGCATTCTGGTACAGATTCAGAATGGCATCCCACATCTTCTTCGCTGTATCTAACTCTGCGACATGTGGAAAAATATGATCCTTGACACCATCAAGAATCAACCTCCTCACCTTGGCATCTTCCTTCTTATATGCTAAGAGCTGTGCTAGATCTGTAGGTACAGGTACAACACTGGTCACATATTCCTTGATCCCATTCTCTTCCAGCAACAAAGAAATTATGGCTTTCCAGACACCAAAATTTGAGGCTCCATCCAATCTGTCCTGATCTCTTAAACCTGCTGAGGCCATCTCAAAAGATAAAAGAAGACAAATAATAATAATAATTCTGAAGAGGCAGGATCTTTCCTTCCTATGTTGAGCATAATCTGCCCTCAGATCAGCTCTGATACCATGTGAAAATTCTATTGCAGTTATTGATTATTAATCTCCTATCTAATACATAGATTATTTGACTCTGAAAAATTAATTCTCAGCAAATATTGAAAAATAACACAACTGCAACTTCACCAATAAAACTCACAAGAATAGAGAAGAAAACATTCACAATAATGAACACAATATTTTTGGACAAATTGTCCGTGGAAAAACCCCGAAGGGAAAACCACTACTGCAGATGAGGAATTATATTAAACTTCAGCAAATTAAGGAATACAAAAACTGCTTGCCTCTTACTGGCAGAGCTCCGGCAATATTCTTCTCCGAAATTCTTCCCTCAATTTCTCCTGCTGAAATTCCACAGCTGCTATCCCCAACGCTATCACTGCGCCCTTGCTAACACTGCAAGACTATTTGCTCTCACTGCAAATTTACTTGCTATCACTGCAAGTCTTTCTCAACTCTATACTTGTGTGTTCTCCAAATGCCCATTGATCCCCTTTTATACTTTTCTCATTGGAAAACCAATGGCCATGATTTAATCTCAATCAATGGCTAAGATTAAATAGACTCTAAAAACCCTAACTAACTGGATTCTAGAAGTCTCTAGGGGAATCAATTTATTTAATTACATAATTATCTAGACAACTCAACCCTTTCTGGAGGTTTCTAGAAAATAATTAAATAATTAAATAACACTACTTGGGAATGGAGACACCTGTCCAAGCTACATAAAAATCAACAGTTTACATAGAGTTGCCACCTCGGGCCCACCAACTGATCATCTAATTCGTTGTATGCGTGGACAGCAGTATGAATGATCTGTATCTTCTAACAGAGAGCACAGTCCACAAAATAGGCACAATGTGCACTATGGCAGAGATTCTATGGAGAAATTTGAGAAAGAAAAGGATTGCCAGGATAGTAATGGACACAACAATCTTCAAAAGCCATGCAATGGACAATTAAAAAAAGATAGTGTTCTGCTTAGTCATAATGAATCTATTCGAAAGTCTGAATTAAATGACAATGTGCAGAGGGAGAACATTAATCACTGTTCTCAGGTGTCCAAACATTGTTCACTTTAAAGAAGTGATATTGACACTGACCCATCTAAAAATAGTGATGGAATATACAACAGGGGAAGAGCTCTTTAAACACATTTGTAACGCTGGCCGTTTTAGCTAAGATGAGGTATATCTATTCTTTCAACAACTTATATCAGGAGTGACGTATTTTCATTACATGGAAATCTGTCACTGAGATTTGAAACTGGAAAACACATTGTTGGATGGAAGTCTGGCTCCTCGTCTCAAAATCTATGATTTCGGTTACTCAAAGTCTTCTTTGCTTCATTCTCAGCCTAAATTCACTATGGAAATGCCAGCCTACGTAGCCCCGAAGGTTTTATCAAAGAAAGAATATGATAGCAAGGTTGCAGATGTTTGGTACTATAGGGATTCCCCACGTCCCCGCAAAGATCGGATGGAGGTGGTGTGGTATTGCGAGAGACCTCTTAACATTCCCCGCTTTACTGCAAAGGGTCTCAAGTTTTCCTATGTGGTTGTGGTGAAGGTAAAACAAAATAAAAGGCATTAATATTTTTACATGGGGGATAAAATATGAAATGGTTTATATTTGAATGGAGAAAGTATGCAGAAATTATAAAATGACCTATTATGGTGAATATTTATCCATAGAAAAAGAAAATCTAATGTGAAAATTACGAGGATGTAATTATTTGAGTGGATATTTATTGAAAGGTAAAGATATAAATTTTGTAAAAAGGATGGGTGACTATAAAGTGAAATATTTTCACCAAGAGTAAAAAAGGATTATGACTAAAGTATTGTGAAATATTTTATTTTTCATGAAAATGCAAATTATTTTAATATAATCAAATGTCTTGCACAAGAGAAGAAAAGGCCATCTTTTGGGAAATAAATATAAGTATGGAATATATAATTTTGAAAAGTGAATTTTGTGAAATATTTTCACCAAGGAGGTTAAAGAGTGGGTGATTATTTTTACCCAAAGAATATATTTTTGGTGAAAGTGTGAACGTGAAATTTCCAGCAAGCAAAGGGATCATGATTATAATTATAATTGATTTCACTGTAATAAAAGGAATCAAAGTTTTTTTTGTCAAAGATACGAAGAGCTACACCAAAAAGAATTTGTGGCCTAATCTTGGTATCAACTATTTGTTGGAGTTATTCAATTATGTGGTTGTCTCCATTTTAATGCTTCTTTGTTATATAAATTGGTATATCAGGTATATATTCAATTTATCAATGCACAATTGTTGTATTTGTGTGATATGATTAATCAGTTTCCCCAGAGGAATTACATATCCTTCTAGTCAGTCACAGTAATCTGGAAGTGTTAATTAGATCAATAAGAAGAACCATATATTTAGGGTTGTCAATGTGTCTCCAATTTGGTGTTATCTGTGTTCTTGCATGATTTATTCAATTTGTTATTTCAACTTAAGATTAAATTCTTTTGATAAATTATAAGTAACCTGGTTGTGTTAGTTGGATCCTTAAGTAGAGTTTTTCAATCATTTACTTGCATGTTTATACAAGTTATAAACCAATATTAGTATTCCAAACAATTTGAGTTATTGCTAATACAAGTCACATATTCTAGATCTTCATTTGACTCCATCTACCCAACAAGGCATTGGTCTTATCCATTTCATCATTTAGTTTTATCCAATTTATTTTCAAAACTTTACATTTGTTAACTAAACATATTCATAAGCTTCATATTGATATTGCTTATACAATTTATACCAAATAGGTTTGCATCTCTCCACTTCCAATTGCCATTGTGGATAGATTGCTTAAGTAGGAAACACACAATTTAAGTATGCTCTATTTGCATAGGTATACCCACCTAGGTTTGGTAGAGCTTGAAGAGAAGAAGGTTCAAATACACTATTAGGCCTTGTACGTTAGCCTAAAATGTACCAAGAGCTTGGAAACCTCTTGTGGTTTCTCAACTATCATTTTTGAGAACTAACAGTTTGGAAACTCTGCTAGGGAGTCAAATATAAATTGAAGCCTTCATCATAGAGTCAATACCTTACATAAGACTCTACTGGGAATTAGAAGTTATATAATTTTCTCACTTCTTTAAAAGTGAGTGGAAACTCTGAAAGAATAAGTGCATTGGGACTAATAAGATACAATACACATCATAAAGAAAAAGCCCTGGAGTTCAGACCATGCAGGGTAGAAGGTCCTTGTATAAAGAAGGTCCTAGTGACAATAACAAATGGACACATAAGAATAATAAAGGTAAGAAGGCATATGATGGCATGTGCATGACCAATAAGGATAAAACGTCAAAACCACACTTTGAGATGTATAGTTGCTATGATACATTGATAAATGAGAATAGCTCATCAAGGGAACCTCACACTCCTAAAGAAAAAAGGAACCCTTTCTACCATCCAGATCTTAAGGAGGAAGAATTCAGGGCTAGGTTTGAGGCTGAAAGAATCAAGAAACAACATGAATATGATCATAGAATGGAAGGAAATCATAATGAGCCTATTGATAATGTAGCCCCTGAAGAAAATTATGAATTCATGAATCAAGAAGAATGAAATGCACAATTGAAGTATGAAAGACAAGAAATGGAAAGAACAAAAGCAGAATATGAACAAAGGCTCCAAGTGATAAAAGAGGTCTAGGATTTGAAGCTGCAAAAAGCCTAATTTGATGCTCAGATAGCTAACCTCCCTAAATACACACCACCTCACAAGAAAAAGAATACTAATGTAGGACCTTCAAATCCACCAAAATCACCACAAAAGCAATCTGGGAATCAATATAGACCATCAAATGTTCCACCTAAAATTCCAATTACAACACCCAAATTCTTAGCCACCCCCTGGCCAACAATATATCCCACCACCCCATGTACCATACAATAATCCATTATACCAATATCAACATCCTCAAAATTCACCTCCTCAGCATTACACAACTATGATCAGACAATTTGACTTAGCAGGATTCCAAATATATCGTTACCCTATGCACAACAGTTGGAGAGGTCTTGTCCCAAAATTTACAAGAAGTAGTGCAATCACAACTGAAGAACACTTAAGGAGTTTTAATGCTTTTATTCAAGATTTGGATATGCAGTATGAAGATGTACAAATGAGGCTATTTATGATGTCACTAACTGAAGAAGCTAGAGATTGGTTTAATAGTTTACCAAAAACTTGTATTTCTTCTGTATACACCTAAAATTGGTCATCACATTTAATTAATTAAATACTAGCTATTTAATTATTATTTCGACTATGTATAAATAAATTCTCAATTTATTTATATTGTTCATATTCTAAATTCTCCAAATCTAAAATCATATTCCTCTAAATTAATTAAATAAAAAAATTTCCATAAGCTTGTTTTATTTAATTAATCTTCACTAATCTAGATTAGGAATTCAAGCACACGTCTACAAATTTTTGTGCCACCTCACCAAGGTCACATGAAATTAAATAATTCTAATTTTTAATTAGAATTATCTTCAACCAATTTTTAAAGCACATGGCTTATTCCTCACACACTTCCACCAATTTTTCAAACACATGGTCTTTTCTTCCCACACTTGAATCTTCCATCCATTTGGCATGTTGCCCATTGGTCAAGAGATTCTTACATCCAAATGGCATGTTATCTTTGGTCAAGGGGACAACATCTTGATTCTCTCCATCTCTGCCATTCATTCTTCTTGTTTGAATCTAGACCGTCGATCATTGCCACCTCACAAGATGCTTGGAAAATGCTATAAATACAACCCTTTGGCATTGTATTTTGCATCCACTTTTGAATAGAGTTATCATGTAGAAATATAGTTTGAACTTGGGAGCACTTTGCAGTCTTATAGTTACATTTTATATCATGTTTTTCATCTTAGTTAGATCTTAGATTAGCATTTCAATAGTTTGAATTTGAGCATATGTAGAATCATTCCATCTCACTACCATAGTATCTACCTCGAATAATCTAGCATCATCATCCATTCATCATAACATTCATCATCATTGTTACCATATAGTTTCATGTAGGCATTTAATTGGCTTGCATGTTGAATACTAATCTCATTTCTTAAGTGTCATTCTAATAGCCTTTGTGCACATAGAAATCTGAGGGCCAAAGGGTTAAAGAAATATTTAAGAATAGAGGACAATGAGACATTCTTAAAAGAATTATTTTGTTGCAAATTAAAGTAGCTTCTTTTATTTGAATATTTAATATAATTTGTTTCATTAAGGTTTGTGTTGATACTAACTTTCCACATTTCACACACACAAAAAATGGCGCCCACCGTGAGACATTGCCCCATTTTTTTTAACATTTTGAAAAATTTATGTCCGTAGGTTTGGACGTGATACTTTTGGCACATATTGCATGAGTTTTATGTTTTGGTGCATCTTGCAAGTTCTATGGCACATCTTGCGCTTGTTCTAGTGCATATTGCATGAGTTTTGGCACATTTTGCATGAGAAATGGCATATTTCCCAAGTTTCTAGAAAAGTTCACCAGGGTTCCAAAACATGGTTTTTGAGTTTTAGAGCATCTTGCATGAGTTTTGGCGCATATTGTACTAGTTTTGGCACATATTGCATGTGTTTTGGTGCATTTTTCTTCTAGATTGGCGGATTTTGTCTCTATTCTGGTACATTTTGTAATTTCCCTATTTTTCACCAAATCTGAAGGTTAATACTCTATGTTTTTTTTTGCAAGTTTCCTAGATTCATTTTCAAAGACTCAAACATAAAATATTGACATATAACAGGGTCTGGAAGTGATTTAATTATTTCCTTTTGGTTAAGTTAGGAACATAGTTTAATTAAAAGGTTAATGAACACCATGTCTTTTGTGCTTGATGGATGGTACACATATTCTCTCCCCTTAACTGGGTGACCAAAAAGCTAGACCCATTCACTTTTTGTGTGTGAGTGTGAGTTGAGTATATCGCGTGTGTTCTCTCTTTGTTTATACAAAACAAAGATTGATCAAACTATGGGTATAATTGCTTGCTTTTATTTATTTTAGAGGGCCTGCTTTGTGGGAAAAAGTAATCACCCAAGGGAACAACCCAATCGGTAACACGTTAAAGCCAAGTAACTTCCAACTAGGATATAAATGTGGGTACTTGAACAAAGGAAAGTATCACAAGGATAGTTCTGACGAGAAGGGAAGTAATGGTCTCTCACCCCATGGATTATCCACCATGAATAAAATTCCTATATTAAAACCCTTTATGTAGCAAGGCCAAAATCCTTAATCGATTTGTTGGTGCAAGAACAGTCATTTTGAAGCCATCCCACACTTTTGCGACTTTAGTAGAGATGAAAAATATGCCATGGGAGATTCATGGGTATTGATGCTTGGCTGCCCTATAGAAATCAGTGTCATAGAGGAGAGCCTATGGGGTCAAGCATATAATCATCCACTATAAGTAAGCGCAGCTGGAGTAAAATCCAAGTGGGAATTCAACAAATATAGTCCTACACAGCCTAAGTTGTACATGTTTGATGTGTCTTTTATGTGTTTTTTTAATAATATCCAAAACAAACAATCACAAAAAAAAGTGAAACTTGGAAAATCTAAAGAATCAAAAAGAAACAGTGTTATTCTCCTAGTTTGGTGCATCTTGTAAACTTTCTAGCACATATTGGTTGCCTTCTGGCACATCTTGCACCTATTTTGGCACATTTTACACTAGTTTTGGGGCATTTGCACCTGTTCTAGCACATTTTGCACTAGTTTTGGCACATTTTACACCTATTCTAGCGCATTTTACACTAGTTTTGGTGTATTTTGCACTTGTTCTGGCACATTTTGTCTTTATTTTGGCATATTTTGAATACCACAAAACCAGTGATCTAGATTCATCTCCTGTCTAACATTCAATGTCATCTCGGGAATCCTCAGCAGTGTTCAACCATTCCTTAAGTACAATAGAGTCTGAACATGTGTTGTATCAAATGATTTCACAAAAGATTAAAATATGGAAACCCAAGTCCAAAGTTCTTATTCCAAGAGAACATAAAAAATGTCTCTCAACACTCTACAAATTCAGAGAGAGGTTGGTCTTCAATTTCTACAAAAGAGCTTCAAAGAACAATCCCAACTTATACTCATTTTACTATTGTCAAAATCCAAGACTTTTCCAAAGATTTGAGTATATCGTATAGGAAGAAAATTTGTCTTTGGTTTCCCAATTTGTCAAACCAAAATTTCAAAACTTTCTCAAAGTCCAAAATCATTCCTTAGGTACCTTAGAATCTAAAGTTGTTGAAATTGACCTCTACAAGTGGAATTTTCCAACCTAAACCAAGATCTAACATCTCAAAGTATCAAAATCATCAAATTTATCACACCATTGATTATTAAGCCTAGTTTCATCATCAGGATTTATCATCCTTTCATCATGAAACGAAGCTATATAGCCAAATCAAACCTAGTCTCATTAGCGTTTGTCATTTTATTTGACTTAGTTGTAATCCTTAGTACTTTTCCAAAACTTATATCAAAGTTTAGTCTAAACTATAACACTTGTATGCTCATTCAAACAAGGTTACAAAAAAAAAATCTCAAGGGAAAAGGACTAAAAAATCAAAACATTAAAAAGCCAAACATTGCAACTTCAACCATTTGAACTCCAAATATTGAAATTCCAACCATTGAAACTCCAATCATTGAGAATCAAAACACCAAAACTGAAAATAGTGAAACTTAAAACACCATAGTAAAGGTTGAATAGAATCCTTTTCATGGACTCAACAATAATAAAGGGGATGAAATAACTGAAGAAGATATCCAACATGTTGAACAAGACCCCAACTTCCATAAATTTTTAGAAAATATTTTTGAAATAAATGGGGAAAAATACCTCCTTATGTTAGCTAAACAAGGTGCCAAATTTTTGAATGACTTTGATGTGAATCAATTGAAAGTACCACCCAAAAATCCTGAAAATGATCATGAACAAGTGGTTGTTCTAACTCACCAAATGAAGAACTTTCAACAAAAAATTCTTGATATGCAAAGAGGAACCTCAAAATGATACTTGACTCAAGACATTTTTCCTTATCCATTTCAGATGGTACCTTTTCCCAAACATTGCGAATTCCCCAAGTACGACAAATATAATGGCAAAATCAATCCAATAGACCATGTGAGGGAATTTAGGACCATGAATCTTGAATTTGCATATGAGGAAACATATTTGATGATATTATTCCCAAGAAGCTTAGGTGGAAATGGTCTTGAATGGTTCTTCAAACTCACCCCACCAATTAACACCTTTGAGGAATTAGTCAACAAGTTCATCACGCAATATTCTTACAACATCCAACATGATATCACCATGAAAGATCTTTCTAACTGGAAACAAAAAAGTGTGAATCATTCTTTGTATTCTTGCAAAAATAGAGAAGGTTATTTACATGATATTCTCATCCCATACCCAAAAAGGAAAAGATAGAAATCTTTATTGACAACCTCAATGATGAGATGAGTTGTAGATTGGAATTGCAATGTATCCCAACCTTCAAAAAATTGATTGAAAATGGGATTAAAATTGAAGAGGCAATAGTTAAGAGAGGAGTTATCAAGATATACAATGAAAATAACTCATCAAACTCCTCCAACAATTACAATAGTGGTGACAAACTCAAGATTTGGCAACAAAACAAGAATGTTGGAAACAACGATGGTGTAGTTGAAATTCAAAATGCAAAACCTATATTTAATCTAACTGCAACCACCACCAAAACTAATCAGAATAACAATCCCCCCAACAACCAAATCAACAACCAAGGCAAAAACCAAGGCAACAACCAAAACAACAACCATAATGTAAACCAAAGCAACAATCAAGGTATTGCTAGATCTAGAACATCATCATATCAAACATCTTCAAATCAAAGGAGGTTCACCCATTTGGGATGATCATCAAAATCAGCACTAAAGGAACTTATCGAAGCTAAAGTCATAATGTTACCAGAGGCAAGAAATTGGGAATGGAAAGTTAAGCATCCATGGTAAAATGATGCTCATTTCTGTGACTTCCATTGCAACAAAGGACATAAAACCATTGACTACATGCAGTTGAAGCACTTGATACAAGATCTATTTGACAACAAGATGATATTTGTAGGACTCCAAACAAACAATGATCATGGGGTGTTCAAGAACCCTCTACCAAACTATGAAAAAGGAGAGCCCTCATCATCAAATAACAAGGGAAAAAACATAAACTATGTCTATGACACTACCATTCTGCATATTGAGGTGGTTGATGATCCAACCCATGACAAATAAAATCTTATTGCAAATGATAACTCAACCAATGATAACACCACTGAACATGAACAAAACATCATTGAAATTGAAAATCATCAACATAATGTTGACACTACCTCACATCAAATCAATGTTATAAAAATCATAGAGCAACAAGACAACACACCCGCCAATGTGATCACATGAGGACAAGCCAAGGTAACATTGAAAGGATCTACCCATTCCACATCCAAATCAATTTCTATCCCTACAACCCAATATAACATAGTGGATCAGTTGTAGAAGATACCCACACAAATATTCATATTAGAACTTCTCAAGATTTCACCTACTCAGAAGGAAATCTTGGAACAAGCTAAAGTTGCCACCATAGTACCAAAGAATCTAGATTTTTGCAAATTCTAGACTATCATTTTCTAAACATAATGATGTATATATCAATCATCCCCACAATGTTGCCCTACACATTGAGATCCTAATCCACAAGCACTGCATTAAACGTGTCCTAATAGATGGAGGAGTTGGCCTGAATATTTGTACTTTAAACTTGTTTGTGCATTAGGCTATTCAGAAAATGCTATTGATCCTAGGAGGAAAATCACAATAAAAGCATATGATGATGAGGAGAGATCTTCACAAGGATTGATAGTGCTACCTATTCAAGTGGGACCAGTTGTCAAAGATATAGTATGTCAAGTGTTAGACAAAGAGTTAACCTACAACATACTCTTGGGAAGACCTTGGATTCATGGCATGCAAGCAGTACCATCCACATATCACTAGTGTTTGAAGTTCCCATTCAATGGGTAGGAAATCATTATTGCAGTTGAATCAAACAACCCCTAATATTGTAACACCCTCAAGACTACCCAACATACTTTTGTACCACACAATAGGGAAGCTCCATCTTAGGGTTTATCAAATGATGGGAAACAACTAAATGCCTTATTAAAGTGGGTTGAGAAAAAAGACCAATCAAAGGATAAGGATATTGGTGATGCCAATCCCTCAAATAAAGAAAACACATCAAATCCTACTCCACAAAATCAAGAAAGTCAACTTGAATCATTATCAAAACAAGTTTCCAAGATCCAATTGAAAGAAAAAGGCATGGGGGAATACTCATTTGACAAATCCTTATGTTTATCACGACTTTCATCTTCTCCAAAGTCATGTGGAAAGCAATCAACATCTAGAAAACAATCATCACAACCCTCCACACTATTTGATGGGACCTTTGTAAGAGCAAGAACATTAGTGGATGAGTCAGATGACAAAGAGGTTTTAAACTAGTTATACAAAGATGAAGAATCATCGCAAGCATCCACCTCAAGTGTACAAGCAGAGCAGTATGGAAAGGGAAAGACAATCATGGAAAAGATGGGATATGAAGGGAAAGGTCCTATCAGTAAAAGGAAAGAAGGAATCATAGAACTGATACAACCTATCACAATACAAGCCAAGGAAAAAAAACAAGATTGGGGTATAGAGAAGAATCAAGAGAAGAAACCAGACAACAAATTGTTGAAAGAATCCTACAACTATAGGCTAGTGATGCTTATGAAACTGATTCAAATGAGTATGAGTGGGATTTGTTATCTGAAGAGTCTTCTCATGATAAGGAAATTGATGTAGTCCAAAATTATACACCCATACATGAGGAGGGTCAAAGTTCAGGTTATAGACTGCCTGAAATAGGATCACTACACATTGATGATTCTAGTGGAGATGATTAGACTAGAAGTGAAACAAATAATTCAGAAGAGAGTTACCTTATGGAAATTGATTTTGCTATTGGAAAATCTGAAGCCATTACCATCTAGACCCTTAGTACATTTGACTTTAGCCAATCCAATGACTCTTTACCCTTGGTACATCTCAAAATCATAGATTGGGATCAAACTGAGCCATCTAATATCCCTCGCTTTTCAAATGAAAAAGCCATTTTCAACTTCCTCTATTCTTCCAACCCAGAAACAGATTCCACCATTGAGCATCTTAACGAAGATTCCAACGAGGCGAGGAGAGTGTCAAATTTTCTAGCTGCAAAATGAATAATACAAGGAATAAATCTGATGGTGAAAACTATTCAATGATAGTATCAGATCTAGAAAAAGTAAAAACAAAGAGTGTATCCAAGAGTGAAAACCTTTCTGAGGTGTTGAAGGATGGAAGACTTGACACACTTCCCAAAATTTTTGGGAACAATCTAAAGTATTGGTTGAACCCACACAGTCTAACAACATCGGCAATGAAGAAATAGTAAAGATGGTCCATCTAGCAGAATCCTTGACAGATTAAGAAAAACTAAACTTCATCAAATTCTTCACAAAATTACAAATCAATTTTTCTTGGTCATATGCCAATATGCCAAGGATTGATCCAAAACTCATCATGCACCATTTATCACTACTTGTAGGAGGAAAACCGGTCAAGCAAAAGTTAAGGAAAATGCATTGACATATTGCCATATTGGTAAAAGTAGAACTGAAGAAGTTATTGGATGTTAGATTCAATAGACCCATCGACTATGCTAAGTGGATTTATAATATCGTACCTATTTCCAAACTAGAAAAAAGCATCAGAATCTGCACAGATTTCAGAGATCTCAACAAAGCTTTCCCAAAAGATGACTTTCCTCTACCGAACAGTGAAATCATTGTGGACCTAACAGCTGGACATGCAATTCTCTCAATTATGGATGGCTTTTCAGGGTATAATCAAATCAAAATTTCACCTAAGAATTAGGATAAGACAACCTTCACATGTCCTTGGGGAAACTTTTGTTGGAACGTTATGCCATTTAGGTTGAAAAATGTTAGACCCACATATCAAAGAGTAATGACCACCACCTTTCATGACATGATGCACACTTTTATGGAAGACTATGTAGATCTGTTGGAAAAATTCTACACCATAGGACACCTAGAAATTTTAGACAAAATTTTCACTAGATTAGAGTAGTTCAGTGTGAGACTAAATCCCAAGAAATGTGTATTCGGTGTAACATCAACTAAAATTTTGGGGTACATTGTGTTAGCTAAAGGCATTCAGGTAGACCCTACAAAGGTAAAATCCATCATGGAGATGCCTCCTCCTAAAAATATTAGCCAACTTAGATCCTTGCAAGGAAGATTTCAATCTATCATGAGGTTTATCGCACAACTGGTTGACAAAACTCATCCCTTCAACCACTTGCTCCACAAGAATGTCTCTTTCCAATGGGATGAAAAATGTGAAGGAGCCTTCAATCAATTGAAACAATATTTGATTATTCCACCCATCTTGATATCACCAGCAGAAGGAAAGCCACTTTTATTGTACATAGCAACAACTAAGATATCATTAGGAGCCTTGTTAGCGCAAGAGGATTCAATAGGAAAGAAAAGGGAAATATATTATATTAGAAAAACCTTAAATGGATATGATATCTGTGGACATCAAAATCTGCAAATGGTTAGTAACTAACATATACAAACATGATTAGTTTCCAAGCAATAAGCACCATTCAACATCCATATGAGATATCTAACATGTTTTAAAATGCTATCTAATAACAAGATACATAAAAGCCTACAAAGAAAAATATGAAATCAATCTATCCCATATTGGATTGGTGTCACATGTGCTAGTGACCCTTTCCCAACCCTTGATCAAAGCTTAAGTTGTGTAAATGATGGAGATGATGGAGTGAAATGGACAAGATCAAATCTCAAATGAAGAGAGTAACCTTGCATAAAATTGTGGAGGATTTGCTCAAAGATGAAGCTTGTATTTAAAGTTTTTCAAATGCTAAGTGTTGAAGAGAGACCAATGTGGGACAAAGATCAAGCCAATAAGATAAGGCCACTTGTCAAGTGATGATAGGCCAATGGTTGTGCAAGATTTGGGAAGAGTGCCCATGAGAGGGAGAATTTGAATTCAAATTTGAGAGTAAATGCTAAGTGGGGACAAGAAAATGAACAATAAATGCAATGTTGGAGGACAAATCAACTTGCCTTTGAATTCAAAATTGAGGGAATATTCC
This sequence comes from Sequoia sempervirens, assembly GCA_007258455.2. Classification (NCBI taxonomy): domain Eukaryota; kingdom Viridiplantae; phylum Streptophyta; class Pinopsida; order Cupressales; family Cupressaceae; genus Sequoia; species Sequoia sempervirens. The sequence goes on from VDFB02271358.1 coordinate 1,059,319,768, forward strand.
CCATAAATGCCATGTTGATGGAAAATCTTGGATTTAATAAATCAATAAATTGATTTATATGTGCAAGTGGATAAATCTAGAGAATGCAAGTGGGTGAGATTAGCATTAGATCAGGATTAATTAGCTAGGATGATGATTAGGATGAGTTTGACCTCTTTGACTTGATTTAGGGATTTAAATCAAATCAAAGTGAGATGAATGATGATTTGAGATTTAATTAAATAAATGATTGATTTATTTAATCAAAGAGATGATGATAGGATCAAATTTGATTTATTTGATTTAAACTGATGACTTTAGGAGATTGATAAATAAACTTGATTTATTTGTCGAATGGATGCATTATGTCAATTTGATGTGTCTACATTTTGCCTCTCTTTGAAACAATGTACTTGTTGCATTGGTTCAAAGAATAAACTTGCCGCAATCGAAATTAAAAAATTTCATGATTTTTTAGATGCCCCAGCGGAAAGAAGTACACCGGTACATTGCCCCCTCAAGAGATCGAGAGAAAAGATTCGATTTGAGGGTCGATCTCGCGATAAAGAGGTTCAAAATGGGTGGTTATGGATGACGATGCAAAGATGATTTCAAGATGCTTAGAATAACAAATCTATATTATTTGAAGCAACTTAAATGATGATATGATATGAGATGGATGAGATTGATGATGTGAATGATGCGATATGTTGTGATTATGCAATGGATGATTTATGAAATGCTTAGACTAACAGATCTATATTATGATGATGATTATGCAATGCATGTGAAATGATCGATGTTTCCTATGATGTATGATATGATTGATATGTGGTATGCTGACGGTTTGTAGATGCAGGATGGATGCATGATGGATGCATGATGGATGCATGATGTTAGCGTGGAAATTAGATATGACAAGAGGATCCAACAAGTCCATGATTATGAGAGATGATGATGAGAAATGATGATAAGAAATGATGATGATAGATGGATGATTTGCTTATCAAGGATTGGGATTTTCAAAGGGTCACATACTTTATTTTTGATAACACGCCTAAGCACGATGCATCAAGGTATAAAGGACCAGGACAGCGTTGTACTTGGTGTGATGGACTTTGACTCAGCAAATAGATAGGAGTATTCTTGTTCACACCTGACATACGAAAACCTTGCTAGGATGCACTTTAGAAGTTTTAAACACCTTGGACCAAAACACGGAAAGGTATAACCAATCAATGCAATAGTCAACAAGCCATCCAAAACATCCTCCATACATATCTAACAAAGAAAGTATTCACCAAGTTATTTTACAAGAACGTCCAACAAGCACAGCAAAAAAAGAATGATGATCGTTGCCCCATTCCTATCTCTCTAAATCCTTTGTTTGGATATCATCGAGAGGTCCTTGGAATGAGCACAATAAGATAAATCAAAAGAAAAATCAAGTACACAAACAAGCCAATGTTTTTCATACCTCTAGCCAAAGGGATTTGTTTTGATAGGATAAGGATCCAAGGTGATATCCAAAATGATGCCCATTGTCAGAACGATATATCCTAGGACATGCATTGTATAGGATGATGATGGTTTGATAAGTTGATTGATAGGCTATTGATATAAGGTTGACTGACATGTTTGCAACTGATCAAGAGTTTGATTTTGTGTTCAATGGTTCGTTGTTTTGATTTTACGATTGAAGCTTGATTTTGTGGCTTGCTAATGTTTTGTTTGTGTTGTCAAAGGATGAAGATGATGATTAGTTTATTATGGATGATTGATTATTTCGAGTGAAAGTGAAATGAGATGGGTGGATTTTTTCAAATATTTGGATGTTTTTGGAGTTTTGCAATGTTTTGAGGCATTTTGATGTTTTTGAATTTTGATTTTGTGTTTTTTGAATGTTTTTGGATTTTGATATTTTTTCGAATGTTTTTGGATTTTGATGTTTTTTGAATGTTTTTGGATTTTGATGTTTTTCGAATGTTTTTGGATTTTCTGATGTTTTGATGTTTTTGGATTTTCTGATGTTTTGATGTTTTTGGATTTTTGCAGGATTTTGATGATTTCGATATGGATGTGTGCGATGATATCTGTGCTCTTTTTGGGATTTTGCTGAAAACCAAGCTAAGCTTGAACGATCAAGTCGATGGATTGATGATGATGATAACATTGTTGAGGATGCACAACAATGCAAGGATTTGATTGATCAAGATTGATGATGATAACATTGTCAAGGATACACAACAATGCAAGGATTGATTGATCAAGATTGATGATGATAACATTGTTAAGGATGCATAACAATGCAAGGATAGTGTTAAGCAACACAATGATTTGGAAGGATATCCCAAGATTATGGATTGATTGGATTCGATTGATCAGGATTGATGAAGCTTGGTTTAGAACAAAAGATGTTCAAATGATTTGATGTGGCATTTGACGTGTAAATTAGATGCCACTAATAGTGATTGTTTGGATCGATGTTCGATGAAAGTTGAAGACTGATAAGGAATTTCTTTTCGTCAAAATATGCCATGGGCTAGTGCTTCGGATGTTTGGATTGCAGATGCTTTGACCAATTTGGTTTCATATTTTCCAATGTTCAGATCACCACATAAGTTGGAGGACATAGACCAAGATTTATTTCTGAAGCAAGATGTATATATCTGCCCCCAATGTCTAGCAATGTATGGAATGTCATGGGTCAATGCTCAGATAAGTGTATGGATGGAGGGACATGGATTATCTTGCGATAAGATAAGGTGTTCGAATAAAGAATGCTCATTTGGATAGTGTTCATAGCTCAGATAATGCTGCATAGGATAGGATCAATGAAAATGACCCATGTCAAGATGTTTACCGTAAGCAAGCATAAAGCATGCCCCAAAATTTCATCAAGATCAAGATAACTAAGACTATGGATCATGAAGATGGATGAAAATGGATTGGATAAATGGTGTGTGGATGCATGGATTTATTATGGCTGAGATGGATGGAATGCTAGATTTATTATGGATGGTGTGGGATGCTTTCACCTGAAGTGGCGCACATAGATGCTCGATTCTACACATGACGCCTGTTTTCCAGGTTTTCATCATGGTCTTGCCCAAAGCGCCGCCCATGTGGTTTTCACTAGAGGATGATTTTTCTCTTTACTGTTTTCAATCCTTTTTCTGATTTTTTTGGATTTTCATATTTTTGATTTTTTTGGTTTTTTTTCTGAAATATTTTAAGCTCATGCTGAATCACAAGGTGTTGCTGATGTAGATGCCCCTGTCATAATGTGCCATCGATATCCTGCTTGAAGGAGCTGCTTTGCTAAGATACGTGCACTTGAATGCAACTTTTGGGATTCTTGATCTGCTTCGTCGATACCAGAGTTAACTCTGTCTTGGTGCACACATTGTGATAAAGTGCCTTTAGAATCCTTATGATGAAGGGTCATTGCCAATACACGGTCAATGTAAGAATTGGATATTATGCATGGAGGCGTGGATGGAGTGTGTTTAGGGATAAGAGATGGATTGGTTGATAGTTTGGAACCTTTGACTCTCCAAACTTGGGAAGATGAGCAATGATCGGTGGATACAGAAGTGTGCATGGAATTAGGACCAACTGCTTGATACACTTTGTATGTCACTTGAAAAGCTTGCTTTTGATTTTGTGGACATCTTTGGTGGATACCTTTCCCTCTTTTAGTTTTCCCCACAATTTCTTTGACTGATGGAGTTTGATAGGGATGATCTTTCTTTGTATTTTTTGGTATCCATGCATATTTGATTTGTCCATCATGCTTCTTAGCTTCTTTTGCTTTGATAACATTTTTCATACTTTGATTCAAATATTTCCTTTGATTTTGGTCCCAATTCGTGGATGGGGTGATGGGTGGATGAAGATTCATGATGTGGTTGGTTGTAGTATTGACACTAGTTTCATCATAAGGATTCATCGTGCTCCCTATGTTGATGTTTGCTTGAGGCGAAGTTGCCCCCAGTATGGTGGAAGTGGTACCTTCATGCTTTGATTTCTCCTATTCCAAGAGCTCTTGTTCAATAAGTGTTCTCTGATAGATGACCACCGTAGTTGACGTTCTTTCAATTTGCTGCTCTGCTAACTCTGGATGTTCTATTTGACTTGTTTTTTTGAGCGGATAATGATGGATATCTTTATTCATGATGTCCTCAATCTGAGTTTGGGACATATTTGATCCTAATGTTGACAACTCCATTTGATTGTAGGAGTTAAGAATCTGCTCTTTTTGTGTAACAAAATCCTGTTCTAGATGAAGATCATCTACGTGCCCATCTGTAAAAAGCATCTCATGGGTAGATGGAGGAGTATGGATATGATCATCTTGCATAGATAGGAGAGTGTCCATCAGATTATTGTAGTATCTTGAAGATACAAATTCTTGATCTTGATTAATTTCGGAGTTGCTTTCGACATGCTTTGGATCAAGTTCTTGACATGGGGCAGCTTCAAAGGATGGATTTCTTACAAAGGGTTCTTGGACGTCGTTATTAGACATGGGGAATGGCTCAATATCCTCAAGTGTCGAGTTCAAGGTTCTTTCAGTATTTGTAACCATGTGGTCAAAGGGGATCAACATGTTTTGGAAGGGACCATGCTAGACCTTGGTGGAAGATTTTGATCATGCTTTGGAATAAATTCTTGGGATATGTCCTCTAACTCGTAAGGCGATGTAGAGACATTTTCAACATGATCATAGGTGAACTGATTGTGCATTATGTCAATTGGATCAAATAATCCTAACACTCCTTGAAAGAGATCACTAAAAAGTGGCTCTTGATGTATGGTGAGTTGATCATTGGATTGTGTAGATACATCTTCAAGGTGCATTTGATCATTGTTTTGAATAATTGTGATGGAGGGATTTCCAATGTCTTCAACCAAAGGGTCAAATGATGTTGATATTTCTTGAATTGGCTCATTGTTAGGTATCATTTGTGGATTTTGATCACGATTGAAAAGTGACTCTTGACCTATGTTTATTTGATCTTCGGATGAGATAGAAACATTTCCAATGTGCTCTTTGATGGATTGATCTTGATCCTTGTTTTCAAAAGTTGTCATCTTTTGTGTTTGTGCTCGTGTTGGTTGGGTAGCTTGAGAGGCTTGGGAAACTTGAGAGGATTGTTGCATTTGTCAAGCTCGCTGTGCTTGTTGTTTGGCTAGATATTGTTGGATGGCCTTTTGGTAGGCCTGGTGAGCTTTTAGCGCAATGTCATATTGTCTTGCCGTATTTGGTTTTGGTGGTAGTGGTGGCGGATTTGGAATCGTGTTGGATGCAATGATGGGTGTGATGGGGGTGTATGAGATTTGTGGAAATGGTGTCTCCACTATGCTACTCACATCAAAATTCGAAGGCAACTTGGCCCCTTGTTTTGCTAATTCAAGCATATATAACGAAGGGTTGAGTCTCATCATGATGTTGATGATTCGATGATTATGCGGATTTTGGAGCATTTCTATCATTTCCTCGCGAGACATTCCAAAAGTAGGGTCCTCTCTTTGGTTTTCTTCTTGCGGATTTTGTGATGATGAGAGGGTCAATGGATTGCTTGATTCTGTTGGATTCATTTATGTGTTGGTTTGTTTAAGATTGCTTGAAGTGAGTGTTTCTTTGTTGGCTTCCATACTCTTCTTGTATTGAGATCTAGTTAGAACCATAAAACAAGGATCAATCTTCGAGAATATGGGAGATGAATCTCTTGATTCCTTGGATTAATCTCTATTTTATGTCCCAAAGTGAAAGTTTTAGGATGCCTTTTAGGATCAAATGTGATGATGATAAGATGGTGATGTTTAAAGATGGATGTTATGGATGCTTTTGGCTTTTGATAAATCTTGAATGAAATACTAGGCTTTGGATTTTTTGATTGGTTTGATTTTTTGGATTTTTGAGACTTTGTCCTTGATCTTGATTTGGATTTTGATTTTGATTTTGAACAAAAATACCCTAAGATGTTTGATAATGATCTAAAGGATAATTGTGTTCAAAGGATGATGATTTGGATATGTGTGAGGAGAAGGATGCATCTACCCACCCCTACCCAAATGAAATGATTGTTTCACTAAGTATATGGAGAAGGATTCATCTACATACACTAAGCTAGACAAGATGATTTGGATGACTTTGAATAAGGATATGCAAAAGAATGCATTTACACATTCCTAGCCAAAGGTGTTTTGATAAATGTTTTCAAGGACTTGGTCTCAATGAGTTTGGATGATTTCTTGATTTTGTCATAAAGCCTAGTACTTCAAGGATGATTTCAAGGTTTTTCAAAAGATGGCTTGTGAGATGGATTTGATGTTTTGAAAGATGGATGAAAGAGGTTTGATTTGTTTTGATCCTTAGGTGAACCTAAAAAGACACTTTGTTTTTTCCTAGACCTAGGTATTGAAGAGCATGCATGTGCTTCCTAAAGACCTTTGTAACCAAGAAATGATTTGAACATTTTGGATTTCCAATCAATGATTTGTGCTTTTGGGATTTGGAGTCTTCAACACACATGAAAGTTCATTTTGCTTAGCTTTTCTTAATTGATTTACTTTACCAAAAAAACTCTCTTTGATTAAAGTTTCAAACTAAGATGTCCAATGTCTTAATTTCTTTAAACCCCACAAGATATTTTATGTGGAAATTCAATGAACTTAAGGCAAGGGTTTTCCTATTGTTTACTCAAGAAGACAAATTGAGGTATAATCCAATGCTTAGGAACCTCTGACGTGAATCCATAGGGAAAGCAGTAACATATGGATTGAGTCAATGATATTTGTCTTAAAGAGGGTTTGAAATTTTGAGAATCATGTTGAATGTTTGTTTGCAAAATGTTTTTGAATACAACACTGTGTTTTCAAACGAAGAATAATTACAAGCCCTATGGATGTGTAAGACAATATTTGTTGGATTCCCACTTGGACAAGTCCAGCTACGCTTATCTCTAGAGGATGGTTAGATGCTTGACCCCACTGGCTCCCCTCCACGGCTCATTAACGTCAATTGGGGCAGCCAAGCATCAACACCCATGAAACTCCCATGGCATGCTTTCCATCTCTACTAGAAGACCGTAAGAGTGTGGGGTGGCTTCAGAACGACCGTTCTTGCACCAACAAATACATTAAGGATTTTGGCAAATTCTAGCACATGGGTTCTAGTAAGGACTTTGTTCGTGGAGATTGACCCATATGGCAAGAGTCCCCTTTCGGATCCATCTTATCGGAGCCAACCGTGTGATTATGGCGTTTAACCAAAACCCTCATTTATATCTCGGCTGGAAATAATCTTGGCTTTAGAGTGTTACCGGTTGAGTCGTCCCTTGGGTGAGTACTTTTTCCCCAAGGCAGGCCCTAAGATAAACAAAAGCGAGCAAAGACACGTCCAACTTCGATCGATCTTTGATGGCACAAATAAAGAGAATATCTAAAATGCCCCTACTCACACTCGCACAAGATGTTCAATTTTTAAGCCCAAATTGAAGTGTTTCAAAGCAATAAAATGTATTTTGAGTGTTTCTCTTGCACCCTAGATCGCACGAAGCACAAGGGGAGAGGATATGCACTCAAAAGACAAGATCACACAATTCAAACACTTGTTTGTTTTATAGCCTTCAAAGCAATTGTGAGTTCGTTTTAAGCACCAAAATGAAGTGTGAGTGTTGATTGTTCAATTCTTAACCTCAAACAAAATCTAGTGAGTTGGTCCTAAGATTCATTTTAAGCCCTTTGCAATGAAAATCAAATTGTTCGTTTTAGACCCAAATGAAAATTAGTGTTCTAAAACGAAAAGATAAACAACTTCGTGAAGTAGTGTTGATCAACACTTAAAGTGTTAAAAAACACATTGTGTTTTCAAAAAAATCATCCTCCATTCGTCTTTGTTTGCTAGCCTCCTCCTTGTTGACTTTTCACTTTTCTTGTACCTTCGTTGTTCATTTGTACCTTGTCCACCTTCAGTTTCCTTTGTTGATTTTTAGCTTTGTACCAGTTCATAAAGATTGCTTCTAAAAGTTGTCCAGTTGATTATAATAAATAAACCGACGTTGATTCCTCTTTATGACATCGATCATTTATTTTGAACACCAAACTTAATTTGGGATATCAATGTGGAGATTGGCGCCTATCCCTTTCACATGGCGTGCTTCCTCAAGATTTACTCAACCTCACTCAAAAGACAGCAGTATGAATTCTCGAATATTGTTCCTTTGCAAAAGACAGTGACAAAAGATCTTCAACATGCAAAAGGCAGCGAACATTAAATATCTCTGTCCTTCATTCACTGCCACCAAAAAGGTAAGCTCACAATTGATATTAATATTCTGGATGAGACGAACTTTTTGCATTGGACAATTTTCTAAAAAGGAAATGCATAAATACAAGACACAGAAAGAAGATTTAGGAATGCTTATATTCCTATGTTATTTGCAAAACTTCAGCTTGATGCAGCCAACCAATTGAGAAAAGCAGTAAGAAGCACCTAATACCAACATTCTCAATCAATGCACATTAGCAGATATGTATAAAGTGTATGCCAAGTTGCTGCTTTAACTTTCTACTTCTGCCATGATACCATGCATACCCCGCTATCGCCGAGAACAATTACTTTGAATAAGCAGCGCCTGCGAGCTGCCATTATTCCTGCGCCAATTAAAAACTGTAATCTATGTCAAACAAAGCTCGCTTTTAGAAAGGCTGAGGGAACAACAGAGGTGTCATCCTTGTTCTGATCTTCTCATCATCACTCGCAGCCGTTACTTGACAGAACTGTATTGTCCAGTCAAGATCATTCTGAAACCGAAGCGCAGAGCATTGACAGATTTATGTACCATCTGATGTCAGAATCTAAAGCTTTGTTGTCTTTTGTCAGACTGGCAGAGGGCCAGAGGAATTTAAATATCAAGTTTAAACATACCTATCAAAAGAAAGGGGGGCAATGTAAAGCACAGACAAGGCATGTGAACTGGTTGACAAAATGCCTCAGAAGAAATATGATCCTAGAACAGCAAAGAATGGTTTCGTTGCAAAGGAATTTTGAAACTTTTATGAAAATGCAACTGGCAGATGTAAAGTCAAACTCCCCAACCTTTGTTAGCATCCTCTGTGCCTACTGCCAATATGGGAGCTTTGAAATAGCGGATGGATTTTCGTTCTCCCTTACCAAAAATGCATGAACAAAGGATTTTAAACAGAGGAAGCAGAAAACAGGGGATTTTATGTCAAAAACAGAGAAAGCATGAAACATGTTAACAGTGTACCCATTTTCTCTAACACAAATAGTATATATATATTTTTTTTCTACGAATTAACCATAAACAAAGAGATTGTTGGCTGTCAAAACAGTTGAAAGTAATCACATAATTCCTATTTCTTATGATAGAAAATAGAATGAAGCAAATGACTTTCAAAGATAAGCCAAAATATAAATGCAAAGCCCTCCTTCTAGCGCCATAATGTGGACATCAAAATCTGCAAATGGTTAGTAACTAACATATACAAACATGATTAGTTTCCAAGCAATAAGCACCATTCAACATCCATATGAGATATCTAACATGTTTTAAAATGCTATCTAATAACAAGATACATAAAAGCCTACAAAGAAAAACATGAAATCAATCTATCCCATATTGGATTGGTGTCACATGTGCTAGTGACCCTTTCCCAACCCTTGATCAAAGCTTAAGTTGTGTAAATGATGGAGATGATGGAGTGAAATGGACAAGATCAAATCTCAAATGAAGAGAGTAACCTTGCATAAAATTGTGGAGGATTTGCTCAAAGATGAAGCTTGTATTTAAAGTTTTTCAAATGCTAAGTGTTGAAGAGAGACCAATGTGGGACAAAGATCAAGCCAATAAGATAAGGCCACTTGTCAAGTGATGATAGGCCAATGGTTGTGCAAGATTTGGGAAGAGTGCCCATGAGAGGGAGAATTTGAATTCAAATTTGAGAGTAAATGCTAAGTGAGGGACAAGAAAATGAACAATAAATGCAATGTTGGAGGAACAAATCAACTTGCCTTTGAATTCAAAATTGAGGGAATATTCCCCATAAATGTCATGTTGATGGAAAATCTTGGATTTAATAAATCAATAAATTGATTTATATGTGCAAGTGGATAAATCTAGAGAATGCAAGTGGGTGAGATTAGCATTAGATCAGGATTAATTAGCTAGGATGATGATTAGGATGAGTATGACCTCTTTGACTTGATTTAGGGATTTAAATCAAATCAAAGTGAGATGAATGATGATTTGAGATTTAATTAAATAAATGATTGATTTATTTAATCAAAGAGATGATGATAGGATCAAATTTGATTTATTTGATTTAAACTAATGACTTTAGGAGATTGATAAATAAACTTGATTTATTTGTCGAATGGATGCATTATGTCAATTTGATGTGTCTACAATATCAATTACACCTTCATTGAAAAGGCTTGTCTAGTAGTAGTGTTCTCTACCCAAAAATTGTGAAATTATATGCTAAACCATACCATCAAATTGATAGCCAAGATAGATCAACTAAAATACCTTCTTAGCATAGCTAATCTAACTGGAAGACTAGCTAAGTGGGTCATGATGTTGAGTGAATTTGACATCCAATATGTTGATAGGAAGGAAATCAAATGACAAGCAATCATAGATCAGTTAGATGAAGCACCATTACAAGAAAATCATCCAATGAACATTGAGTTTCGAGATGTTGATGTCCTAATAGTGTCCACACAACAATGGGTCTTGTACTTTGATGGTTCTTATACACAACATGGATCAAGAGCTGGAATCTTGTTTTTCTTGCCACAAGGACATACCATTCCCAAGTCCTACAAATTGATGTTCCCTTGCACGAACAACACAGCTGAATATGAATCCTTGACCATTAGAATCAAAGTAGCAATTGAGTGGAAGATCACAGAGTTACATGTCTATGGGGATTCACAACTAGTCATTAATCAGGTAAATGATCAATATCACACAATTTGATGCCCTACAAAAGAATGATTGATTACTTCAAAAAGTACTTTGTGGAAATAAGATTTGAGTAGATTCCTCAAAGTGACAAAAAAGCCATTGATGCCATGGAAACCATTGCTTCTCTCTTGCAGATTCTAGAGAAACGAGTCTGTTATGAATTCATAGTGGAACAACTATTCAACCCATCTTATGACAACCCTAAGTCCCAAGTTATCTACCATCTAGCTGAGGCTGACACTTCCCTCTATGGGAAAATCTATAAGTACCTAAAAGATAACACTCTCCCTCCTGACCTATCCCATAATAAAAAATAAAACTTCATTCACCAAACCACTTGACACACCCTTATCACAAATGTCCTTTATAGACGAGGTCTTGATGGAACTCTCCTCTGATGTTTGGAATGTGACAAGTCTGAAATGACTTTACAAGAATTACATGAAGGTGTTTTGAGAACTCATTCGAGTGGTTTAACCTTAGCTAAGAAACTCCTCCGTCTAGGATATTACTAGCCAACTATGGAGAGGGATTATTTTTTAGTTCATTAAGAAATTCCAAAAGTGTCAGATTCATGGAAATCTCATCCATGCACCAGCACAGGAACCTCACCCTTTTGCATCAACATGGCCCTTTTTTCAATGGGGATTGGACCTCGTAGGCAAGATTCATCCATCTTCATCAAATGGACACAAGTTCATTATCACAACCATTGATCATTTCATGAAATGGATTGAAGTTGTCCCTCTAAGCACCATCACAAGAAAACAAATCTCCTCATTCATCCTGAACTACATCATTTGTAGATATGGCATCCCTCAATCTATCATCACTAACAGTGACAAACTTTTCAAAAATTAGGACGTTGAATAAATTTGCAAGAAATTTCACATCCAAAACCGGTTTTCTACACCATATTATCCTCAAGGAAATGGCTAGGCAAAGGCCTCAAAAAAAACTATCTTGAAAATCTTAAAGAAAATCATCAATGATGTTGGACATGATTGGCATGTGCAACTGAAACCTACTCTATGGGCTTACAAAACCAACTTTTGTACGCCAACAAGAGCTACACCCTATGCTCTAGTCTATAGATCATAAGCCATTCTACCTATTGAGGTTGAATTGCTATCACTCTATGTGTCACTAAAAGGGATCATTTAAGATGAGGATTACAAAGTTTCTAGGTTATAGGAATTGGAACTCTTAGATGAGCATTGTTAGCATGCAGTGGATCACCTTAAAGAATATCAATAGAGGATATCCAAAATCTACAACCATAGAGTCAAGCCTAGAACATTTTAGGTTAGTGATTTAGTCTTGAAAGAGAACCCCCGTAATCAACAAAATCGAGAGAAGGGGAAATTTGAACCAAACTAGCTAGGTCCCTTTGTCATTATGTCAGCCTTCAGAACAAGAGCATATCAATTGTCCACACTAGAATGGGATTTTTTTGATGAACCCCTCAATAGCCTACATCTAAAGAAGTTCTACACTTGAATCATCCAATGTATCAAAAAAAGGTCATGAAAAATACCAAAAACATTAGAAAATATCCTAAAAAAATGGTTTCCTTGATAAAAACCTACCAAACAGGCATCTTGGTAACAACAAAAAAATTAGAAAAAGAGAAAAATACAAAAAAAAGTGAAAAATCAAAAAGATTAAAAAATAATAAAATCTAAAAAAGTGTAATAAAAACAACTAGTGAAAACTTGGCAACATGCACTATTTGTGATCGGTTAGCTTTCCCATCTATTTGAGCATGTCAACCATTCGCTTTCGCCATCCATCTACCTATCCTCGGAAAGCACCATGTACATATCCTGGCATTGTGGTCATGTCTCACCCTAAACTGGGAGAAAAATCCTGAACTCACTGGGGGCAATAAAATTTGACCCTGAAAAAATGGAAAAACAGCAGCAGTACAACACCAACCAAAGTAATGATCATAGTGCCACTCAACATTGAACATCAAGATCACAAACATGAACATATCAACCATCCAAATCAATCAAATCAATATCAAACTTCAAATGGAAAATGTTCTTCTGAATCATGGGTTTATCATGTCACACATGAATGTTCAACTGTTGAACTTTTATTTTTGTTATCATATCTCTAGAGCCCCTTGATGATGTATCGAACTAGAGGAGTTAGGAAATAATTTATTTTTTTTGTATTTGTTATGAAATAACTTGCACAATAGAAGACTATGATATGAAATATGCTGCAAATAATTGATAATAATTGAGAATAACAAGCCACTTTGAGGGGGAAAACCTCCAAATATCTCTAATGAGAACACACTTCACAACATGATGAAATAAGACTCACGACCTCCTATATATACCTATTTATGCCTAGGATATCACCTAGGCCGACTTAAACACCCCTATATAAGACCTAGGCTGACCCAACCAACTAAATAATAATATAATAATGATAACATGACTTGATTAGGAGTTAAGATAGCCACAAGCCGACTATTCATAACCCAATGTACACCAACATTAAGGTCATAACATGCCCCCCTTCTTCAAAGAAGCATTGTCCTCAATGCTAATCAAGTTTGTATTCTTTTGAATGAACTCCTCCTCCCATGTGGCATCTTCAACTGGTAAATTATTCCATTGGATGAGATACTCAGTAAGAGTTATATTCCTTAGCTTATTTGTGTGTATTTGATGAATGCATTCTAGTTCCAAAATGATTCTACCTTCTTCATCAAGCTATGGTAGTATTGTTTGAGTTGGAAGATTATGCCCAATTACCTTCTTCAAATAGGAAACATGAAAAATTGGATGCATCTTTTTTGTTGGTGGCAACTCTAACTTGTAGGCAACACTATCGATCTTTTGCATGATTTGGAATGGCTCATAATACCTTGGAGACAAATTATTATTATTATTATTTTGCTTCAGTGATATTTGCTTATATGGCTACAATCTCAAGAAGACCTAATCCCCAACTTCAAAACTTATTTCACTACAATGTTGGTCTACCTATTGTTTCATTCAATTTTGTGTCATGGCTAAATTCTCCTTGAGTCCTGAAAGCACTTGTTGTTGATGAATAAAGTGGTCCTCAACTGCCTAAAGTCTTGGTGACACCTTTATTGATGATGTGATGGAAGGAGGATGATATCCATAAAGTTCCAAAAATGGAGACATTTTTTATGAGCTATTAAAATAAGTGTTATACTACCATTCTACAAGTGGTAGCCAATCTACCCATTGAGACTGTTTCTCTGAAGTGAAACAACATAGATATCCTTCCAAACACTTATTAACAATCTCATTTTTCCCATATGATTGAGGGTGGTATGAAGAGCTATGAGCCAATTGAGTACCCAAACATGAGAATAAATCTTTCCAAAAGTGACTAGTGAAGATAGGATCATGATCACTAACAATAACCTTAGGTGTACCATGTAGCTTTTGAATATTCTCCAAAAAATATTTTTCCACTACACTTGTAAAAGGATGTGATAATGCAATGAAATTTGCATATTTAGTGAGACGATCAACTACTACCATGATGACATTTTGACCTTTAGATTTTGGAAGCCCTATGATGAAGTCCATGGATACCTCTTCCCAATGCTAGCTAGGAATAGATAAGGCCTACAGGAGACCTATTATCTTAATTGTCTCCCCTTTATTCTTTTGACAAACCAAACATTCAACCACAAATTTTTGAACATCACCTTTTAGCCCTTCCCAAAAAAATTCTTGCTTGACTCAATGATATGTCTTCAAAAATATTGAATGACCACCAACTAGAGACTCATTCAGCTCTATGAGAATCTTGTGTTTAAGAGTGGAATTCTTGTAGAGATACAAATGCTCTTTATACCAAAGAGTATCTCCCTTCCAGCAAAACTTATCTGAACTACTACAATCACGTTTTAATTGTTGGATGAGATTACTTGTCACAACATCATTTTTCCACTTTACTTTGGCTTCCTCCACCCAATTTTCTTTTAATATTGAAAGGGAACACAATAAGGCTTCATCTTTCTCATCCTTCCTTGAAAGAGCATCTACTATAATATTTTCCTTCCCATTCTTATATACAATCTCAAAGTCATATCCTAACATCTTAGTGACCCATTTTTGTTGCTCTTCAGAAGATAGTCTTTGTTCCAAAAAATATTTTAGGCTATCATGATCTGTCTTAACCTTGAAGTGTCTACCCATTAGATAAGGCCTCCATTGTTTAACTGCATGAAGGATTGCTAGCATTTCTTTCTCATAAATAGGTTTTAGTTGATTCTTACCTTTTCATTGAAGACTCTCAAAAGCAATTGGTCGACCTTTTTGCATGAGAACTGCTCCTAGCCCATTTCCACAAGCATCACATTCCACAATGAATTCCTTGGTGAAGTCAGGAGTGGCAAGCACTGGAGTTGTACACATAGCCTCCTTCAATCTCTCAAATCATGTATTAGCGGACTTGTTCCAATGAAAAGAATCCTTCTTCAATAGAGTGGTGAAGGGTGCTGCTATATGACCATAATTCTTCAAAAATATTCTATAGTACCCTATCAATCCCAAGAAACCCCTCAGTTTCTTAATGTTTTTTGGAATAGGCCATTCCATGATAGCCTTAATTTTGTTAGGGTCCACCTTTACTCCATGTGAAACTATGTGTCCCAAATACTCCACCTCCTTAAGACCAAAAGCACACTTGGATGTCTTAGCATAGATTTGATGATCTTCAAGTATTTGTAATGCTTGATCCACATGTTACAAATCTTCTTCCCAAGTCTTGCTATAAATCAATATATCATCAAAGAATACTAGCACAAAATTTCTCAAGAACTTCTTAAAAATGGAATTCATTAGACTTTGGAATGTAGATTGTGCATTGGTAAGGCCAAATGGACCAAAAATTCATAATGACCCTCATGAATCTGAAATTTTGTCTTAAAAATATCTTCCTCCTTAATCTGAATTCAATGGTGATAACCAAATCTAATATCTAACTTGGTAAAATGCATAGCTCCATTCAATTCATCTAGAAAATCATCAATGACTGGAATAGGAAACTTATATTTAATGGTGAACATGTTGAGCACTCTATAATCTAGACACATGCACCAAGTTTCATCCTTCTTACATACCATCACCATAGGCGAGGAGTAAGCACTTTGGCTATGCCTAATAATTCCTACCTCTAGCATCTCCTCAACAGTTTTTTCTATCTCACTCTTTTGTATGTGTGGATACCTATAAGGCCTGATGTTCGATGGTTGGCTCCCTAGAACTAATTGTATGGCATGATCATGATCCCTCTTAGGAGGAAGTCCTTTAGGCATATCTCCAAGAAAAACTAAGTGATGATCAATTATAGTTTGCAAATTTGGATGAATAGGAGCATTAGATTGAGAGACTTCTAATGAACATAGATGGGCCACAAATCCATCCACTCCTTTCTTAAGCAACTTTTGCATTTGATGAGAGCTTACCATTTGTGGGGATTTTTCCTTCAACCCCCTTAGCTCTACTACCCTTCATTCTAATTGAAATCTCATGAATGTTTCTTAGAAGTTCATCTCAATTGTTCCCAATGTAGTAAGCCATTGTACTCCCAAAACAACATCTACTACACCCATGGATATTGCATACATTGGGGTATCAAGTTGATCATCTCCCATGGATAATTTAATTCTATGACACTTCCTTGAAAAACCAATTGTACCACCATCTACAATCAAAACCTAAAACTCTAGAGCTGGATATATAAAACAATTTAGACGAGCAACTAGCTTTTTGTTGATGAAGTTATGAGTACTACCTGAGTCGATCAACACTGTTACCTTCTGCTTCTTTAAGAACCCCACTACCTTGAGAGTTTGTGGAGAAATAAAACCTAAGATTGCATGACAAGAGATGATTGGTTGAGAATCATGTGTTTCCTCATTTGAATTCCTTTCATCCTCTAGTATGGGTTCCTCCTCTTCTTCCTCAGTTGGATCTTCAATATAGAACAATTTCTTTTCACTGCATTTATGTCCTTGAATGTATTTGCTATCACAATTGAAACACAACCCTTTTTCTCTTTTCTCCTAATTTTTTTATGGATTCAAGATAGTAGGTTGTGTTGAATATCCTTTTTCTCTTGTCACATTAGCCCCTTGCTTAGATTAGGAATCAAATACTTCTCCTCTACCTTGTGTGCTAAGATAAAAGACTCATTTATAGAGCTAGGGCTAAACATGCATACCTCATGTTGAATATGATCCTTGAGACCCCCTAAGAATAAATCATTCAAGTTCTCCTTTGTAATTGTATCCACTCTTAAGGATAGATTTTGGAATTGTTGAATATAATCCTTAACTGATCTTGTTTGTTGAAGTTTGGCAAGCTGGTTGAAGAAGTTGTTTGTCATGCTATTGCTATATTGTGCTTGGGGTTCCTTCGTAAAAATTGACCATTAAACAGTGAGCCCCTTCTTCCTTCTATGAGTGCAAATCCAACAATACCAAATGAATTTATCTAGTTCTAGATATAGGGAAGCCATTGTGACCTTTTATCCATTTGGGATTTGGTGTACTTAAAAAAAATTCTCCATTTGGTTTATCCATGTTAGAGGATCCTTGCCATCAAACTTGCACATATCCACCTTTGGAAATAAATTCCTAGATCCCATAGGAGTATTAAAACTTGTGTCAATGTTAGTTGACCTATAATTTTCACCTTGGTTGCTTGAGAACTCCTTTCTTAGTTTAGTCATAAAGGCACTTAACATGTTTTGTATATCTAATATATCTCCTCTTAAGTCACACATATACATCTGCATTGAGGAAATTTCTTCCTTGACCTTACTGATTTACTCATTAGGAGTAATATCCTCTATTTTTACCCCATCCTTATCAAGATTCTTCCTTGGAGTGTCAACATTCTTTTTTCCCCTTATTACAGGCCCATCATGATGGGAACCAATAATTTTGAAATAAATCACACAAATAAAACTTAAATTATCTAAAATTTTTACTGTAACTTACTAGGGCCAAAATAACTCTCACCTAGGAAAATTTCCAAGAAATAAGCAGATTTGCAACCTTGAGAGTGATATTTGTGAAAACCTTAATTTTTCAATAACTTGCTTATTTTTAATCCAATTCCTCAAAATTTTTTATTGTAAGCTCCTATATTATTTCTTCAAAAACATAATGAGAACACACTTCACAACATGATGATGAAATAAGACTCACAACTTCCTATATATACCTATTTATGCCTAGGATATCACCCAGGCCGACTTAGACACACCCCTATATAAGACCTAGGCTGACTCAACCAACTAAGTAATAATATAATAATGATAACATGACTTGATTAGGAGTTAAGATAGCCACAAATTGAATATTCATAACCCGATGTACACCAACATTAAGAACATAGCAGTTGTTGGGATTATGGATGCACAGTCCTTGAAGCTGCAGTCTTCGATGTAGGACCTTTAAGCCAGGAAAGATAATCAACCACCTAGAAAGTGTTGCAACTAGGCATGCACAATGGAGATTCAATATGATATATTGATTGATTACAAATGTACAAGATGCCTAATTATATAGGCAAGAGCTAAACCCTAATATGCATGAGATGTTGACATGTGTCTTGATCTAACAACATGTGACAACATGTGAACCCTAATGGTGATGATCATTAAATGAGGGGGTAAGACCAGAAGGACAACTCATCTTCTAGAAGGAATCTTATCTCCTACAAATAAGGAAGGGAATATTATCCCATTTATTAAATGATTTATCTAATAATGCAACCTAGGACTTAATTAATTGAATGCAAGACCTAAGTTAACTTATGCTAGTGTAATAATTAATTAATTACACCAACACCCCCCATAAGTGCAACTTAGGGAGGAAAATGCAATGATTATGCAAGATGATCGATGATGATGGGTCTCGGCTACGAGGCCATGTTAGGTACCCATGTACATGAAGATGCAAAAAATCTCCCACAAACGGAGAAAAGGGGAAAACCTAATAGGAACAAAACCCCTCTCCAAAAAGGAGATGAAAATGCAGAAAATGTGAGATAGGATGGGAAGGATGGAGGACTCCCAAATACCCCCCAAGTACACCATCCATCATATGGATACAATACAATCAATTCCCCCCCCATAGGAGGGAAAGAGAGAGACTATGTAGCCCCCCCAAAAGATGTGATCACCTGCAAAGAAGGGAAGTGTTTGAAGACAGAACAAGATCCAATATCGACAAACAACTTGTCTCCCTTTCGGAAGAAACAAAACCAATTGCAAGTGGAGAGATGCTTCCCATTTCGGATAGGAATTGAAGGAAGGAAGGATGAAGATGGATGATGGTGTCTCTGAACGCTGCTTAAATGTCTCCTTGCCTAATGAAGATGCCACAATCAATGAAGAGGGTGACAAACCAAGATGATGCAGAAACTAATGCTGAACAATATCCAAAGACTGAGATATGATGAATGTGATGGAGACTTGATAGCCCTCCCTGAATGAAGTGTCCTCAAAACCACTGAAAGAAGTCTGAAGCAAATCCAATGGTGGATGCTGAAGAAACCTCAGATCCTGAATGGAATGGCAGGGAAGAAGTCTCGGATATGAAATCTCTGAAGAGAAACCAAGCGCCTCCAAGATAGTCTCTGGATTCCCAATCAAGGTTGAGACAAAAGAATGAGGATACTCAAGAAAACTCTCCAAGATGTGATCTGAATAGAGGAGTGATATCCCCTCAAGAATGTTCTCCAAACCTGTAGAAGTGGCCAAGGCAATGATACCTGAAACAAAGCCATCATGTGATGTCAAGTCTGAAAAACTGAAAGTGTCCTAATCGATGATGATAGTGGAAGCCTTAATCAATGATTCTGGACAAGGAATCACTGAATGTGAAGGGATACCAATTGTCTCTGATGAAGAAGAAGCACTGAAAGGTACCTTGTCAACTTCTTCAGAAAGATCAAGGCAATCAACTTCCTGCATAACAATATCATCATAGGGAACTTGATCTGAAGCAAGAAATTCTAAATCATGACCATCGAGGAATGGTGGAGAATCTGAATCTCCATAGATCTCCCAAAGCTTAATCCAAAGAATGTGAGGACAATCATAATGATCAATAGAACTCAAAACATCACAATCAACTTGCATAGAAATGATCTCCAAAATAGTATATCTACTGCAACTCCAAGCAAATTCATGAATACCTTCACTTGGATGAGGAACAATACCAAATAGATGTGGCAACAAATCAAGTGATTGGAGATGGTGGCAGATCCCATCTCGCCATTGCTGATAGTTACCCTTGTGCAACATAGTCAAAGGAGAACATGCAAGCCCCATAATGAAATTTCTCCATAAAAAAAAAGACAAATGACCTTCAACAGCAAATAAAGACTTCCAAATATGATGTACAACTGAAGTGATGCAACCCGGATCAAAAAATTATTTCCCAAGCTTCAGGATAACCAGGATATTGATCAAATGCACCAAACTGAAAAAATCACATGCAAGAGTACCTGGAGCTGAAACTGATCAAGGGGTTGGACTGATAAAAAAAAAGCTTTGAAAATGCTTCCTGATGCTGCTGGAATCACTGAAATCCGACAAACGGTTGAGAAGATACAAGCTTTTATGTCCAAATTAGGGTTTGGACTTCAATTGGATGTAGAGTCTTCTGCGAGCAAAATTTCACAAAACAGATCTCACCACTGGAAAGTATGCAAAATTCCCTTTCCGACGGTATATCGTTTGCAAAAAATTGATACCCTGGGTGAAAGTTATGATCAAATGAAAAAAATGCCTATCGGAGGCACTCTGCAGGCTAAACTAGGGTAAAAAATAAGCACCCGGGCGCTAATACATGGTTGCCCATGTGACCGTGGCACGGGCTATGGCAAAAAAAAAAAAATGCGCCACCCCTGGTGGCGGCGGGGTGGAGAACTGAGCGGAGCGGTTGATGGTGGTGGCACCGCTGGTGGGCGGATCTCTGGCGGTGGTGGATAACCACCGGTGCCAATGGGCAGTCGGCGCAGTCAACAAATCCCAGTCGGTGGTCGGCAAGTCTTTGTCGGCAGGGGCCGAGAGAATACTCGACCGGCGGGAGAGGACTTCGATGGTCAACGGTCGTCGATGGGGGGTTCAACAAAGCCAGCAGGAGAACTTTGCCGGTGAGCTCGAAACACGGCGACAAGGACCGCAGATGTGACGAGCCGGCGACGATGACTGCAGATGTGACGGGCCAGCGAACCGTGGTACCCGCAGAATTTGATGTGGCTGATGCAGTACGTTCCTGCCAAAAATTTAATTAGGCCGACAAAAAAAAGAATTCGGCAGATTTACAAATGAAATCGACCCCAAATAATTTTTTTGAATATTGCTTTAAAAGCAATTCAAAATTTAAAGAATGTCGATTTAATAATATAAATCCCAAATTTTTAATAAAATGCCGACGGATAAAAATGAACCCGCAGAAAATTGAATAAATATAAATGCCGACTAATGAATATAAATGGAGGTCGCCCGAATTTTTTAATTTTTCTGCAAACTATAGCAGAAATACAAAATATATATTTTTTGCCAATAATATAAATAAAATGCCCTGATTTTTTCTAAAAATAGAAAATGGCCTGCATATAAAAAAATTTTGCCTCAGAGGACAACTGACCGGGATGATTTTTTGCTGCAAATTGTACGGATAGTACGATTGATTTTGCAAACCCTAAAAAATACCTCTGAAGCTCCCAGGATGATGTATCCAATTTTGATGAATGGGCAGGTGATCCTAGGGTTTCGAGGCCTTTTGAAGACAATGGCGAGCTCAGATCTGACTCAATTTGCTTCAGAAATCAGCTTGGTCCCCGAGTGGAAACAAGTAGCCTTCAATGGAAACCTTCAAGCCTGTGGGAATCTCACACACCAACTTTCTTGATCGAGGGTTGATGTTTCACTGGATAAGCTCTGATACCATGTTGGGATTATGGATGCACAGTCCTTGAAGCTGCAGTCTTCGATGTAGGACCTTTAAGCCAGGAAAGATAATCAACCACCCAGAAAGTGTTGCAACTAGGCATGCACAATGGAGATTCAATATGATATATTGATTGATTACAAATGTACAAGATGCCTGATTATATAGGCAAGAGCTAAACCCTAATATGCATGAGATGTTGACATGTGTCTTGATCTAACAACATGTGACAACATGTAAACCCTAATGGTGATGATCATTAAATGAGGGGATAAGATCTAGAAGGACAACTCATCTTCTAGAAGGAATCTTATCTCCTACAAATAAGGAAGGGAATATTATCCCATTTATTAAATGATTTATCTAATAATGCAACCTAGGGCTTAATTAATTAAATGCAAGACCTAAGTTAACTTATGCTAGTGTAATAATTAATTAATTACACCAACAACAGTCTACTATCTGTGAGTTGATCATTATTATTGTGCAAATTGTCATGGGATGTGCTCTACAAAGTATCACTAATGACATTCTGAATTTGCATAGGAAAATGGTTAACTCTTGTCTATTTATGCATGCAATACTCAAGTCATCTAGGTTTAATTATACTGAGATGCTTGTGTTAACTTGCACTATCAAACATCATGGAAGTAGTACTCAGGTCATCATGGTCTAAATATACCATCAATGCTTGTACTCACTTTCAACATTTTAACATCCCAATGATGATAAAAAGCATGAAGAATCGGTTGTTAAGAATGACAACTTTTGCATACAAGATCTGCATGGTTAGAGTAGATTGCATCCATGTTAGTTTGCATTTGTATTTATGAGGTTTCCAAAGCTACAACAATGATGCTATCTCTTGCATTAAGGGATTGAGTACACTCGACATTTCCAAAAACACATCATTTTCATATAGTTACACATCACTTACATTATCATTTGCATCAATTAGAAAATATTCTCATTTAGTTGCATATCACTTGTATCATCATTTGAATACATTAGAAAACATTACAACATCATTCATACATCCATGCATCACATCATAATATTTGCATCGGAAAACACAAAAAGACGTGCATCACATCTCATTTACCTAATAAAAATCATTTCATATAGTGGCATTAGGAAAGTGGTTCACTAAGCTTAAATGAGTGAGTCTCTTCAAATTTCCAAAAGAATTGGGAAATATGTTAGGTTTTGTAAAAGCTTAATTTAACAAAGAATCAACTGATGACAACCTTCTCACAACTCTTGGAAGTTGGATTGATTCACTCATTTAAGCTTAAGACCCTATAACACAATCATTTGCATAATCATTTGCATCACATAATCATAATTCATCATTACAAAGCATCATAAATATCATTTACATAATCATTACATCTCATTATCATTACATCCATACATAATCAATATGAACATCACATTTCATCACATATCATTATTGCTTAATCAAATCCATCTCACATAGCATAAAACATCATTTGCATAAATCCATAAAACATATAGAATCATCCATCATTGCATTATCATACCATATCATCATTGCATACATTCTCATAGAATTAGGTACCATCACACAATCATTTCATATACACATTCATTCATTACATCATTTATTTGCATAAAAAAAAGTACAAAAATATAAAATCCATCACATTTCATTACATCATTTATTTGCATAAAAAAAGTACAAAAATATAAAATTCATCACATAACATATCCTCATCATCATAAATCATCATAGAAATTAAATGCATCCATCACATAGCATATCATCAACATATTTACATTAAATACATAAATTAATGATACATTCATTCAAGGAAAAATAACAATAGGTCTTTAGATACATTATGAAGATAGTAGATAAACAATTTGAATAGAATTAACATATATACTAAATCCCTAACTATTATACTATAAAGACATCACTGAATAATGATTAAATAATTTCAATAGAAGACCAAATAATTACCATGAACTTTCTCTCCTACATCACTGTTCATTAACGTGTAGTACCTAACTCTAAATATATTAGTTGCAAGAACCTCAAATTACCTTCTTTATCATTATAACATGTCTGAACTAATTATGTTGGATCCTGTACCTAGCAGATATTAGCCTTACATTTTTCCACTTCCTCCAGAAAGAAAAATATCATAAGGAACTAAGCATTCTTTGTCTTTCTAAAACAAAATGCAACAATAAGGCTATAATATTCTTGGCGAGTATTCAACCTATAATTTTTTACAACACTCAATGAGGAAACTAATTTATTTGCAGTTAAAATAAAATGATAAAACTAATGGCAACAGTTCTATCTACCTTCAAATGAGTTCATTGGCACATATTACTTCAACTTGTCAAAACGTATAGCATAAAAAGATAGTTTTTTTTTTTTTTTAAATTGAAAGATGTCCAAACCCATTTTCTATTTGAAAGCTACCGTCTGTAATGATAGAGAAAGGAAATATTTTTCTAAAGCTTACCTGTGAATTGCTCTTTTCAGATCTTCAACATGGCTTCCCCGATTGTTTCTTTTTCTCACCTTCTCTTATGAAGAGAATCTGATTGCCTTCAAAACATGGCTTGGTAAATTAGAGGGAAGAAGTAAACATAACAGTGAAAACATGACCAGAAAATACCAAATAGATGTACAACCCAAATGTGTGCTCAATCTTTCATATGATAAAAAAATGTACAAGAATGTTATTCTGCATATGATTCAGATCACATTCACGTCCCAACAAATCTATTCGAAGTTGGAGAAATTGGTTTCCATAGCCTTTGTCAGCATCCATCAAAGCATAAAAGTGTAGAAGAATTTACTAGATGTTGTAGTTGCAAATGCCTTAGCAGCCATGTATGCAAAATGCAAAGAGTAGAAACGTGGTGAAAATTGCAGAATATTCCTCTCCAGCTACCATGTTGTGTGCGTTTGTTTTACTTACATGGCTTATGGCACAAGCATTCCTCTACTGATCTTGTTGAATTCTACATACATCATATGTTTCCTTATATATTTTTTTAATATTTTTAGTGTTAAGGGTAACCAAAATATAAATATTTTTATATCATCTATATTCAATTGGAATAGTCTAAATATTAAAAGGAATAAATTTTATCATGTGTGTGTATGCAAAAATATGGATATAAAATTATAGACTCGTGCTTTTAACTAGATTCATGCATTTAATCCATGCTCACAATAATGTGTGATATTGTTTTACTCAATATTATATCTTTTGGAGCATAATTTTATATACAAAAGTACCTTGGCATATTAATATGGCAATTTGAGAACTAAAATCATTGCTAAAATATTTCAAGGTAATGTGTGACTATGATTTCACATCAAAATATGGTTTGAAGTTTATCCATTTAGAAAATAAGAAGGATTAATTCTATGACTTGAATTTGAGCTTAATACTTAGTCAATCGTGATCTATTGCATATAATTTTCATTGTGAAGAGAAAATGATGAATTATTAAATCCCAAAAATGTTATATAATAAGTTGTTTGTTGGGGTGGCCATAATTTTATAACTACTTGGAATACATATTAGAAAGGATGACACACCCTAAATATGACTTATTTTCTTTGAGTTGTCTTACATACTACATGGTGTCATTTTTCTTTTAGTTAGTTTCTTTAATTAGTCATTTATAGCTTATCTTGTAGACTTTACATGGTTGAAGCTAACCTAGGAGTTTCTACATATGAATGATATGATAATTGTTGATATCATGATATGTCTCTTGGGTAATGAATGGGAGGTCATATTAGTAGTATTGTGTGAAATGTTTGTGCATAATAAAGCAATATCGGTACCATTACTATATATGAAAGTATATTTGATAATCTTATTTATATTGTGTAAACATAAATCAAGACTTACCCATGATTTATCATGGAAAAATCCATGGCCAAGGGCATGCGTTTGTGAAAATATTAATGTCTTGTGAAAGAGACATAGTGGTTTTCTACACATGTTCTAGTCTCTTCCTATGAAATAGGATCTTATAACTTTGCATGCATAGGGTAGGGTACAATGATAGGGTCAATTAAATCCATGTTCTCCTCCACTTCCTTCCATTTTTTGAACACCTATATTATTATTTGCTTTTACACTCAAGGAAGACATCAAACCTAACAACAAAGATCATAATCAAAGCAACACATAAAATCAATGAAGACATGATTAATATGGCAAGGCACACATTCATCCAATATTTAAGTCATATAATAATCAAATTGATATACAAATTAATCAAATAACAAGGAGAATTAGGAAATGACAAGATTTAACATACAATGGGTGTTTGTCATGCCCACGGTACCATGTTTAAAATTCCCAAGGATCCTTAATGAACTAAATATACTAGAGCTTCTGTGGCCCTTTATAAAAACTCATTTATAACCTTCTCTAATTCATATTTATGCCTTCTTAAGTAAGGAATGACCAAGGCATGCTTAGATTCTAAAGCTAAAACCTTTTACCTCCTATTTAGTTGTCAAATTTATTTGTATTTATTGTTAATCTTAGATTTATAGCAACTAGTTACATTTATCTAATCATATTATTATTTGATGTTGAATTAAGAATCTTTATTTATTTTCCAAATATTACAAAATAACTCAAGTTAAGAGTAAATATTGGATTATAATTATTTTTCCTTGTAAACAAAAAGTAATACCCATTATATAATTCATGAATCAATTTTATATTGCAAGTTATGTGAAAGGCTAACCAAACAAATAAATTATTAATAAATCTATTGGATTCCTCAAACATTATTCAATTAGTAAATTCTACTATATAATATAGATTACAACTAATTGAAAATAACACTTTGTTTCTATTACTAACATCTATAACTTTGTGATAATAGAATATAACAAGGTTAAGAAAAGTACTTACTTGACGCACTTGTACGAAAATTCCACAAGGTTAAGCAATATGCATTAGTATCACATTTAAACTATCCTAAACACTCGCCAATATTCATTAGTATACACACACAACATCTCATTTACAATAGTAAACATAGTCTAGGGCCAATAGAAGAGAAACTTATAAAGACACATGTCAATCCCTAGGAGGATATATGAAATGGTATGAATGAAAGATTTATTGTTTAAATCTACCAATTAGGGTGCCACACATTTGTATTCATAGGAACTAGAATCCATTAGCTTCTTCATAAGAACCAAAATAACTACCACTATTAGCTGATCACCAAATATGTCAAAGGTGGATAATTTTGATACCCAATCATTGTTATACAAAAGCAATTGCATTAATAATTTAAATAATTCCCTCTTAGCTTTGAACAATCAAAAGTATCATCAAGTCAAATCACAACTTGATCCTATATCAATTCATTTATAATGTATTATGACAACATTGTTGTCAAAACTATGGAGTAAGACACACACATAGCTATACGTGTTTGTGCCATGAATTTATGGTTATATGTTCAACCAAATATGACCACCAATAAAAAAAATTGCAGCTATTGAAAAAAATAAAGGGTGGGGCCTTACAATATGCATGCAAAATGATCATCACTATTCCATTCCTTAGTGCTTTGACTCACTTAATCAGGAATAAAGTATTTCTTCCATATCTATAAAATGGATTTTATACACAATTATTTCTTCTTTGAAATCAAAACAAGAGAAAATACTTGGATATATTGGAAAATAAAACACTTTATCAGGTTCTTTGCATAGACTCGCCACCTCCTTTTTAAAAGATTAGACTTCAACCATATGAAATTATTTCCACCAGCTAATTTCACCTTAAGATTCCTTGTCTTTCAATAATTTCACTGTACAGAGTTCTTTGAAGTCACCACCCACTTTTAGTGAGAACTTTGTATTAAGAACATAAATGACTCTATCAAGGCAAGCTAATGTATTGCAGATATTTTCTCAAATAACTTCCCCATAAAAGTTTCCATTTCTATTGGTTATTTTTTAAAACCAAACTTAATCTCATTCCTTACCTACGAATCTTCCAGAACTCAATTATCAGCAAGGTTGAGGATTGGCCAACACTTAAGTGAAGCATTTAGAACCCCACTTCTTCTCTTTGAGCTTTGTGAGACCCAAGAGGGTAATCAAATTCATGGTCATAATATCCCTACTTGATCAAGAGAATTTCCATACATAGATGTATTCCCTAAGAAGTAAAAATAAACCAACATCATTTAATACTTACAGACCTCTTATGAAGTTGTTATTTATTTCAAGGAATACACTAATTCTAAAGGTTTGTATGGTGTGATTTTAAGTATGTTGTAAATTCATTCCCATTCTAAATCTCTAGCCAAGTTCATCACTAGCTCAATCAACCACAAGATAAATTAATGAAAAGACTTGTTCCTAATCTGAGGGAAAAATGGATTCATATTTTGTAATCAATCAGTAATACAACTATAATTTAACATCAGTAATTAGGGGACTATTAGCATGCTACTTTGTGGCATCCAAGTCTCTACATTTTAAAACATTTCTTCCTTGCCAAATCCTATATCATTTTCCCATAAACTAATGGCCTCATTTTAGCATTAAATCAACTCATTGAATTGAAGCACAAATAAACCAATTCATTTAGTGCAAATGATAGAAGTCAAATAAAATTATAATTAACAATTTCAGTCATAGTTTGCAAGAAAATAGACAGGAGAGCACATATTTTAGAACTAAGATTCTCTTTCATTACTAATATTACTTTGTAAAACTATTTTTAGCATCATCATAAAATATGAATTATGCCCTAGATTGGATTCTAATATATTCACTAACTTATATATTTACTTTCTATTGCTCTATGAGCATAGCTATCACCTAGGCCTTTCTTAGACTCGAAATACTTTGAACTCCTTCACTTCAGCCATGAAATCCCCTTTATAAATAGGGGAGCAACAAGAATCTGGCTGAGTTACAATTTCATTTCACTTCATTTCAAAACCTAATTTCAATCAATTTTTGAGAAAATTCCTAGGTGATTTTATGCAATCATTTGAGAATAGGGGAAGACAAAAGACAAAAGACACACGTAGGGTACCATTAATAGTTGTCATCATGTCCATGTTGAACAAAAATATTCATGTGTCATATTAGTCAGAGAACCTCCACATCAGCATAGAAGAGTAAAACACCAAAACCATGGACATATTGAAAAGAAAACCTTCTATGCAAAGACCATGGTGTCATAAAAAACAAAAACAAGGAGAAGAATCTATTCCAATTCGTCAATATCAAATTATACTCAACCACTCCTTGTTTGTGATGAAATTGGAGGAACCATCACCACATATTCATCAAAGCTCTCATATGACACCAGAGAGAGAAGTTATTGGCCATATCTTGAGTCAGTGTCACCTTTAGCATCTGAAGGACTATCAAAGAGCACAATGGGAGAATTATGTTTTCCCTGGCACGCCCTATGACTCTTGTTTTTTTTCCTGGCCCTCTTCATAGGCTTAGCCTTCTCCTTGCCTTTAAACTTGACCAATTCTTCTAAAATAGACTTGTTTCTTAAGTTGTAAGTGCTCTGGACAATTGTCTTCTTCTTGTGGCCTCAATCCCTCCTCTTACTCTTTGAAACCTTAAGGGATGCTTGGTTTCTTGCTTAGCTACAAACATATCCTCACAACACTCAAACACATTAAGCCGACTAGACCTTAGAATTGGCACACTAGTCTTTCCCATCTCTAAAATGAGTAAAATTGACAAATTTAAAGACTCTAAATCAAAGTTGTAGGGAAACACCCCTACAAACTTAAACAATTACAATTAGTCCCAAAAAAGGAATTCCTAAAAGGACTAGAGTATGAATGATAGAGATCCCAATTGAAGACTAACTCACCTAGGACAAGAACATTCACTATTCAACTCAGGGAAGATTAACACCCTCACACTTCTTCACTAACCCACACCTCACATTCACTGTAGACTGGAAAGATGGTTAAAATGAACAACAAGCAATCTACATTAAATAGATAATTTGGAGCATGCAAAAATTAATGATTCAAGAACTCCTCGTGTGAGCAAGTTGATAGCTTAGTAGCTCAACTTGGAATATGGGCCATCAATCTTAAAACATTTAAAACTTCATCCATGGCAATCATGAGCATCATTTTTTGGCCTTTAGCAACTTGTTCCTAGAAAACAATGATGTCACCTCAAATGTTTCCATGTTTTCCCTTAATCTTGATTAATCATACATGATCTGACAATTAACATGCATCGCCAACTCAATCTATGGTCCTTAATTAAAATTGATGAAGTACATAAAACCAACATTTTGAAGAGAAAGTTCCTTATATACTTCATCGCTCATCACGAGCCTCCCCAAATTCTAGGGTGCAATCATTGATGATGGTATTGCCATGATGAAGTTCAGCCTATTGGATCATCTTTCCTTAAAGCCATATCAATGGTTCTCCACTCATCCCACTACTTTCCTTTTTTCTTTATACGACGTCCTCAGGATTTTTCCACGTTGCCCCTTCGAGCAATAGTTATTACCTATCGCTAATACATCTCATCCTTCATTAGCTCCATTAGCGATGCAAGCATCCATGCGATGAAATCTTATCCCTTGGATCTATGGCCCACCCTTGATCACATTCATTTTCCCATCGCACATCACTAATTTAACTTTGCACTTTGGATCTTATTAGCGACAAGAGATACAACAAAGAATCTAGGTTAAGACATGTACACCTAGATGAGAATCAATGATACAAAAGACATTGCACATGAGATCTATTTAAATTAGCAAAAGAAACTTGAACAGATAAATCCATCACTCATCATTGTTTTGAAACTTAAGCTTTGGAATGAATCCATGATGAGCGATAAAATACAAATGCATTAGGCCATCACTCATTACTAATTCTTCTCATATAGTTTGCAAGAAATTAGCGATGAGAGATCTACATAATGGTATTGAAAACGTGTATTGTGTATCACTAATATAGAACTTAGCACTCAAAACTCATCCGTGATACATGATGCATGGGAGATCCATCATATCACTTATCACTATTTTGAAACTTACCATTTCATAACCATCTGCAATGAGCAATGAAGATAAGAACATAAGATCAGAGGCCATCACTTATCAATATTACAATATTCAGGGCTTAAAAGCCATTAGCGATAGGTGAACCCTCAATGATACAAGGAGAAGCAAGGAGCATCGCTCATCATGCATTGATATCAAGAGCTCTAAAAGCTATCTATGATGAGTGAAACAAAGAAATACTACTCATCACTTATCACCAATTTGAAACATACACTCTAGAAGTAATCTAGGATGAGCGATGAAGAGAAATAGTTAATGAGACTTTAAGTGAAAACTTTAAATCACATGGTCCTCATAAGTTGTTCTAATGAAGGGGACCCTCTAGAATGATACAAGAGAAAGGACTCAAAAACATCTAATTCAAAATTCAAAGGATGTAAAGGTCAAAAAGGCTCTTTACTTAACCTTATAAAAATAAGAAACTTAGACCTAGGCATGGGGGCCGATTACCTGATGACCATGTATGGCATAAGATATTTTTATGTGACTGGCAATGGGAAACAAGAATTCAACAACAAAAAAGCTCTATCAATTTGTTAGGATTCGGGTATATTGGAGCAATAAACATTAACAATTATATGCAGATTAAATAACCCAAAAATAAAAATGAAGAATAACACAAAATAGAACAACACAAAAATTTAATATGGTTCACCCAATATGGGCTACATCCATAGAAACTTAGCCACCCAATGATTTTATTATCTATTACAAAGCATATTACAATCTCACAAATTCCATACTGCAACATACATGTCCTAGCCACTTACAAAAAGCCTTTTAGAAGCTTCTAGAATTAGGGTTTTACAAAGTCATTTTTTTCACTTGACATGTTAGAGAGAAAACCTTGACATGTTAATGAGTGTAGAGTATTTGCATGATCAGTCATCACATATCAACAATTAGGTTAGTGCAAAATGTTTATAAGTGATTTCATACACAATCTAAGTCATTTGCATGTGAGCATTTGAGAAGAGTAGAGCAGTGAAGGAGAGAAGTAAAGTGTTTGAAGAATTTTCAAAAGTTCTTGCATGTGAAACCCTAACCAAAAAGTAATTAAAAGTTATTTATAGTTCTATCTTTCCCTATATTTTGAAAGTGGTTTAAATTTTTTGCACAATGTATACACCACAAGTTGTATAGGTAGTGGATTGTCCCTTACCCAAATTCAAATGGTATCTTGACAAATCCCTATTAGATGATTCAAATGGTAGGTTTTTGCACATCCCATATGGGGTTCTACACACAGAAGACATGAGGGTTTATTTGCATGTGAATTTGAAAGAATATGATCATGGAAAAATTGGTGATGTGTGGGTTAATGAACTCACTCAAGACAACTTCAAACTAAAAATAGAATTTGAGAGCTTGGTGGAGAAGAAGATCAATATGTGGCATTACTTTCCAAAATTTAGTCATGATGATGCATGGGTAAGATTCACCTTGAGTAGAATCCATGATATATTTGTTTGGCTTCATACATACCCCACTTGGTCAACAAAGAGGCGATTAGGGTTGTTATAATTTTATGCTCAACCAGACCAGTTATGATACTAAAGTATATAAAGAATGAATTGGTAATGGAGCTAACTAGAGAAACATATGACAAGAGGGCTTTGATAATGAAGAACATTAGAGATCTGGTATTCAAGTATGCTTGAATGATAATCGGCTACAAAATATATTTCACAAATAGGGAAAAATCTATATCAACAACCATCATTAATATGCATATAAAATGGTTGTGAAGGGTGCAAATTGTTACTTGTGCAAGTTATTGAGGGCATAACTGATTTAGAATTTACAAAAAAAAATGATTCAAAATATCCTTTCAAATTCAGCACATTGATCATATGTTTGTTATTTTATTTCTTGAATGAGGTTTTTCAGTACAAAGAATATAGTTTTGTTGAAGGAAATGTTGATAGCTCATCAAATTAGAGACCACCTAAGCGGGTTAGGTAATGTGGAAACTCAAGAAGTGATATTATGGAGACTCTTCAAGACTTTTTAGAAGAATATGTGGGCTAGATAAAGGATTCCCAGAGCATGGTGGAGAAATACAAGAATGATATCACATTCTTGGTAACAAAAGACTAGCGCATTATATAGATTGTTGAGCCTAGGATTATTTGATCCAAGAGATGGGATATGAAATTAAAAAGGAATAAATCATTGGCTCAATGGACTTTATGCTAAGAAAACCAAAAGACACCTCTAAAGAGAGGTATGGTACCTATGAGTAAAGGTCCATGCAAGTGCACATGGACTAGGGAAAACTTTAGTGGCAAATCTTCGTCAATTGGTGAATAATTGAAATTGAGACCTCCAAAAATGGTGAATAGTACAAGCTAAAAAGGATGCAAAATCACCAAGTTTTTACAAAAAAATAATTTTCTCTCGATTAATTCGTCAATGCATTATTCTTTAAATGACGCATCATTGGAACTGATTTGCCAATAGTAGTTTATACTCTAATTACAAATATTAATTATATTTTCCAATAATATTATATTCCCACCATTAGTTTTGGGGAAATATCACCACTAATAATAAATTACCATTTCATTTTAGTGATATTTTAGCCTAAAATATTGCTTTTATTTATTGTTGTCAATTAGCTTTTTAATTGGATGGTTGTAGGTTGATTCCGTGAGTTTATATGCACGTGCATTTTAAAATGCTTGTTGAGGCGCAAATTTTTTTTTGGCCCATAGGATTAGACCTAATCGTGTGGCCCAAAAAAAATTCTAGGCCTCAACAAGCCTTTTAAAAGGCACGTGTGTATTAGGTTGCAAAATCAACTTGCAGCTATTCGAGTAAAAAGCTAATCAATGGCCTTCATTGTTGGCCTATCACCCAAAACTTGAACCTTGTAACCTATGTCACTGGGTTCTAGAAGTTTGAAACTAGGAAACAGTGTGTTGGTTGAGGGATCACTGACTTCTCTAACCTTGGAACCTTTTTATAGTGTTCAAAAGTTTCTTAACTTCTCGACTGGTTAATCTTTTTTGTTGTCGTGGCATCTTGGAGTTTCCTAACCTCTAACTAGAGGTTGTGAAGTTTTTGGTTTCTTTGACTAAGCGACAAGCCGATGGATGGTGGGACTGGTCTGCTTGGATGGTGATGACTGCATATGGCAGTGACTTGGAGGTCGACAGATGTGGGGACCACTTGGAGGTTGGGAGTTAAATATTTAAGTCTTTTTCAGGAGACTTGTGAATATTGTATATTCTCATCTTGATTCTCTAAAATTGTACAAGTGGTGTATGCATGTCTTGGTAGAGACCACAAGGAACAACCAACAGTTTGGTGTGATAGTCAAAGGTGATGGACGAGTTATGTGTCAACATGTGGCACAATTTCATTTGTTGATTTTACATCACTATTGTAAATCAACAATCATTAGAAAATTTTAAAAGTAGAGATTTGTCATTGTAATTAATCTTTTTAGTAATTATTCGCTAAGATTCGCCACTAGGATTATTATTTTTACCAATTATTCATTAAGATTCGCCAAGATTTTACAATTTTTTTTAATAATGTGCATAGATTCTCCAAGAAAATTAATATTTTTTTTCAAATAAAAGGAAATATTTGCCAGGATTTTATACCTTTCCCGAGGGGGGGTTTCTTAAATTTATCCCTGACATGGAACAAAGATAAAAACAAATAAGAAAAATAGTGGATAAGATAACTACAACATTTACGGAGGCAATGGGCCTCACAAAAGAGCAAGTAGAGAAGGATAAAGCCATGTTTGGTTCACTAGGAGGATCATCAATTGTCCAAAGATCTGGTATAATAGCTATCACTCCTCTAGTTTCCCCAAAGTCCTCTGGGACTAAGTCTGAAAAGAAAATAAATTAGTCTACAAGTACTCAAGTGAAGGAGAAGACATCTTCGATAAAGCAGAAAAAGATGCCTATGAAAGAAAAGGCCACTCTAGCAAATAGTAAACAAGCCTTGCAAGAAGAAGAGTTAAAACCAAAGAAACAAGAGAAACATACTTGGGAGTGATCATTGATGATGATGAAAAAGAAGGACCACAATTGGTTTGGAAAATAAAATCTAAAGCTTCACAAGGTGAAGCAAGAGCTAAAAGACAAAAGGTTGATATAGTGGAAAATGATAGTGAAGCAAAGATTGAGAAATAAAAGGAGGGCTACATGATACAAATGAGGGAGAAGAAGCTTGAGTCTGACAAAGAGAAGAAGTCACTGGATGAAAAGAAAAGAAAAAAAGAGAAGAAAAATGCTTTGGTAAGGACTCATAGCCCTATGAAGTTAGATGCATTGTTCAATGGGATTGTGGATCATGAAATTTTAGAAAAGGCTAGTGCATTTTATACTACTATTGATGACATAGAAAATGAAACCATTGAAGAATCCATTGTAAAGTACATTATTACTTTTGAAGTTAATATACAGAAAATTCAAAATTAGTTTCCTGAAGAATTAAGGAATGTATTATATGCAAGAAGACAAGAGACAATCGATGAAGAATCAAAATCAAGGTCTTTTACTTTTGAGAAGATTAGTGCACCTCTTTTGGATGAAAATAAAGCCACATTGTCTTAGGTGTATAATAAGGAGTTCCAAACTAAGAAAATGGTAACCACCCTTATGAGAAGAGATTAGAATGATATTGAGAGGCTCTAGAATGAGCTTGTGGAGAAGGTTGTTGATTTGTCAAAAATGTTAGGAATGGCTCTATACACAAAAGAAAAACTGCATGAGGATATTCTAGTTCTAGATGTTAATGAAGTAGAAGAAATACAACATTATGACTCTCAACATGAGCATGCTATTGAAGAAGATAATGTGTAGGATGACACTCTTTCAAATGTGGAAGAAAATTTTATTGGTGAAGAGAACATTGCAAGAGAAGGTACTATAGATGCTCCTCCAATACGAGATAATACCACTACAGATGTTAATGTTATAGAGTTATAGGAGGATGCATCTATAATTCATAACTCCCCTCCTCTAGAAGTAGAGATTAATGCAAAGGATGCACAAGGAAACACAAAGATAAATATACCTTTGGATTTCTCTAATAATTCTATAGATTATGAGAAAAAGGATGTGAATTCATCTCATACTGATGAGAAAAAGGATGAGGAGACATCAGTCAATGCTAAGAAGAAAGATGAAAATAAAGAAATTAGCATTGGTGAAAAGGAAAGGGCTTTGGAGAAGGAATTTTTAGAAGCTAAGGAAAAGTTAGTTGGAGAATCTTTTGGATCCTCTGAAGATCCATTGAAAAGTTTGTTAAGCATGCAACTCCAATTTCAACCATTAGTTTCTACTTGATTGCTTCAACTTCTAATGCAACAAGGGTAGGTTGATATGGAAAAAATATCTCACTATATAAGATTCAATTTTGTGATGCTTTGCATGCCTCTACACAAAAATAAGTATTATAGACACATCAGAAGAGTGCACAACTCATTGATGAGGTGGTAAAGATTCTATAGGGGAGCATAACTAGAGTAAGTATTGATAACTCTTTATCTGGTATGGAGAATTTAAATATTTTACTTCATTCTTTTAAAGAGTATTGTAGTGGGTTGAAAGAGAAATTGGATAAAGAAATAGATAAAAAGGTGAATGACAAGAGATTGATGGACATAACTAAGAAGTGTGCCTCCACACACAACAAATTTTAAGATAATCTTAAAGGTGTACATGATCACTTGGAAAAAGAAAAAAAATTATTTCAATTTTGTATGAAATGGCCAAGCCCCACTAAGAGCATAAGATATGAGATGGACTAAATTGAGTCCCAAATTAATAAGGCATCAAGTGCCTATGATATGACACAAGATATGGATGGGAGCACTAGGACCACAATAGAGAATTTGCACAAGTATTTTTTCCAATTGCAAGTTTAAAAGGAGAAGATAATAATGTAATTTGGTAATATTAGGGATCTGGTAAATGAAAAATTCTTACCTACTGCTAGTGCCCTATTGAGTGAAAAAAAAAGAAACTAAGTTAGATATAGTACTCAACACTTTGGATGATGGTGAAGAATTTCTTATGAAGTTTGAGACTCTAAGTTGCATGCTTGGCTTAGCCAAGAAGAGTTGGGAAGAAGGGAAGAAGGATTGGGAATCACATCTTGAGAAGTTTTATGAGTCAAATACCTCTTCTAATTGATTATATTTCTTTTAATGCATTTTAGTTTGATTGATTAAATTATAGTGTATGTATGTGGATGTTATAAATAGTTTTCAAGTACAAGTTTTTATTTGGTATTGTTGTATAGCACCCTTAGGGGGAGTTTTTCAACATTTTGTTACTCTCATCTATCAGGGGGAGTATGTATGTAATCCAATTGTGAGTGATGTCAAAGGGGGAACAAGAACAAAACATACAGTATTAGAATTTGGAAAATAGATGAATTTGTGACTAAAACTTTTAGTCACAACAACTAAAAATGACTAAATTCTACTCATTTTTTACAACACATCTATAAATGACTAAATAAATGACTAATTTGATTGTTGGATAAATAATTAGTCATTTATTTAGTCACAATCTATTTGAATAGATCATTTAAGGAATCAAGAATCAATAGTTCTATTGCCATAGTCCACCATGATGGGGTCAGAGAGGAAGAATGTTAGGGAGCCCTAACTTCAACACATACTCTCTAACATATTAGCATACATATAGTTTTCTATCAATGCAATCCTTGAACCTCCTTTAGGTGCAAGTGTTAGTATATATTCCTCTCTCTGTATAGAATTGTCTCCCCCTCTATCTCACTTTCTTTTTCCTAATCTCTCCATAGATCAATTAAACTATCATATTTTTTATATATTAATTTAATTTGTTCCATATAAGAATATATTAATTTTTAATTATTAATTATAATAATTTTATATTTATATTTAATAATTTATATTATAGAATACAACATATAATAATAATATAAGCTATATATATTATTAAAAATAATAATAAATATAATTAACCCATATATACTAGTAAACATAATAATAAATATAATTATATTATATATAATTTAATCTCTATTACTATTATATTAAATATATATAATATATTAATTATATTTTGTATTATATTTATACATTAATTTTTTGTATCATATAGAAAAACTATTATTAATTATTAATTATAATAGGGTATGCGCAAGATCATCATGGAAAAAACAAGCCCTTAAGTGGCAAAAAAATTAGAAAAATCAGTGTTGGGAAACTTGACATAAAAATTTGAATAAGTTATCTATATTATTTCAAAAATATGAAAGAATAGAATTTGTAGCAAATTGAATGTAGCTTCTAAACTACTAGGTTTTTTTTTTTTTCTTAATATCTATTTGGTGAAAATTTGAAATTTCAATGCAATAGTACTTAAATTTCAGGAAAAAAATAAGTAGTAGGTGTCTGTTTGACCACCCTAAGCACAATAAAATGATAATATTTTTTTATAATATTTTAAATATAAGTAGAGGACTCATGTCCCAATGTGATGAATATTTTTTTGTATTTTTTTTCCAAGTAAATAATTATTTATGAATTTTTTATTTCAAATTTTTAAAAATATAAAAAACTTGTATGTCTGACTACCTTAACTTTGTCAAAACTTCATGAAATTCATTTTTTTTAATACTATAGTATGCGAACCATAGAATGTGACACATGTTTCAGATTCAAAAAAAGTGATACCGTTTGAAACCTATAGATGTTTTTCAATCAACCTATCAATCAAGACTTTAGTCATAATTCAAATAGAAAATGAATAATAATTATTTATTAAATTCAAAGTAAAACATAATTTATATTGGTGGAAAGATAAGAATCTCCTTTAAAAACCCCTTTCATTTCATCAATTTTGGGTAAAAAAAAAGTCGTCAACCACATGGGCCATCATATCACTTACATATTGCCACTTTTTGGCCCATCATGATCTTGCACATACCCAATAATTTCATATATGTATTTAACATGTCATAATGTTAAAACCTAAATGTGCATTAATAATTTTCATTATAATAAACATACTCTAAAACCTTTTTCCAAACCTTATTTTCAGGCATAGCTCACCCAAATGGAGAAGTGAAATGGCATGCTTATCTTCTCCCTATAAATAGTTGAAGTTGGTTGGGTTCAATATTTTCAATAAATAATGATAGAGAATGGTAAGGAGATGTGTGTGACAAGAGCCATAGGATCCATTGTTGCTTATTCCATTCCTACTCTACTCAATAAGTGTTACATTGTTTGCACTACTGTTTGTAATCTAAGTATTTAATTGGCATATATTTGCATAATTTAAAATTCCTTCAAATGTTTTTGAAGTATCAATGTATCCTATACAGGGTTTAGAATAATTTCTTTCAATTTTAAAAATTAAATAATTGATGCATTTTCCTATGGTTAGATAATATGGAGAAGATAGGGTATCTATGGGATCTACCTGGTGCAAAGCAGAGGCTTAAAATAATGAAAGTAGACTTGTTAGAAGAAGTTAGATTTGATGAAGCAATAAATGGAGTGGATGGGGTGTTTCATACTACTTTCCCTATCATGGTACCAAATGATCACAACATCATGGTAGGTTTTCCTCCATTGGATTTTTATTTTTCTTTTCTTTTTTTATTCTGATGACATAAATTGGTTTAGTTTTATTCTCTATGAAATGTATTTCCAAGCAGGAGACCTTCATTGATCCTAGTGTGAATGGGACTCTCAATTTCATCAAGTCTTGTTCAAGATAACCCTTTATAAAGAGAGACGTGCTTACATCCTCTTGCTCAGCTATCAAATATGACTAAAATACTCAAGAGCTTTCTCTTTTAGATGAGTCCCATTAGAGCAATCTAGAATATTGCAAATAATATAATGTAAGTATAAATACCCTCCTTTGAAGATTGTATTTCACTAGTTAGAAGCATTGAATTTCTTGTACAAGAGTAATTAATAGGCACTACTTGTTGTGAGTATAAGATTAAACTTGATTATCTTGGTATAAATAGAATAAAGACCCAAAATATCTCCATAAACTTATCCATGAAAGCTTTTACTTCTTAGGTTCAATTCACATCTACATAATTCTAAATTTAGGCTATGTTTTTCCTACAACTTTGGTATGCATATGAAAAAAATCTTATTGAGAAAGAGGCATGGAAGTATGTAGAGGGGCAAGGCCTCGATCTAGTTGTGGTAAACCCATCATTTGTTGTTGGGCCACTTCTTGCACCTAAACCTACCAACACTCTTGCCTCATTCCTAAACATAATGAAAGGTTGGGCTACAGTAAAAAACTTTGAGATCTGTGAGTATTTAAATGATTATTAAGTCATATTTTTTAAAAATGCACATTTTATAAAAGGGTTGTAGGCTCTCTCATGAGCATGTTCCAAACATAACATGAGCATGTTCATAATGGAACATAATTATCTTCCTAATTCAAAGGTTTTTTTTGAGACGTGTTTTAAACCCTATAAGTGGATCATAGTTGATTTGAAGCTATCACTGATGAAGCCTTCTAAGGAATTCATATATTTTGCAATATTAACACTTAATATTTTATATTTGGCTTAAGAAATTATGTTATTACCTTTTATATACTTCAAATATGAACTTAATTATGCATAAGAACTTAGAATATAATTTTTTTGTATGATTGTTTATTTCTGATAAATGCATGATTAAAATGATATTTAATGAGTGATTGTTTCATGATGGTGTGTATTTAATGCATAACTGGAAAAAGCATTTTCTTATCAAAATCTAGTGCTAACCATTTCCCATTCAAAATGAGATTGGAAACTAACCTTTTATAGCTTAGCATCCTTGACCAAGTTACCTGTCAACCAAGCAGTAGTTCCAACTATGCATATGTCCAATTATGAAGTTTTGTTCAGCGTTAATTGAAGATAGTTGCAAGATCTTCACAACTATTCTCCCTGCACTCCATAATATCTTTAATAGACTGGAGCTTGTATACTTTCCTACTTTTCCCTGTTTTCAAATAAGAGATGGATATATATATATATATATCTAGTCTCAAGTTAGTTCATTATTAGATTATCTTAGTTTTTATTTCTAGTTTTTCTATGTTTCTCAATTCCCAGTTGAAACAATTTGTAATTCACCCCTCTTTGGGCACATTTGATGAAAATAAAAAGAAGTTGATCCAAATTCTATGTTGGATCCCTCCAGAGGAAAAACAAGGCCTGCTTTACTAAAGGAAGGTGATTTTTTAAGTTTTTAGTTGATCTCCATTCATTTAAAACTTCATCTTTATTCTTGGAATCATTTTACAAATTTAATGTTAGAATAGATCTCAATCTTTCACTACAATCTTAGATTGATTATTGTTTTAATTAAATCTTAGATCAATTACTATG
Organism: Sequoia sempervirens; assembly: GCA_007258455.2. Lineage (NCBI taxonomy): Eukaryota > Viridiplantae > Streptophyta > Pinopsida > Cupressales > Cupressaceae > Sequoia > Sequoia sempervirens. Next base: position 1,059,361,233 of record VDFB02271358.1, read on the forward strand.
TTAATTAAATCTTAGATCGATTAATGTGTTAATTAAAAAAAAAAGTCAATTTAGTTTCCTTCTAGTTAACTAGATTGTAGAACATATAGCTAGTTCAGCATTGATGAATGATTATGTTTTTAATGGAATATGAGTAGAACAAAAATTATTACTTTTCAAATTGAATGAATGAGGATTGGAATAGTTTGTTTTTAAAGTTATATTTAAATTCTAGATCTTGATTTAAGTAAATTCTAGATCCTTGTTTCCGATAAGGGTGTGGTTCAGTGGTCAAGTCACTTGGTTGTAGTGGCAACCACTAGGGTTCAAACCCTCACTGGGCCAAAGTGCTCACAGACCTTGTCCTTCAATGGGCCATTGTGCTTGTGAGTTTGGTTGTTTCTTGTGGTTTCTTGTACCAATTCATAGCTCTGATCAAAAGCATTTACCCCTAATAATATGGGTGCATTGCACCTTTTTTTTAAATGCTAGATCCTTTTTTCCTATAATTAGATTAAGTTAATCATCCAATCCTCACCATTTGATTTAGCTTGGAATATGACCTATCTCTATACATCTCCTATTTTAAAGTAATTATGATTCAAAGCTTTAGAATAAGTTAAGCAAGATTAAGCTACAAGAATAGTATAAGATAGTGTAGAGTTGCTTCCAATAAGAAAAGAACAACTCTGAACCACTCTTGATAAGGAAAAACCACAACAAACCCAACAAAATTGATCCAACTCTTATCACAGATAGATTTAGACACCCCTGGGTTGACAAATATAAGGTTAAATGATTAGGGAATTGTGAAAACAATGACCCCTATCCATCATTTTTGGTGTTGTTTCCAGGGAAAATCTAGCCTTCAAAAAGAAATTTTAAGTCTTAGGTGTTGGTAAGAATCTCTTTGTTAGTTGATGAACTGACAAAGAGAACAATTTGGGAGATTTATAGGAAGAGATTTGATACCTTCTCCAGAAGGGTCTCCATCACACTCTTCAAGTTCATCATCTTCAAATTGAATAGTCTCCATCCATTCAAAAGATATGGCAGACCGAGGAGGAGATTGAGAAGAAGAGGTTCCTAATAGAACATTCTCTTTTCCTATTTCTCTTAATAGGGAAGTTAATGAGCCACCCATGAAAAATATTTCATCCTCTGTTTTGCTACATTTCGTGGGAAAACTTTGGAGGACCCTAATCAATTCTTGTTTGAATTTAAAGTATTATGTCAAACTTATGATTACACTTCTGATAATCAAAAGTTGAAGATATTTCCATTCACTCTAAAGGAATTAGCCTTGCATTGGGTCATGGGATTAAATTCCAATTGTATTCACTCTTGGGAAGAAATGGAAAGAGTCTTTCTAGACAAATACTAGTATTACTTTTGAGTTAGAAACATGAAAGAGGAATTGTTTAAAATGAAACAGTTAGAAGAAGAAATTTAGAAGATTATGTGGATAGATATCAAAAAAAAATTTAAATATGTGGAAATGGGTTGGATGTAGAGATTAGTAAGTCCATTTTCCTTAAATTCATTAATGATGATTTAAGAGATGCCTTGAACTTAATAGGAAAAGGGGACATCTACAAACTTACCTTTGGAGATATAGTTGAGATTTGTAGAAACTATTCAAGGACAAGACCAAGCCTTAGAGAGAAAAATAGGGGTTCCTCAACTTATGTTTCTAAGGCCATGGAAGAAATAGAAAATTTAAAAAATGATATCTTACTTCATGTAATGCCCCATCTTAATAACCTAAGGAATGTTGTAATTGTGTATAAAAGTGTAATAATTTTTTTTAAAGTATAATTATTAAGTTAATTAGATGCATACATTCATTAAGTTACGCGATGTTACACTACTTTGAGTTTCCATAGACGACTTTAGTATTTTGCATTGCACATATTAATTAAATAACATAATCATTAAAAATAAACATTGCATATCATTTGAAATACCATTCAAGTTAACATAAAGTAAATGCATATTCTTTTACATTGCATTTGATAAAATATACAATACTCATCCATCTGATGAGGTAGTTCAATAATAATTGCAATTTACATTGTTCACCTCATAACAATTGAGGGATGTTTTAAATACAAGGTTTACAAAATTACATTGAAGAAGTACATATAAGTTCCGAGTGCGAGCTCTCCATCCATGAAGCTCTCGATGCCATGATCACAAAACTGGGGACTCAACGAAGTAAGGTGCACGTTCCACCCAACCATGTGGTACCCGTAGGTCCACCCCCCGTGCTAGGAGATAGTAATATCGTTACCTAGACATAATCTACTAACCCTAAACACTAGTACATAACAAACTATTGGTTACATTGCTTCCAGATTCTTGACAATTGAAAGTACTTCATACACATGGTTAACTATTACTTTAGGTGGAGTGTCATCACAATATTGCAAAGGTTACCTTGGTGTTTCTTCCTAGGTTATGGCCCCCAACCTTGGGTTACCCTGGTAACCTCTTACGAAACCCGTCCCCATTGCAAATCATTGCGGAATCGTATGTCTTTTGAAGAAACAAGACACCGATTTTCCATTCCAGGCCTTCTCATCTTATACTCAAGACTGTAGTAGCTCAAGAGTTATAAGTGAGGCATAACATCTTATTAAGAGTTTTAATCTAACTATTGTCTCATTTAGTTATCACTGACTTACTAACTCTTTGCAAGTTACCCTGACACCACTTTGTGTGTCGGCCCTTACAAAAAGCCACTCCCCTAAACATAACATAGGTATACTAGTTTTCTATCTAGGGTAGACAAAGTGCACAAAGAGATCAACACATAATACCAAAAATACCACAATAAATGTCACAATTTCATTCAAAAAAATCTAGTGCACTACCCTAATTTGTTCATACATATGAAACCATAGTAAAATTTTATTTCCCAATAAATGACCACATCTGGAAGACTTATACAACTATAACTTTCCCAATTTACCCAAAAAAAAGAACACAATCAAAGTAAATCAAGGAAAGTAAATGTATATGGTTCGGATATACTAAATCCAAATACATCAGTTTGTAATCAACAAAATATAAATCAATTTAATAAAAGATCTATTTTAAAAACAATGAAAGTAATTGTTTCATTTAATCTACTCTTTCAATTTTCTCAAATTCACATAAGAGCATTTTCTATATTTTCTCAATCTAAATTTCTCATGCAATTTTTAAATAAAATATCAAAATCATTTTTTTAACTTAATACAAATCATAAGTTTTACAAATATCTATATACAAACATATATACACATATGTTTAAATATAAATATTAATATAAAAATATTATATTTATTCTAACATATATATATATATATTCATATTTCAAATATACAAATATAATCATATATATATATAAAATTATAAATTATATGGGTATGTGCAAGATCATGAGGGGCCAAAAAGTGGCAATATTATGGGTATTTGTAGGGTATGTGGCTGGCGACTTTATTTTTATCCAAAATCGCTGAAACGAAAAGGGTTTTTAGAGGATATTCTCAGCTTTCCACCAATATAAATTATGCTTTAATTTGAATTTAATAAATAATAATTATTTATTTTCTATTAGAATTACGACTAAATTCTTGATCGATAGGCTAAATGAAAAACATCTATAAATTTCAAACGATATCATATTTTTTGAAACCAAAACATGCGTCACATTCTATGCTTCACATACTATAGGATTTAAAAAAGAAAAATAAAATTTCATGAATTTTTGACCAAGTTAAGGTGGTTAGACATACGAGTTTTTATATTTTTTAAAAGTTGTAATAAAAAAATCATAATAAATTATTTACTTGGAAAAAAATTATAAAAAAATATGCATCACATCTGGACATGAGTCCTCTACTATATATAAAATCTTATAAAAAATAATAATAATTTTATTATGGTTAGGGTGGTCAGACAAACACCTACTTCTTATTTTTTCCCTAAAATTTAAGTACTACTGCATTGAAATTTCAAATTTTCACCAAATAGATTTTATTTATTTTTAAATAGACCTAGTATTTTAGAAACTACATTCAATTTTCTACAAATTCTATTCTTTTATATTTTTGAAATAATATAGATAACTTATTCAAATTTTTACATCAAGTTTCCTAACACTGATTTTTCTGAATTTTTTGCCACTTAAGGGCCTATTTTTTCCATGATGATCCTGCACATACCCATATTATAAATAAAATGTTATATATATAATTTGAATTTTTATTCACAAAACGTATTAAATAATCAAATCGCATATTATACAGTCCAAAATAAATGAAGTAATAATTTTTAATAAACGCATAGCCCAGCCGCGACACCAGTGGGGAGGGCTCGGCCCTCTCCAGGGCTGCGCCCAGCAGCCTCTGGCTGCTGTGCGCAGCCATGGGGGGGCTACACCACACCCAATGGGAGTGGGGAAGGGTTTCAGCCCTCCCCATAGCAGTATTAAACTTAAAAAAAATTAATTTTTTTTCCCTAATACAGATTTTTATGAATTCCACCTGCGGAATTAATTCCGTATGGCGAATTCAATAAAACACTCATAAGTTTTAAATAAAACAATTTTAACACAAATAAATAAAGGTCTTTCGCAATTCAATTTACAATATAAAATATATGATATATAGATACAAATATATATACATATATTATATATATAATCCCTCAGGGTTCTCTGGAAAATATCAGAGGATTTTTTTTATTTTTTTTTAACAGAGAAGTAACAACGGGGAAATTGGGGAAATAAATGAATTTCTTCTGGGTACAGAGATTTTCATTCATAATATAATTCAACAGAGATATAATTTTTCTAAGATTTAAGGGAATTCTTCAAATCCTTCAGTAAATACATAGTAATTAACTTTCTCGAGAATTACAAAATTTTTAAAGAATTAAAAACCTTTCCCAGAGAAAGTATGCTACAGAATTTTACTAAACCAACAATTTTCACAACAAGAACATAGTGAACAAAATTTCTTGCACAATACACAAGAATCTAAATAAATCTTAATTTCTTTTCTCAACATTTTCCTTTCAAAAATAAACAAAATAATTTCACAAGTAGAATACCTGTTTTCCTGTGCTTTGAAAATTGACTGGTGAAGATCTTTGCCTGTAGCTTCCACAATTCTTTCCCAAGATACAAAGTCCAATCAATACCAGAGATTTTCCACCAAATTGTAACAAAATACCAAAAGAATCAACAGAGAATTTTACAGAGCACCCAAAATATTTTTCCGTGAATGATACGATAACCTCTGTTGTTTTTCCCAGATCCACAATAACCTCCATGAAGAAATTCCTCAACAAACATAATAATTGTACTGGCACACTTGTCGAGAAGTACAAATATCTTCTCAACAACTTCTCGGCAATTTTGCCTTTCAAATTTACATGCATTTTAATTAATTAATTTTATTTATTTTAAAATTCACAATTTTCAAATGCAAATTTATTAATTAATTAAAATTGCCATTTCCACCAATTATTTAATTTAAATAAATCTATTCACACACCATTTAATCAATATTAATTTAATAAGTTAATTTATTTAATTAAATAAATTTAATCTTTGTGATCAACTTACTTAACTAAACAAACTAATTAATTTATTAAATAACATTTAAAACTAATTTCAACATTTAAAAATTAATTTAAATAATAATAAATTAAAACACAATAAACTATTATTAAAACTAACATTTTTCCTTTCAAACAATTAACCAAACAGAAAATACAAGACAATCACGACAACTAAAACTGACAATGTACAGTGACCGGGTTAAAGACTAGACTAGGGTGAACCTAACTACTACCTCCCAATCAACATTTCCGTTGAGTCTTGACACGCTCAGACCTAAGTACCCAGGTGGAGTCAGTGTCATGTACCTGCAATTCCTGCAACCAAGCAATAACATGCATATATATATATATATCATTGTACAGGCACACCGTGCGGAGAAAATCACGGATATCATAGGGCACTCGCAAGCAAGTGATGCAATTCTGTTCTCCACACCAATACACGTCACATCAGACTGACAAAATAAATTAATAGTTAGTCCATCATAAACATGTACATAACAATGTTCAACTAAAAATAAACATCTACACTATCTCAAAGCATGTCTAAAAATCAGTAATCACCAAACAATGTATCATCATGTCACAGAATAAATCCACTATCGCTCAAAACTAGCAATCAAATATCCAAACAAAGTATCATAGTCTAACAGTGTAAAAAAACACAACAGCAGAAAACATAAGCATAAGCGGAGGGGTACTACATCCTCCCCCTAGGATCAGGCTTGCTCCTGAAATCCTACGAATAGATATGGATAAAGTTCCCTCATGTGTGTCGCATCCTCCCAAGGAGCAGAAGCCTCATGGCTAGGATCCCATTGGACCCTCACTTGATCAACGTCTCGACCCCTAAGACTGAGTGTTCGGTGCTGTAGAATGGTCACGGGCTCCAAAGCTAGCTACCCGTCCTCTACCTGTAATGCATTCCAATCAAGTACATGAGATATGTCGGGATGATATGATCTAAGAACTGATACATGAAAAAAATCATGAATACGAAACAAACTGGGTGGTAAGGCGGGTCGATACGCCACAGGACCAATTCTCTCTAAGATCTCGAATGGACCAACGAAACGAGGCACAAGGTTAGAACCTTTTCCATAATGGATTGGACTCTTTCACGGTTGCACTCAAAGAAACACTCTATCACCAACAGTGAACTGTCGGTCTATCCTATGTGCATCAGCATATTTCTTTTGCCTATTTTTAGCTGCTATCAAATGTTCTCTAATACGGTCAACCTGTTGCTCCATGTCTTGAAGCATCTCAGGTCCAAGTAACACTCTATCCTCAAGTCGATCCCAACTAAGTGGATTTCGACAAGGATGACCGTATAATGCCTGATATGGTGGCATACCTATGGAACTCTAATATCCGTTGTTGTAAGAAAATTCTACTAAGTACAAGTAATCCTCCCAATGTGATTGTTGGTCCATTACATACATTCTAAGCATATCCTCTAATATTTGGTTAACTTTTTCCGTTTGTCCATCGGTTTGAGGATGATACACTGAACTAAAGTTCAACTATGTACCTAAAGCATGTTGTAATGAAGTCCATAGGGCTGAAGTAAATACAAGATCTCTATCTGATATAATCCTATGAGGAATCTCATGCAATCTAACTATGTCCTCCATAAATATCCTAGCTACGGATGAAGCATTGTATGATGATCGTACTGGTGAAAAGTGAGCTACTTTAGTCAATCGGTCAACAGTTACCATAATGGCATCATGTCGACGTGATGATGTAGGTAACCCTACAATAAAGTCAATGGATATAATATCCCATTTCCATTCGGGAATGAGATGTGGCTGCAATAATCCAGCGGGATGTTGATGCTCAGTTTTAACTCGCTGGCATTCAAGACATCTCGATACATAATCAACAATTTCAAGTTTCATACCAGGCTAGAAATACAATTGTCGAAGATCAGCATGCATTTTCTTAACACCTGGATGAGCTGAATATGGAGCTCGATGAGCTTCAGTCATAATTAATGTACGAAGACTCTCAACATGTGGTACATAAATATGACCTAAACATTAAAAATAAACATTGCATATCATTTGAAATACCATTCAAGTTAACATAAAGTACATGCATATTCTTTTACTTTGCATTTGATAAATATATACAATACTCATCCATATGATGAGGTAGTTCAAAAATAATTACAATTTACATTGTTCACCTCATAACAATTGAGGGATGTTTTAAATACAAGGTTTACAAAATTACATTGAAGAAGTACATATAAGTTCCAAGTGCGAGCTCTCCATCCATGAAGCTCTCGATGCCATGATCACAAAACTGGGGACTCAACAGAGTAAGGTGCACATTCCATCCAACCATGTGGTACCCGTAGGTCCACCCCCCGTGCTAGGAGATAGTAATATGGTTACCTAGACATAATCTACTAACCCTAAACACTAGTACATAACAAACTATTGGTTACATTGCTTCCAGATTCTTGATAATTGAAAGTACTTCATACACATGGTTAACTGTTACTTTAGGTGGAGTGTCATCACAATATTGCAAAGGTTACCTTGGTGTTTCTTCCTAGGTTCTGGCCCCCAACCTTGGGTTACCTGGTAACCTCTTACGAAACTCGGCCCCATTGCAAATCATTTGCGGAATCGAATGTATTTTGAAGAAACAAGACATCGATTTTCCATTCTAGGCCTTCTCATCTTATACTCAAGACTGTAGTAGCTCAAGAGTCATAAGTGAGGCAAAACATCTTATTAAGAGTTTTAATCTAACTATTGTGTCATTTAGTTATCACTGATTTACTAACTCTTTGCAAGTTACCTTGACACCACTTTGTGTGTCGGCCCTTACAAAAAGCTACTCCCCTAAACATAACATAGGTATACTAGTTTTCTATCTAGGGTAGACAAAGTGCACAAAGAGATCAACACATAATACCAAAAATACCACAATAAATGTCACAATTTTGTTCACAAAAATCTAGTGCACTACCCTAGTTTGTTCATACATATGAAACCATAGTAAAATTTTATTTCCCAAGAAATGACCACATCTAGAAGACTTATACAACTATAACTTTCCCAATTTACCCAAAAAAAAAGAACACAATAAAAGTAAATCAAGGAAAGTAAATGTTTATGGTTCGGATATACTAAATCCAAATACACCAGTTTGTAATCAACAAAATATAAATCAATTTAATAAAAGATCTATTTTAAAAACAATGAAAGTAATTGTTTCATTTAATCTACTCTTTCAATTTTCTCAAATTCACATAAGAGCATTTTCTATATTTTCTCAATCTAAATTTCTCATGCAATTTTTAAATAAAATATCAAAATCATTTTTCTAACTTAATACAAATCATAAGTTTTACAAATGTCTATATACAAACATATATACACATATGTTTAAATATAAATATTAATATAAAAATATTATATTTATTCCAACATATATATATATATTCATATTTTAAATATACAAATATAATCATATATATATAATTATAAATTATATTATAAATAAAATGTTATATATATATATATATAATCTGAATTCTTATTCACAAAATGTATTAAATAATCAAATCGCATATTATATAGTCCAAAATAAATGAAGTAATAATTTTTAATAAATGCACAGCCCAGCCGGAGCCTGTGGCCCAGCCGCAGCACTAGTGGGGAGGGAGCGACCCTCTCTAGGGTTGCATCCAGCAGCCTCTGGCTGCTGTGCGCAGCCATGGGGGGGCTACGCCACACCCAATGGGAGTGGGGAAGGGTTTTGACCCTCCCCACAGTAGTATTAAACTTTTAAAAAAAAAAAAAAATTTCCCTAATACAGATTTTTACGAATTTTGCCTGCGGAATTAATTTCGTACAACGAATTCAATAAAACACTCATAAGTTTTAAATAAAACAATTTTAACACAAATAAATAAAGGTCTTTCACAATTCAATTTACAATATAAAATATATGATATATATATATACAAATATATATACATATATTTTATATATATATAATCCCTCAGGATTCTCTGGAAAATATCAGAGGATTTTCTTTTTCTTTTTTTTAACAGAGAAGTAACAATGGGGAAATTGGGGAAATAAACGAATTTCTTCTTGGTACAGAGATTTTCATTCATAATATAATTCAACAGAGATATAAGTTTTCTGAGATTTAAGGGAATTCTTCAAATCCTTCAGTAAATACACAGTAATTAACTTTCCCGAGAATTACAAAATTTTAAAGAATTAAAAACCTTTCCCAGAGAAAGTATGCTACAAATTTTACTAAACCAACAATTTTCACAACAAGAACACAGTGAACAAAATTTCTTGCACAATACACAGGAATCTAAATAAATCTTAATTTCTTTTCTCAACATTTTCCTTTCAAAAATAAACAAAATAATTTCACAAGTAGAATACCTGTTTTCCTGTGCTTTGAAAATTGACTGGTGAAGATCTTTGCCTAGCTTCCACAATTCTTTCCCGAGATACAAAGCCCAATCAATACCAGAGATTTTCCACCAAATTGTAACAAAATACCAAAAGAATCAACAGAGAATTTTACAGAGCACCCAAAATATTTTTCCGTGAATGATACGATAACCTCTATTGTTTTTCCCATATCCACAATAACCTCCGTGAAGAAATTCCTCAACAAACATAATAATTGCACTAGCACACTTGTCGAGAAGTACAAATATCTTCTCAACAACTTCTCGGCAATTTTGCCTTTCAAATTTACATGCATTTTAATTAATTAATTTTATTTATTTTAAAATTCACAATTTTCAAATGCAAATTTATTAATTAATTAAAATTGCCATTTCCACCAATTATTTAATTTAAATAAATCTATTCACACACCATTTAATCAATATTAATTTAATTAGTTAATTTATTTAATTAAATAAATTTAATCTTTGTGATCAACTTACTTAACTAAACAAACTAATTAATTTATTAAATAACATTTAAAACTAATTTCAACATTTAAAAATTAATTTAAATAATAATAAATTAAAACACAATAAACTATTATTAAAATTAACATTTTTCCTTTCAAACAATTAACCAAACAGAAAATACAAGACAATCACGACTCAACTAAAACTGACAATGTACAGTGACCAGGTTAAAGACTAGACTAGGGTGAACCTAACTACTACCTCCCAATCAACATTTCCGTTGAGTCTTGACACACTCAGACCTGAGTACCCAGGTGGAGTCGGTGTCATGTACCTGCAATTCCTGCAACCAAGCAATAACATGCATATATATATATATCATTGTACAGGTACACCGTGCAGAGAAAATCCCGGATATCACAGGGCACTCGCAAGCGAGTGATGCAATTCCATTCTCCACACCAATACACATCACATCGGACTGATGAAATAAATTAACAGTTAGTCCATCATAAACATGTACATAACAATATTCAACTGAAAATAAACATCTACACTATCTCAAAGCATGTCTAAAAATCAGTAATCACCAAACACTGTATCATCATGTCACAGAATAAATCCATTGTCACTCAAAACCAGCGATCAAATATCCAAACAAAGTATCATAGTCTAATAGTGTAAAAAAATACAACAGAAAACATAAGCATAAGCGGAGGGGTACTACACTTCATCGTAGTTCTCATCCTAACAAAGAATAGTAGAACCATTTGTTATATATTGTCCTAAATGTAGAGAAAAACATCCATTAAGGGAATCTCCTCTTAATCAGGTAGATTTGTATGATATTTGTGAAAAGGGGAATTCTATTGTTAAATGTAATCTTCGTCTAGAGATTAAAAATCATTTGAAGAAAACTTCTCAATCCTTACCTGTGGAAGAAGAACTCAACTATATAGTACAAATGAAATTTAATCCTACATTTGGAGGGCAATATAATCCCAAAAACAATTCCAATTGGGGTTCAAATCAATAGAATAATCAATGGAATCTCCCTAGTCATTGGAATCCACAATCTTAGTTTTTCCTAGTTCCACACAACCTTGAAACTCTAAAGTAGTAAATCAACCTCAAATTCTAGCTTAGCCAATTCCCAATCCTAAAATATTAAACCTCAACAGCCAACTTACAATGTTGATCTAAATACAGTTGGTTTAAATAATATGATTTAAAAGATATTCAATTAAGAAGTTAGTTAGTACCAACAAAACCTGATTTAAGAAAGGATGAACAACAACTAGATTTGATGAAAGATACATTGCAAAAAAATGAAGAAATTTCTTCTGAGAAGCAAGCACCATTTCCTGCATGATTTCAACAAGAATACATAGTTGGGAAACAAGTCAAGGAGAAGTAGGATGATTTGATGGATTCTTATATTATCATAGAACTTAAAGAGATTAACATTGAGATTCCATTACTAAGAGCTATTTTTGATATTCCAGAGATTAACTAGGTGGTTAAGTCTTTATGTGTCAAAACACCTAGAAGGGAAAAGAAATTACCTTCTACAATTAAAATGGGAGGGAAATTATCTGATATTTTGTCAGTGAAGTTGATCCCTCAGAAGTATGGTGATCCACAAATCCCAATGATTACCCTTAACATTAATGGAATTGAAGTTTCAAATGTCCTTACTGATTTAGGAGTTGTCGTTAATGTTATTACAACTAAAAAAACTACAAAATTAGGGATCATGGGTGTTCAACCAATAACTATAGTCTTACCATTAGCAGATCAATCAATTGCAAAACCAAGAGTTCTTGAGGACATCATTGTTACTATTGAAAAATTGGAATATCTTGTTGATTTCCTTGTCTTGAAAAATAAACAAAGAAAGATAGGCTATCCATTCATTTTGGAAGGACCTTGGTTGCATCATTTGTTGCCCTTATTGATTGTAGGTTTGGAAACATGACTATTTCTAATGGAAACAAACAAAAAGAACTATGCCTTTACCCACCAACAAAACCATCCTTGTCATCTGAAAAATCATAGTTGGACTAATGATTTTAGTTCAGAAGATGATGAGGTTCGATAACTTGCTATGGGAGCATTAGCAGAACATGTGGAACAATATCAAGAACGTATGGATGAAGAAGAAGGAAACCTTGAAGTTCATGATGTTATTGATGATCAAGATCATTGTCCTTTAACTAATATCATGAATTTTGATTCAAATCATAGCTAGTTACTCCATCAAAATTTTCCACATCCCTGTCTTTTAAATACTTTGATTGGAGAACCCTCCACTCTTCAAAACAAGACTAAGAAAATCTTAATACAAACTGATAAGCCCTTTCTCATTAATGATTCCTTGTCAACAAAACATGGAGATGATCTACAAGAAATTTTAGGAAAGAATACTAAAGCATTTTCTTGGGATTATAAGGACATGAGAGGGATTCATCCTGATATATGTACACATCATATTTACACTAAAGATGCTAAACTTGTAAGACAAGCTCAAAGAAGGATTAAACCCACACTAAGAGATATTGTGAAGTTGGAGATAGAAAAATTGCTTTAGGTAGGATTCATCTACCCTATCTCTAACAATCAATGGGTTTCTCCACTAGTCATAGGCCTAAAAAAAATGGTAAGTAGAGAGTATGTGTGGATTATAGGGAATTGAAAAAGGCTACTAAGAGAGACTATTTTCCACTACTTTTCATAGATCAAATGTTGGATAACTTATTAGGCAGAAGTTACTTTTCTTTTCTTGATGGTTTTAGTGGATATAATCAAATTGAGGTAGCTCTAGAAGATCAAGATATGACAACATTTTCTTTCCCATGGGGTACCTTTTCTTATAGAGTCTTACCTTTTGGATTATGTAATGCACCCGCTACCTTCCAACATGTTTTTCTTGCCATTTTTGCAGATTTAACAACTTGTGTTGAGGTATACATGGATGATTTTACAATTCATGGTAAAACTTATGCAAAATCATTGAATAATCTAAATAAAGTTTTGAATAGGTGAAAATACCATAGGTTATCAGTGAACACTTAAAAGAGTCTATTAATGATGACTGAAGGAATTGTGTTAGGACATCATCTATCAAAAGAAGGAATCAAGGTAGACCCTAATAAAATTGAAATTATCTTGAAGATACTAGTACCTCAAAGTCAAATTGAAGTAAAAAGTTTTTTAGGACATGATAGTTATTGTAGAAGATTTATAGAAGGTTTTAGTAAGATTGCATGTCCTTTGTTTAATTTGTTAAAAAAGGATTCAGAGTTTCTTTTGATTGCAATGTGTCAACAATCTTTTGATGAAATAAAACAAGCCTTGACAACTGTGCCTATTATAGCTTGGCCAATCTAGGGAAAACCTTTTCATATAAATACAGATGCATCTAACTTCGTTATCTGAGTAGTTCTTGGATAGAAGGATGAATTAGGAGCAATGCATGCCATTTATTACATAAGCAAAAATCTTAACCCAGTTGAACAGAATTACACTACTACTGAAAAGGGATTTTTAGCAATTGTGTATGCTATTAACAAATTTAGACATTATATTACTAGTTATAAAACTTTTGTACATATAGACCATGCAGCTATTCGATACCTAATGAATAAAGTTGTGGTGGGAGGACACATCATTTGATGGTTGTTGATATTACAATAATTTGATATAACTATTATTTATAAGCCAAGTAAAGATAATGATGTCGTTGATTATTTTTCTAGGATAGTTTTACAATGCAATAATGAACTAGTTGAAGATGCATTTCCTCATGAACATCTATTTGTTATATCAATTCAATCACCTTGGTTTGTTGAGATTGCTAATTATTAAGTAACTAGGAAATTTCCTTCTTATTTTTCATCTAAACAACAAAAGAGATTAAGGAGAGAAAGCTCCAAATTTGAATGGATTAATAGTTTTTTGTTTAAGATGTGTCCAAATCATGTCATGAGAAGATGTGTACAGAGAATTGATGTCTATGATATCTTGAAGGCATGCCATGATGATCTAGGAGTAGATCACTATTCTATAATAAGAATAGTACATAAGATTTTGGGAGCGGGTTATTTCTGGCCAACAATGACTAGGGATCCAACTCAATACATTAAACATTATGATCAATGTTAGAGAATGGGAAGAACTACACATTCTATAGAAATTCCACTCCAAACAAAAGTTTCCTTGGAACCATTTGAAAAATGGGGAATTGTTTTTGTTGGTCTCATAGATCCACATCAAGAGGAAATCATTGCATCCTTGTATGTAGTGATTATGTTACTAAATGGGAAAATTTAAAAGCATTACTAGCTACTAAGGAAGAAAGAGTGGTAGATTTCTTGTATAAAAACATCCTACAAAGATATGGAGTGCCTAGAACACTTGTATCAAATCAAGGGCCACAATTTATGTCTTTAATGCTCAAGGAATTTCTTTAGAGATATCAAGTTCAGAATAGAAATTCAACACCATACCATCCACAAGAAAATGGATTGGTAGAGGTTACTAATAGGTAGTTGGAGAATATACTCACAAAAATAGTTTCATCTCAGAAGAGTGATTGGTGTGATAGATTAATAGAAGCTATTTGAGAATACAACACAACATGGAAAACAACCATAGGGTTTTCTCTATATGAGTTAGTTTATGGGAAAACACCTATTCTTCCTATATAATTTGAACTTGAGATACTTTGAACAACTTTAAAAGTGGGTATAGATCTAACCGAGGCACAAAAAAATAGAGTGGTGTAACTTTGAATAGATTAGATGAAATGAGAATGGAAGCCTTACATCAAATAGAAATAATTCAACATCAAAGGAAACAATGGCATGATAAGAATATTCATAGTAAGAAATTTACTATGGGGGATTGGGCATTATTGTTTGATTCACGGTTTCAAGAATTCAAAGGGAAGTTGCATACTAATGGCTCGGACCATATGAGATTAAGTTTTTATAATGGAGTTGTTCACTTGATAACTATTGATGGAGAAAGGAAGAAAATGTTGGTAAATGGACACAAGTTTAAACTTTATCATAAACCAGTATCAAAGGAGGAATTTTCAACTAAACTTCAATCAAGGATATAACATTTTACTAAGGATGATTTCTCTTCCTTAGGAGAAGTATCTTTTCCTTAGTTTTGTTCAGTTTTTGTGAATAAAGAAGGTGAATTAAAAACTAGAAATGGTGGTTTACCTTCTGAAAAATGATTCAAAATAATAATAATAATAATTTTCGCTAACATTTTTGTCTCTAGTAGGTACAACTTTGAATAGATTTTGATTACTCCTTATTAAATTAGAGAGATCCTAATAGCTCTTGATCACTCTTGATTGATTTTTATCGGTATTGAAAGAATATTTTGAGGGGAAAACTTCCAATTTCCCTAAGTTATTAAATGATCAGTTGATGATTGATACAATCCATGACATTCAAGAGCAAGAAAGGAAATTCATGCATCATTGAAAGCCTCATTGTTTTGCTAACTAGTTTGTTGACTGTGCAGGTACAAATTTATTTAAAATTTTAGATTTTAATGGTTTAATATTATAGCATGTGGAAGAATTAGGCTCCCACAAGGGTTGACCTCAGCTTGTTATATTTATTAACTATGATCAAGTACACCATATAGTCTGAAAAACTCTGACAAATGTTAATCCTTTTTGGGAGAAAACAAATATTTTGATCCTTTTTGGAAAATGTGAAGATTGTTTTAGTAAGTTCTACTGTTGAGCAACTCACCAGTCAAATCAATATCATTTCACATCGATGGGGTAAGTATTTATATGAGGCATTTATTACTCGAAAGTTTAAATGCATTTAATTATTTTTCATAGAGTTCTTTAAACGGTCATGTCATTTAGTTTAAAGCAAGTGTAATTTATTAGGCAGATATTGTGAGGTGACATCAGTTATCAAGTAATGATTATGAGGTGATGGTTTTAGAAGTAAGTAATCTATATGCCAATGTCAGTAAATGTATTTTCACCACCTTTCACCAACAAAATTTTAAATAATTTAGTTGGTGAGATATCTCATGTGTGTGAAATATACTCTAGTTCAAACTAGAAATTATGTTGAGTAAATGACATTTAATGTCAAGAAAAAACTATAATATATTTCAAATTTATTTAGTAAAAAGAAAAAGACCTATTGTCATTCCTACAAAATATTTTTTTTGCATTCTCCTAATTGAAGATTGTTTATGAATTTCTCAAAGTTTCCAATCAGTGGAAATGGGATACAAGAAAATGGTCAAGCCAAAAGAAGCAATTTTGGATAATCAAACAAAAAGATGGTTATAGTAAGCAGGATGGCTCGACATTATACTCAAATATGAAGGGTATGAATGGTACATCATTCAAGAATTTGTAAAGAATTTCCACCTCAACATCACTGTTGTGAGAGGAGAAACTATTCAAATATCCATAGCTATAATTAGCGCATTGTCTAGATCCTAGCCAAGGGTGACATTGTCAAAAGAGGTCAACATGATTTAAAAGAGCTTCTACAAATGTTCCATTTTGACCCAAAACTTAGCCTTTTTTTCAAGTTCACAAAGGGAAAACAAGGGTATTGAAAGAGAGATTCTTTAGGAGCCCTAGTCTTTGATAGTGTATTGCTTGATGAAATATTTTACCTTTGAGGGTCAGTATACTTTAGTGTTGGGGCCAACTTTGTGATTATTGATTCATGTTCACCATGGACAAACTAAACCTGAGATAAGGGTAAATTTTCCCACATTCTTATTTTCACAAGTTAGTGACATGGCAATGAGATGCAAAGAGAAAGAAAGTAGAATTGTGCATCATGGTTTAATGTACTTGATTGTTAAGCATAATTTCATACAAAAACCTAATGGTGAAGAAAAATGGATACATTTTTTTATGAATGTTGAGGGTAAGGGTTTAGGGAAGTATTAAACCCCTATGACTAGAACTCTAAAAATAGAGAAGGGAATGAGTTCAAAAGAAACTAGGGAAAAGTCTATAGGAAGGCCTAGAAAACAAGACCCTAAAGAATCAACACCTTCCAAGAAAAGGAAAGTAAAGGAGATTAAAACTTCAAAAGAAACTAAAACTAATGAAGAGATCCCTAAAAAGGAAAAAGAGGCTAGAAAAGATAAGAAATTGAAAAGGAGGAAGCAAGCTAGAAAAATAGAAAAACTCGAGGGGGGAAAGAAATTAAAAAGAGTGAAGAAGAGAAAAGCTCATAAATCTCCTCACATAGTTCAAATTGAATAATTTGAGGTAGAGGAGGCTGAGAAAGAAAAATAATATGCCCAATCACCAAAAGACAACTCCCTAGAGCTAGTTTCTAGTTCTCCTTCTAAGGAATCGCTTATTCCAATCCCTAGTATTCATGAAGAAAACCATTCTACTACTCAAAAATATCCTTTAGAAGAAGAAGAATAAATTGAAGTTCAAATTCCTAATGTTTTTAGTTCCTCGGCTCAATTTATTGAACAAATGGAAGAAGTGTTTGTTCATAGAGAAGGAAAATGGCCTTTAGAATAGCCAGAATAAATAGATAGTGGTTTAAATTAGAGAAAGGAGGAAGAAGAACAATTCAAATTACATTGAAATTATCAAGACTAGAAAAAGAAATACAAGAATATAGAATGCAAAACATGATACTAGAAATGAAGTTAAAAGAAAGAGATGATGAGATATCAAAATTTGAGGCCGAAATGGAAAAACTAAAGTCACAGGTCCAACAAGACACAAATTAGCTACTTACACAAGTAGAAAATGTGAAAGGAGATCTAGCCAAGATGATTGAACATTGTGAACAAAAAGACATTGAAATTTAGGGGTTAAAAGAGGAAATGGAAGGAAGGCAACAAATAGCTCCTGAAACAATAGAACCAAAGTAGACTATATATCCACCTTCTGGTTTACTTTGTTGCCTCCACCAAAGGATAAATGCAAGGAAAAAGATGTAGAACCAAGATATCTCTCACTTAATGCTATGCAGCATAAAGAAATCAATAAACAGCTTCAAGATAGAATAGAATAAATTACTAAGGAAAGAAATGAAGCTGAGGGAAGATTAACTAAAGCTATAGATATTGCTTTTGCACTTGTTGCAACTAGAAAACCTCCAAGGATGTATGGCTTATTCCTTAGGGAAATTTTTTTGAAGTGGAAGTTGAACCAATTAATATTGAAGAGACATCTATATTTCTTGATTGATAATGCTTTCCTTCAGTCATATTTTAACAACCATCCTAATGTTTAGAATTAAATTTGTGAATTATACCAACATGCTTTTCTCATGGGTGATATAAGTGACTCACTTCTTAACATTTATTTTGGAGAACTACAAATCAAATCCTTTATCTCCTTAGTATAGAATCAAGTGGAATGGACAAAGAGAATGGGAGAATACAAGGAGCCTAGAAAAGGTATGGTTTTCCCATGAGGGGAGAAACACCGAATATAGTTTAGTATATTAATAGATTTGGGTCAATAGCTAGGCTTAATGATGTTGTGCCTATTTATAGAACTAATTTACTAAAGATTATAGTATTCTTTCAAGATATAGAGGGATCATTGGCACCAGTAGCTCTCCACGCATGTATGGAAAGATTTAATTTGATTTCAAATCCATTGAGGAGAAGGGAGATTGTAAGCCCAAATAACATTAGGTGGATCTTGACTAGGGTAAGACATATAATCAGTTTGATATGTGGATTGGCATGAGATTTAGAATACCTATTATCATCATTCCCACACCTAAAATCAACACACTAGATAGAATACTAGATGAAGTTTTGAAAACCTAGTATGAAAAATTAGAGTAGAATCATGGTTATGTCAACAAGAATAGATCAATAGAGGATTATAGAGGAGGAGTATTTGACTCTACTTTATGGATAGAAACACTCAATGAGGACATTCCAAATATCATCAATTTGTAACCATGAGGACATGGTTGTGAGTAGGAGGGGGAGGATGATGAAGACATCTAAGGAATTCATATATTTTAAAATATTAACACTTAATACTTTATGTTTGGCTCAAGAACTAATGGTATTACCTTTTATATAGTTCAAATATGAACTTAATTATGCATAAGAACTTAGAATATAATTTTTTTGCATGAATACTTATTTCTAATAAATGCATGATTAAAATGATATTTAATGTGTGATTGTTCCATGATGGTGTGTATTTAATGCATAACTAGAAGAAGCATTTACTTATCAAAATCAAGTGCTAACCATTTCCCATTCAAAATGAGACTGGCAGCTAACCTTTTACATCTCAGCATCCTCAACCAAGTTGCCTATTAACCAATCAACAGTTCTAGCTATGCACATGTCTAGTTTTGAAGTTTTTTTTGGCATTAATTGAAGATAGTTGCAAGATCTTGATGATTGTTTTCCCTGTACTCCATGATATCTTTAATAGAATAGAGCTTTTTTACTTTCCCACTTTTCCTTGTTTTCAAATAAGAGATGGATATATGTACCTAGTCTCAAGTTAGTTCATTATTATATTATCTTGGTTTTGATTTCTAGTTTTTCTCTATTTTTCAATTCCCAGTTGAAACAATTTGTAATTCACCCCTCTTTGGTCACATTTGATGAAAATAAAAATAATTTGATCCAAATTTTGTGTTGGATCCCTCCAGAGGTAGAGCAAGGCTCGCTTTACTAAAGGAAGATGATTTTGTTAAGTTTTTATTTGATCTCCATTCATTTAAAACTTCATCTTTATTCTTGGAATGGTTTTACAAATTGAATGTTAGAATAGATCTCAATCTTTCACTACAATCTTAGATTGATTACTATTTTAATTAAATATTAGATCGATTATTGTGTTAATTAAATCTTGGATCAATTATTGTGTTCATTAAATAAATAAAGTCCTTTTAGTTTCCTTCTAGCTAACTAGATTGTAGAGCAAATAGCTAGTTCAACATTGATGAATGATTATGTTTTTAATGGGATATGAGCAGAATAAAAATTATTACTTGTCAAATTGAATGAATGAGGATAGGAATAGTTTTTTTTTTTAAAGTTAGATTTAAATTCTAGATCTTGATTTAAGTAAGTGTTAGATCTTTGTTTTCCTTCAATTAGATTAAGTTAATCATCCAATCCTGACCATTTGATTTAGCTTGGAATATGACCTATCTTTGTACATCTTATATTTTAAAGTAATTTTGATTCAAAGCTTTAGAATATGTTAAGCAAGACTAAGTTATAAGAATAGTATAAGATAGCATAGGGATACTTTCGATAAGGAAAGAACAACTCCAAACCACTCTTGACAAGGTGGAACCACAACAAACCCCCCAAAACTGATCCAACTCTTACTGCAAATAACTTTAGACACCCCTAGATTGACAAATAAAAGGTTAAATGATTAGGGAATTGTGATAGCAACAACCCTTATCCATCAATCACTGTTATAACTTGTAAGCCATAAATGTTAATGAATTGCTAATGGTGCGATGGTTCACTAGTGAATTGCCAAAAAATGATAAAAATGAATGCAATGTAACCTGGATGAATAAAGTGTATCATGCATTTGTATGAACTTGAATTGGCCATTTTTAAAATGAAAAATTATAATTATATTGTTCAAAATATGTTTGTGAAGGAAAATTTTGAAATAATTTTGGAAGTACTTAGCTTCTAAATAGAAACTACATGTATGAATTTCATTTAGTCTTATTGCTTTTTGGTATGCAGGATCCTAAATTGTTATATGTGAGTAGATTATTGACAAGATTTGGTGTGGGATTGATATCATTCACAGTAAGCTTATCAAATTTTTTGCATGCCTATACTTTTATGAAAGGTTTATCTATTGTCATATGGCCTTAAGAGATCATTTTTGGCTACTTTTGTTGTCATTGATGGCAACTAGAGTCAACAGTTTGGTCCGTAGTATCAGTAGTGTTCATACCAGTAGAGAGAGTGAAGAATAGGACATCAATTGGTAAATTGATCTAATCACTTCATTGAATCACTATTTCATTGTGTGGATCTCTAGGAAATCTTTCCTAGAATGGGTGAAGTCACAATAGTGGTTTACAATTTGATGGAGGAAGGAAAACTAAGAAAAAATGACCCCATGGAAAAAAAAAGTTATTTTGGGGGTTCGTACGAACCTAGAAGTTCAACTAAACCGAAAAGGGGTTCGACCAAACCTAGGTTCGAGTGAACCCCCTTGAAGAGGTTCACTTGAACCAAGGTTTGAGTGAACCCTGGTTCAAATGAACCCCTAGGGGTTCATACAAACCCCCCTAAATCCTCATCCCCTCCCAGAGACACAAAAAAAACCTAAATTTTGGCACTTCAGAGCTCAGCTTGAGGATGAAAATGGAGGAATCTTCACAAACCCAATTGGAATCAGGTAGTCCTTGGAACAAGCTATCCAACGAATATAATTTTAATATGTTTTGGTTTTATTGTATATTTGTTTTTTAAATTTTATTAAACATAGGTTTTTCATTGAAAATGAAGGTATATGTTCTAAAAATGTGGAAAATAGCATATTATCAAATAAATAACTGAAAAATATGAGTGCACCAGATACTTAAGTCCTTAATCCAACAACAACAAAAATTGAATTTTGACATATACAAAAAAGGTTATGCATTATAAGGTCATGCTATGTCTAAATTATAATTGGTTTGACTTCAAAACTTGATTAAAGAAATAATATTCAATAAAAAAATGTCTAACCAAGTGGAAGCACTAGATATCAGAGTTACAAATCTAAATTTGAAAGAATTGTAAGTTTATCCTTCATGGAAAAAAAGTTATTTGTTATATGGTGTGCGTCACTTTTTAAAAATGTTATTTTCTAAAAAAATCTAGTTTTCATGGGAGATGGAAAAAGAAGTGCAATTTAATTCCAAAAAAATTGAAAAACATATTTTTAGAAGCTATAGAAAAAATGTGACAAGACTCTAGTTTTAATCATCTTTAAATTCTTCATGGTTTAGCTACTATAGGTGCCCGAATGTGAAGATTTAGTTAAAAATAATATTTTTTGTGTCTAGTTTGGCCAAAAATTGTAAACCACTATTGTGGGATCACCCACATGTACACTATCTTACTGAATATTTTTTTGGTGTTGTATTAATCATAGTTTGACTGAAGAGGTTCGGTAGCATGATTCATGGTTTATTTTCTATTATGGTTGACATGCTTGACATTGTGTATCATGGATGTATATGGAGTAAATGTTTTGCTATATTTTATGTTTTGAACCTTAGTATGGATCCCCACTATAAGTCTAGCCGACTTGTGTAGGTACACATAAATTATAACTTGTGATTTGGGCTGACATAAGCAAGAATATTGTATTTTTTTGTGAAGCTAACATATATTGAATTTTTGGTTAGCAGATATATAAAGAAGATCGGGAAATCATTTTATAGAGAATATGTGTATGAATGATATTCGATAGGATTATGTGGGTGGTGAAGTACTTGTATATCATCAAGAAGTGAAAAAGGATAGATTAGTTATTTTGAGGGCATAAAAGTGCTTGTGTGCAGAGCAGAGTAGAGGATAAGATTGAATTGGTTGAGAGATCTCAAATATGATCTTGAGCTTCATTGGAACTGAATTGTGGAATTTGTAGATGCTATACTCTCAATTCAAAAAAAAATGTAATCTATATTATAATTGTAAGGCAATGAGCTCTAGGTAGTGCGCCTAAATGCAAGTGCATTCCCCTCTTTTATTTTACTTTTAATAGAGTAAACTTTGTGGATTAATCTCCATCATGGTTTTTCCCCTAACAAGGTTTCCATGTAAAAATATATGGTGCTATGGTGCTTATTAATGTGACTACATGTTTTCACCTATTATGTGTTGCTAATGTTATATAAAGTTCAATTATTGTTGTTGACGGTTTTAGAGTTGTTTTCAAATAAAAATTATTGAACACTGATTCACCCCCCCTCTTAGTGTTCCTAGTGTCCAACAATTGGTATTAGAGCAAGTTCCTCTTCTAAAGCTTAGCAGCTTGAGGTGAATCTTGAACTACAATGGATGCTAGTTGTCTTCAACAACAACTATTGGTGGCACTTGATGATCTTGATCAATCT
Organism: Sequoia sempervirens; assembly: GCA_007258455.2. Taxonomy (NCBI): domain Eukaryota; kingdom Viridiplantae; phylum Streptophyta; class Pinopsida; order Cupressales; family Cupressaceae; genus Sequoia; species Sequoia sempervirens. Next base: position 1,059,384,858 of record VDFB02271358.1, read on the forward strand.
AAGGAAAAGGTCATGCAACTTAAGGAAAATATTGTAGATTCCAAAAAATTCATTCAATCACTAAAGGACAAGATAAATGAATCAAGGGAAAAGAGGAAGGAACTATGTGATCAATTGAAGCAAAAGGGAAAAAAAGTTTTGGATGATATCCATCTGAATCAAACCCTAAAAGAGATAACAAAAGAATGTGAAAAGCTAGCCAAGGACAATGTAGCTCTAAGACTTGAGATGGAATCTATGGCAATGAATTTTACCAAAAATATTTAGCAAAGAAAGAAGAATGGAGAGAATCTGGCCTAGTCCCTGAGAGAAAAATCTAAAGAATGTAGCAGAATTAACTATAGATCCATTCAATTGGAGATTGAACTACAATAGGCCAAGAACTATGAACATGATATTGAGAGACAGATAGTCATTCTTGGGAATGAGCTTGATACTACAAATAATTCAAGGAAAAGTTCAAGATAAGTTTTACCAAGCTTGAAGAGATAACCAAAGGTCAAAAGGATATAAATGATAAGCGAGGTCTTGGATATGAGAAGGGAGGATGCTTTGGATTTGAACAGAAGAATATTGAAAAGAAGAACAAAGGAAGAAGACATTTGGTAAGGAAACCTAATGCTCAAATATTTAATGGATATTGCTTTGCTTGTAATAAATTTGGATATATGGCTTCTCAGTGTAGAAGAAAGATAAACTCTAGTACTCTATCATTTTCTAGTCAATGTTTCAAATGCAAAAAAAATGGTCATAAGGTATTAGAATGCAGGACTATGATTTTCAGTGCAAGTTACATTAAATGCTATACCTATGGAAGATTTTGGCATGTTGCTAATAAATGAAGGTCAACTGGAAATCAGTGGAATGGCTGGTATAGAAAAAAAGGTCTAGTATGTTTCAATTGTAACAATCTTGGTCACATTGCAAAATTCTATCCAAACAAAAATGTGAATAAAAGAGGCCTGGTCTATCAAGGAAGAAATTCATAGAAAGATAAAAAAATTAAAGAAAAATAATTTGTGGAAGAGATAAGAGATCAAATGAAGAAAACATAGGTGAAGAAAAGTGAAATGGATGAAGGAAATAAAGTTGTACTAGAAGCCCCCTCCAGTAGCTCCTCTGGTAATTGATTTCAGGCCAGTGACCTATGGAGAGTTTTTTATGAAAATATCTTGCCCCCCTTGTATAGTTGTCACCAAATCGTTGGATTTCGTTAGTCACAATGTTTTTCATTGATGGAAGTATTTGCAACCATATGCTAAACTGGATGAAACGGTATAGGTCTGCAGTTAAATTCTTTGTTTGTTGTTTGAGTTTGTAGTGTAACTAGAGCTTCTAGGGCAATGCATTTAATGCAGCAAAAAGTAAAGTTGGAAAAGTTATAAAAGGGAATTTTGAACTCTATTTTTGCACTGAGCATTGAAGGAGAATAGTTCAAGATAATTTTTCTACAAAATTTCAAAAGTGTGAAAAGTCATCCTAGTGGTGAATCGTAAGGTACTTCTATTGCTCATTGATTTCACATCTATTTGGTGATTAGGAGAAATATGTTCAGAACAAAACATGGAGAAAATAAAATGTACCATAACCCTAGATGAGTATAGTAGCCAAAAGATTAGGGATGAAAGAAATTTGTTCTCGCTCACCAATTTTATCACCAATTTTAGAAGGCTTGAAGGATCAAAACATGAGGATTTGGATATATGGAATGATTATCCTCATTTCATCAATCTGGAAGTGATTCAATTTTTCCTAAAAAAAACTAGATGATGACATCCTAACTTTGGAAAAACCTTATTAAATTTCCAATGATGTGATCAAAAACTGAATGGAAATATGCAATATTGGTGATGTACCGAAGAAGAATTCAATTCACAATGTTGAGGTTGAAGCCCTAAGAGGAATAGAGGTTGACCAGAGGGCTATGATAATTTCATCAATTAAAGATCCTTTGACAACATATGTGGCTTATGGAGTCTCATACAAGATTTACTTTAGAAATTGAGAAGGATCAACCTCGGTAGGTGCTACATATATCACCCATAAAATGATAATTGAAAACGAAGACTTTGATCTATGTAGTCTGATGAAGGATCAACTGATGGAGAACTTTCAATTAATGAATGATAATGACTACTCATTCAGGTTTGGTACTTTGTCAATATGTATTATGATGTACTTTCTAAACTATTTTCCAATGAAGGACAATGTGGTGTGGAGAGAGAATATGTCGGTTTGTAAGAAAATCTTCAATCATTACAATTCATTTGACAATTATGAACAAGTGTATGAAAGTTTCTTTAGAAAGGTATTAGAGAGGTTTGGGGAAAGTGTTGTCCCCCTTCCGATAAAAATAACTATGGTTGGATCATCCTCCAGAAAAGGAGAGAAGAAACAGAAGAGAAGAAGAGATATGGTTGGTGTCACTGCTTTGGCACCCAAGTCTGCAAAGATTGAAGAAAAATGGAAAAGTCAAGTGGTTGTGGATGAAGAAGAATATATTCCTAGAGATCAACCAAAACCAGATGAACTAGAAATAATAATAGCTGAAGACGATGATGAAGAAGGTGCTCTATTTAAGACAAAGATAATGAAAATCATTCAGAATGAGGATGGTATGCAAAAGATATCTGGTATATGGTTGAATGGACCATCCTATGAGTAGGATTTTATTGAAAACACTCTAGAAAGGCACTTTATTGATAACAATATTGAGTTGGAGAGTCTACAAGATGTTCTCTCCAAAGAACTGATTGAATGTGTCAACATATCTATGTAGTTTGTGTCCCTGGAAAGGAAGGAAGAAGAAATAATTTTTCATTTAAAAATACATTTTAGATTATCTCTTACCACACTGAAGAAGAAAATGAATGAGCTGAGATAGTGCATTGATTCAACAAATAAACTCTTTAACTATTGTCTTAGATGGCCTCATGTGGTAGGGAAGTACAAGGATAAGCTTGAAGAAATTGAAAATGAGCTTGCTAAGACTAGAGAAAATTACAGTATGCTTTTGGATAAGAATGGAGATGTTGAGAAGAAGGTTCGTAATTTGTAGATTGAGCATGCAAAATTTCATACTGCTAAGAATACTCTCAATGATGCTTTCTAGAAAGTTAAAGATATAACTGAAGGGAGATTAGAACAAATGATTGAAATTCTTAAATACGAAGAAAAGCTAGAAGAAGCAATAACTATTCCTGAGTCTCTTGTTCAAATAATCAACAGAAAATCATAGAAAAATAGCCTAATCATAGCCATTGGGATTGTGGTGGATTCTTGGAAGAAATTCCTTCTAGAAATGAAAGCTAAGTATAAAATAATTTTCTGAATTTTTGTAGCTGTTGTCAAATTCTGATCAATTTTTGCATTGGGGGAAAGAATGAAGTAAGAAAAAGTACGATAAAATATCTAAGGGGGGGGAATAAGAAAGGAAGTGTAAGAAGATGTTGTAGACCTTTGTCATTTATGTCAAAGGGGGAGAGAATGGAATGAAAAATTTCATGGCATCCATAGGGGGAGTAGAAATTTTTTCCTTCATTAGTTTTTTGGTTTTGACACTTAGTCAATTTCTCACTAAGTGTTTCCATCAATGCCAAAGTGGGATATTTTTGGCATATGGCCTTGAGAGATCATTTTTGGCAACTTGTGTTGTCACTAATGGCAACTAGAGTTAGCAATTTGGTCTATAGTATCAGTAGTGTTCATACTGGTAGAGAGAGTGAAGAACAGGATATTTGGTTGGTAAATTGATCTGATAACTTCACCAGATCACTATTTCATTGTATATATCTCCAGGAAATATTTCCTAGCACATACACTATCTTACTAAATAGTTTTGTGGTGTTGTATTAATCATAGTTCGACTGAAGAGGTTTGGTAGCATGATTCATGGTTTATTTTCTATTATGGCCGACATGCTTGACACTATGTATCACAAATGTATGTGGAGTAAGTGTTTTGCTATATCTTATACTTTGAACCTTGGTATGGGTCCCTACTATAATTCTAGTTGAATTTTGTAGGTACGCATAAATTATAACATGTGATTTGGGCCGACATAAGTAGGAATATTGTATTTTGTTGTGAAGTCGACATATATTGAATTTTTGGGTTAGCGGATATATAAAGAAGATTGGGAAATCATTTTATAGAGAATATGTTATGCATGATATCCAATAGGAGTATGTGGGTGGTGAAGTAATTGTATATCATCAAGAAGTGAAAAAGGATGGATTAGTTATTTTGAGGGAATAAAAGTGCTTGTGTGCAGAGTAGAGTAGAGGATAAGAGCAAATTGGTTGAGAGATCTAGAATATGATCTTGAGCTTCATTGGAATTGAATTATGGAATTTGTAGATGTTATACTCTCAGTTCAAATTTTGTTGTAATCTATATTATAATTGTAAGGTAGTGAGCCTATTTCTTTAAGGAGTGAGCTCTAGGAAGTATGCATGAATGCAAGTGCATTTTCCTCTTTTAGTTTACTTTTAACAAAGTAAACTTTATGGATTAATCTCCACTATGGTTTTCCCCCTAACAGGGTTTCCATGTAAAAATATCTAGTGTTATGGTGTTCATTAATGTGACTATGTGTTTTCATCTGTTATGTGTTGCTAATGTTATATAAAGTTCAATTATTGTTGATGTTTTTAGATCTTTTTTCAAATTAAAAGTATTGAACACTGATTCACCCCCCCTCTCAGTGTTCCTAGTGTCCAAAATTATCAAGCTGGACAATTTATTTATGTTTTCATGAATATGATTCTCTCTATATGTTATGGTAAATTTAGGTACCTATATATATTGCTAAAACAACTTCAAAGTAACTGCAGGGTTCTCTTGGCATTGTAAATTAGGTAAGCTTCTTCCATCAATTGATTTTTCCTTAAAATCACTATCTTCCTTTGTTGCTTTGGGTGAAGTAGTGGATGACCAACTTAAATAATATGCAAGTAAATGAAGAAAAATATGAAGCAAATTTTGTCATTGGTGGGTTGCTATTTGCATAAAACACACCTCATTATAATTTTGACGCTCACAATTAGTAGTGTTGCTAGAATTATTTATGGCAGTGTGAGTTTCAAAGCTCGGATAATCAATGCCATATCCAAAATTTCTAGTCATTTTCCATCCATATAGTTTGTTTTATATATTCATCATTATCTAACAATGATTTTTCCTCGTTTTCTTTTGAACTATGGATTCAAAAAAATATGCTTAAAAATTAATTAATTTTTACCACTTATTGGATTGAAGCTAGATTTTTGAGAATTCTTTAGGTAGCATCATAGTAGATTTGGGTCAATGCAACATGGAGATTACTATACCATAATCCATTATGTTAGGCTAGAAACTTGCATGTGGTGGGAAATTATTTCAATCCTTTTATGACTAAATTATTTTCCAGCATCATCCATGGCATGGATCAACCTTTGTAATTATGTTATTTGTATTAAGGACATGAGTTAATAATCACATATTGGAAGGCATACATACGTGATAGGTTACATGTTTGAATTTGGAATAGTATATAGGGTAAATGGAAAACAATCTCCTTCATATAGGTTATCAACTATGCATATAAGGTTTGCATAGTTGATAACAGTCATAGGTAAGGTTGTACCATTCATGAAAATATTGTTGACAATGCCTTCAAGGGGTCACTATTGTCATGGGACAGTGATTACAATTGGCATCCAATTGTTGAATGCATGGGAAAACATAGTGTTTAAGAATTGTGACCTTGTTTCCATATTTTCCATCATAGTGTGACTATTTGAGATTACAAAGATGAGTGAAAGATAATGAAGATAGTGGCCTTAGCATTGTTATCAATCTAGATTACACCCTAGTTAAGTTAGACTCAACTATCCTATGTAACATGGAATCATTCTCAATTTGTGGGTGACTTATGGCAACAATGAATCTCTAGAGAGGGATGGTTCCCCTGGTAGATCACCTAAACTAATGAAAACTCCAAAGAAAAGGGATAGAGAGATTGCTTGAAACTAAAAATTAATTTATGGGAGGTGATGCACCAAAATCTTTACATCCAACTGCTTTAAACCTATCACAATATGATTCAACAAGGTTTTGACTTGTTCACAATTCAAATCAAAACATGAATCACATAAGTATTTCATATGAAGGTGTTGGTTTCAACTTATTGTATGAAGGAAATACAAGTTTCACAACTACAATCAACTGCAATTAGCACACAATATATGACCTACACATAGACATGTATCATTTGCCAAAACAATACTTGAAAAGGGACAAAAGAAGGACTGAAACTCCAATCACAACTAATCATCTACCAATTCATTTGTAACATGAGACAAAAGAGATTGAGAAGGAACTATTGAAATCATTTTATTGAATCAAAAAGAATTTTTTTACAATGCACTTCAAAATTGAGTTACAAAACAATCTTTTCTACTATAAGCATGAAAAGAAGGAAAGAACTAAGAAAATAAAGGCCTAGAGATACCTTTCTTAATAAATTCAACTTCTAAAATAACTCTTGATTGATTTGGAAATGAAAAACAAACACTAGCTTGATTGAAGTTGATTGTTTCCCCTAACTACTGCAAACTCCTTGAAATCAACTTCAAGATAGAAGGAAACAACAAAATTTCTAAGTTGGGACCCTTCTTTGTAACTGAAGATGACTAAAAATTTTCTATTAGAAATTTGACATCTACCTTGTACTAGTGAAGATTTCTCTCAAACAAAAAATTGAGTTTTCATGAAATTTAATGGGTTTTTTCATTTAATTGTTATCTAATTTTTATCTAAAAATCACAAAAACCCCATTCGTGGTTTTTGAGATATGACTATTTTAACAAGATGTTGCAAACCTATCCACAAGTGAATGTTGCCTAAAAATAAAGCTCTTTCCCTTTGCAATAATTCATTTACCTTCACAACTGAAGTCTTCTTCCTTTCTTTTGTCAAAAAATCAAGGAAACCTTCTACCAAACATGGAAACATTCTCTACTTTCCCTCTCAGATTGAAAAATCAATACTTCAATTTTATCCCCTTGTCAATATTCATGAGGATTTCATAAAAATAGGCTTGTAAAAGGAATTTAAATGTCTTTTCTAATATTTTGAATGAAATAATACCTCCTTCGAAATAAATTATTTGACCTTTAATATTATCATTAACAAAATTGATAATATTCAACAAGGAGACTTCATTTAAAATATGCCTTCAACACTTGGCAATAAGAAGGTCTTTTAATATCTCCTTTTCCCCTTTCAATAAATATTTTCACTTGAAGGCATTTTTAAACCTAAGACATTTGACTTATTACACTATTTTAACCTAGAAGGTAAAAATAGGTAACATTTTGGTGACTTTGAGGGGGTTTTTCTTACTAAAACAAGAAGGAATAGTTGCCTTAAACAATTGATTGGGAGTGAAGTCAAATCTGCCCCTTCTCAAACTCAGAAAATCATGGAAACAACTGCAAATACTCCAAACAACAGCAAAATAACAAATTGAAAGCAAACTAACAAGGTCCTAGTGGCTAGAAAACATGTGCAATGACACTTAGGGAAAGAAAAGAACTGAAAAAAATGTTCCTTGAGTACTTATTAGAAGAAAATGTTAACTCTAACCTGCACTAACCAACAAAAATGGCACTCAGAAAAAACCATTAACTGGTTTTGAAAAATAACTCCCTGTTCTAATCAACTGACGATGTTTCGTATGCTTATAAATTGGTAATAAGACATGAAAAACAAGAATACTCCCCACACATTATTGTACTGCAACCTAAAGATTACAACCAAAGGAAAAAATATTGTGAATTTGATCAAACATAACTCTAATTTTTCATGAATTGGTAAGTTTGATTTGTTTCTCCTCAACTACAATCTTATTCTTAAGTGCACCATAATTCCTTTGAATCTTGCTAGTAACTTTGCTACCTAAATCTCTAATGGGGCATCCTCTTGAAAGGATGAAGTCTAAAATTTTATCATTGGTTCCTTTCTGGTTACCTACTATTTCAACCTCATTTTTCTAATTGAGATCATTTGAAAACATGTCACCCAACCTTGCACAAAACTCATCAATTATATTAGTGTACAAATATTAATCAAATCCATCATTATTTTTTTGATTCATAATAGGCTAGATGAGGTATCCTCCTATTTGATTTCTTGAGAACTCGGAATGATATCAAGACCCATACCTTGAAAAGCAGTAGCATGCTTTCACTCAGCTTGAACAATGTCTACATGTACCTCAACTTCTTAACTATCTAAATTAAGGATGCTCTCATTTATCTGCTCACTAACCAGTCCCTTGTCTAAATATCTTTCATCATTTTGATGCTCAGTACTTGGCATTGAATCTAACATAGACAAAATCTTTTCATTTTCATTCAAAAAACCAGTAAGTTTTTCAAACACATCAATTGAAACCTCTTTCATATTATCTAAATTTGCAACAAAATCTTCAAGATCATTCCAAAACAAATCTTCATCACACTCTTCTAGAATTTTTGATGAAAGGGAACTATTTTTAACCTCATGACAACTCTCACTAAGCTTATTGGGCTCTAAAAGAGGTTCATTTTTATTCCCTTCTTCTTGATCTAAGGCTCCATTATTGCACTAATTGTCCTCAATTAGCAACTCGCCATAATTTTTGACACCTTCTTGCTGCTCTAAAACTATTGTTGATGAGATCAAACTCACACTTTCTTCATTATTTTCAATGAAAGAAGGTAATTCATTAAACCAAACTAAAAAACACTCATCATGATTAGCCCCTTCTACCTTTTTATCCTATTGTCTTGGTTGATCTTTTGAGATAAGTACTGAAACATTTTCATCATCTTCAACAAAACAGGAGAGCTGATTAGTCAAAACATTCAAAGATTCATCAGGAGAGGTCTTTTCTTTCTCAATATTCTGCTACTTTAAATGGTAGACCTCCAAAGTTCAATGAAATGGATTTACATTCCTAAGTTTGCCTATGAGGAGTAGGGTTTCTTGATCCATGGGTTCATCCTTGGATTCATCAAGTGTGGAAACTTCGGGAGATTCTTGGACTATTAGGGAACAAATAGGTTCTTCAAGAAGCTACTCTTGAGGGATCGTAGACTAAACATGGTCAAGAATAAGCTCATCTTATATGAAGCATAGCATTTTGAACATAGGAATGTCCTTTCAAAAAAATGGGTTTGGAAAACTAGTAGCTAGGCTAGCTTCTTGCTAAATAATAGGCTCTTGAAATGAAGGGGATCTCCTAACACTTGGATTTTTAGCTTGGGAAGATCTAGGGGACTCACCTCATCTAAAACTTGGAAATTTATACTTATGAACCTCCTCTTGACCATGATAACCTAGAATTGCAGGAGTTACTTGGACTTCACCTTTGTGTTTAAGAAAAAACAAGCTTCATCTACTCCTCTTTTGTAGCCATCTCTCTTTCAAGGTGCTCCTTGTATATTTTGTGCCTCCAATTCTTGTTCATAGAGATAGGCCTGATAAGCCATCTCTTCCTCTTGTTGATTATACTTGTGTTGCCTCTTGATCTCCTCTACCTGATTCCTAAAGTTGAGCATGAAGTCAAGCAACCTACCCTTTATGCTTGCAATATCCTCCTTTCCACTCTCTTGGAGTTGGTTTTGATCATATGAAGGTTGGTATGGAGATTGTGCAGGGGTGGGTGGGTGGCAATTATATTAAACATTCTAGTTTTGGAGAGCCATGGAATTGAAACTAGCAACATGATTAACCTAATGTGGCTAATAAGGAGATGGATAGGTAGATTTTTTATAATATGGTGGATGATAAGACATATCTTCATGAAACATGGGCATATTTATTCATTCAAAAGCTAGAAAATAAGCAAAAATCAGGTTTTCTAAAATAAACTAATAGTTGATCATATTGAAACTAGTAAATTTGAACTTGGAGTCACCAAATGTGTATATATTTTTTCCTCCAAAGGTATATTTTACTAATAAACACATCTAATATCAACAATAAATGATCAAAATATTAGACTGAAAAATTTAATCAATCCCACCTAGCATGTCAAAAGTTATTATCAATCAGGATTGCCCCATAGTTAAGTTAGATTTAACTATCCTATGTAACATGGAATCATTCTCAAGTTGTGGGTGACTTATGGCAGGAATGAATCACCAGAGAGGGTTGGCTCCCCTGGTAGATCACCTAAACTAAAGAAAACTCTAAGGAAAAGGGATAGAGAGATTGTTTGAAACTAAAAATTAATTCCTGGGAGGTGATGCACCAAAATCTTTATATCCAACTACTTTAAACCTATCACAATATGATTCAACAAGGTTTTGACTTGTTCACAATTCAAATCAAAACATGAATCACATAAGTATTTCATATGAAGGTGTTGGTTTCAACTTATTGTATGAAGGAAAGGCAAGTTTCACAACTACAATCAACTACAATTAGTACACAATATATGACCTACACATAGACATGTATCATTTGCCAAAACAATACTTGAAAAGGGACAAAAGAAGGACTAAAACTCCAATCACAACTAATCATCTACCAATTCATTTGTAACATGAGAAAAAAGACATTGAGAAGGAACTACTATCATCATTTTATTGAATCAAAAGAATTTTTTTTACAATGCACTTCAGAATTGAGTTACAAAACAATCCTTTTTGTTGTAAGCATGAAAATAAGGAAAGAACTAAGAAAATAAAGGCCTAGAGATTTCTTTATAAAGAAATTCAACTTCTAAAATAACTATTGATTGATTTGTAAATAATAAAAAAAACACCATCTTGATTGAAGTTGATTGTTTCCCCTAACTACTACAAACTCCCTGAAATCAACTTCAAGATAGAAGGAAACAACAAAATTTCTAATTTGGGACCCTTATTTGCAATTGAAGATGAGTGAAATGTTTCCATTAGCAATATGACATCTTCCCTAGACTAGTGAAGATTTCTCTCAAATGACAAACTGGGTTTTCATGAAATTTAATGGTTTTTTTCATTAAATTATTTTCTATTTTTTTTCCAAAGATCATGAAAACTCAATTTGTGGTTTTAAAAATATGACTATTTTAATACGAGATGTTGCAAACCTATCCACAAGTGAAAGTTTCCTAAAAATCAAGCTCTTTCCCTTTGCAATACTTCATTTACCTTCACAACTCAAGTCGTATTCCTTTCTTTTGTCAAAAAATCAAGGAAACCTTCTTACAAACATGGAAACATTCATTATTTTCCCTCTCAAACTGAAAAATCAATACTTCAATTTTATCCCCTTGCCAATATTCATGAGAATTTCATAACAAATAGGCTTTTAAAAGGAAGTTAAATGTCTTTTCTAATATTTTGAATGAAATAATACCTCCTTTGACCTAAATTCTTTCACCTTTAATATTATCATTAACAAAATAGATAATATTTAGAAAGAAGACTTTTTATTTAAAATATGCCTTCAAAACTTGGTAATAAGGTCTTTTAATATCTCCTTTTCCCCTTTCAATAAATATTTTCACATGGAGGCCTTTTTAAATCTAATACATTTGACTTATTGCACTATTTTAACCTAAAAGGTAAAAATAGGTAACAAGCCTTATCATAAAAATACATAGATAGATTGATTGCTATGCATGAAGATTAAGAGGGCAGCGACCTTTCTTTCAAATAGAGAGTCTGCAAATGATATCACATTGCAAATTTTTAAAGCTTATCATAAAAAGACATGTTCAAATCATCTCATCCCCTATGAAAGTTGAAAAATGATTTTGGGATTGATTTTTCTAAAGATAAACAACACATGGAAAATTACAAAACTATGGAGAAGCAGCAATACATGAACCATATTTGAATTCCATTGGATGATAACTCCTAATTGGGGTTTAAATTTTCATTCATTCTCTAGATTAGAAATTAGGTTGAACAAAAAGATGCAAATAGTAAAATTCATCACAAAATTTAGACTTTTTTGTATGTGGCCATGGTTTTGTATTCTTATGCTTGTGAAATCATTTTAGAACTGATGTTGTATAGGTAACAAACAAATTTTATGATAATTTCAAATTCATCTCCAGAGTGCTTAACTTTAGCAATTGAGTGTGGAAAGATACACCCAAATCATTGAAGAACAGTTATTTTCTTGTCATTTTTCCTGTTGATATTGCTCTTTGTCCTCATATAACTAGTAATTTTGAACTATCATGTATTTCCTTATCATCTTTGTTCAATAATATGAAAAAGAAAAACCAATCTACTATTAATTGTCATGATTTTTTACTTTTAAGATCCTTTAAGTTATATTTAAACATTTTTTGGGATTGAAATTCAATCTACCATTAATTTTCTTCATTGGCTCACAAGAAATCCAATCTAGAAATCAATGGTGTTGGAGGAATTTGAGGGAATCATGCAAGAAATATCTATCTACTTTACTGTAGAAGATGGAACTTAGACTAGAAAACTAAGATGGAAGAGACAAGTTTAAGATTGTTAGGAATCTTAGAAAAATCAAATATTATTAGTAGTATAAGTGGCCCCAAGAAAAATCATCAAGAATTGTTCCATTTTAATGAATGGGGTGTCTTTTTCTAAGGGTTGTATTCCAATGGATTGGAATTCCTTGCATGCATCTAACATGGTATTTTCCCATAAAACCCTTCAGCCAAAATGGATTTACTTAAAGAAAATAGACAGAGGAAAAAATAATAATAATACAACAAATTTTCCATTTGGAACAATTAGCTTGTTGGTCACATGGCTTCGATGTAGCATATATGATATTAGGTTGCCATTGTTTTAGGTACAAATTTGTTGTTGAAGGAATATCTAGAGAAATCATCTAGTGTGGAGCTTGATGTTTTGACTTATCTAGGGATAAGCCTTATTAAAATTCCTTATTTTGGAAGAGGGAAGGGACCATATTCAATCCCACTCTCAATCCCAACAATTTTCCACTTGTAATTTAGCCACATACATATTAGTTAAAAATATTTACAGTTCCCTCTTGTCTCTTTTCCTAACAAGTCAGAAAACTAAAAAACATTGTCTTGATCTTCATACCCAAACCCGAATCTTTAGAGTACAATATTGTGATGATCAAAGGGATAGTAATAATGATCACCACAACACCACACTATAGTTAGGGTTTATTGTTTGGTTCTTCACAAGAACATGAGAGAAGAATAATGAAACTCTTGTAACTAAAGTAATGGTATCATAATAATCTTCAAATGCAATTATGCAACTAGAGCACTCGTAGTAGTATAGGTAATCCATTCAGAGAGTCTACATTATTGTGGTTTTGGAGAGTTGATTCAAAATGCACAAAGGGAAATAGTGCATATTTTGAGCCCAAAGAATATGACAAAGCCACCAACTCCAAGTAAGACATATTTAATACTAATATGTCTTAATGTTGTCAACATATGATGGTGCACCCATGACTCTTTTATTTTACCAAATATCTATTATCATTTTATATATTATAAAATTTTAATGAGTGACAATTTATGGCTAAAGTAGTAGGTGCATATATGATATGGGACCCATCACAATTGTGACAATATTTCTTACCTTCTTAGGAGAACAAAAGTAATAAAGCCCATGACATTTTCTTGATTGATTTTTTGAGATATTCTCTTGGATCTTATTCAGGAAATAAAAAAATAGGTGGGATGTAATATTTGACCAAAGTATTGGGAATGAATACTTGAACATTAGGAATTACTATAAGATCTACTCTTAAAATTTTGCATGGAAAAATTTACCTGTAATAAAATTGTTTGTAAATTATTTGTGTTTCCTTTTTCTTTAAAATAAATGTTTTGGCTCCTAAATACATCCCTTGCAATGTTTTATTTATAAACTGAGTTTAGTTTCTTCATTACAAATGTAGGGGACACTAGTGTTCTAGCATATGACATGTCTCAAGGTGATAACAAAAAATTTAGTATGGTAGCAAGCATTGAATTGTGTGCATATGTCAAGTGGAGGCAACCTAAGAAATCAAACCAAGATCTAACTCCCAAACATGTTGAGGAGTCTCACTCATTGTCTGATCAAATATCTGTGAATTTCAAAGAACCAGAGACACCACAATTCCCAAGAAAGTCTTGTGATCCATACCAACTGCCTTCTCTAGGTGTTTCTCATGGTAAATTGCATAAGCCATCTAGAACAAGTGCTCTAAGAATTTTTTTTCAATCTCCTCTATTCATAGTGATGGAGTATCATAGTGAATGCATAGTAAATGGTTTGCCTAATATGGTATTATATCAATGATCAGTGACAATAGTTGGTATGACAATGAAAGTTTACAATTCTCTAATTGTGATAGTTATGGTCTTATACTTCTTGCTTGTGACAGTGAAAAAGTGGCTTGCTAATGATAGTGGTTGCTTGTGATAGTGGTATGCATCTTCATCCTTCTTTGATCATTGGTTGCACATCATTGGTGTTAAAGGTAATGGAATTTTTTTATGTAAGGTAAGTTCTAAAGGTGTTGATAAAAGTTGATGCAAGGTAAGGTACTTATACCTATAATTAAGACAGAGTTGTTTGTTGATCATTCAGATATTTAGTGGAAGTGAGTATTGTTATTTATGTTTCAGAAAGTTTCAGGAGGTGTGATTGTATGATTACAAGAGATACAAGGTTGGGACATGTCATGTTTTGATATGATCAAGGGTAAATAGATATGATCTTTTAGATTGATATATTGTCAATGAACAGTGAACAATGGCATATTTACATCATTTTCTTCTCACATTAATTACTTGGTTTTAGACATGAATTCTTTCCTCATTGGTTTCAAACATGAATGCTTTCCTCATTGGTTTTAGACATGAATGCTTTCATCATTGGTTTCAAACATAAGTTTCTTTATTTGAATTTGGTTTGTAATGGTAGTGATTATAAAGACAATATACAAATCCATGTGTATTATGTCTCATGTTCCTAATGGAAACTATTCTCTGATGGTGTGATAGTAAGCCTTCTAACTTTATAGTACCATTTCATGGTTTTAGACAATGCTTCTATATATTTCTTGTCTTTCTCTCCCTTATACTTAGATGATTAGTTGCAAGTCTCTACTGGCAATGTTATGACTATTTGTATAGCATAGTGGAGTGGTATGTGGACTAGAGTGGAGTATCTTGATGGTCTTGCAACATGAATTCTTTGTTTTATCTTTGCTAATGATATGCATCTTTAGTTTCAAAGATCTTCAATTCGCAGGTCACTCATTTTAGAGATATTTAGTTTCTAAAAAGAGTTCTATAAGCAAACTATATTTATCATGTTACTAATAATTTTTGAAAGACTACCATGTTTACCAAAATATTTTATACATGCTAGGTGAAATTTATTGTCGTTGCCATATCTTTTTTAATAGTGGAGAACTAATATAACTTAAAGGACATTCTTATTTAATGAAAAAGGGATAATGTAATAGATATTAGTTATAATATCATCCTTTATCATTTTTATTGTGTGGGTTCCACACAAGCATTTAAAGGACTAAATTGTTTACTCTTTTCTAAATGTTGATCAAGTAAATCCAAGAAATGTTCCTTTAGTTGTTGGTCAACTCATTGATGATGATTGTCCTGAGGACTTCACCAAAGGTCTTATTCTTTCTATTCATTCTCTCCTTCCCATTGAACGACTTATTGAAGAATGTGAGAAAAAGGTAATGCATAAAATCTTCAAAGCTATTTTCAATTTCTATAAGGTTTATATTAAGCTAACAATTCTTGTTTTGTCTTTGTTTACTCCAAGAACCAGCTTTGATTGTTAACACATTTTTTAGAGCATCTTGTGAGTGAAGGAATTCATGATGTACATGTACATAGTGCATTGCGTAAAATCATTATAGGATGCTTATGACCATTATATTCTCTCCCATGCTTGGGATGAAGTATAGGACACTTAGGCTTCATTTTTCAAGTAGTTCTTTCATGTTTTGGAGCTGTATAAGCAAAAAATAGAGCATTGTAACTCAATTTTCTCAATCACAACACTAAGAAACACACTTTGTAACACATTTTAAAAAGAAAAGACACATATTTAAGTCTTGTATCTATTGTAAGAACACCTTTTTTCAATAAAATCTTAGTATTTTTCTTTATTAATAGTTGTTTCATTATGTGCAAATGAATGATTGATTATGTTTTTATATGTTTTATGTTTAAACCTCAAAAGCATTGTCTCATTTCTAACACTTTTAGGTAGAAATCGGTGAACAAAAATAATTAAAGAAACTACCAATTGACAGAAATCAGTGAATAAATATGACAAAATATATGGCTAAATCAATGACTAAAAATATACTATCAAATTGATCAATTAAAAAAACCAATAAATGACTAAAAATGGTTTAGTCATAAATTTGGTCACATTTTAAATGATCGGCAATAAACTACTAATGGTCATGTGACCAAGCTTGATGAATAAATATGACTAAATATATGACTAAATTAACAACTAAATATACTACCAAATTGATCAGTCAAAATGACCAAATAAATGACTGAAAATGGTTTAGTCATAAATTTGGTCATATTATAAATGATTGGCAATAAATTGCTAATGGTCACGTGACCAAGTTTAGTCAATTATATGCAATTTTTAGTAGTATTTTTAGTCATTTATTTTTGTTTTCATACTAGTGATATATGCACCCTTTTCCCTTGATGTCAAAGGGGGAGAGTAGTTTTGGAGATAAATTTTTTCATGTTGCTATTAATGGCAAAGGGAGAGATTGTTGGAAGAATAAGAATTTTTTCATTGATATACTTACCGACAACATGAGCATGAGGCATGAAATATACAAGTTGCATAGTATGCAGTACAATGTTGTCATTGATGTCAACATTATGATCTAGTATGAAGATCATTGTGCAAATCATTTTTTATAGCGTGAGCAGGATTTATGATGGTTATCTAGTTTTTATTTGTAAGAAGGTTTGATCTAGTATAATCAATTGTAGTGAAAATTTGACTAAGTGTCAAAACATGTATTTCTATGTACAAGACATCTAGTAATTTGGTCCACATTGGTCTATTATGAAGATTCTTTCTTTATGGTTTTCATGTAATATTTTTGGATATTAGAGGAGTTTAAATCTATATTTTCACATTGCTTTGCTTTTTGGAGTAGAAGTTATGGGTGATAAAATTTTTGGTTTGCTAATGACAATGTTTCTTGTTCAACATGTATGCTTTGGTGAATCCACACTTCTCTATCGATTGGTATGTAGTTTTGCAGATTTGTGGGAATTTTAAAAGGTTTCAAACGTATCTAAATTCCAAGTGGCATGAAGTTTTGAGTTCCACATGTTTTTTTGTGGTTGAACAGTTGGTGAATTTTGATGTTGGGTCATTACTAGTGCCAACCTAATATGTGTTGAGTATTGAAAATTTTGAATAAGTATTGATCTATTATAAAGATGTTATTATAGGTCCACCCTAACATATCTTATGTGTTACAAGTTTGAATAAAGGTGTGTGGTGTATGGGTTGAGTTGACAAGGCATATTTTGTATGATACATCTAATTAGGCTGACCTAATTGATGTTTGAGCACTAGTATAGAAAAAATAATATATGATTTAAAAAACTACTAAAAATTGCATATAAATGACCAAACATGATCACGTGACCATTAGTAGTTTATTACCAGTCATTTACAACTTGACCAAATTGATGACTAAACCATTTTTAGTCATTTATTGGTTGTTTGATTGATCGATTTGGTAGTATATTATTCATTGATTGATATAATTTGGTCACTTATTCAGTCAATTTTTATTTACTGATATATTTAGTCACTAATTTAGTCATTGATTGTTGTTAATTGGTCACTTATTTAGTCATTTTTATTCACTGATTTTTGTCCATTGGTAGTGTATTTAGTCATTAATTTTAATCATCATTTTGATCAATTTGGTAGTATATTTATTCATTTTTATTCATTGATTTCACTAGTCATATATTTAGTCATATTTATTCACTATTCACTAATTTCTATCAATTGGTAGTATATTTAGTAAATTTAATTATTAATCGACATCAATTAGTAGTATATTTATTCATTTTAATTAACTAATTTTTGAGGATTTAAACATAAAATATAGAAATACACATCAATCATCAATTGCACACAATAAGATAGCCATTGAGAAGGAAAATTTATTGAAATTTATTAAAAGAAAGGTGTTCTTATAGCTAGACATGTCTAAAATATCTATCTTGCTTGAAAAATGCTTAGAAATAGAGCATTACAAAAAAAAATTCAGTCACAAGACTAAAAATATGAGTTATAATGCACAGAAATGACAAGAAAGAAACTTCTCCAAAAAAAAATTGTAATGATGGAAACACATGCTTGGAGCCCTTCAATGTGAGCACATTCCCCTTTCATCTCTTAAAAATTCTACAATGTGGGCAATCTTCCTAGAGAAAGTTGTAATGTGTAGAATCCAAGAAGGAGAGTGTTGATTGTGTCCCATATATGAAGCTCTCTACTTCAATGCAGTCAACAATAACCTTAGAATCTTTCCTCCTTTATATGCAACATTTCATCTGATATGAGCAATAGGGTGCTACCTTTTTCACCATGAATGAATTTGTGCCTCAATAAAACCAAAAAAAATACTATTAGTCTCAATTTAAAAAGAATAAAAGTGTATTGTATATTGCAAGTTTACAAAATTAAGCCCAAACATAGAAGAAAGATAAATCAATTAAAAAATTGTAGGAGACAAATCATTTCCACAAACATTGGAGAGTTATGCAAAATTGGATAAATTGGCTTGGCAATTGAAGGTAGCAGGGTATTTATAGATTCAATACTTCTACTTAATGTTGTGGAATAGAAGAAAAAAATCATTTATCTATCACCATAATGAAAAATTAACCATTGCATTTGGTTTGTTAAACATAGCCCCTGGTACAACTATTAGAGTTGTTAAGAATTCAAGTATGTTTTGATTTTAACACTACATCTAAATTCATCTCCAAGGTTGTTGCAAGAGAAATTGTTCTGAGAGATGTGAACCATTTACATCATTTTAAACAAGGACATTGGTCTTGTGGAGAATATTGGTGATGCTAAATGAAACAATTTGAAAAGTAGGCGTGCACTATAATAATGTGTACTACATCAGATATCCAATAATAATGAAAGGACGTCCATTAAAGCATAACTGCAGGGATTTTTTTGTCACATGTTGTAGTTACAAGTGCCCTACTAGATATACATGAAAATGTGGAAGCATAGACAAGGCAAGCGAACTGTTTCAAAAAATGCCTAAAATAAATGTGATATCATGGAATGTTTGATTAAAGGTTATGTTCAAAATGGGTTTTTCTAAAAATTCCTTAAATTTTTTTAAGAAAATACAACTAGTGGGTCTAAAGCTCAGCTTGTCAACCTTTGAAAGTGTCCTTCCTACCTGTGTGTGAATTAAAGCTTTGGATGAGGATATGAGCATCCATCAAAAGCATATTTGGAAGTTGATTTTTATCAAATATTATAGTTGCAAGTTCCACTTCAAATCACCAAATCCTTCACAAAACCTTCTACACAACCATTGCAGCACTGGACGGTTGTTTTTGGGCCTTTGCAATGATGTGGCGAAGCACCTTGCATCACTGCGAAGGCCAAACAACAACTGTACAATGTTGTGGTGGTCCTTCTACACAACCACTGCAACACCACATGGTTGTTGTTGGGACTTTACGATGATGCAAGGAAAGCACCCTGCATCACCATAAAGGTCCAACAACAATCATGTGGTGTTGCAGTGGTACTTATGCACAACCACAATAACACAAAATAGTTGTTGTTGGGTCTTCACAGTGATGCACGGTAGTTTCCCCGCATCACTGCGAAGGCCCAACAACAATTGTGAGGTGTTTTGTGGTTGTGCAAAATGTTTTGTGAAGGATTTGGTGATCTAAAGTGGAACTTGCAACTACAGTATCTCATAAAAATACACTTCCAAATATTATTATGCCTTAATGATAAATAATCATTCATATAACTGGTTAGTTTGAAGAAAATTGGGAGATAGCATGAGTGATCATTTAGCAATAACAAATATGACAGCACCTTCCTTGAATGCAAGTGCAATTCAGGAAGTTGGTTCAGACACAAACTTGTCTCAACAAACGATACTTAAGCTTCCTCAAAAATGTGGTGAGTGTGCAAGATTTTCCTCCAAGAGAGTATCAAGGATGATAGACTACCATGGAGCCATGTATCAACCATTTTTTTCTCCTTGTTGGCTACCATAGTAGTTTTTGTTTGTGTATGTTTGCTATTCAAGGGACTCCCAAAATTTAGTTCAATTCCACCATTTATGTGGGAAAACATTGGTTATGGTGCATATTAAAGCTAAGTTGCTTTGTTTGGGATGTTGGTTCTGCATTTTGTGTTGCAAGAAGTTATATTCTATGGTATCAAGTCTCAAATTCTTCTCTCAAACTGTTCCTTGTGACATTGAACGTGCTACATCACATTACACATTCAAGTATAGAAGATGACAATTTATTCCATTAGAAAATTAGGGGAGCCTTCTCATTAGTGGATAAGCTATTGTAAATAGGCCACAAATACTAATACGGGATCTTAAGGAGTGACTTAGGAAGAATGAGAGCATGGTTTTCAACTTTTTAGGGTTCTTGCTATGTGAATATTATCATAAATGTGTATTTTGAAATTGTGGAAAAAAGATGATGTGTATATAATCATAAATATGCCAATGGAAAAGCCAAGTATCCCTTAATAGCTTGCTCTTGTGCTAGATCATAAAATTTTGAAGCAACTTATGGTATTTTACATAGGTTCAAACATTCTTTCTAAGGCTTAGTTTTTGGTGGGCACAAACATTTCATGATGCCCTTCTTCCTAATTGTGGAAAACCATTAGAAAGACACATTTGGGTTGCAAAATATAGGGCACATATACTCTCATTTGTTGCTTCATTTATTTGATATAAGACAAACTGTTGTAAAGAAGATGCTCTCAAAATCACAATAAAATCATTTATTCTATGAAGACTGTTCAGAATCTTCCCATCATAACAATGAACAAAAGCATTAGTCATTAACCTAAAATTTGTAAGAGTTGCATAAAAATTCTACTTTCCCACTCTCTTTTCCATTTTGAATTTTATTCCTAATTTCATCCATGAAGAACTTCCTCAACCTGTAGATCTTGTTGTTAACCTTTACCAAGTGTTGAGGATAACTTTGAGTTTTTACCCAACCAATAAATGAAAATTTTTGGCCCTACTAGATACAATGTGTTGAAAAAATCTTTGAAGTTATTCCAAAAAAGAGTTCTTGAGAGTATAATGCACAATTTTCAATTGACCTTTTTGCATGAATTTCATATCTTTAATTAGCTATTTCAAGCTTGATGACCTTCATCAAGAATGAACAGACTTGTGCTATCTAAAATTAGTTTTCCAATATGCTTAGCCTCTTAAAGAAGGCTCACATTTGTCTCACAATTTAGGTATACAAAGATGTTATATCCAATAACAAGAACACTTGTTCTTATATGCCACTCACAAAGCATCACCAAATGCCTCAATTTTTTCAAATTTTTCCCCATGGTATAGTTAATCTTAGATAGTTTTATAATCTCTTCATGTTCACAATTTCAATTAATTTCATTCCAAAAGGTTCTTGATATGTTTAGCATGTAAATTGGAATGTCAATACTCCACTTCTTGAACTCTCTTTTAGAAGTGGATTATTGACATTCCAATTTAAGAGAAGTATCCATTAAGCTCTCCACCCTAAACCCTCAACCCTCAACCCTTAAACCCTACACCCTCAACCATGAATCCCTCAACCCTTGGTGCAACCACAGTAGGAGGGCTCACAAAGAGAAAAGTCTAAACTGTGTAGAAAGAGTTACACAACAAAAGTAACATAGAATATGGAGGAAAATGCAGATTCAAACATTTTTTATTATCATAAATTCCAATTACAAACTGCTAGCAACATCTAGATTTACATATTGGGCTCACATGCATGATACAACATGCTAAAAAAAATACAATGTTCCTATGTGCTCCTTAATGTAATCTGAAATCCTACATAACTTGCTACTTGTCTACTTGAATACTTTTCTAATGATTAGTAAGAATGATTTATATCATGCCTTGAGATCTAGAATCATCCACATCAGCCAAAGATCATTACAATCCCCGATGAAGGAAATGTAATGTGTGCATGAAATAGGTTGGCCTTAAATTTGAATTTCTCCTCGACGGGTGCATAGGATGAAGTGTGGACCTAAATTATGGTTAGGGAAACTCCATGAAATAATTTGAAACACATTGTAAGGATCTACAAGTTTCAGGAAGGATCCACAAGAGATAAATCTAGCCGTTAGGCCTGAAACTGCTCAAATGCTTTGTTCTAGAAATTGCCACTTAATCCAGAAGCAATAACTTGCCAAAAAATGATCCAATCGACCTAAAATATTGGAATAAGGAAAATGAACATTTCCACGATGCAAATATAGATCCACAGGGTCCAATGAGAAAATATGACAAAATGTTGAATCTGCCAACTTGAACCGAACATGAACTGAAACAAGAACAAATTGAAGTGAAAATATTGATGCAGGATTGCCAAGAATCAAGGATTCCCCTACATTAGACTTATGGGGTTGATTAAAAAGTGAGTCCCTCAAATTTTTGGGGCTAAAGGAAAACCAATATGGTCTACCTCAACCTGAGAAATCTAAGAAGAATCCTCTATTGGTCTACCTTTCCACTTCACAAGATACTCATCGTACTACCTTCCATGCATTATCCTCCCATCTCTGGTATCCAAAAAAAATTCAATCTCATTTGATTATTGGTTAGGAAACTAATTCTCCAATTTTGGTTCATTGTCTTCATTGAATTCTACATCATGGTACTGGTGTAGATCTGCAATGGTGAACATAGGTGATATACCTATGCCATCCAGTAACTCTACTTCATATGCATTTCTTGAATCAAAATTCTTCAAAATCTTACAAGGTCCAAACTTTCTCATCTTGGGCTTATTGTAGGTGTCAACTGGAAATCTTTCCTTCCTCAAATACACCATTGCTTCATCTCCAACTTTGAACTCCTTATGTCTCATCTTTTCATCTACTTTCTCCTTATACTTCTGGTTCTTATCTTCCAATTATTGCTTCACTTGATTATGCATTGTCTTCATATGTTTTGCAAATTCCTCTATTTTTGCACTCCTTTTATCTTCCTTACTAATGTCTCACAAATTTTATATACCTCTAGGATGAACTCTAGTAACAATCTCAAAAGGTGTCTTTTCAATACTCTTGTTCACTGAATTATTGTAAGCAATATTTTCTTGTGCAAGAACTAAATCCCAACTTCTAGTCTTCTCTCTAACCAAACATTTCAGCAAGTTCCCCAAACTCCTATTTACTACCTCTACTTGTCCATCAGTTTGTGGGTGAAAAGTAGAACTGAACTTTAAATTTGTCTTTAACTTCTTCCAAAGTGTCCTCCAAAAGTAACCAACAACCTTTATATCTCTGTTTGAAACAATACTCCTAAGTAATCCATGCAATCTGACTAATTCCTTGAAAAACAAGTCTACTACATGTATTGCATCTTTTGTCTTCTTACAAGGTATGAAATGTGCCATTTTTGAAAATCTATCCACTACCACAAATATAGAATCATTACCTCTTTGTGTCTTTGGAAAACCAAGTATGAAATCCATGTTGATATCTTCCCAAGGTCTCTCTGGAATTGTCAAAGGCTTATACAATCCAACATTCTAGCTATTCCCTTTTGCAACTTGACAAACTCTGCAACTTGACAAACTCTGCAACTTTGCACAAATTTCCTAACATCCTTATGAATCTATGGGCAAAAGCAATTCTTACTTATCAATGCTACTATCTTATCAATTCCAAAGTGTCATGCAAATCCTCCATGTTTTTCTTTCACCAAGCTATCCCTCATTGAAATATGGGGTATACACAACTTACTCCCTCTGAACATCATATCCTCCTAAATTAAATAATCCAACCACTAACTCCTATCCTCCAAGACTGGTTCTTTACAAGCTTTCCAAGGTTCTACAAAATTTGGGTCTTCCTCATACAAGCTCTTCAATTCATCAAAGCCTAATACCTCCACTCTTATCTCAGCCAGTAAATTCCTTCTCCTACTCAAAGCATCAACAACTCTATTTAGCTTTCCATTCCTATGTTTCTAAACAAAAATAACTCTGCAAGAATTCCACCAATCGCATGTATCTTTGATTCAACTTACCTTGATTGTTCAAATACTACAATACCTAATGATTCATATACAACACAAACTCCTTAGGTAACAAGTAATGTCTCCACTTCTTCAAGGCTTGAACTATGGCATAAAAATCCTGGTCATACACTAAATATCTCCTCCTAGCATCATTCAATTTCTCACTTAAATAAGATAATGGTCTTCCTTCTTGACTTAATACTACTCCAATCGCATTTCCACTTGCATCACAATCTACTTTAAATACCTTACTAAAGTTTAGTAAAGCCAACACAGGCTGCTTAGTAACCTTCTATTTTAACAACTCAAAATTTCAGTCTGCTGCAAATGTCCACCTAAAATATTTCTTATCCCCTCTCATTGTTTCTATCATAGGATTACAAATAGAACTAAAATTCCTAATGAACTTTTTGTAGAAACTAGCCTATCCATGAAATTATCTTACCTCTCCAATGCTTTCCAGTGTAGGCCATTCAACAATTGCTCTCACCTTCTCAAGATCCATCTTCAATCCATCCATATATATCAAAAATCCCAAATATACCAATTCTTCCTTCATGAAACTACACTTCTTAATGTTTATCAGCAACTGCACTTCTCTCAATCTCTGCAAAACTTGTCTTATATGCAACAAATGTTCTTCCCTAGTCTTACTGAAAATCAAGATTTCATCCAAATAAAAAATCACAAACTTACCCAAGAATTTCTTCAATATCTCATTCATCAACCTCATGAAAGTACTCATTGCATTTTATAATCCAAAAGGCATCACCAACCACTCATACAATCCTTCATTTGTCTTGAATGTTGTCTTCCACTCATCCCCTTCTTTGATTCTGATATGATGATATCCACTCTTCAAATCTATCTTTATAAAGTATTTAGCTCCACTCAAACAATCCATAATGTCATCCATTCAGAGCTAAGGAAATTAGTACTTCATTGTGATCTTTTTTTATGGCTCTAGAGTTTGTATGCATCCTCCATTCTCCATCCTTCTTAGGTGCTAGCATAACAGGTACTACACAAGGACTTAAGCTTTCTTTGATCAAATACTCTCTCAAAAACTCTTGTACTTGTATATTCTTCTCTTCATTCTCTACTGGTGTCATCTAGTGTGTTGCTTTTTAGGAAAACTAGCTTTGGGAATCAGATCCATGCAATGACTAATACTCCTCATAGGTGGTAATCCATTAGGTACATTATCTGAAATGATCTCCCCATATTCTATCAACAAATCCTTTATCTCCTTCGGTTGTTCTTCTAAATTCTTCAATTCTTTGGCCTTCTTAGGAACCAAGGAATAACACATGTTCTCATGACTCATTCCATCCAAAAATCTCCTTCCAACAACTAAACAAATTCAAGCATTCATACAAACCTCAAGCTTAGGAACATCCTCCAATGGTAATAAAGTCTGCTTCATTCCATTAGAAATAATGGTATATGTGTTCTTCTTTCCATCATGAATAACCTATCTATCATACTACTAAGGTCTTCCCAACAAAACATGGCATACATCCATAGGCATGATATCATGCAAAACTTCATCATGATGATTTCCTATCTTCAATTTCACCAAACATTGTTCACTTACCAATACCTTATACTCATCTTGAATCCATGCTATCTGACAGGGCTTTGGGTGTTTCAATCTTTCCAGCTTTAATTTGGTCACCATTTCTTTAGAAACCAGGTTCTCAAAGCTTCCACTATCAACAATCACTCTACAATATTTACCAGCTACCTTGCATCTGGTCTGAAACAAATTCTTTCTCTAATATATTTCCTGATCCAACTCACTTTGACACAATACTCTTTTGTTCACCAACACTTCTCCCTCTTTTGATTTGTTAGATGATCTGGCATGTTCTTCCTCAACAAATGTTCTTCTACTATTATATGTCCTTATGCTTGTCTCTCCTTGATTACATTCAAATGCTCTATGTCCTTCTCCCAAACACTTGAAAAAAGTTCCCCTGAACACCCTTTTCTCCTATCCTCTATCATCTTTTCTATAACCCTCATTCCTATAACTACCATAACCTCCTCTCTGGTAAGAGTTTCCTTCATTCTTATTGACTTCCTTATCTTTATTATTAAAAGTTCTTCTCTAAAATCTTATGCCTCTTCCCCTCTATTTCTGCTCATGACTAGTTAGCTTCTCTTATGCTTGTAGGGTACATTGATCTCATCCTGTATAGACAGTTTCAAGCCATTCACATATCTAGCTACTTTCTTAACCTCATCCTCTGAATGTCCAGATCTGATATTCAACTTGTAGAACTCCTCAATATACTCTATCACAATTAACTCCTTTTGCTTCAAATTTTGCAACTTCTGAAACAAACTGATCTTATAATCTGCAAGCATAAACTTTGTATTTAACTTATTCACCATCTGATCCCATGATTTTATCTTCTCCTTTCCTCTTCTTTGTCTATCTATCTGCAAATGTTCCCACCAAAGGGATGCATGTCCTTTCAACTTTTTACAAGAAAATTTCACCTTCTTTTCTTCGACAGTACCTTAAAAATAAAAATAATTTCCATCTTTGTTATCCAATCAAGCAATTCATTTGAATCCAACTTACCACTATAATTTGGTGGATTGAAATGTGGTTTGGTATTTACTCTAGTTAGGGCTCTTATGAACCTCTCCTCTCCCTGATCAAGGCTAGGTTGATCTTCTCTTTCCCTTTCTTCCTATTCTTCCACCTCTTCATCACTCACATCATCAATTGATCGGCCTCTCCTTTGGGTCATTTTCATTGCTTCTAATCTTGTAGCAATTCCTCTCAACATCTCCATTATAGTTGGGTCTACATTTCCTTGTGATCCATTTCCTCTACCATTTCTTCTCCCCTCCATCTTTACACAAGTCCTCTATAGTTGTAGGTCGGATCCTTAGTCCACCACCCCACAACAAATCTTCAATAGGACTTCACAAACTCTGATGATCTCTCACATAATGAATCTCACTATGATATCAATCTAGTGCAGCCATGGTAGGAGGGACCTCAAAGAGAATAGCCCAAACCATGTAGAAAGAGTTATACAATAGAATCAACATAGAATATGGAGGAAAATTTAGATTCAAACATTCTTATTATCATAAATAAATTGATTACAAACCACTAGCAACATCCAAGTTTACAGATTGGGCTCATAGGCCTAATACAACATGCTAAAAAGAATACAATGTTCCTATGTGCTCCTTAATGCAAGCTGAAATCTTATATAACTTGCTACTTATCTACTTGATTACATTTCTAATGATTAGTTACAATTATTTATATCATGTCTTGAGATCTAGAATCATCCACTTCAACCAAAGATCATTACAATCCTTGATGAAGGAAATGTAGTGTGTGCATGAAATAGGTTAGCCTTAAATTTGAATTTCTCCTCAATGAGTGAATAGGATGAAGTGTGGACCTAAATTAAGGTCAAGGAAACTCCATGAAACAATTTTAAATGCACCATAAGGATCTACAATTTTTGGGAAGGATCTGTAAGAGATAATTCTAGTTGTTAGGCCCAAAACTACTCTGATGCTTTGTTCTAGAAACTGTCACTTAATTTGGAAGTGATAACTTGCCAGAAAATTATCTAATCAACCTAAAATCTTGGAATAAGGAAAATGAAAATTTTCATGATGCAAATATAGATCCATAAGGTTCGGTGAGCATATATGACAAAATGTTAAATCTTCCAACTTGAACTGAACAAGAACTGAAACAAGAACAAACTGAAATGAAAATATTTTAGGTTGATGTAGGATTGCCAAGAACCAAGGATGTTCCTACATCAACCCTCAACCCTTAAACTCTAATACATCAACCCTCAAACCTTAAAACCTAATCCCTCAATCCTAAGACCCTTAAAACATCAACCCTCTACCCTCTACAATATGTATTAAACCCTAAACCCTCAATGCTTAACCATCTACCCTATACATTTGATACTCAACCATAATCCCTCAACCATATACCCTAAAAACTATATCCTCGACCCTATACCCTCAATGCTCAACCTAAATACCTCAACCCTAAATCCTTAAACCCTAAACCTCATCCATCAACTCTTAAACCCTTAACCCCTCAACCATTAAATGCTTAAACCCTCAACCTGCTACCCTATACATTAAATCCTCTACCCTATACATTGGAACCTCAACCCTAATCCCTCAGCCCCTATCCCTCTCTCTCTATCTATCCATATCACCTCTCTCTCCCTCCCTCTCTCCTACCCTCTCTAATTGTCTATATATACTATCTCCCTCTTTCTATATACCTCTTGCTCAATCAATCCCTACCACTCTCTCCTCTCTCTCTCTCCCTCTCTCCCACTCCCTCTCTCTACCTATCTTTCAAGTCTCTCCATCTCACTCCCCCACACACTCTCAAGTCTCTCCCTCTATCCCTCCCACCCTACCTAGACAACTCTCTCTCTCTCTCTTAAAATTCTCCCTCCCTCTAAATACATACATACATACATGCATATAAGTAGACATACATACATAGATACATACATATATACAAGAATACATACATATGTACATGCAATCTTACATACATATAAGCATACATACATATGTGCATACAATATTATATATATACATATAAGAAGACATGCATACATAAAATCATACATACATACATATAAGAATACATACATATATAATCATACATACATACATATAAGTACACATACATACATAATTGCATACATACATACATACAGTGATGCATACATACATACATGCATGCATACATGTTATACAAGCATACATGCATACAAATATACAAATATATATACATACATTCAATAGACTAGCATTTAACACAAAGAAAGAAATAACATGAGTGTGTTATAACACACTCGCGTTATGTCTTGCTAGATTTTTCTTGGGAACAAATGCATAAAACATGTCAAAACTAAGAAATAATGCGAGAGTGTTATTTCTTTCTTTGGGAATCCCCAAGCCTTGGGCTTGGTATTTTCCTTGGAATACCAACCCAAAGGTTTGAAGTTCCTTCCCAATGTTTGAATACATTTTTTTTCAAATTCTACAATATTTCACATAATCACATTTGTGTTAAGCATTAGGTTTGCACATGTTTCAAGGTTGAACAAATCAAATACCTGGGCAATGTTAGTGTGAATGTCTAATATGAAATTAGCTAACAAGAGACAAACAAACAAGGTTAGTCATGTTATAAATCCAAACAAATCATTCCCTATGAGATTCTCAATCAAGCAAAGACAAGAAAACATGTTGAAAGCATGAAGTAACATCAGATAAAATCATGTAATCCTCTCTAACTTGATCAAACCTTCATCCCATAGGGGGATTAGTGCTCCTTTGATGTGGAAAATAGCCCTTTCCCAATCCCTTTTATAAGCTTCAAGATTGTATATGATTCCAAGTGTATGAGATGATGAAAACAAGCTAAGATATGATGAAAATTGTGTAGATGGGTCATTGCTATGAGTGAAAATTCCTATAATAAACTTGCATAAGATTGTGGGTCAAAATGGATTTGATAAATTCCAATTTCCCTCAAAGATACTATAAAAATTGAATGATTGATGGATGAAATGAGCATAATGACTTTGCATGAGACGATGGATCCATATTCAATAGAGAAAGAATCTACTTATAGGAGAGAAGGGTTGAAGAATGGGAAAATTTGGGCAATGTGGGACTAAAATGAGATTCAATAGCATTGTGAAACTTGTCACAAGGCTAATAAAAGCCATGGAGATATGTGCTCATGCATGTGTGAGCACATATTAGGAGAAGGGATGTGTAAGAGGAGTAAATGCTTAGGTGGCTTCTATAAGAGGGGTGTAAGAGGCTATTGAATGAATATGGTTGAGATGTAAGAGGGACAAGGTGGCATGTAACAGGCCATTTAAGGCAAAGGTGGCTCTTGTAAGAGCATTTAAGACATTTGTAAGAGGATTTAAAAGCCTTTTGGAGGGAAATTAAAGTTGAGGGAATATTCCAAAGAATATGCCTTTGAGAGGAAAATAGGCTAATTAGTTAATTAGAAAAAACTATTGTCATGTGTAACTTGGTTAGTTGATCGTGGGTTTATTTTCCAAAGAATATGCCTTTGAGAGGAAAATAGGCTAATTAGTTAATTAGAAAAAACTATTGTCATGTGTAACTTGGTTAGTTGATCATGGGTTTAGTTTGACCAAGGTTGAGTCAAAAGCTAGAGAAATGGGTAATGAGGATTAGGAGGAGATTAGAATTAATTAATTCAAAATTAAATCAACTCAAGTGGGTTAGGGGCTTGTGACATATGTTAAATAATTTAGATTTATTTAATCAAATGAGAGGACATTGGGATTTTAATTAAATAATTTGATTTATTTAATTAAATTGGATAGACATTAGTGAGAAGAAAGTGAATTAATATGATAAATTTAATTATTTGATTAATAGTAGAAATTGATTAATTTAACTAAATAATAAAGATTATTTAATTAAATGTTTAGAACCAAAGTGATTTAGTAAGGAATGATAATAGTAATCAGATTCATATGTCTAATACCAATTGGGACTATTTTAAGTGTTTACATTTTGCCCCTCTTTGAAGAAAGGTACCTGCCTCATTGGTTCAAAGACTAGCGCTACCAAGATCGAAATTCAAAAAATTTCTATTTTTTTGAATGCCCCACTATTGTCCCAATAGAAGGAATTACACTGTTACATTTCCCCCTCAAGATATCAAGCAGAAACATAATTTTTTTTTATCAAGATCGCGAAAAAGATTCAAGATTAGTTCAACTCAAAGAGGACTAGAAATCTCGGATGTTTGATGTAGATAGATTTGATGATGTATAGAAAATCATCAGAGATGGGTAGCCTCATGTATATTTTGAGATATCACACATATTTTGGATAAAAATGTTAGTAAAGATAGAAGAATAAGAAGAATAAGGTGGAGGGATGAACCCTTGAGTCTAAGTGGATGCAGAAGTCCAACAAGTCCATGAGTCATCGAGAATTTATTAGATATGATGATGAGTGATGATAATTTTCTTATCGAGGGATTGGGACACAAATGACACAACTTTCCTTATGTTTGATAAAACACATAGATATGATGCATCAAGGTATAGACAACCAAGATGGTGTTGTATCTAGTGCAATGGAATTTGACTCGAAAAATATATAGGAGTATTCTTGTTCACACCTAACATATGGAAACCTCACTAGGATGTACTTCATAAGTTTCAAACATCTCAGACCAAAACATGGAAAGGTATAACCTAACAATGTAATAGTCAACAAGTTATCCCAAACACCTTCCATACATACCTAACAAAGCAAGTATTCACCAAGGTTATATTGCAAGAACATCCCACAAGCATAAAAAATGAAAGATAATGATCAATGCCCCATTCCTTTCTCTCTAAATCATAATGATTTTGATAGAAATCATTGAGAGGTCATTGGAATGAGTGCAATAAGATAAATCTCAAGAAAAGATCAAGTGAATAAACAAATCAATGTTCTTCATTCCTCCATCCAAAGGGATGTGTTTTGTTTAGGATAAGTATAAAAAATGATTGCCAAAGATAATGGCCATTATAGGAAGGATGCATCCTAGGAAATGTTAATGGATGGTGTAAAGTTGATAGGTTGTTTGAAAGGTCGATGATATAAGGTTGATTGACATGTTTACTAAAAAGATCAAGAGTTTGATTTTTCATTTAAAAGTTTGTTGTTTTGATTTTGATTTTGTGTTTGAAGTTTGATTTAGTTGATTTTTGTGGTTTTTTTTGTTTATTTTTCCAAAGGACTAAGGTGATGATTGATTTATTATGGATGATTGATTGTCATGGGTGAAGCAAAATGAGATAAATGATTTTTTTCAAATGCTTGGATGTTTTTGAATTTTTTGAAGTTTTAAAAATGTTATTAGGCTTTTTTTAGGTTTTCTAAAATTTATGATTTTTTTTGTGTTCTTGTGTCTTAGGGGCTCATCAATGATGGCCTTGTGTAAATTTAAGCTCAGAGATGATGTAGTTCAGACAACCATATTTTTTACTTTTTTTGACTTTTTGACCTGTTTTGGGATTTTGATATGATTTGAGTTTTTTTGGATTTTTATATGATTTTGATGGTTTGGATATGGATATGTGTGATGATATCAGTGCTATTTTTTGGTTTTTTTGAAAAAAAAGCAAGGGCTGGTTGATCATATTGATGGATTGATGATGATAACATTGTTGAGGATACACAACAATGCAAGGATAGAGTTAAGAAACATGAGGATTGGGAAGGATATCCCAAGAAGATGATGGATTGATTGGATTTGATTAATCAAGATTGTGAAGCTTAGTTTGGAACAAAATTTGTTTGAATGATTTGTTGTGACACCAAAGTGAAAATTAGATGTGATTAATATTGATTGCTTGGATTGATGTTTGATGAAAGATAAAGCTTGATAAGGAACATCTTCTTGTCAAATATGTCATGGGTTTGTGATTTGGATTTTGGCTCACAAATGCTTTGACCAATTTTATTTTACATTTTCCAATGTTTGGATCACCACATAAGTTGGAAGATATAGATCAAGATTTATTCCCCAAGCAAGATGCAAATATATGCCTCTAGTGTCTAGAAATGTATGGAATACCATGGGTGGATTCTTGGATAGGTGTATGGATGGATGGATATGGTAAGCACAAAAAGAATGCCAAGGATTATCTCATGATAAGATAAGGTGTTCAAACAAAGGATGCTTATTTGGATTGTGCTTCATGGCTTAGATAATTGTTGTGCAATTTTTGCACACATGCCCCACTAGAGGTAGGGACCCTCTTTTGCTTGTTTGGTTTAGTTGTTTTCCTTAGGTTCTTAACCTTTTCCCCTTAATGGAAAGGCTCTTAGTTTTGGTCTTGATTCACCTAGGTACTTAAAGTCTTATTTGCACTCATGGTGTCTTTTTGCAA
Source organism: Sequoia sempervirens (assembly GCA_007258455.2). Lineage (NCBI taxonomy): Eukaryota > Viridiplantae > Streptophyta > Pinopsida > Cupressales > Cupressaceae > Sequoia > Sequoia sempervirens. The sequence goes on from VDFB02271358.1 coordinate 1,059,418,157, forward strand.
CATTATGATGTCATGCTTACTCTTTAAAAGATGACCCCAATCCCAAATTCTATCTAAAGGGGAAAAAAAATTTAAGTATGGAGAAATTTTGGTAAATCCAAGGTAGCTCATATTACTTGAACCTCAATTCGACTAGAAAATATAAGCTACCTCAGATTTCCCAGGTATGAGGTCATTTTGCATACCTGAGTCTTTGAAGGTGTCATTTCATGCATTTATTGTGCACTTTAATGTGCGAAAAGGAGGATATAAGTAATGATTAAGATGTCTTTGGGGGACATTCCTACATTGTGCTCATTTGAGTTTAAGAGAGGTCGCTTCCACCTTGCATGTTGATTAAAGCTCCAGAGTCAGGATTGTTTTCTCGGATCATTACTCTAGGGTTATTAAAAGTCTCCATTGCATACTTTCTTCTTGCATGTCACTCCAAGGTTGGTTTTCCAGCTTCTCTTTGGTGATTTCAATGCATCTCATTCTTGATTGTTGATGTCTTGTGGTGTGTGCTTCAATCATCAAGTTAGGGTTTTTGTATTGGCTTGTTTCTTGTTTCTCCATTTAGGGTTTCTCTTCTTTAAATATATAATCCATAAGGGTTTGTTGTTGAATATCTTTAAGATAGATTGGGATGATTTGGTGTGTTGAAAATATTTAAAATTTTTCCTTTGCATTGGATTTACATGATTGATAATGGATTTATTAGTGTCACCCTATTGTAAAAGTTAGTTTGAAACCCTAGTTTTGTGAAAACCAAGTTAGATTGAAATGATGAATGAAATGATGGATGAAGTAAATAGGGTTAATGGATTCTAATGTAAAATTAATGATTTGAAGCACTGAGGGAAATGAAAATAATAATCATCAAATTAACTAAACACTTATCAAAATTATGAGTCTAGGCAAAACACTTAGAAATTTTGAGGTAAATCGAATTTTCTAAGCCTTAATCCAATCGAAAAATCTAAGCCCCATCATATTTTCCATATCCATTTCATGGATAAAATCCCAAATTCTGAAATAATAAAGGCCTTAACACTTAGAATCTTAACTTACATTTGGTGATTCCAAGCTAGCTCATATTCACCGAATCCCAGTCCAACCGAAGAATCTGAGCCCCTAAAAAATACCCGAACTTCATGAACTTTCAACTATCTGATGCATGTGATGAATTGGGCCTTGATGAAATGATGTGCTATGTGATTTCAAAGTAACTAATGCTTACTTATGCTTTATTATGACAAAGAATTCCCATTTCATGAAGATGACTTGTGATTATGAATCAAAATGATTATGATGAGAAAAGCTCGGTAAATATGAGCTCCCTCATATTTTCTAACCTTTCTCCTTTGGCTTTAAATTTCAAATATTCATGGAAATTTAGTCTACATATGGGTTACAAGGTATTTATTGTTGGAATTTGATCAATTTGATGAAATTCACTTACATGTCTTGTATAATCTGATAATGAGATCTTGTGTAATGTATTGACTACCTTGCATTTTCATTAGGGTTTATATTATCATTATGTTTCAATGGCATTGTTTTAGCATACATTATTACTTCATATAATTAATGCAATGTGTTATTTTGTTATTTTCATTTGGGTGATAATGGTCTTTTCTAATAGATGTGAGCAGAATTGAGTCTTGACATAAATCAAAGGTTGCTTTGGTACAAGAGGAGGTGAGAAGAAGAGTTGAAAGGATGAAATATGATTTCAAGGGAATATGGCTAGAGTCAGTGATTGCTTCTACCTGGTCAAAGATTGCAGACACAAATATGGGGCATGTGGACTATGATTATTTTCAACAAAGGATGTATGGAAATGCACCAACTCAATTGGCTTAGATCCTCACTCCCACTAGTTTGACTCAAGCGGTAGGGTTCCCTCCAACACAATTGTGCCCTGATTTGGTTTTGGAATGTGCAAGGAATTGTGACTCCAACACAAGGATTATAATTGGACCACAAGGAAGAGTCATGGAAAATATCACTGAGGAGTCTATTGTAGAGGTGATTAATATTGTCTCACATCGCAAGCTTATTGAGGAGATAAATATTGGGGAAGAAATAAATTTGTATGATGAAGACCCCAATAAAGCCTTGGAAATAATGAAAAACTCTTGGATACTAAAGCCAAAGCCACACTATTCTAAGTTTCCTAAATAATTGCATAGAATTGATTTTAAGATGGAGTACCATGATGTTATAACTCTCCTGAGTAGGGTAATGAGAGTAGAAGAGGCTCACATTTTCCACAATTGGATGTTCTACCCCATCACACATATCATGGCTCGAAAGCATTATTATTTGGCTAGAATCATAAGCAACAAATTAGATTCCCAATTAAGAAGTGTGCAAGAGACCAATAGATTTACAATGGCTTCATTTCTTTTCTACATCTCGGAAAGAAAAACAAAGTATAAAGGTCTCAGTTGCAAAGGGACTATAGGGAAGGACAAGATATGGGACATATACCCACAACTACAACATAAAACAACCAATTATAGGAGAGCAAACAATGCATCTTTCATGTACATTCCTAGGTTGTTGCAGGATGCTCTCCATGTCAGGGTTTCTTCTGATGCCATGGACTTGATCAAATAGTATGGTCAATGGTTTATTCAATTTCAAAGATTCATATACATTTGAATACAAGGTTCTCCTATTATTCCTCTCAGACTTCCAAGATACCCTACTAATAAGCTCATGATGCTAGAGTTGACAAGGAAGATGATGGCATTTGAGGAAATTTTGCAAAAGGATTTACACAAGAAGGGGATAGGAGCAAAATTCCCACTAAGAATTGGTACTCTAGAAATCTTCCCATCTATCCAAAGTGCTCAATAATTAGGGAAAGAAATGGCCCAATTTGAATTATACTCTCATACCAACAGGGATAACTTTGATCCCTATGGCAAGGCATAGAAACATGCCAATAGAGAATTCAAACATAAAGATCATATTGAGGACTATTGGGCCAATTGTCGGGATGAATTTGAAATTATAAGAAGGATTTCTAAGTTTCTATTGAATTTGATCAGATTATACAAATTTGCAAAGGTACCAGATCAATTCCAAGATGATGATACAAACTTTATCCAACACCATGATTTTTAACCTTATAGGAATAAACCCTTTCCTCCAATTAATTAGTCAAAAGAGGAAATAATATACTTAGATCAAATCACAGAGCCAGTAAAGAAACATTCCATGCTATGGGTGAGGCGTAAGGTGTTAGAGTTAGAAGTTGATGGCATCAAATTCACATATGACTTGATGGGAGATTTGGAATCCCAATCTGAGGAAGAGGCTGAAGCTGATAAAGGTGATGATACTATTGAGCCTCATGATGAGAATGTTCAAGAGGAGGAAATGCCTCTAATATTGAAAAGAAATACAAGGAGCCAGACTCAAGTCAAATAGACTAAGAAATAATCTCTTAAGACAAAGAAGGCTTCCAAGGTCAATACTGCTACTAAAGAGGTGGAGGCCTCACAACCTATGAAGAAGAGGAAATTAGTTACAAAAGGCCAAAAGGTTGCCAAAGCAAGAAAGGTTAGCACTTCCACTAATGCCCCCTCCTCAGTAAAATTTGTTGATGTGGAAAGTTCAGGGGAAAACCACAAGTGTATGTTAGGATAAATTCTCCCAAGCATAACACATCCCCAATGATTGAGACAAAGACTGCAAAAAAAGAAGTGCAAATTGAAGAGGCACCTACAAATGATAGTGCCATGAGAGTAGTTCTAGGAAATAATTCTCCCATTTCTTTTCCTCCTCATAATGTTCAAGTTTCATAAGAAGTATTCCATGAAGGGGGAAACATATCAATTGATCCTGAGGGGCATGAATCTGAAGATGAGGATATTTCTACTCCTAAGAGTAGAGAATGGAGAAAGTTTGTGCAAGAGATTGGAAAATCTACCTCTAGGGCACAAATGAAATACATAGAGTCAAAAGTAACTCAAGAGAGGTCATCTAAATCAATGTCTCCAAAGAAAGAAGTGATTAATGAATAGGAGGATTATCCTGAGGTAGAAAAGAATGTGGAAGAGGTTGTTGATAGTGCAGATCAAGATAAGGGTGAACATGAAGTTCCTTCCATAGATTTGGAAACAAAACAACCTACTGTCCTAGAATGGCTATAGAAAAGGCTTAGCAAGAAACCAATAAATGTCCAAGAAGAAACTCCTAGCTGGGATAAATTACTAGAACAATGGGGACAACCCAAGCAAAGGAAGAGGGCTAGAACAATTTCAAAATTGTCCAGAGATGAATTCAATAATAGGATTGTTCATGTAGTTGTCCTTGCTAAAAAAAATTTAAAAGATGAGGTGAGACTTGTTGATTACAAAGTGAAAACTATTAATTTGGGCCCATCTACCAAAGAGCAGGAAAAGAAGAATTTCAAGAATCCTCCCAAGCCATTCTAAGAAGGCTTGATAAAGAAATAGAGGAAAAGGAGAAGCTATAGAAGCAGCTAAATGATGTTTACAAATATGTCTAGCACCTAATGAAGACTCTACAAATTGCTATTGATGGTAGTTCTTTAATCCCAAAAGGGTTGTTACCCAAGGAGGCTATGTTAGAGATAGAGAAGTTGAAATCTTCAGTGAAAAATACTCATGAATGGCTTCAAGAAGTCATCAAAAGAGGTGATGAATCAATTGAGCATATGTTTGGTATTCATACTAAGGCTACTGAATTCCTTGAAGAAACCTACCAATTTGTTGCAAATTGCAATAAAATTGATGAATCAACTATGGAAGAGTTGAAGAAGATCTTCTAGGTGCCTAAGGAAGAATTGGACAAGAAGAATATTTTCACTTCTAATGATATTGCTAAGGTGATGGAATGGATTGAAGCATGGAATTACAAAAAAGAGCTCCTCTTTAAATCCTTGAAGAAGATAGTTAAATTGAAGGGGAAAGTGAAAGAAATATATGATAGCTACATCACTTTTTTGGAAATCATGACTAGGAGGAGAAAGTTTGGTCAGAAGAACATGAACATTGGTAGATTATAAGCATGGTGGCATGAGATTTATGCTCCTTCTGATAGTGCAACAGTTGCCAAAGATCATTTGGAGGATGCAACTATCTATATTTCAAAGTTGGACAAGTATCATGAGTTACAGGTAGAATGGGATAAAGCAATGCCCAAATATGTTGATGAATTAAAGACTCATAAAATAAGAATTAAATTTATTCCCACTCCAGATCCAACAAATGTAAAGGAAATATTAGAAAAGGTTAAAGAGTTTTCCAACAGGATAGAAGCCAATAAAGCAGGAGAAAATAGCCAATTAGAAGCCACCTAGGATAATGTGCCATTCATGTGACTTCCATCCAAAGAAGGATGACCTAGGAGTTTATGCTAGCTAGATAATGATTCTAGAAGGGTCTAGGCTGGCATAGACATTGTTTTATGATATTAAATGTAATTTTACTTTTTATAAAACTCTCTAGGCTGACTTGTTTGGCCGACCTATTTTTGTAACCCTAATTCTAATTTGACCTAATGTAATTTCTCTATAAATTAAAGCCCCAACTTCATTTGAATTGGTTAGACATAGTTAGAATAGTTAGAACTGAGCAAGGAGTGATTATTTTCTAAGATCAAGTGTTAGAACATTGAGGATACGTGAATTGTTGCAAATTTTGGGTGATTCAATATAATTAAAGACATTGTTCTTTGGTGCTCTTTCTTGTGTTGCTCAAATTGTGTGGTTCTTGTTTCAAGATATTTGATAAATTGCTTTGAAGTTGTGGTTGCATGTTAGATTTTAGATTTAGTAAGATTTAATTGTGTTAATGGTTTAATATTTGAAGTGTTTGAGCAATCCTTGGTCCATACTTTTAGTAGCTTATTGATTGTAAGTTGTTGTGTCAAGTTAGCCTGGGCCTAAAATTGTGTGTTGAGTACAATTGTGGGTATTTATTCATTTAAATTATAAAATAAATTTCATTTGTGTGAATGCTCCATGATCTAAAAATATTTTTTTTCCTTAGAATATTGCACTATTTATGTGAGATTACAGATTTAATCTAGGTTAAGCAGGAATTAGCTTTGAAGGACTGGTCCACTTTGGATATTGGATTGTTGCACAATTGGTCTTAGGTTTAGTTTTAGAAATCTCTTTAAACCCTTTTTATTTTGCTAATTCTTTTAAAATTTGGGTTAGTTTTAGGATTAAAAATATCAACATATTGCAAGATTTGATGAGTTTGAAGTTTCTAGCATTTGTTTTGTAAGGCCCTTTGTGATTACCAACATTTTCACATTATCACTAAGTTGTTTCTGCATTGTCAAAATCTGACATTAGAGACCTTGGGGTTATCTCTAGAGGCTTACTAATAGAGATTTACCTTTCAAAAGAGATAGGATGCTTGTATTATGTCTAAGTTGTTGTGTAGAAAACACCATCAACAATAATGTTGGGTAGAATAGGATCAATGAAAATGACTCATGTCAAGATGTTTACCATAAGCAAGTGTAAAGTGTACAGCAATTCTTTTTCAAGATCAATATAATTTGGAAGATGGATGTAGATGGATAAAAATGGATTATATAAATGGTTCATGGATGAATGGATTTATTATGGATAAGATGGATGGAATGTTGAGTTTATTATGGATGAGATAAGATGCTTCAACCTAAACTAGCGTGCATAGATGCCTGATTCCACACATGATGTATGTTTTCTAGGTTTTCATCATGGTACTTTCCCAAAGTGCCACCATAGTGGTTTTCACTTGAGGAAGATTTTTATCTTTACTATTTCCATGATTTTTTTTATTTTTTTTATTTTTTTGTGAAAGATTTTAAGTTCATGCCAAACCACCTAGTGGTGTCAATGTAGATGCTTATGTCATAATGTTCCATCGATATCATGCTTGAAGAAGTTTCTTTATTAAGATACGTGCACTTGAATGAAACTTTTGAGATTCTTGATCTACTTTGTTGATACCAAAGTTAATTCTATCTTTGTGCACAAATCATGATAGAGTGCCTTCTAAATCCTTATGATGAAGAGTTGTTTCCAATACATGGCCAATGTGAGAATTGGATATCATGCATTTAAAATGGATGATGAAGTGTGTTTAGGAATAGAAGATGGATTGGTTGATAATTTGGAACCTATAACTCTCCAAACTTGGGAAAATAAGCAATGATGGGTGAATATAGAAATGTACATGGAATTAGGACCAACTACTTGATATACATTATATGTTGCTTGAGAAACCTACTTTTTTGTTTGTGGATGTCTTTGATGGAGATATTTCCATTTTTTATATTTCCCCATAGTTTCTTTGACTGATGGAGTTTGATAAGGATGATCTACCTTTGTATTTTTTGGTATCCATGTGTATTTAATTTGTCCATTATGTTTCACAACTTATTTTTCTTTGATAGCTTTATTTGTGCTTTAATTCAAATCTTTATTTTGATGTTGGTCCCAATTCATGGATGGGGTGATGGGTGGATGAAGATTCGTGATTTGGCTAGTTGTAGCATTGAAATTGGTTTTATTATAAGGATTCTTCATGCTCCCTATGTTGATCTTTTCTTGAGACATAGTTTCCCCTAGTATTGTGGAAGTAGTACCTTCATGCTTTGATTCTGCCTATTTTGAGATGTCATGTTTAACAAGCATTCTCTAATAAATGACTACATATGTTGTTATTTCAATTTGTTGCTCTGATCACTTTGAATATCTTTTTTGGTACGACCCATTTCCTTGAGTGGATAATGTTGGATACCTTCATACATGATGTTCTCAATTTGAATTTGGGATTTATTTGATCCTGATTTTGACAACTCATCCTAACTGTAGGAATCAATAACCTCATGTTCTTGTGTAATAATGTCAAGAGTAAAGGAATCTTGATCTAAATGAAGATCATCTATGTGGCCATCCAAAGAAATCATCTCATGGGTAGATGAAGGAGTATGTGCTATATGGATGTGGTCGTCATTTTTGACATATTGTATAGATTTTAGAATTCCCATTAGATCATTGTAGCATCTTGGAGATATAGATTCTCAATCTTGATTAATTTTGGGATTGCTTTGGACATGATTTGGATCAAGTTCTTGGCATGGGTCAATTTCAAAGGATGGATATTTTACAAAGTGTTCTTGGATATCTTTATTAGGCATGGGAAGTGGTTCAATATCCTCTTTATCTTTGAGTGGATTTAGATCAAGTGTTGAGTTGAGAATTCCTTCAATATATACAACCATGAGGTCAAAGGATTCCAATATTTCTTGGAAAGGAGGATTTCTAGAATTTGGTGAAAGATGTTGGTCATGATTTGGAATAAATTCAATAGATATGTCCTCTAACTCATTAGGTGATGTAGAGATATTTTCAACATGATCATTGGTGGATGGATCTTGGATTATGCCAATAGGATCAAATAGTGTTAATACTCCTTGAAATAGATCATTGTTGTATATTGTTGAGGGGTTTTGATCATGATTAAAAATTGACTCTTGATGTATGTTGATTTGATTATTGGATGAGGTAGAAACATATCCATGGTTCTCACTAATGGATAGATCTTAATCATTATCCTCAATAGTTGTGGTGGAGAGATTGAAACTACTATCATTAGTGGTTGAATCTTGATCATTGTCCTCAATAGTTATTTTTCTTTGATCAAGAAGGTCTTGGATGAGATTTTTGAGTCAAATACAATTTGATATTTTATGAATATTTTCTCTATGATACTCACAATAAGCTCTACCCTTATTCCAAGGGAAGTTTATGATAGAGTTGAAAGCATTTACTTTTGGAAGAGTGGTGAGTTTTGCATTAACTAGCTTGTGTAATGTGGATTCAATTGGCTCTCCCAAAGGAGTGTATTCACATTTTCTATCTTGTGAGGTTTGTGCTTGTTGAGAAGACTCTTGTCATGATTGATCTTGTTGTTGAGGTTGTTGATTTTGATATTCAACTTCTTAATATTGAATATTTTGTTCTTGATGTGGTTGGGGACTCAACTCAATGTTTTGATCACATGGTTTAACTAATTGGGAAGTGTAGATTTTGGGGTGGAGATGTCCCTTGGAACAATCAATCAACTATTTTGGTAAGCAAAGTAATTTGATGTCAAAAAAATTGATCTTGATTTGATTTTGACACCCTTGATATAGTTGATTTGATTGTTGGTCAACCATTTTTGGAATATACACCTGGGGTATTTGTATGGGATCATGCACAAATTGATTTTGGATAATTTTTTGATTTGTGATGATGTTTATATTTTCCATTATACATTAACATTGAACATTGTTGTGGTTTTGAAACACATTTATTTGATTTAGGTAACCTTTATTTTGCATGGTGTTACCTTGATTTAGATCAATGTATTGAGTTTTCAATATATTGCTTGAATTTTGAACAATCTTGGTGTGATTAAAAAACGTATCTATCGCATAGTTCACCAAGTTGGGATTTGATATGTTCATGTTTGGTAAGTTTTCACTTGGTATATTCATATTTGGAATGTATTGATTGGATGGGATAATGTTGTTTTGTTGAAGACTCATGTATTGATCATTTGATTAATAGATTTGTAGGTTTTGAATTTGATTCAAATCTACCATAGGGAAAGGTATTCCAAAATTTAGATTGGGAATACTCACATTTGTTGTATCATTGAGGTTTGTAGGATATAATGATCCCATGTGTGAATTGTATAAATGTGAGTTTTGATAATAAATTAGTATTGTAAGGCTTTGATAGTTTGGTTGATTTAGAACACTCATGATGTATGAATCAAGTTTATATTCCATGTTCTTCTTGTGTTTTGACCTTGTTTGGACCATAAAATTGGGATCAAATTTTAGGAATATGTGGAATGAACCTTGAACCCCTTGGGTTGATCTAAATTTTAGGTACAAAAAGAAATTCTAGGATGTGTTTTAGGATCAAATGATCTGATGAAATGGAAAATGAGGGTTTGAATGACATGGATGTTTGAACTTTGAGAACTTTGGATCAAGACTAGACTTTAGGATTTTTGGTTTTGAATTTTTTGTTTTGGATAATGAACTTGTAAACCCTAAGATGTAGATGTGATCTTAGGATGAACTTGTCCAAAATGGGGTGCTCATTTAACCAAGTGTGTGATAAAGGATTCATTCCCACACACCTAACTAAACACGATGGTTTTGATTTGATTAAAGGATGTATCCAAGTCTAAAATAATGATGTTTTCCAAAGCTCTAGAAATTTGTTTGTGAGATGGATTTTGATAAATGTTTTGAGGATGTATGAAGGTGTTTGTTTTGACCCAAGATGAACCTAGGAGAACTTTTTTCACAAGACCATGGTGTTGAAGAACATGCTTGAACTAACTCAATCCAAAAGACCAATGTCAACTTAAATGAGGGGTTCATATTGAGCATACATGTCTAGATCATTCATTGAAATGTGTCTATAAAAATTCCTTCCCAAGATGTTCCTATTATGGTAGAGTGCTACAAGGTGTTTCTTAACAGACTTTTGACTATGACGCCTAAGTTTAAACTAATGAAATGTGGACTTTCCTTTTGGAATTTTGACCTTGTGAGAAATCATGAAGACAAACACATGTGTGGGGTTCAGTTGTGTTTTTATCTTGATTAATGAATTATTTTTACCACATCAACTTGTCTTGCTTACATTTCAAACTAAATTTCTATGTCTAAGCTCCTTTTCATTCCACAAGGTCCATTATATGAAAATAAAAGAGCTAAGGCCATAGTTTCCCTAGGTTGACTTTGAAGAGAGTGAATTGAGATATGATCCAAAGTATTTAGAAGCCTTTAAGGATGAGATCATCAGGGAAAATCAATAATAATTGGACTCTTCAAAGTTATTCACTCTTTTCAAAGGGTTTGAAACATTATTAATTATTAAATGTTTGTTTCAATGTTTTGGAACCAAGTAATGTGTTCAAATAACTTGCAAAATGAACAACTCTAGGCTGAAGAGATACTACTTGATGAGTCCTCACTCATATTACTCCAAACACTAAGACAAAGTGAACAACTAGAGATTTGGTGGAGCTAGCTCCTCCTTGCATGACACAAACTTCTCAGGTGCACCAAATCTCAAATCTTGAAGGATTTTTCTATTTCTACAATGAATAGTGGAATGTTGGCTAGCTTCAGAATGACTGTGTTCCTACACCAACAAGCATAAGGATTTTTGGTCACTAAAACAAGTTGGTTCTTAGTTTAGATATTTAGGATAAAACACTGGTTCCATACACGCAGCAAGATTAGCTCAATTAAGAGGCCTCCCAGTCCCTTCCTAAGAATAGATTTTAATGCATCACATAGATACTAGGGGTGGCACTTGTTAGTATGGGACAACCACGCCATCTAGTTGATGACTTTCATCACCACTGTTTCATTTATATAGTAGATCAAATATGAAAGCACCACTTTGGGTCATTCCCTCTCTCAAGTTGGGAGGTGGGCCCTTCTAAAGGTAACACTTTGACATGAAAACAAATGCGAAAAAAGAATCAAGATTTTTTTCGTCACCCAAGATCACTAAAAAGCACGAGGAGAGAGGATACACACCTTAAATTCACAAAAACAAGAAAGTAATACTTTGAGTGTTTCTCTTCACCCAAGATCACACAAAGCACAAGGGGAGAGGATACATACTCAAAGTGTGTTAAGGAAAAGATCACATAATTCAAGCACTTGTTTGTTTTAACCTTCAAAGCAATGGTGAATTCATTTTAAGCACCAAACTAAGTGAGTTTTCCTTGTTCAATTTTAATCCCTCATTACAATGATCAAGTAAGTTTGTATGTTCAATTTTATCCAACTTGAAAGGCTTAAGTCAATGATTAATTTTAAGTCCAAAGTAATGCTAGTTGATCCTAGAACAATAAATGAAAAGTAGAATTAGAAATCCCAAGCTATTATAGTGAGCATTAAAAAATGCTTTTAGTTTTCCAAGTTGAAATCCCTCTTCAATTTGTAAAGGTAGCTCTGAAATCAAAAGCAACACTTTGGTGAAAAGAAAAAGTGGTTCTCTATAGCAAACAAAGAGTGCAAAAGCGAAACAACAGAAGAAAAAGTGACATTGAATTAGAAGTGATGTTTTGGTTGGAATTTTGAATTTAACAATTTGGCCGAGAAGATAGAGGTGACACTTCTACAAAAGATGATGAGGCAGAGTGTTCAAAAGCAATGTGACATGGTGAGGGCGGTGCTATATGTAGAAGCAATGTTGTACTAATAGTAAAAGGCAACATTGTAAACAAAGGTGGTGCTTTGTGGACCTAAGGGTAGCGTCGCCTTCCTATAGCTACAAAAAACATCAATTTTGAGCAAAACTATCAAGTTTTAAAAAGGTTAGCCCTCCTTCTAGCACCAAAATGTGAATGACTAATCTATAATTAAATAATAAGAGAAAAAAAACAAGGTTAATCATGTTAGAAATCTAAACGCAAAATTCCCTATAATATTCTCAATCAAACAAAGACAAGAAAACATGTTGAAAACATGAAATAACACAAGATAAAAGCATGTAATGCTATCTAACTTAATCAAACCTTCATCCCATAGGGGGGTTGGTGTTCCTTCGATGTGGAAAGTAGCCCTTTCCCAATCCATTTGATAAGCTTGGAGATTTTAGATGATTCCAAGTGTATGAGTTGATGAAAAAAAGCTAAGATGTGATGAAAATTGTGTACATGGGTGATTGCTAGGAGTGAAAATTCTAATAATAAACTTGCATGAGATTGTGGATCAAAATGGATTTGATAAATGTCAATCACCCTTAAAGATAGTGATAACAATTCGATGATTGATGGATGAAATGAGCATAATGACTATGCATGAGATGATAAATCCATATTTAATAGAGAAAGCCTCTACTTATAGGAGAGAAGGGTTGAAGAATGGGAAAATTTGAGCAATGTGGGACTAAAATGAGATTCAATAGCATTGTGACACTTTTCGCAAGGCTAATGAAAGCCATAGAGATATGTGCTCACACATGTGTGAGCACATCTTGGGAGAAGGGATGTATAAGAGGAGTAAATGCTTAGGTGGCTTGTGTAAGAGGGGTGTAAGAGGATATTGAGTGAATGTGGTTGAGATGTAAGAGGTACAAGATGACACGTAATAGTCCATTTAAGGAAAAGGTGGCTCTTGTAAGAGCATTTAAGACCTTTTTAAGAGGCTTTAAAAGCCTTTTGGAGGGAAATTCAAGTTGAGGGAATATTCCAAAGAATATTTCTTTGAGATAAAAATAGTCTAATTAGTTAATTAGAAGAAATTGTTTTCATGTGCAACTTGGTTAGTTGAACATGGGTTTAGTTTGACCAAGGTGAGTCAAAAGCTAGAAAAATGGGTAATGAGGATTGGGAGGAGATTAGAATTAAATCAACTCAAGTGGGTTAGGGGCTTGTAACATTTGTTAAATAATTTATAATTAGTTAATCAAATGAGAGGACATTGGGATTTTAATTAAATAATTTGATTTATTTAATTAAATGGGATAGACATTAGAAAGAAGAAATTGAATTAATACGATAAATTTAATGATTTGATTAATTGTAGAAATTGATGAATTTAACTAAATAATACAAATTATTTAATTAAATGGTTAGAATCGAAGTGATTTAGGAAGGAACGATGTTAGTAATTAGATTCAAATGTGTAATACCAATCAGGAATATTTTGAGTGTCTACAGTTAGGCTCTCTCTTAGCTATCTAACAATGTAATTTTTTTCATATTTTGACAATGTTAAGCATTTGATCTATAATTTATTTTGTTTGTGTGTCTATTTTTTGGAAAAAACCAGTGTTTGGTATTTTCTTCATTATAAATTAACCATTCATCAAAATTTCAAATAAATTACATTTTTAGAAACTAGACTCCATTCTACACATATTAAAAAGATGATTTTCAATTAGTTTTCAAAATTTATAGGGGTAGCATGGCCAAATTTCATATTTCAAGAAGTTTCCACTTTGAAAATTAGTAAAAATTCAAATATTCAATAAAACATTATCAAAAAATCAAGCATAAACTGCATACTGTTAGCTAATTTATCATCGAAGCAATTTAAAAATACTAAAAAAAAGTTAACCTTTTGAGGGAGCCACAAAAGTTGCGATGTTATGTTTTTTTGACAAAAATAACACCAATTTTTGTGGCCCCCTCTTTTGAACCCCTTAATCCCAACCATTTTTTAAAAAAATAGTAGTTTGGAAAGTAGACTCGAAGCACTACGATCCTTGTTTTTGTTGCATCTCAAAATTTTGAGTGTAACTATCCTCAATTTCATGTCCAAGGTCAATATTTATCAATTTCAAAACAAAGTGACCACTTAAGCCCCCCTTTTTCCCCCCTATCTTTTTGCACTTACCCTGATGTAACATCATCAACCATAAGTGCAATTAGGTCCCTTTATAATAGTAATAACTCAATTGGAAGGACCAATACATATTTTTAATATTAGATGAGTATATGATGCCAAGAAATGGAAAAAATAAGAAATGAATAATCTCTAAGTATGAGAGAAAATTTAAGGTATATGCATCAAAAATAGAGAAATGGTTGCAAGTATTTAGGCTAAAAAATAAACAAGTTAGAAGATGCTTGGATTTTTTTACACTATATTAGTGTTTTATAAAGTGTTCATTACTCATAATGACACATAAGACACTATACATTGGACCCTCAACCCTCTACCATCGACCTTAAACTAGATCAACCCTAAACCCTTAAACCCTCTACCCTCTACCCTTAACCAAATACCCTCTACCCTCAACCCTATACCCTCTACCCTTAAACCATTAAACCCTTAAACTCTCTACCATCAACATTAAACCCTCGATCCTCAACCCTCAACCCTTAAAACCTAAACCCTTAAACCCTATACCCTCTACCCTCAACCCAATACTCTCTACCCTCTACCTTAATCCCTCAATCCTCAACCCTTAAACTCTCAACCCTATACCCTCAATTATCAACCATCTACCCTATACATTGGATCCTTGACCCTAATCTCTCTGTGTCCTTCCCTCCTCTTCTCTCCTCCTCTCTATCTCACTCGTCCCTCCATCTCTCCCTCCATTTCTCCCTCTCCACCTTAATCCCTCAACCCTATACCCTCAACCCTCAATCCCTAAACCCTCAAATTTCAACCCTTAATCCCTCAACCCTTAAACCATGATCCCTCAACCATCAACCCTTAAACCCTAATTCCTAAACCCTTAAGCCCTTAAACCTTCAACCCTCTACCCTCTACACTATACATTAAACCATGAACCCTCAATTCTGAACCATCTACCCTATACATTGGATCCTCAACCATATACCCTAAAACCTATATACTAAACCCTATACCCTCAACCCTAATCCATCAACCCTAAACCCTTAAACCCTAAACCTCATCCCTCAACTCTTAAACCCTTAAACCCTTAACCCTTAACCCTTCGACCATTAAAATATTAAACCCTCTACCCTATACATTGGAACCTTAACCCTAATCCTCAACCCTATAGGTCCTCAACCCCTATCCCTCTCTCTATCTATCAATCTTACCTATCTCTCCCTCCATAAACCTTTAAACTCTCTACCATGATCCCTCAACCCTATACCCTCAAATATTAAACCCTTACATTTTCAACCCTTAACCCTTAATCCTAAACCCTCAACCCTCTACCCTAAACCCTAAATCCTAAACCCTAATCCCTCAAACGTAATCCCTCAACCCTTAAACCCTTAAACCCTCTACCCTAAACCCTCAACCCATAATCCCTAAACCCTTACTCCCTTAACCCTAATCCCTAAATCCCCAATCCTTAAACCCTAATCCCTCAACCCTAATCCCTCAACCCTATACCCTTAACCCTCTACCCTCAACCTTAAACCCTCAACCATTAAAACTTAAACCCTTAAATACTCTACCCTCTACCCTCAACCCAATACCCTCTACCCTCTACCCTAATCCCTCAACCCTATACCCTCAACCTTTACACCCTTAAACCCAAGTAAACTCTCTACCCTAATACCTCAACCCTCAACCCTTAATCCCTAAAACCTTAAACCATATACCCTCTACCCTCTACCCTCTACCCTATACTTTATACCCTATACATTAAACACTCAACCCTCAATTATCAACCCTCAACCATCAACTGTTAAACCCTAAACCCTCAACCCATATACCCTCTACCCTATATTGT
Organism: Sequoia sempervirens; assembly: GCA_007258455.2. NCBI lineage: Eukaryota > Viridiplantae > Streptophyta > Pinopsida > Cupressales > Cupressaceae > Sequoia > Sequoia sempervirens. Next base: position 1,059,434,376 of record VDFB02271358.1, read on the forward strand.
ACCCTCAACCCTAATATTTCAACCATATACACTCAAAACTATACTCTAAACCCTCTACCCTCAACCCTAAAACATCAACCCTAAACCCTTAAACCTTCTACCCTCTACCCTCAACAAAATACCCTCTACCCTCAACCCTAATCCCTCAACCCTATCGGTCCTCAACCATATACCCTTAATTTGAAATCATCTACCCTATACATTGGATCTTCAACCCCCATCTATCTTTGTCCCTCCCTCCTCTTCTCTTCTTCTCTATATCTCACTTCTCCCTCCATTTCTCCCTCCATCCATCCCTCCCTCTCTACCCTAATCCCTCAACTCTATACCCTCAACCCTTAAACCCTTAAACGTTCAACCCTAAACCCTAAGCCCTCAACCCTTAAAACCTCTACCCTCTACTCTCAACCCAATACCCTAAACCCTCAACCCTAATCCCTCAACCCTATACCCCCAACCCTTAAACTCTCTACCCTAAACCCTAAACCCTCAACCCTTAATCCCTCAACCCTTAATCCCTACACCCTCAACCCTTAATCCCTCAACCCTCAATCCCTAAACCCTCAACTATCAACCCTTAATCCCTCAACCCTCAACCCTTAACCCTAATTCCTCAACCCTCTACCCTCTACAATATGTATTAGACCCTGAACCATCAATTCTCAACCATCTACCATATACATTGGATCCTCAACCATAATCCATCAATCATATACCCTAAAACCTATATATTCAACCCTATACCCTCAACCTTCAACCCTAATCACTAAACCCTTAAACCCTAAACCTCATCCCCCAACTCTTAAACCCTTAAACTCTCAACCCTTAACCCCCAATGCTTAAACACATAAACCCTCAACCCTCAACCCTATATATTAAACCCTCTACCCTATACATTGGAACCTCAACCCTAATCCCTCAACCACTATCCCTCTCTCTCTATCCCTCCCTCTCCCCTACCCTCTCCTCTTTCTATGTACCTCTTTCTCAATCAATCCCTACCACTCTCTCTCACTCCTATCTCCCTCCCACTCCCTCTCTCCCACTCCATCTCTCTCCCTATCTCTCAGGTCTCTTCCTCCCACCCCCTCTCTCTCTCCCAGGTCTCTCCCTTTGGAACCCTACCTAGGTAACTCTCTCTCTCCCCCCCCTCTCTCTCTCCCTCCCACCCTACCTAGATAAGTCACTCTCACTCCACCCCCTCTCTCACACTCCATCTCTCTCCCTCTCTCTCAGGTCACTCCCTCCCACACCCTCTCCCTCTCTTAGTTATCTCTCTCTCTCACCCCTTTCTCCCACTCACTCTCTCACACTCCCTCTCTCTACCTATCTCTCAAGTCTCTCCCTCTAGCACCCTACCTACATAACTCTCTCTTTCTCTCTCCCTCTATCTCTCCCCTCTTCTCTCTCTCCCCCTATATGCCTCTCACCCTACCTAGCCAAGTAGGTCTTCATCATGCATTCTGTGCTAAGCATCAGGTTTGCACGTGTTTCAAGGTCGAACAAATCAAACACCTAGGTAATGTTAGGATCTCTCTTAGCTATCTAACGATGTAATTTTTTTCACATTTTGACAATGTTAACCCTTTGATCTATAATTTCTTTTGTTTTTGTGTCTATTTTTTGGAAAATACTAGTGTTTGGTGTTTTTACGTTATAAATTAGCAATTCAATGAAATTTTAAATAAATTACATTTTTACAAACTAGAATCCATTCTACGTATATTAAAAAATATATATTTTCAATTAGTTTTCAAAATTTATAGGGGTAGCACAGCCAAAATTCTATTTTTCAGGAATTGTCCACTTTGAAAATTAGTAAAAAATCAAATTATTCATTAAAAAATTATCAAAAAAATTGAGCATAAACTACATATTGTTAGCTAATTTATCACTGAAGCAATTTTAAAAATAGTAAAAAAGAGTTAACCTTTTGAGGGAGTGACAAAAGTTAATATGTTGTGTCTTTTTGACAAAAACAACACCAATTTTTGTGGCCCCCTCTTTTGAACCCCTTAATATCAACCATTTTTTTTTTTAAATAGTAGTTTAGTAAGTAGACTCGGAGCACTACAATCCTAGTTTTTGTTACATCTCAAATTTTTTAGTGTAACTATCCTCAATTTCACTTCCAAGGTCAGTATTTCCCAATTTCAAAAAAAAAGTGGCCACTTAAGCCCCCTTTTGGCCCCCCATCTTTTTACACTTACCCCTAATATAACATCATCAACCATAAGTTCAATTAGATCCCTTTATAACTATAATAACTCAATTGGAAGGACCAATACATATTTTTAATATTAGATGAGTATATGGAGCCAAGAAATGAAAAAAATAAGAAACAAATAATCTCTAAGTATGAGAGAAAATTTAAGCTATATGTAGCAAAAATAGAGAAACAAATGTAATTATTAATGCTAACAAATAAATAAGTTAGAAGATGCTTAGAATAATTTTTCTACACTATATTAGTGTTGTATAAAGTGGTCATTACTCATAATGACACATAAGACCCAAATAGATCAAATGGATTCTCTAGTTTTACAAATATCAAGAAGTTATAACATTATGAATAGTTTAGATGGGTCACAATGATAACAATTGAGAAGCGTTCAACCACACTATAGTCAATTGAGTGAAAAAAGGGTGAATTTAATAACATAAATGAAGGAACTAGTGTTGGAAGTAAATGTCCGTCCATTGCTACTATCAAATATTCTCTAAGATATTAAGTAAACAATACCTACATTAACAAAGGTGGTTACTTTGATGTCTACATATAGAGAATTTATATTGACCTTTTAGTATTAAATGGCGCTAAATTTGGAAACAAAATATGTGAAAATCAAGACAACCTTTAAACATTTTTTTTCTTGGTCATAAGAGTTGTCTAATTTTGAAAAAATTTGATAATAGAGTTTCTATTTTACTAGAATAAATATGTCTTGAGGACAAGAAAATGAATTAGGTATTGAGAGGATTTTGGCATATAGGAACTATAAATATGGTTGATAAGAACTAGAAACATGACATAACTACTCATAGTCACTACAAGTGCATTATAGTACCACTTGATGTTCCATGCTACCTTTTGGAGAATCATGAGGCATAAAGACATGAAGAAGGGCACATCCTTATAGGGCTAAAATATGCATGAGCATCTGACCTCACCATAATTTAAGAGAGTGAGGAGGAACAAAGAAAGGAAGAGAAAAAATAGAATGATATAGATAAACTAATATTGTAATAGATGACACCCAAGAATATGTGATATGTCTACATCTATGTTTATATGGTATAGAATAAATATTGTATTCAAAATATATGATATGAATATATAAACAAGCTGATCATATTGTGTCTATTTATGTGTGAAATTATTCAAAACCTTTATATTATGCATATGAAATCTATCGCACTATTCTAGTTTCCTTTTTAAAATACATCACCTTAGGATTATTTTATGTAACATAAATAATCTAGACCTTGGGATTATGTTTTATCATTAACAAAGACAACACTTTATCAAGTGTTTAAGCACTTAATCTTCTAGGAGATGTTTTTAATCTAGATAGTTGATGGTATTTTCCCCTTCCTCTCCATGGGATCCCAATAGTCTCCTTGGTAATACAAAGTATGTATTAAGGATGGTTTGATTTCCCATACTTGTAAATCCCCTTGTTTCTTGATTTTTTCATGACTAGATTTTATGCCTAGATTCAATCTTATGATACTTGCCATATTTTTTTCTTTATAAATAATTTACTAATGTTTAGGTCCTCAATAATTTTATTTTCCTCAATGGTTAGAAAATATATTTGAAACCACCTCATGCTCAAGCTCCAACCCACTTAGTTACTAGGTTAGAATAATGGTTTTTACACCATCCTTTTTTTTCTTGATTTATCCATTCTTTTACAACTTTTGGGGAGTTATAAAGTTTTATTTTTTCATCAATAGAATCATCCAACAAAGTTGAGCATCAACCCTACCACTATAGATAAACAAAGTTCAATATTATATTTATTGGTTACTGTAAGAGAGGGGAACCACCACGTGCAAGACCCCAAGTCATGGAGGGCCAAGACATGAGAGGCTGCCCTAACTTACCTCAGCTATGCATAGTGTTAGGAAATGTGAGGTGAGGGTAACTAGGATCGTAAGGCCTCTTGGTCACTTTGTAGACCCAAAATGAAGGAGCTAGGTGAGATGGTTTTCAAGTCCAACACTATGCCTCTAAAAACTCTTTGTCCAGGGACAAAAATGTCATCTCTGGATGATAGAACGGTGCACTAGTGTCTCTAAAGTCTGTTGGAGTCCATACAACTAGACAATAGTAAAGGCGTGGTCAAGCCAAGGAAACTAGCTAACAACCCAAATGAATAATTAAAGGGCCAATGATGTGATTAAATAAATGAAATATTCTCTAATATTGTAAAGCAAGAATGCAAGGGTGAAGAGAGCAAGAAGGATCTCACCAAGGAATTCATTTGCTAGTTGATCCCTTGAAGAGAACGTACTCCTATACACAATAAGAGAGGAATATGTTGGGTGGATGTATAGGGGCATGCCTCAATCTGACCCCCATTTAGGTTTTTCCACCTCCATGGATAGCCAAGAAAAATAAGATAAAGAGAGTAATGTAATAAAGAGAACAAAAACACTGTAAAACAGTAAAGTGCTAACTCAACCAAATGATAGAAGGGAAGAGAGGGAGCTTACCACCTCCACCAAGAGCACTCAAGGATGCTTTGGGGAGAAAATGAGAGTACTCGAGCCTCTACTACAATGGTTCTTCATTCCCCACTTGTTCTACCAATGTGATGGAGTGTTGTGTTTGTTGCAATGGGGTGCTAGTATGTTGCTTGAGAGTTTGAAAGTGAATGTGAGAGTGTGAGAATGGAATCTTGAAGTTGTGAAGAGTTGGAATGCATGTTGGAAGAATGAATTTGAAGAAAGAATGGAAGAAAATGACCATATTCAAGTCAGTCAACTACAAGAATCTTGCTAGGGACATAAGCGCACCACACAAATGTCTACGTGTCTCGCTGGAATCCCTAATAGAAATTACCCCACTGATTCTCAAAACAAGCACCAAGTGGGATGCAAGCAATGGGCCTAGGTGGAATTAAGCCTCCAAACTTGGTTTTCTAGAGTAGGTAAAGGAAAAAAGGTGATTTTCACATGGGGTGAAATTTTTCTCCTATACATTTTACCCCCACTTTAGTGAGCACAAATACTAATGAGTGCTCAGTAAGTAGATCAAGAAGAGTGTAGGGTTAGTAATGTATACCTGAACCATCGAGGAAGTAGTACTCGATCTGGCATACCTGAAGGTTAGGGAAAGAGAAGGACTTCATAGCTGCTCAAAACTATGAAGTTAAAGAAAGAAATCACCTTACTAGTTCTCAGTCCTATAAAGAAGGTGTCCCCCAAAAACTCTAGCATGGAGGATACCCATGAAGCAAGCGCCTTGTAGGTTCTTGATCCTGCAAGGAAGGTGTAACCCAAAAATAATAGTTTGGAGGAGACCCAAAGGAAGTTCCCTACAGGATCTCAGTCTTATAGGGAAGGTATTCTCCATGAACTCAAGCATGAAGAACACCCAAAGAAGTTCCCTACAAGCTCTCATTCTTGCACAGGAAGGCATTCTCCATGAACTCAAGCATGAAGAACACCTAAAGAAGTGCCTTACAGGATCTTAGTCCTACAAGGGAGCCACCCCTAGGATCTCTCGCATGGAGGAAGCTTAAAGGAAAGCACCTTGTAGGTTCTCATCCCTAAAGGGAAGTATCCCCCAAGATCTCTCACATGGAGGAAACCTGAGAGAGTGGACTTCATAGAGTCAGGAAGCGGCCACATAGGCGAGTGAGTAGGTAGTCACACAGAATGTTGAGAGTTCTAAAAAGTTTTGAAGGGGTGCCTTGGGAACCCACCATGAAGAGAGGGTCCACTAAGGGTCGTGCAATTCAAAAGTAGACGTTCTCTCTCTTGAATCAATCCTTCATCAAGTAATCATTTTCAAAGATGTTCACTTCATCAAGGAATTTGAAAGGAAGAATATGCCCCAATGCGAGGGGAAGGTTATTGTTGTTTTCGCTTTGGAGGAATGTTTTAGTTCTTTCTTTACAAGCTCATGATGAAGGGAAGTATGTTCTATTAGGGTTTTGAGTTGAGAATACGATTCTAAAGAAAGGTTTGTGAAGATTTTTGAGAAAAGATTCATTGGTCACGAATGCATTTTTTGAAAGTTGAAACATTTAAAGAAAGGAATTGCCACACATGAAAGGGACAACTCAAGAAAAGAAGAGAAAAAGAGATAAAGTAGAAGAGGAAAAATGAAAATAAAGGGCATAGGGGTAGCCTAACATTTTTGGGTTAAAACTGCTCATATATATATATATGTATGTATGTATAATAATAGTATATAAATGAACTGCAATCAACCCCCCACTATATCAGACCATGTGAAGAATGCATGAGAAGATAAAGTAAAAATAAAAAATTGGGTCAACATGGAAGGGAAGCCTAAATTCTCCCAATGCTTTGCATCATCCCCAATTTATCGAAATTCAATCACAAACATGGAAGAATGATGATACAAATAGAAGAAGGTTTACAACACAAAAACCATTCCTATATCCAAGCACCAACAGGGGTGACGAGGGTCATCCAAACACACATAGCATGGGTATGGGGGAACACATCATAAAACACACACTCACACACGATATCAAGAAAAGGCCTCCTAACATTGATCGACAAAGAGGTCATCTACTTCCCAATCTAAATCCTCATTAGGGGAAGGAGGATAGGCCTACAATGGTGGGATGTTAAGAGGAGGAGCATCTGACCCTCTCACAACAAGGGCCAAGGAAAAGGGCCCCTCGAGGTCCTCTCCACCAAGCTCTTGTGGAGTCAAGGTCAGCAACTTAGCGAAAATCGTTGACAAGGCTAAAACCTCATTCATAGAATTAAACATCTACCCTATAGGAGCACCATGTTTGGTTTCAGTGGATGGGACAAGTTGTGCTTGAGGTTCACTACTAAGCTCGTTGGATGACTCAGAAGTAGTGACAAACTCAAGGGAAGCTAGAACTAGTTCTATCACCAAGATAGAACAAGTCAATGAAAGGCCACCTTTGCTAGTGAGGTGGAATTTTCTTATGTCCTTCATTGCCAGAAGGACCATCCTTTGCCTCCTATTTTTTCAAAGGAGATGAACTCCCCACAGACAAGGCTAGAGGCTCAGAGGAAGAAGAGGAGAGAACCGCAATGGATATAACCAAGATTTTAACCATATCCATGAGCTTCGAGAAAGGCTAGATATCTGGAAGAAAAATTAGCAAAGGTGGCTCCATTGAGGGAGCAATGAACACCTGTACTTGTTTAGGGTTAGGCACATTCCTACTTGTAATGGAAGTCAAGAGCAATACTAGACTAGATTGAAGGGAGGTAGAAGGAAGGGAGGAAGAACACACTGCAGGAGTCCCTAAAGTAGGGGTGGTTGTTTCTTCCTCCTTCCTTTGAGAGGCAACCTACTCAGCCAGGAGAACCTTTCATCGGTGCTTGCATTCACACACAAGGTAGTTTATTTAGCTCTTGGAGCTAGGGGTCAAAGGTTGTAAAGGAGCAGAGGGCTCCTACTCAATCATAGGAACGTCCACCATGGTTGTTTCCAGAAAAGGGACAGGTTCCCACTTTGGAGTAGGGGGAATGGGTTGAGAAGCAATAGGAGTTGACTTAAGAGCCTTGGTAGTGGGCCTCCTTCTTACTACCTTAGGAGCAAGACCAGTAGGCTGACGTGGGTCAAATTCTCTACAAGAACCTATCTTTCTACCATATAAAATAGTACCACAGTCTGGAATATTCATTAGGAAGATCCACGATCCTAAGCTTGGGTCTACACCAAGGAGGAATCATTAGACTTAATGGGTAGCCATCGGGCTTGCTCATCTAGTACTCTTCCTAGGAAGGGGGAGAGGATGAGGCAGTTTGGGGAAAAGTCACCTTCTCTTTTCCCTTGCGAGAAGGAGAGGGAGCAAGCATGGGCTTCTCCTCTTTCTTTGGAGAAGAGGGAGCGGTCAGTGCAACCCTCTCTTTCTCCTTTAGGGAGGAGGAGGCAACCGATTGTTGTACTACAAGAAGGGTCAGTTTCAACTGTCCCTTTCCCCTAGTTTATACTTTACATAGTTCTTATAAATCAGGTCCATTCTTGGAGGAAGCAAACCAATGGAGGAGGGAAAAAAGTGATCCAACAAGTATCCACTGTGGGATACCAAGAGTTGATATCTGGTGCCATGCACTACATGCATGACACCTTTGTGGGAAAAATTTAAACATTTATGAATAATGAAGGTGATCCCATTCAAGGAAGCTAGCTAAGGAATGCCAAGCTTCACTTTGAACAGATATGACTTTGGGATAACATCAAAAATCGTGTCAATAGTTTTGGGTCCAACTTGAATGGAAAAGGTTATCAAGCTGTAAGGTTTAAGACTCATACCACTGTGCATGTGGATGGTAGATTTTGTTTCTTCATAATTTTCCTTTTGCAATGAATTTAATACTAACATTTCCTTAGTGATAACATTCACATGGCTCATAGGGTCTATCAAGACTCTTGTCACAATGTTGCCATTGACATGAGTGGGAATGTAGAGAGACAAAGGTTTGTTGTTTATGGGTAAATCCTATGATGTGAATGTAATGTCCAACGAACTGGGTGCAGGTAGAATAGTGGAAGTTACTATGACCATTTGACATAGGCCTTAGGTTGGGTAATAGAATCAATGGGATCGACAATCATGTTAGAAATGTGTGACATAAATGAGCTTGTGTATATCTGTAGTTCACCATTAGCCTTCACCACTGATTTGTTAGTGTTTTGTTTATTCTCATCAAGATGATTGGTACTATCCTTGATGCGGTCTTGTATCTCATGACATAGCCATATGCAACATTCAGTATGATTTCCATTAACATGATGGTACTAACAATAAGTGCTCCCATCATACCAATTAGGGTAGGTTTCTTTATCAGGCTTAGGGGTTGGTAAAGTTATGATCTTATCCTTCAATAGCTTTTGTAAGATAGAAGTATAAGATTCTGATAAATTTGTGAACTTTTGGTTGTGTTTGAGATTGTTGTCATCAGCAGTGGCTACTACATTCGCAATAGCTTTACCTTTCCTAGAGATTGATATGATGGACTTCTCCTCAAAATGGAAGTGCGAGGACTATCCCCTGAATTGAATAATTGTGTGCTGGTATTCTCGTGAGGATGGACACAAGCATGCGAAAGAAGGGTATGTCATAAGGGTGAACTTCTCTTTCCAAGGACTTTGTAAGTTTCCTATGAATACCTTTTGTACATCAGAATCAAAAAACTGATACGAGATTTGTGAGAGGAGCATTTTGTAGCATGCTATGAAATCAGTGATCTTTTCATTATCTCCTTGCTTACATCAGACGAGATCTGAGAAGGTCATCTTCAGCTCAATTTTTTCTTGAAACTACCTAAGGAATTGATTAACAAGTTGGTTGAATGAGAAAATAGAGTTGTCAGGAAAAAAATAGTACCACTTGAGTGTTGTGTCCTTGAGGGACTAGGGAAATAGTTTAGCCATCAATGCATTGTGATGGAAGAAGTCAGTGCACAAGGTGTTAAAGGAAGGCATGTGTGTCTATTGATCTCCCTTACCACCATACTTCTCAAATTTAGGGATCTCCATTCCTTGAGGGAAAGGATTATTCAATATTGCAACCAAAAATGGGCTATAATAGAAGAAGGGCTAGAAAATAGGTTGGGCAGAGGCTTGGGAAAGACTCACCAAGTGGCTTTGCATCTTACCCATATTATGAAGAAGAGTATTCGGAATAGGGTCATTGGAAGATAGAGGGATAGAGGAACCTCCCCCAGAACCACTGCCAAGGCCACCCCCAGAACTGCCACTGGTGTGACTTCCACCAGAACCACTACCAGAGCCACCGCTGCCAGTAGGGCCTCTACCAAAACCATCGCCATGACCTCCATCAAAGCCACCTCCACTAGTACCACCTCCACTACCAAATCCACCGCCACTACCAAATTCCCCACCACTCAACCCAACAAAGCCTCACTGCTAGAAGTGATAGAAGGGGTGAAACTAAATCCCAAAGGGACCTTATTTACTTTGATAGTTTCAATTTTTTCAGAGGTAGAAGGGATACTGATAGAAGGGACCGCATCATCCATGTAAATGGAAGTGGGAGGCATAAATACCCCTAACTATCCTTTACATTATTCAAAAGTGACTCCTTGTGTGAAACTAGGGTTGCTTGAAGGAATGCATGCTTCCGTAAGACCTACGAGGCTCGTTAAAAGCTCTATACCTATTTGATCCTTACCCATCATATGTTTTAATTTGCTAATAACCCGAATGGCTCTAGCCATCTTCATATTTCTTTCTAAGTGGTTTTCTAAGTCGACCAATCCTTTAGCAAGGGCAGACACATATTTTGCAGGGATATGAATGGCCTCATGCTTGTCCATTGATGATGGTGTAGGAGACATAGGGGAAGTGGGAATGTGATCAGTTTCATCAATGAATCCCATCTCATTCCTTGACAACTACTCTTGTGTGGCTATACTAATAGTGGGACCAAAGAAAAGGCTTGTAGGTAACCCAATAGAGACCTTCCTTTCCATTGGGAGGTGTCGTACACTTCTCCTAATGATATACCCAGAAGTTTTGGATTGGGTTGTGATCCTCATAAACCTTCACAACACTCAAGAGCACAACAATCATGAAGTACCCGAGGGAAGCTTCAACACCAACGGATGATCAAACATTGGTTAACATCAAGTTCACCAAAAATGTAAGAGAGAGGGACCACCATGTGCAAGACCCCAGCTCATAGAGGGCCAAGTTACGAGAGGCTTCCCTAACTTTCCTCAACTAAGAATAGTGTTAGGAAATGTGAGGCGAGAGTAACAAGGATTTTAAGGTCTCTCGATCACTTTGTAGACCTAAAATGAAGGGGCTAAATGAGCCAGTTTTCAAGTCCAACACTATTCCTTTGGAAGCTCTTTCTCTAGGGATGAAAGCATGATCTCTGGATGAAAAATGTGACACACTGGCATCTCTAAAGTGTGCTAGAGTTTGCACAACTAGACAATAGTAAAGGCATGGTCAAACCAAGGAAACTAGCTAACGACCTAGCTAACTAATTAAAGGGCCAGAATGATGTGATTAAATAAATGAAATATTCTCTAATTGTTACACCTCAATTGTATAGTTACTACTGCATAGGAAGTACATTGTAAATGTTTGAATCTTTCTGATGAATAAAACAAATTGTTCTTGTGATCAATTGAATGTGTCCTAATGATTGTCTCATTGTCTGATACTTCTATTGATGTAATTCTTGAATGAAAGTAGCATATAAAGTTATGGAATAATGTTGTTCTAAATTTCTACAATGTTTTATGTATATAGCCTTGTTTTGAGCAAATGACTCATGTTGTCATGTCATGATGTGCAGGAAACAAGTTTATACCTCCAGGCAGAGGAGAGATATCACTCGAGTAGGACCTTGGTCGGGTAAATAGTAACGAGTAGAAATTGGGCATACACACACATACTATAGACTGAGTAAGCTAAGTCTTTTTTGAAGTCAAGGGTAAGTCATCCGTAGGCTTGTTTAGTATCATTAGGAGTCGTATCTACTTCTGAATGTGTAAATAAGAGATGCTTGCCAGTATAATCTTATGTGCAGTAATGTTTCTTGTTAGAGGTGGGCATGTGTATGTGTATATATACATATAAATACGGTATGTACAAGTTTCCATAAGTACATTCATGTCGATACAACGTGAGTGTGTGCACGATCATGATGGGCCAAAAAGTGGCAATATTATGGGTATTTGTAGGGTATGTGGTGGACAACTTTTTTTAACCCAAAATTGATGAAACGAAATGGGTTTTTAGAGAAGATTCTCATCTTTCCACCAATATAAATTATGTTTTAATTTGAATTTAATAAATAATTATTATTCATTTTCTATTAGAATTATGACTAAAGTCCTAATCGATGGGCTGATAGAAAAACATCTATAACTTTCAAATAATATCACATTTTTTTGAATCCAAAACATACTTCACATACTATAGGATTAAAAGAAGAAAAATTAAATTTCATGAAGTTTTGACCAAGTTAAGGTGGTCAGACATACAAGTTTTTATATTTTTAAAAGTTGTAATAAAAAATTCATAATTAATTATTTACTTGGAAAAAAAATACAAAAAAATATGCATCACATTCAGACATGAGTCCTCTACTTATATATAAAATTTTATAAAAAAATATTATCATTTTATTATGGTTAGGGTGGTTAGACAGACACCGACTTCTTATTTTTTTCCTAAAATTTAAGTACTATTGCATTAAAATTTCAAATTTTCACCAAATAGATTTTATTTATTTTTAAATAAATCTAGTAGTTTAGAAACTACATTCAATTTTCTATAGATTCTATTCTTACATATTTTTGAAATAATATAGATAACTTAAATTTTTATGTCAAGTTGCCTAACACTAATTTTTTTGAATTTTTTGCCACTTAAGGGCCTAATTTTTCCATGATGATCCTACACATACTCACGTATTAGAGCAGATGGATATGCCATATGTGTGCATCGATATAAGTGTATTTATGAATACTTATACATAAAGTAGATATACAAGTATATATACATGTATACATACCCTCAACTAACCTGTCGTATGAATATGTTATGACGATATATTACCTAAGAATTTACATATACACATATATATCTACATATACATGTGTACGTATAGTGAAAGTATGCTGACTGGCTCGCTGTATACGTACGTATAATCTAAAATGTAAATGTATATACATGTATAGATGTAAAGGTAAACATATTTATATATTTAATATTATATTAAAGTACATATATAATATAGTCTTTACAAAATATAAATATGTATACGAGATTATTTAAATTATTAATTTAAATAATTATACATAAATATATAATGTAAATTAAAACTATATTATATAAATATTTTAATATAATAATATATATAGATGTATTTTATAAATAGATTTGAAAATAAAATAAAATTTAAATGAACATTTTATTAAATATTCATTAGAGAAATGAAAATAAATCATGAATTTGGAAAAATGACGTTTTTCTCTAAAAATGAGTATTTCTTTTGAAAGTCAAAATCGAATTATTTTGACTTCTTTATTGAATCAAATATCATTGTCAAATGCATCAAGATTCAAATATTTCATGTTGGACTATATCGAAGTTGTTAAGAGTAAAATAAATTTGAAAATATGAGTTCATGCCTGTTAAAAATGGCGGAAGAAGTAAAAACGCGAAGGAAGAATCGCGCGACTAGGGCCAAGTGACTAAAAACAGCCGAGTAAATTCATGCATAGCTAAAATGGAGATGTAGATGCCATTCAACTTGGGAAATAGTCTTGTATTAATTCATCACTTATCCCTACCTGTTGAATCGCACCAATATCAAAATGTGTCACGATTTTGTGAACTGGACATGTGCGAAATGAAAATACCTCATTGTTGTCAATTAATGGAGGTCGAAATCTTCTCCATAGAGTGACACATTATCCTTTGAAGCGTTCCAAGCCCCATTGGCAGCACAGATGCCATGAAAAGTGGAATTGGTTAAGTTTTCCAACACTATATAAAGCCTACGAATGTTCACTCATAACACACGAAAAGAGAAATTAAAAGTTCATTCTGTTTATCCAAGAGTGAAGAGCTATTTCTATTGAGAAGTAAATTATCAATTTGAGAGCACTGTTGAGTATTCGTCATTTTTTAAGAAAGTCTTTAGTCTTTAATTTGTTAAGGGGATAATCTGTTCATGTTGAAAGAAGCATTCTCAGAGTCTGAGAATAGCAGCTTGAAACTCTCAATAGCTGAGTTAGGAATTCACTAACAGAGCCACCTGGAAGTCCTATCGGTGGTAGACTGGAGAAGAAGCACTCTCTTATTTCAACCAACTAAGGGAAACTCGTATCAGGCATGTTAATTCTTGTCTTAGTTATGCTTACTGTTGTTTTTGTGTTCAAAACTTAGTCTGTTTCATGTCTTTTGATTATAGTGAATAGAGAGAGAAGATTGGTGTTCTTAGAAATAAATATCTAAAGTATAAATGTTTATCAGCGAAAGATAATTTGTGAAGTAGGATGATTTTTGCACATTCTCTTCTATTATTTTTGCATTCATTAGTGTACGGATTACACTAGGCATCGAAAAGAAAACTGGATAAATTGTGTTGACTCCATATATGGAGTATATGCTTGTACATAGCTAGTAAATACTAGGAATGAATCAAGAGCATTTAATAAGCTACAAGTTACAACTAGATGCTAGTTAACTTAGTCAAGTTAATGAACCTCCTAGGATGAGAGTATCCTGTATAAGGAGTTGGTTGTAGGTTCTTATTAAAATGATCTCCGTTCTAGTAGTTAGATTGTTGTAGAAATTATAGGGTACGGACTACCCCAATAGACCAACCTACATGTAGAGTAAGATAGCCTCAAGTCAAGTTGAACCTAGCTAGTGTATGTGACAAATGACCTATGTTCATCATTGAACATAAACACTTTGGCCAAAGTAGTGCAAGGAACCATTTAGTTTTAGTACTACACTATCAGTTCACCATGATCCCAAAATACATCCTAGTTCGAGAGTTGTCGATTACACAGAATCTAGATTTGTAGGATCACAACACTAGGTCCAGTTGGTAGTCGTTAAAGGATACCCCACCAATCTATTCTTCGAAGGGAGGTTCATTCATTGCAAAATGATCTTGCAAGGGACTGCATTATAAGTCTGTGGTTGGCGAAAAAACACTTGAGTGATGTTTCTCCTCCTCAACAACCGGCTAATGATCCAAGACTTGATAGGATGAACTCCTGGACCTTCTTTACTTCTATTGGTGCCAAAAGCATTCGGTCTATGTATGTATATCATTCTTCTATACTTTTTAATTTCATTTGGAATGAAATAGTTAAAAGTTGCAAAAGATGTATCATGTTTATGTATTTGAAAAGAAATTTTTTATCATTATGGCATTGTTCTTACTTTTTGTGGTTAAAATCTAAAGTTTTAAATTTGATGTACAGGTGTGGTCATCACATGTGGTATCAGATCCAGGTGTAAACACTAGGATCCTTTGAGCTCACCCAATTTCCTTAAATCTAACATTATCTAATGTTGTGAAAATTCTTGTGATAGGATGGTACACATTCGATTAATAGCCAGGAAGACTGTAATCGGTAACAAACGATACCTGAAAGCCAAGAAGGAAAATGAGGCCATCACTAGAACCATTCAAGGAACCAATCATGAGAATGCAATTTGGTTAAGTGACACAGAAATTGTTAGTCATGCTCTCTCCTGTATTAACGAAGTAAAGGGTAGATTGAAAATGGAAGCTGCATACAACCTTTTACCCAACACTTCTCTAGGAAAATTAGACTCCTTGCCACTATCCAGGGACATGCCTTCTGAGGAAAGCACAAGTCCAGCATTCATTTTTTTGGATCCTAGAGTTCTTCCGTTGGTCGAGGTCATAACCATTTCTTTGAGTGATGAGTCAGTGGGATATACACCAAGGACTCCACCAGTTGAGAATTGTCCTCAATATCAAATGACGGACCCAATTGTTGATGAACACCGTATCAACAATACTCTCAACTATGTATCTGAAGATAAATCTGAAGGGTATCATCCCTTTTGGGATAGAGAAGAGCAGATGAGAGATGAAGAAAAAGATAGGTTTCAACAATACTCCCAGTCTGTAGGATATACTCCACTTAGTTATGTTTCCAAGAGTGAATCTGAAGGATACTCTCCTCTTGACTATCTTAATAGTCATTCTATGTAATAGATGGATGATGAAAATCCTCTTGAATAAATAAAAATTATGTGTTTATTGAAAATTTTGTATACTTCATAAACTTGCTTGGTAAATCTTGTGTTTATATTTATGAAAGCTTTCATGTTTATCATAAGGTTAAAGAATCTAACTTAGATAAGATACCAGGTATATTACAACTATAAAACCATGGTGAGAACTTTTGAAAGAATGCGTAATAGACCCAGTACAAGCAAGGATGAAGAACAAAAAGATACTGGAATCCAAGCAACCTTAGATTTGATTCTAGCAAGATTGTCTAATATAGAGAATGATAGAGAAAAGGACAAGCTAGCTAAATAATTAAACATGGACAACACGAAAGCTAAAAGCTCATCTCATGGGCATGATGAAAATTACAACCTTGGAAGGGAGAAATCACCAACCAACTTTGCTAAGAGAAATAGAAAGATAATTTCTACTGAGCTATCTTGGGACATGAAAAAGATAATACCACCTAAATTTGACGGTAGTACGGGAGGTGATGAAGCTAAATTTTGGCTTGTTCAAATGGAAAAATATTTTGAAATAATAAATTATGATGAAGTAACAAAAGCAGCGTGGGGAGCCTACCAATTACCAGGGGAAGCCTCAAATTGGTGGATGAACAAGAAATTAGAACTGGATATAAGTTCTTGGAAGTTGACATGGGCAGAATTTGTGGAAATCTTCCGTAAACGGTGGTTGCCTAAACTATTCTATGATAAAAACTCTCTAATTTTCAAGAGTTAAAACAAGGGACTATGTCAGTCCATGAATATTGGGAAAAGTTCACTATACTCCTTTGGTATGTTCTGATTTACCATAAGGATGAACGATTCTGTATTAGGAATTTCATACTTGGACTGAACGGAAAAATTGGTGGTGAGGTGGACATGCATGGTCCAACTACCATGGACTTAGTTTATGAGAAAGCTATAAAGCAGGAGCAGAAGTCAAAGCTGATTCTCATGCCAAGAGAAAAAGGAGAAAAAGAAGGATAGTGAGGCTACTACTAAACCAAACTCCAAAGAAGGATGAACCTATTTGTGATGTTGTTAGGTCAAAAGGAAAGAGATCTCATTTCAGTGGGAAGGATTTCTGGAAAGATTAGAAGAGAAGCAACTATAGTAGTGGAAACACTAGCAAGCCCAATGAAGGAAACAATAAACTTGGAGAGACATCTGGAAGAAAAGGACCACCTAAAGGATGTTTCATATGCAAAGGAGATCATTACGCCAGGGATTGTCCAAACAAAACTTCTGGGAATTCCTTGCCTTCGCAAAAAGCTATGTTCTAGCAAAGAATCCATGCAGCAGTTGATGATAGGCAAGCAGACTATCAAATAACACCCATCAAAACTATAGGTAAATTATTTGGTTTACCTATCTCAATTCTTATTGATACTGGTGCAACTGAAATTTTTGTTTCTCCTAGTATAGAAAATAAATTGTCTAGAAAGGTTGGGCACATGGCTACATTGTGGAATGTAGAGTATGCAAATAGTACAAGAGCAAAGGTAGATCAATGTCTTTTTGAAGCCAACTTAGAATTACCTAGTTTCACCACTGAAGTCAATCTTTATGTCACACCATTAGGATCCTATGACGTCATCTTAGGAATCAATTGGTTGTGGAGACATAGAGCCATAGTTGACTGTCAATCCAAAACAGTTAAATGTTTGGATGACTATGGGAATCAAGTGAATCTACAAGGAATACCTAGGGAGGTTAAACTTAGACAAATCTCAGCAATGCAACTGCTAAGAGCCAAAAAGAAAGGATGTAAACTCTTTGCAGTAAAGATTGAAGAGTTAAATGATCCTAATAACGAAAGTATACAGGAGATAGAAGATGGTGAAATTGACGAATTAGGAATCTCATATATAGAGAAATACCCAATTTTAAGGCAATTTGCTAATGTATTTCCTAAGGAATTAAAAATTTTACCCCCTAAAAGAGTCTTTGATTTTTCTATCGACATAATTCCTGGATCGGAGCCTGTATCCAAGGTACCTTATAGAATGACTACTACAAAACTAGTCGAACTCAAGGCACAGTTGGATGATTTGTTGACAAAAGGACTAGTAAGGCCAAGTGTTTCACCTTGGGGAGCACCTATAATCTTCATCAAAAAGAAGGATGGAACAATGTGGCTATGCATTGACTATCATATGCTTAACAAAGCTACGATAAAGAACAAGTATCCACTACCTCGAATTGATGATTTGTTTGATCAAGTTAGGGGAGCAGCCGTATTTTCAAAGATTGATCTAAGATCTGGATATCACCAACTTAGGATTAAAGATGATGATATCTATAAAACCACCTTTAGAACTCGGTATGGACACTATGAATTCATAGTATTACCATTTGGTTTGACAAATGCACCAGCAACATTTATGAACCGTATGAATAGTGTATTCAGAGATTACCTAGACAAGTTTGTGTTGGTGTTTCTAGATGACATTTTACTCTATTCTAGAAATGAAGAAGAACACAACAGGCACTTAGGAATGGTTCTACAACGTTTGTGAGAGCATAAGTTGTATAGAAAGCTATCCAAGTGTACCTTCTTCCAACACAAAGTGCATTACTTGGGTCATGTAATATCAACCGAGGGAATTGAAGTTGATCCAACCAAGATCACAACAATAACTCAGTGGCCTATACCAAAGAATGTATCTAAAGTGAGAAGTTTTATGGGTTTGGCAGGTTATTATAGGAAGTTTGTAGAAAACTTTTCCAAAATTGCTTTTCCTATAACTTCTTTACAAAAAAAGGGAAAAATATTTGACTGGAATGAGAAGTGTCAGAAGGCATTTGACCTACTCAAAGAAAAATTAACTACTGCACTGATCCTAAAAGTGCCAGATCTTGAAAGGAGTTTCACAGTTGTCACTGATGCTTGTGGAGAAGGACTTGGAGGAGTACTTATGCAAGATAATCAAGTAATTTCCTACGAGTCAAGGAAGCTAAAACCATATGAGATGAATTATGCTTCACATGATTTAGAGCTGGTAGTCGTCATTCATGCATTGCGAATGTGGAGACACTATTTGCTTGGGAAACCCTTTGAGTTAAGAACGGATCATAATAGTTTAAAATACCTTTTTACTCAACCAAATCTAAATGCTAGACAAAGAAGATGGTTGGAGTTTATCCTTGATTATGACTTCAATATCAACTACATCAAAGGAAAAGAAAGCCGGGTTGCTAATGCATTAAGTCGAAGAAGCCACATAGCTTCTATTATTGCAATTCACACTGATTTTAAAGACCAAGTGCTCCAGAAATGTGTAGAGGATGATTACTACATGCAAGTTAGGCAAGCACTTATAGAAAACCCTCAAGATACAAGGTATGATGGCTTCAAATTTGAACCAAGTGGATTTCTTAGGTACAAAGAAAGGATGTATGTACCTAGCATAAGCAACTTAAGAAATTTGGTGTGGAAAGAAGTGCACAAGGCTCCATATTTTGGTCATCCAGGAGTAACAAAAATGATGGCTGATGTAAAACCATTATATTTCTGGAAAGGAATGAAGGGAGATGCTACTAATTATGTAGCAAAATTCCTTGAATGTCAAAGAGTAAAAGTTGAGCATCATCACCCAGCAGGCTTACTATACCCACATGACATTCCAGAGTGGAAATGGCAAGTGATAAGTATGGATTTTGTGCAAGGATTACCTATGTCACGGAATAAGCACAATACCATACTAGTGGTGGTTGATAGACTGACAAAAGTTACTCACATTATACCTGGAAATCTGACTGATGGAGCACCAATTATTGCAAGGAAATTTGTGCAAGAAGTATTCATATTGCATGGAATACCTGAAAAGATCATATCTGATAGGGATGCAAGAATCACTTCTAGGTTTTAGCAAACCTTATTTACTGCACTCAGAACTCAACTAAACATTAGTTCAGCATATCATCCAGAAACGGATGGGAAAACTGAAAGAGTAAACCAAGTTTTAGAAGACCTACTTCAAGTATATTGCATGGATCAGCAATATAAGTGGGAAGACTATTTACCTTTAGTCGAATTTGCCTATAATAATTCATACCATTTTGCAATTAAAATGGCTCTGTTTGAAGCCTTATATGGTCGAAAGTGTCAGACTCTGATAAGTTGGGATAAACTTGAGGATCAAGTAAGTCTTGGACCTGAATTGTTGGCAGAAATGGAAGAGCAAGTTAAGATTATAAAGCAAAGGTTAGCCGAAGCTAACAATCGGCAAAAGAGTTATGTCGATGCAAAGAGAGTACCCCGAAATTTTGCCATAGGTGATAAGGTTTTGTTGAGATTCAAACCTCATAAAAGCTCCATCAAATTTGGAAAGTCTTCCAAATTAGCTCCACGATATGTTGGACCCTTTAAGGTTTTAGAAGAAGTAAACCCAGTAGCCTATCTAATTGCATTACCACCTGCTCTTACCCGAATGCATAATATCTTCCATGTGTCCTACCTTAAAAAGTATATACCAGGTGATAACCATGTTATTGATTGGGTTGCTTTACAGGTAAAGGATCCCGGGGTAGTAACACTTGAGCCCATTAAAGTGCTTGAAGTCCACAAGATACACTTACGGAATAGAGAAGTCTCTCAATGCAAAGTCCAGTGGGACCAATATACTGAGGACTCAGCTACTTGGGAAGACTATGAGGAGATCCAACGAAAATTTTATGACATTCTTGAAGCATTCAAGAATGATGAATAAATTAGAGATGTGTTTGTTTTTATGCTTTAAATAAAACCTTGTTCATCAGGGACGATGAATCATAAGGGGGGGAGTATGTTACACCCCGATTGTATAGTTACTACTGCATAGGAAGCACATTGTAAATGTTTGAATCTTTCTGATGAATAAAACAAATTATTCTTGTGATCAATTTAATGTGTATTGTCTCATTGTCTGATACTTCTATTGATGTAATTCTTGAATAAAAGTAGCATATAAAGTTATGGAATAATGTTGTTCTAAATTTCTACGATGTTTTATGTATATAGCCTTGTTTTGAGCAAATGACTCCCGTTGTCATGTCATGATGTGCAGGAAATAGGTTTATACCTCCAAGCAGAGGAGGGATATCACTCGGGGAGGAACTTGGTCGGGTAAACAGTAATGAGTACCAATTGGGCATACACACACATACTATAGACTAAGTAAGCTAAATCTTTGTTGAAGTCAAGGGTAAGTCATCTGTAGGCTTGTTTAGTATCATTAGGAGTCGTATCTACTTCTGAATGTGTAAATAAGTGATGCTTGCCAGTATAATCTTATGTGGAGTAATGTTTCTTGTTAGAGGTGGGCATGTGTATATGTATATATACATATAAATACGGTATGTACAAGTGTCCATAAGTACATTCATGTTGATACAACATATTAGAGCATATGGATATGCCATACGTGTGCGTCGATATAAGTGTATTTATGAATACTTATACATAAAGTAGATATACAAGTATATATACATGTATACATACCCATAACTAACCTGTCGTATGAATATGTTATGATGATTTATTACCTCAGATTCTACATATACACATATATCTACATATACATGAGTACGTATAGTGAAAGTATGTTGACTAGCTCGCAGTATACGTACGTATAATCTAAAATGTAAATGTATATACATGTATAGATGTAAAGGTAAATATATTTATATATTTAATATTATATTAAAGTACGTATATAATATAGTCTTTACAAAATATAAATATGTATACGAGATTATTTAAATTATTAATTTAAATAATTATACATAAATATATAATGTAAATTAAAACTATATTATATAAATATTTTAATATAATAAAATATATATATAGATGTATTTTATAAATAGATTTGAAAATAAAATGAAATTTAAATCAACATTTTATTAAATATTCATTAGAGAAATGAAAATAAATCACGAATTTGGAAAAATGACGTTTTTCTCTAAAAATGAGTATTTCTTTTGAAAGTCAAAATCAAATTATTTTGACTTCTTTATTGAATCAAATATCATTGTCAAATGCATCAAGATTCAAATATTTCTTGTTGGACTATATCGAAGTTGTTAAGAGTAAAATAAATTTGAAAAAATGAGTTCATGCCCATTAAAAATGGTGGAAGAAGTAAAAACACGCAAGAAGAATCACGCGACTAGGGCCAAGCGACTGA
This sequence comes from Sequoia sempervirens, assembly GCA_007258455.2. Classification (NCBI taxonomy): domain Eukaryota; kingdom Viridiplantae; phylum Streptophyta; class Pinopsida; order Cupressales; family Cupressaceae; genus Sequoia; species Sequoia sempervirens. The sequence goes on from VDFB02271358.1 coordinate 1,059,456,516, forward strand.
AAACGGCCGAGTAAATTCATGCATAGCTAAAATGGAGATGTGGATGCCATTCAACTTGGGAAATAGTCTTGTATTAATTCGTCACTTATCCCTACCTGTTGAATCGCTCCAATATCAGAAGGTGTCACGATTTTGTGAACTGGACATGTGCGAAATGAAAATACCTCATTGTTGTCAGTTAATGGAGGTCGAAATCTTCTCCATAGAGTGACACATTTATCCTTTGAAGCGTTCCAAGCCCTGTTGGCAGCACAGACACCATGAAAAGTGGAATTGGTTAAGTTTTCCAACACTATATAAAGCCTATGAATGTTCACTCATAACACACAAAAAGAGAAATCAAAAGTTTGTTCTGTTTATCCAAGAGTGAAGAGCTATTTCTATTGAGAAGTAAATTATCAATTTGAGAGCATTGTTGAGTATTCGTCATTTGTTAAGAAAGTCTTTAGTCTTTAATTTGTTAAGGGGATAATCTGTTCATGTTGAAAGAAGCATTCTCAGAGTCTGAGAATAGCAGCTTGAAAATGTCAATAGCTGAGTTAGGAATTCACTAACAGAGCCAGCTAGAAGTCCTATCGGTGGTAGACTGGAGAAGAAGCACTCTCTTATTTCAACCAACTGAGGGAAACTTGTATCAGGCATTTTAAATCTTGTCTTAGTTATGCTTACTGTTGTTTCTGTGTTCAAAACTTAGTTTGTTTCATGTCTTTTGATTATAGTGAATAGAGAGAGAATATTGGTGTTCTTAGAAATAAATATCTAAAGGATAAATGTTTATTAATGAAAGATAATTTGTGAAATAGGATGATTTTTGCACGTTCTCTTCTAATTATTTTGCATTCATTAGTGTACGGATTACACTAGGCATCAAAAAGAAAACTGGATAAATTGTGTTGACTCCATATATGGAGTATATGCTTGTACATAGCTAGTAAATACTAGGAATGAATCGAGAGCATTTAATAAGCTACAAGTTACAACTAGATGCTAGTTAACTTAGTCAAGTTAATGAACCTCCTAGGATGAGAGTATCATGTATAAGGAAGTTGGTTGTAGGTTCTTATTAAAATGATCTCCGTTCTAGTAGTTAGATTGTTGTAGGAAGTCTAGGGTATGGACTACCCCGATAGACCAACCTATGCGTAGAGTAAGATAGCCTCAAGTCAAGTTGAACCTGGCTAGTGTATGTGACAAATGACCTATGTTCATCATTGAACGTAAACACTTTGGCCAAAGTAGTGCAAGGAACCATTTAGTTGTAGTACTACACTATCAGTTCACCGTGATCCCAAAATGCATCCTAGTTTGAGAGTTGTCAGTTGCACAGAATCTAACTTTGTAGGATCACAACACTAGGTCCAGTTGGTAGTCATTAAAGGATACCCCACCAATCTCTTCTTCGAAGGGAGGGCCATTCATTGCAAAATGATCATGTGGGGGACCACATTATAAGTATATGGTTGGTGGAAAAACGCCTGAGTGATGTTTCTCCTCCTCAACAACCAACTGATGATCCAAGGCTTGACAGGATGAACTCCTAGACCTTCTTTACTTCTATTGGTGCCAAAAGCCTTTGTTCTATGTATGTATATCATTCTTCTATACTTTGTAATTTCATTTGGAATGAAATAGCTAAAAGTTGCAAAAGATGTATCATGTTTATGTATTTGAAAAGAAATTTTTTATCATTATGACATTGTTCTTACTTTTTGTGGTTGAAATCTAAAGTTTTAAATTTGATGTACAAGTGTGGTCATCACACTGATTAAAGCAAGAATTCAAGGGTGAAGAGAACAAGAAGGATCTCACTAAGGAATTTGTTCGCCAGTTGATCCCTCGAAGAGCACGTACTCTTACACATAATAAGAGAGGAAAATGTTGGGTGGTTGTATAGGGCCCTGCCTCAGTCAAACCCCCGTTTAAGTGTTTCCACTTCCACGGATAGACAAGAAAAATGAGATAAAGAGAGTAATGTAATAAAGAGCACAAAAGAACTGTAAAACAGTAAAGTGCTAACTCAACCAAATGATAGAAGGGAAGAGAGGGAAGCTTACCACCTCCACCAAGAATGCTCAAGGCTACTTGGGGGAGAAAATAAGAGTACATGAGCCTCTACTGCAATGGTGTTTCATTCCCCACTTGTTCTACCAATGTGATGGAGTGTTGTGTTTACTGCAATGGGGTGCTAGTATGTTGCTTGAGAGTTTGAAAGTGAATGTGAGAGTGTGAGAATGGAAGCTTGAAGTTGTGAAGAGTTGGAATGCATGTTGGAATAATGAATTTGAAGAAAGAATGGAAGAAAATGACCATATTCAGGTCGGTTGGCTAAAGGGGGTGCTACAACTTGACCCCTAATGAGAAGTGTAATGCCTCTACAAGTTTAGTTGTAGGAATCTTGCTAGGGCTGTAAATGCACCACGCGGACATCTGCGTGCCGCATGGGTGTCCCTAATAGAAATGCCTCCATCGACCTTCAAAATAGGCACAAAGTGGGATGCAAGCAATGAGCTTAGGTGGAATTAAGCCTCTAAACTTGGTTTTCTAAAGTAGGTAAAGGAAAAAAGGGGATTTGCACATGGGGTGCAAATTTGCTCCTATACAATTACAAAGATATCAAGGTTACATTAGTAGTTGAAGATCCTCTATGAAGAGCTATGTAAGAACCAATGTGACATGGTTGTCAAGGGAATCCTTCACAATTTTGGTTGCATACCTCATAACAATGTTAACTAGAGTAGGGAAAGGAGCGACAATCACAAAAATAGTCCAAGGAGTTGCCCCTCATATTTTTATCCTTCAAAGTTTATAAATTTGTACATATATTTTCATCTTCCTTTTTGGGAAATATCTACAATTGTGTCTCACCTTATGAAACTTATAACACTAAAAAGGAAGTATTCCATAGTCCAAATTCTTATTTCATTCCCCCTATTCTAATTTCATGCTAATTGAATTTGGAAGGGATTTCTAAAGGCTAATTTTGACATACATCAAAGTGTAGGTTGAGAAGAATTTATTTTGGTTTCATTTACCATGTGAATAAACTATTTGATCAAAGATCAAACCTTCTCAATAATGTTAGGATGTCAATACATTATTGATCCATACATTCATATCCAAGATGGTGGATTTTTTTAGGTTGAGTCAAAATAGGGATCCTAGATTTGAAAACTTAGCTATGTGTTTGATAAACACTATTTTATGATTTATTATTAAATCTTTGGCCAATTGGAAATTAATCAAGCAATGGAATTTTTTAAGAAAAATATAAATGTCCAACAAGCCTTTATTTGCTTGATTTTCTTTCATCTCTAGTTACGAGGGTGGATGATTGGAACATAATCCATAAAAAATCCTAAACTCATGATTCTTTAGTATATGCTCTATTCCCCTATAATTATGACATCATTAATAACCAACTTTAGGGATTAGTATTGTAACTTTCCTTATAGTCCACTAACCCAAAACTGGCCACTAACATCTTCCTTGTTTTTCTTGTAGGTAGCAGGTCACTTTACGAATAGTTTTGGAATCTATCTCCTCTATCTCACTACTAAGACAAACATTTTGATATGGTGAGGAGATTTGGGGAGCTCTTTTTAAGTGAAATGCCTCACATTGTTGCTCCTAAACTTCTTTTAATTTGTGACCATCAAGACCTTATTCTTTGTGTTGTCTTCAAACTCTATCATGTTCTTGCTATTGATATCCATCACACTTCTTTTACTATATGTCTTGTTATTTATGGCATGTTTGGATAAAATAAATAATTATTAAACTTTAATTTAATACTACTATAATAAGAACTAATATAGCTATCTTAAATAGATATATCTAAAAAATTGCACAAACATATCAAAATCATTTTATTAAGAGCTATTTACTATCTTGTAGTACTTATCCATTCAATATTTATATGATAGGGATATTTAATATATCTATTTGTCACTATGAGAAACACAAAATTGTTTTTCTAGTGGACACCTAGAAAGAAAACCTTAAAAGAAGATTGTCTATGCACTATGACACATAATTGCAATATGGAAGAAAACATATTGCATATAAATTAGCATCTAAATTGATCTAATCCACTAATTGATTTGTCACTTTAGATTTAAATATAGTAATATTCTTTTGATCTTTTCTTGACATTCACTTTTAATTTTTTAACTTTAAAACATGAAATATAAATTTAAGTGAAAACTCTAGAAATGAGAGAGGAAACCGAGGGGAACTTGGTCCTTGATAAATGAACAAAATAACCTTGATCTTTCTCTTTGGGCAACAAAATAACCTTAATCTTTGTCCTTGGGCTGCTGCACCATAAATAACCTTTTTCTTAGCTCTTACGCTACTGCACTATAGAATAACCTTTTTCTTAGCTCATAGCTACTGCATTATAAGTTTCGAAGCCTAGAAAAGTGTTTTGTGAGAACCAGTAAGCATTAAATTGTATACGATGGCTGAGCCTGAAACCCAACACAGCCTGAGGTCTCTGCTCTGCAGCGAGGAAAGAGATTTCTTGATCAGAAACAATGGAGAACAGGTGTGATTTTTTTATTATTTGGGTTTCAGTATTGACGGTTTTGCACACTTTTTCCATGTGCTACTTCACTCCTTTTCTTCTGATTCAAAGCTTCCTAGTTCTATTTTTCTTCTTCTATGTACACTGAATTTAGAAAATCATACATTTCTCCTGTGTACATGTGGGTAGACAAGATTATGTCCATTTGGATTGAATTTGTGCTTGGTACACAAAATTATGTTGTTATGGGTATATTCATTAAGATTAAAGGAGGCTTTCTGTTCATTTAGATTAAAATTGATACTTGGTATTGGGTGTACAAAGGCGTGCTCATTTGCCAATAGGAATATAGCATTATGTTCTTTAAGATTGAATTTGCTATAATTACTTGTATTACATTAAAATTTATTATTACATAGAGAGCATTATGTTCTAGATTAAATTTGCTATTGAGCAAATTACAACATTAATTTTGTTAGATTAAATTTGGTCGTGGATATACAACATTTTTTCTATTCTAATGATACATCACTAAGTGTGATCCTCACTAAGTGTGATCCTAATAGTCTATGTTAACAATTAAGTACAGTTCCTTAAAAAGTCATTTGCATATCAATATTATTTTCTTTATATAAAATTTGTGATGACTTATCATTCAGACATGGTTGTTTCAAAATTTCCAGGTTAAAATAGAGGAACTGGAAGGGAAAATAGTGGGTTTGTATTTTTCTGCCCACTGGTGTCCTCCATGCAGGGCATTTACCCCTGTTCTTTCAGAAGTATATACAAAGTTAGTGGAGAATGGGGATTTTGAGATCATCTTTGTCTCGGGAGATAGAAACGAGGAATCATTTGAAGAGTATCACAAGACCATGCCATGGCTTGCATTGCCATTTTCAGATAAGCAGGCCAGAGAGAAACTTGATAAGGAATTTGATGTCGAAGGCATTCCCACCCTTATCCTTTTAGATCAGAAGTGCAACACTATCAGTATTGATGGTGTAAGTATCATTGGGGATTATGGTGCCGAGGCATATCCATTTAGCAAAGAGAGGCTTGCTGAACTTAAAGCTGAGGAGGAGGCCATCAGGCTTTCACAGTCCGTGAATTCTCTTCTTGTCTCTCCTGACAGAGATTTTGTCATTGGCAATGGAGGAAGAAATGTGAGTGAGATTTATGTTTTCATGATCTGAGTCGATGATTATAATTTCTCAGGACAATTCTGTATTATGACTGATACTATTATAGTATTAAGGATTTCCCTTTTTTAATATTTTGTTTTAATTTTATTATATAGACATGCCACATCTTTATAGTACAAATAGTATAAATTATGATATTGCAATCAGGATTCAACTGTGTAGTTTCGAGTCAAACTCATTGACCCATGTTTCATGAGTAGTGGTTCACAACAACCCATCTCTCATGATAATGAATGGTCCACTAAGCACTCATTGCATCTAGGTGATGCTCAAAGAGGTGAAGAACTGGGCCTTCCTGGGAGATCACCCATCCCTGTACTACTCCAGCTCAAGCGAGCTTAACCACAGAGTTCTCTCCATGGTTAAACCCACTTAACTTGCAACCCCATTTGCAAAACCTTCAGCAAGTGTTGTGCCATGTGAACCATTCATTATAGAGACCCTTTAGCTCATCAATTGATAAGTAGGAGGTAATTTCCACAGCGATTCAAATTATGATATTGCTATTAAGATTCAACTGTGTAGTATAAAATTTACAAATGATTTCTAATACAAAACCATGCAAATTACTAAAATTTGACTCTTTCTTCATAAATAGGTACCTATATCGGAGCTGGTAGGCAAGACTGTTTGCCTCTATTTCTCTGCTCATTGGTGCCCTCCTTGTAGAGGGTTCACTCCGAAGCTTATACAATTCTACAATGATCTGAAGAGTAGAGGTGAGGAACTGGAGATTGTGTTTATCTCCAGTGACCAAGATACAGAGTCCTTCCAAGAATATTTTGAAAGCATGCCATGGCTTGCTCTGCCTTATGGTGACCGAAAGGTGAAGAATCTGGAGCGATACTTTGAAATTGAAGGCATCCCAACCTTGATTGTGCTTGGTCCAGATGGGAAAACATTACAAACAGAAGCCGTGGAACTGGTTATGGAACATGGTGTTGAAGTTTATCCATTTACAAAGGAGAAAATGGATGAACTCAAAGCCAAAGAGGAAGCTATACGTGCTGCACAGACCTTGGAATCCCTGCTAGTCTCTGATGAGCGCAATTTTGTTATCACAAACAGTGGTGGAAAGGTAAGTGCCTCAACCATTCAACCCTTAATCACCAGTTTTGGCGATTTTTTTTCTTCTGTAATATACACCTGCACGTGTCCTTAACTGCTAGATCAGTGTAAAGAAACCAGAACACTGGAATGCCAAGAATTGAAAAGATGCCCCATATACTGAGGTATTGATGCAGGGTTTCACCATACAACTATCCTTGAAAAGATGCCCCATATACTGAGGTATTGATGCAGGGTTTCACCATACAACTATCCTTAAATTAGGCTAGACGTAACCCATAGCTTATTAAGTTCAATCCGACTCACCCTCATCATCTAACCACCCATGTTATTTCCCTCACATGTAGGGTTCTCTGTAACCTCAATATATTGTACTAAACGAAGGGTACATACCACAGATAACATTCTAATATTATGGGTGTGGGGCCTGAAGGCACCAATTCTATTGTTTTAGAAACAACTTATATATTTCCAAAATGTGTCCGGATACAACTGTCTTTAAGATTTCCTTCCAACTTTTTGAGTCTCCTTCCAGACTCCACTTTTTCCGTCCAACGTTTTGAGTCTACTTCAATATTCCACTTTTGCTCTCCATAATTTTTGAGTTTCTTTGACAATCTGGTTATTTCTTCAGAAAGGTCCCCAAGGATGGGACTTAAAACATAGGAGGAGAAAAAAGTTTTAACAAGGTTGTATCCAGATGCATCCTTAAAATGCTATACCTGTAGAAATCTCAAGTCATTAACTTTTATATCTATTTTAAGATGCTACAGTTGCCATATTTGTGATCAACCAGCGTCGCCTCCATCAACAGTAGATTAGCAAAAGAACCAATTCATTTAATGGTGTAGTTGTTGGATTAGGGTGTTGCAATGCCCATTTGGAGCCATAGCTTTTAACTAACCCTTTTATTGTACAATGGGCACAAGCCACTGATGTATGTTATAGTAACTTAATAGAGCCATAAATGAGATTATCATTCTTAACCTTGATTCTGCTGCAGGTGCCAGTTTCCGAGCTCAAAGGCAAGACGGTTGGTTTATATTTTTCTGCTCATTGGTGCCCACCTTGCCGAGGATTCACACCAAAGCTTGTACAAGTATACAATAAGCTCAAGCAAAATGGAGAAGCCTTTGAGATTGTTTTCCTCTCTAGTGACAGAAACCAAGAAGCCTTTGGAGAGTACCATGCAAGCATGCCATGGTTAGCTCTTCCATTTGGAGACAAAGTGAAGACGGATCTAAGCCACTACTTCTGCATTAAAGGAATTCCGTCTTTGGTCATAGTTGGTCCTGATGGAAAAACTGTGACAACAGGTGCCACAAACATTATTTCTGTCCACGGGGCCAAGGCCTATCCCTTTACTGATGCACGCCTCGTAGAGCTACAGAAAGAAATAGAAGAAGCAGCAGAGAAATATCCAAAGGAAGTAAAGCATGACCTGCACGAACATTCTCTGAATTTGACTAAGAGGAGGGCTTACAACTGTGATGGGTGTCAGGAAGGAGGGAGTGGTTGGTCTTTCTACTGCAAAGGATGTGATTTTGATCTTCATCCAGATTGTGCTTTGAAGGATAACCACTCTGATGGAAATGAGAAACAGCAGACACAAGGCGAGAGTTTTGAAAATAAGGACAAGCCAGCAGAAATGATCTGTGAAGGAGATGTTTGTCGAAGGGTTTAAGCATGCAAGAAAGTGAGGCCTTCAGAGGGTTGCTTCATAGGCTTCCCAATATAGTTAATGGAGGGTCATATACTATATAGGCAGTTTGAACATACTCTCAATCACTCTCTCTCTCTAAATGCTTACACACAAGCTTTTATGGCCTAAAGCTTGTTTAGTATTTCTATGATATTTACTTATCATGTAAAACAGGGTCTTTAGCTACTAAATATATTTCAACTGGCTTTGGATGTTTATTTTGTGGTTCCCATGTCTTATCTTTGCAGTTTTAAGCATTATTTGAAGGTTTAACATGCAAGAACTTTACAGCTTGGGAATTTCGGTAAGAATATGAACCCAAACAGATCTATAAATTTTGCATTTGGTGTAATGTAGTTTGGGAATTTCGGTAAGAATATGAACCCAAATAGATCTATAAATTAAAAATTTCGCATTTGGTGTAATGTAGTTTATGACAATAGTGGTTTCAGCAAAAAAATATTGAAGTCTTTTTGCTTGATTATTGATGCATTACTTAAATGAGGCAACTTGAATACATTTGTTATAGCTTCAATTCTGACTTAGTTTATTTTTCAGATCAGTAGTAGGTAATTTAGGCGGTTGTAGTCAATTGTCTGAAGTTATTTGGCAAGTAAGAAGTTATGACAGTCCCCTCCAGAAGTTGTGAAATTAAAAAATGGAAAATTATTGCAAGCCCCTCAAGAATTTGTCCAACCATTTCTATTTTTTAAGTTTCTGAATGATATATTCAAACCATTCCTCTAAATTTGTTATAGAAATAGGGGACCCTTTCTCAAATGAAGGGGCTATCCGGCATGTTAAGTTTTTAATCTCCTGCCTTGAATCCCACATGATCCATAGCATGCTATATTTACAGTCTGCCACGTAGAGCCTCATAGTAAGCTATATTTACTGTCTGCCACGTAGAGCCTCATAGTAAGCTATATTTACTGTCTGCCACGTAGAGCCCCATAAGATTCATAGCAAGCTATATTTATTGTCTCCTGCATAGAATCCCATAAGATCCTGAACACCATGGTACTTTCCCCCCACATCAATTTTTAAATGCAAACAATGATTACCATTCATTGTTACTATCCGTTACATATGCTGAGCAAACTGCTTTTTGTTGTCCCTTACCTTGGTATGCAGTGTCACCCTGCGGTGTGGATGGAATGACATGCTGTCACATGTCTTAATTCATGCCTAAAGTTGCTTGAGTGAGAATATACCTTGGGAAGGTGTAAAACCGACCTAAAGGTATTTGAGAGTGAGAATATGCCTTGGAGAGATGTAAATCTAACCTAAAGATGTTTGTTCTGCTTTTTCAACTGTGTAAGTGGTATGGATAGAAGAAGCTACTACTGTTGTGATATGTACACTACAAGGTTGCTTGTGCTGTGAGATGCACACTACAATGCCGCTTGTTTTGTGATATGCAAATTTGCAGTGTTATTCATATAGACGATGTAAGGTATGCAAATTGTAGAGATGCACAGAGCATAATTTTTTAGCATTGTTCATAGGGAATGTGGAACCAGCACATTGCAAGATTTGTGGAAGATTCGTGGAGTTGTAATTGGTTAGTTTTAATCACGATATGGTTGTATCTATACATATATGTTATACTTTTTGTATTAATCAAGTACAAACATTTTGTGATGAGGCATGTGTATAAGAATTGGAATGGTTTTGAAGGTGCCAACAATGTAACAAAAGCATACCTAACAACCTATTCTGAGAATAATCTTTACACCCTTTAATCTTTTCTTGTAATTAGGAGGTCGAATCATCCTAGATAAACTATTCAATTATGAATTTTCCCATTAATTGCAAGTAACATCTTTGGCTTGTAATCAGTTACTTCACTCTACACAAATGATTAATTAAACCTCACCTTCTTGTAAATGTTCTATAGGAGCCATTAATAGTAGGTCGATGGATTCACAAGCTCTATCGACTAAGTTTCAATATATATTCTAGCATTGAATACCTTTGTCTAATCAATTTTAAGGTGCCATAAAGAAAATAAGGCAACAATAAGGGGATTATTGACCAACTTCACTTATTAACATTCCTAATGTTAGTATTAAAATCAACATTGTAAATAAATTAAAAGTGAAAAGAAAATAAAAATGAAAGAAAAATATAAAAATAAAATAATGATAATAAAAGAGAATTAAAATTATGAAATGAGTTGGCTTGTGGCATTTACAACAGCGACACACTAAAGGAGACGACCCAAATTTAATGTGCACATATTTGGTATGCAGAGGAAAGGGTGCAAATATGTTGCAGAGTCAGTAGAGCATAGCGTCCCACCTTTGGCCATCCAAATTTGTAGGTTAGAGACCCAGTATGGTGTGTAGGGTGAAAATGGGAGCAACAACCTCCATAAATTTGCATTTTGGGGCTCTAATTTGAAGAAACAAAATGCAGAGGAAGGTTGTGGGAAGAGGCAACCGGGATTGTGGCATGTGAGGAAGATGTTCTGGAGATTGTTCGTGGTGTTTGACATGACTTGTAGGTGTATCAAGCCCTTATAGCCAAAGATTTGCAAGCAAGAAAAGGGTTTCTATAAGCTAGGGCACAACCATTGAGAGCAATTACATGTAGATTTGGCTAGGCATAGGATGTAGGTTCTAGTTTCTGCAATTCCTTGTCTATCTTCTAATTGTTAGGAAAAAGAAGGTGTCTCAACCTTTGATTTTTCCATAGCTTTGTTTTTTCCATAATATTAAATGTTGCTAATTTTTTCACATTGCCCTGTGTGTTACAACTTGCAGCTCTATTCAATGAGGACTCAAGTTGGAAATTTGATTTTACAAGTGGAGTTGTGCATAAAGGATTTTTTTATTTTCATGTTGAGTTTACATGGAATGTGAGTTTTCAAGGAGCAGTTATTTTGGCAAGTATAGATTTTGCAGCGTGGCATGTGGTGACAATTGGAATCTTAGCATTATGCACGTGCAGTGTTTTTGGCACCTTCCATGTTGCATTTTCAACCTTTGGCAGTTGTTTTAGAAATGTTTATTTTATGCATTGTAAGCTCATATATATTGAGCACTTGTGTATTTTTGAGTAGTATGAAGTGTTGAGATACCGTCATGTTGTTGGATTTACTTTAGAATTGTAACGCAAATAAACTCATGTAGAAGCTTGTGTTGCAAGTGTATTGTAATCGTTGTTTATAGATAATACATTGTTTAGGCTTTTGGAGTGGGGTTTTTTTGTTCGAAAGGGTTTTCCCCACATATATTTGGTGTAATGTTTTTTTATTATATCTTTGATGTTTATCTTGTTATGTGCATCTTCTTTATTGTAATTGAATAAGGGTTTGAAATTGTCAAAATTTGCATATTCTCTCCTCTAATAGATTAGTGTTGGAAGCTTTCCCGTGTACCTAGCTTTCTTTCAGTTGGAATCAAAGCCTAATCACCTCTGTTTCCTATTGTGGGTTAAATGGTTTTTTGTACCGATCTTATTTAAGTGGGAGCCTATTGCAAGAATTTTGTGTTGATCCTATTGCAGGAAGGAGATGACAAGCACATCTAGTAGAATTGAGATAGAGAAGTTTAACAAAGGAAACTTTGAGCCCTGGAAGCTCAAGATGCAAGACATGCTTGTAGACTGCGACTTATGGATAGCTATTTCTAGAACCATTCCAATGGGCATGAAACAAGAAGATTGCGATCTGATGGATCAAAAGGCTAAGGGTCTAATAAGACTCTATTTAGATGATTCAGTACTCCTTAACGTTCATGAAGAGAAGACTGTTGCGCTTCTTTGGAAGAAACTTGCTCAGATTTATCAGGCTAAATCCCTAGTAAATAAGTTGTTCCTGCGAAAGATGTATTCTCTATGAATGGAGGAATGAAGATCTATCATAGATCACCTAAATGCATTCAACATGCTTGCTGCCCAGTTGAACTTTGTTGGTGTCAAAATAGAGGAGGATGGTTGCATGACTTTGTCGTGCTCACTACTGGATTCTTGGGACCACCTTGGCATGGTAATTAGAAGTACCACTACCACTTTTAAGATGGATGAAGTGGTAGCTGTAGGCATCCTTTTAAAATCTGCAAACAACTAAACTTCAAACAGTGGGTTAGTGCCTTGCAAACTCTATCAAAATACCTCTATGAAATACCTTGTAAAGACTTCCAAATGCCATACATGACAAAATGAAAACTAAAGCATTAGGAAAACAATAACAAGTCACCTATTCCATAGTGGATTGGTGTCACATGTGCTAGTGACCCTTTCCCAATCCTTGATTGATAAGCTTAGATGATGATGATGCAATGAAATGGAGATGCTAAATGGACAAGATCAAATCTCAAATGAAGAGAGTAACCTTGCATAAAGTTGTGGAGAGATTGTGAAGGATTTTCTCAATGTTGAAGCTTCTATTTAAAGATTTTCAAAATGCTAAGTGTTGAAGAGAGACCAATGTGGGACTAAGATTGGACCAATTAAAGAAGGACACTTGTCATCATGTGATTGGTGGATGTATGTGCAAGATTTGGGAAGAGTGCCCATGAGAGGGAAAATTTGAATTTGAATTTGCAATAAATGTTGAGTTTGACTTTGGAAGGGACATGAAGGCCATGTAAGGCCTCATAAATGCTGTTTGGTGTACATGTCCCACTTGGGGGAATTCAAACTTGAGAATATTCTCTAGTTATGCCAAGTTGAAAATAAATATTTTGATACGATCAATTGAAATGCAATTTTCATGTACAGTGGCCAAATCCTAGGGGAATGCAAATTGGTGAGATTAGCATTAGATTTGTCGGGGATTAATTAGCTAGGATGAGTAATGATTAGGATGCTTTGTGCTGGCTTGGATTTAGGGATTTAAATCAAATCAAAGGGAGATGAATGATAACAAAGAGATTTAATTCAAATAGTTGATTTATTTAATCAAAGAGATGATGATAGGATCAAGTTTGATTTATTTGATTTAAAGTGACTTTAGGAGATTGACAAAATAAACTTGATTTATTATTTATTATTTGATGGCGAATGTGATGCATAATGTCAATTTGGCGTGTCTACAGTAGCGTCATTGCTATCTAAAAAGATGCGGAGAAAATCCTTTGAAACAACTAAGGAGGCTCTAGCGGTTTGAGGAAGAACAAAAGAAAAAGGAAAAAAGAACACGAAGCAAGAAAAGTCAGAATCCAAATCCCATGGGAGATCAAACCATGATAAAACCAGCATTGATGTTGGGTGCAGAAATCTAGTCATCTTCACAAAGATTGTAGGAGGGAAGAAAAAGAAGAAAAAGCGGACATTCTCTGATTTAGAATTTGATAAATCCTCTCAGGATGATGCATATACTTTTGTAGCTATCTTGGCAAGCGCGTGCATCACAAAGATATGTGGCAGCTAAATAGGGCGGTGTTTCTTTCCACATGACATAGTATTGAGATTTGTTTTCTAAGTATGAAAGTTATGATGGTGGGAAGGTGTGCCTGGGTGATGACTCTCACCTGAATATTGTTGTCCGTGGAAGAGTTAAGATACGATTTCTAGATGGTAGAGTGAAGGGGATCGATGGTGTCCTACATATCCTTGATTTGGCACGAAACCTTCTTTTTGTAAGTTGAATGATGTGGGTGTGCAATTTTTTTTCTTGAATGGAGAATGCAAGATGACAAGAGGAGCTATGGTGCTTACTAAGGATGTTCGGATAGGCACTCTGTTTCAGTTGGATGCATGCATAGTGCAGTGTAATAGTTCTGTGGAAAAGAATAAAATAACTTTTGAGTCACTATCCTCACCATTGGAACCAACAAGGAAGAAAGTTGCATCTAATTCCGATGGTCGTGCTTTTTAGGTATCCAAGGGTGCTCATGCTTTGAAAATGAAGTTACGTGCTAAGACAATGCTTTGGTACCAAAGACTTGGTTACATTGGTGAAAATGATTTAAGAACCCTGAAAAAATAAATTCCTTGTTGAGGGGCTCAATGATTGCTTTCTTGAGTTCAATTTTTGCGAACATTGTGTTTATGAAAAGAAAAACCGTGTTCAATTTAATCACAGTTCTCACAAATGTTTTGGGTTTTTGGCCCTGTAAATGTTCCTTCATTATCAAAATGTGTATATTTTGTTTCTTTCAAAATGATTACAATAGGACATTTATTTATTTTATCATAAGTATATCTAAAATCTTTAGTAGGTTTAAGGAGTTTAAGGTCTTGGTAGAAAATCAGACTTGTAGGAAGATTAAGTATTTGAGGAGTGACAACGATGGTGAGTTTTGTTTGGTAGATTTTGATAAGTTCTGTAAAGAACATGGGATTGAAAGGCATAAGACAACTCCATATACCCCTTAGCGGAATGGAGTTGCAGAGAGGATGGACAAGACATTGATGGAGAGGGATAGGAGTATGCTAAGTACAGCTGGTCTTGAACAAAAGTTATGGGTTGAAGTTGTTGCCATTGCATGTTATTTGGTGAACAAATCTCCTACAACTCTTGTTAATAAGACACCTATGGAGGTGTGGTCAGGAAAGAAGACCTCATTGAGACATCTTCATGTGTTTGGTTGCGAGGCATATGCTCATGTGCCAAGGGAGAAAAGGTCGAAGTTAGAAAATAAGGTTGTCAAGTGTATCTTCATCGGATATGGTATTGGTGTAAAAGGGTACAAGCTTTGGGATCTAGTGGCTGAAAAGGTTCTCTATAGTCGAAGTATTATATTCAGAGAGATGAAACCTTCTTCCACTATTTTACAACCTACAAAAAAATAAAAGAAAGATGTGGTTCAACTTCCTCTTGACTCTAACAAAGTTGAACCTAAAGCCTAGAATGGACCTGATAATGAGAAGAGCTTGAGAAGTTTTGAAAGTTTTGAAGGAGAAGAAGAACCTCAACCTCAACAAGTAAGGAGGTCTATGAGAGATAGGCTGCAAACTGATGGGTTTGGATATTCAATTGAAAGTTTGGTTATTGATTGTTGGACTTTAGTTTTATTTTTGCTTTGATTGCTAACATTGATGAGCCTAGGATTGTTAGAGAAGCTATAGGTATGAGTGATGTAAATTCCTGGATGGAATCCACAGATGAAAAAATGGTTGCATTGAAGAAAAATGATACATGGGATCTGGTACCTTTTCTTGAAGGATAGAAACTTGTTGGATGTAAATGGGTATTCAAGAGAAAATCTGGCCTAGATGGTAGTGTTGAGAAGTATAAGGCTTGGTTGGTCACTAAGGGGTATTCTCAAGTGGAGGGAATTGACTATGGTGAAATTTTCTCTCTTGTTGTGAAGTTGACATCTATCTAATTCTTGTTATCACTTGCAACAACGTATGATCTAGAAGTGGAACAAATGGATGCGATGACAACGTTCCTTCATGGTGACTTGGAGGAAGAGATTTATGTCATAGCTAGAGCATTTCATGGTTAAAGGTAAAGAAAATCTAGTTTTCAAGTTGAAAAAGTCTTTGTATGGTCTTAAGCAGTCTCCTAGAATGTGGTACTAGAAGTTCGATACCTATGTGTTGTCATTCGGATTCCTAAGATCTACATCTAACCATTATGTGTTTTACAAATCTGATAATGGTTGTATTCTCATAGTTGCATTGTACATAGATGATATGTTAGTTTTTGGGAATGGTAAAAGTTTGATTTCAGATTTGAAGTCTCAGTTGTCAGCATAGTTTGAGATGAAGGATCTATTAGTTTTAGGATCAAATTTGCAATAAGCAGAAATACAACACATGAACAATAAACACAACAATTTTACCCTAGGAAAACCCTCCTACTTGAGGGAGAAAAACCTAGCCACAAATATATCACTTATATATTGAATAAAAGAGCAACAAATTAATTTACAATTAGGCCACACACTAGGTCGAATTGATGCAATGATTATAGCACCTCTCTAGATGCAAATACACAAGCAATAATGAATATCGATCTTCTTGAATATATATCAATCTGCTATAGATATGAAAACACCTCTTGAAGAATGTGAATTCGTTGAGAATAATAATCGATTTGCTGTAAAATGATGATCTCCTTCTAGGCCTGCGAAGTTGTCTTGAAAAATGAATTGGATGCCAAATGAATGTGAGCCACCTTGAATATATAGACATTGTTGGCTATTTTTTAAGAACCAAACTGATTTCTAGAAGTACCTATGGATTTTTCCATTTCCAATTATTAGTAATTCTAAAGGGATTGGCCAACGAACGAATAGAGGTTGCTAAACTTCTATTCCTACTCTTTGGGCTCTGTAAAACCCGAGAGGGTGATCCCACAATGTATACCTTAATTTTTTTCACAATTACATTCAAACACATTGTCAATAATAGATATCTCTCATGACACCATTCAATAATATACATCAAATAAGTTGGCAGCTTATTATATCAATGTTATATATATCAAATATGAGAAAGTAGACATATAAGCAAACAACAACAATATTCCCTTGAGATTTTATGATTAAATGATTGAGTAGTAAATGAATCAACATTATAAGTGTAACATAAATACTCTACATGAACCAGTGTCTTTATCCCAAGCATGAAGTCTACACCAATCTATATAACCTGATTAAAATTTAGACAATGGCACCTATAACCCCAAGAAATCTTGCATTACAACATTCCTCTATGAATTTCAAGATTATCACTTCTTACAAATATCCTAGCACATAGTAATTATGATTTATCAATCTCATACAAGCACTTACATCAATTCATTAAACCAATAAGCAAGCATGAAACTAAACATCCATCAGATAACGATAGAGATAAATGAAAGAAATTCTTGATTACTTTCAATCATAACTCATAACATACATACAAGGAGAGAAAATAACAACGAAACCGATATTACTCTATATTATAAATGCTAATCATTATCAGTCTTACATACACAAGTGTGAACTCCAAATGAAACTTAAAACAAAGACTCTAAACCTTGCTTCATATTATCTTGACAGACTAACAATATTAACTCAAAAAATTTCAAATCCGTGCTTTTGGTCTTGAATTCCTTTTTATAGAGATGGAGCAAACAAGCCTCAGACCAGATAACACATGTCATAATCCTATTGAACTGCTTGCAACAATATTCCTTTTTCAATTACCCTTGAATCTTCAGGTGGAGAAAATAAACATGAGGCAAAATTATCCTCAACTG
>VDFB02271358.1:1059474260-1059615941 GCA_007258455.2 Sequoia sempervirens
GATCTCTAATGTTCTTCATTATCAAAGCCCTCTTGTCATATGTTTCTCTAGTTAGCTCCATTACCAATTCATTCTTTATATACTTTAGTATCATAACTGGTCTGGTTGAGCATAAAATTATAACAACCCTAATCGCCTCTTTGTTGACCAAGTGGGGTATGTATGAAGCCAAACAAATATATCATGGATTCTACTCAAGGTGAATCTTACCCATGCATCATCATGACTAAATTTTGGAAAGTAATGCCACATATTGATCTTCTTCTCCACCAAGCTCTCAAATTCTATTTTTAGTTTGAAGTTGTCTTGAGTGAGTTCATTAACCCACACATCACCAATTTTTCCATGATCATATTCTTTCAAATTCACATGCAAATAAACCCTCATGTCTTCTGTGTGTAGAACCCCATATGGGATGTGCAAAAACCTACCATTTGAATCATCTAATAGGGATTTGTCAAGATACCATTTGAATTTGGGTAAGGGACAATCCACTACCTATACAACTTGTGGTGTATACATTGTGCAAAAAATTTAAACCACTTTCAAAATATAGGGAAAGATAGAACTATAAATAACTTTTAATTACTTTTTGGTTAGGGTTTCACATGCAAGAACTTTTGAAAATTCTTCAAACACTTTACTTCTCTCCTTCACTGCTCTACTCTTCTCAAATGCTCACATGCAAATGACTTAGATTGTGTATGAAATCACTTATAAACATTTTGCACTAACCTAATTGTTGATATGTGATGACTGATCATGCAAATACTCTACACTCATTAACATGTCAAGGTTTTCTCTCTAACATGTCAAGTGAAAAAAATGACTTTGTAAAACCCTAATTCTAGAAGCTTCTAAAAGGCTTTTTGTAAGTGGCTAGGACATGTATGTTGCAGTATGGAATTTGTGAGATTGTAATATGCTTTGTAATAGATAATAAAATCATTGGGTGGCTAAGTTTCTATGGATGTAGCCCATATTGGGTGAACCATATTAAATTTTTGTGTTGTTCTATTTTGTGTTATTCTTCATTTTTATTTTTGGGTTATTTAATCTGCATATAATTGTTAATGTTTATTGCTCCAATATACCCGAATCCTAACAAATCGATAGAGCTTTTTTGTTGTTGAATTCTTGTTTCCAATTGCCAGTCACATAAAAACATCTTATGCCATACATGGTCATCAGGTAATCGGCCCCCATGCCTAGGTCTAAGTTTCTTATTTTTATAAGGTTAAGTAAAGAGCCTTTTTGACCTTTACATCCTTTGAATTTTGAATTAGATGTTTTTGAGTCCTTTCTCTTGTATCATTCTAGAGGGTCCCCTTCATTAGAACAACTTATGAGGACCATGTGATTTAAAGTTTTCACTTAAAGTCCCATTAACTATTTCTCTTCATCGCTCATCCTAGATTACTTCTAGAGTGTATGTTTCGAATTGGTGATAAGTGATGAGTAGTATTTCTTTGTTTCACTCATCATAGATAGCTTTTAGAGCTCTTGATATCAATGCATGATGAGCGATGCTCCTTGCTTCTCCTTGTATCATTGAGGGTTCACCTATCGCTAATGGCTTTTAAGCCCTGAATATTGTAATATTGATAAGTGATGGCCTCTGATCTTATGTTCTTATCTTCATTGCTCATTGCAGATGGTTATGAAATGGTAAGTTTCAAAATAGTGATAAGTGATATGATGGATCTCCCATGCATCATGTATCACGGATGAGTTTTGAGTGCTAAGTTCTATATTAGTGATACACAATACACGTTTTCAATACCATTATGTAGATCTCTCATCGCTAATTTCTTGCAAACTATATGAGAAGAATTAGTAATGAGTGATGGCCTAATGCATTTGTATTTTATCGCTCATCATGGATTCATTCCAAAGCTTAAGTTTCAAAACAATGATGAGTGATGGATTTATCTGTTCAAGTTTCTTTTGCTAATTTAAATAGATCTCATGTGCAATGTCTTTTGTATCATTGATTCTCATCTAGGTGTACATGTCTTAACCTAGATTCTTTGTTGTATCTCTTGTCGCTAATAAGATCCAAAGTGCAAAGTTAAATTAGTGATGTGCGATGGGAAAATGAATGTGATCAAGGGTGGGCCATAGATCCAAGGGATAAGATTTCATCGCATGGATGCTTGCATCGCTAATGGAGCTAATGAAGGATGAGATGTATTAGCGATAGGTAATAACTATTGCTCGAAGGGGCAACGTGGAAAAATCCTGAGGACGTCGTATAAAGAAAAAAGGAAAGTAGTGGGATGAGTGGAGAACCATTGATATGGCTTTAAGGAAAGATGATCCAATAGGCTGAACTTCATCATGGCAATACCATCATCAATGATTGCACCCTAGAATTTGGGGAGGCTCGTGATGAGCGATGAAGTATATAAGGAACTTTCTCTTCAAAATGTTGGTTTTATGTACTTCATCAATTTTAATTAAGGACCATAGATTGAGTTGGCGATGCATGTTAATTGTCAGATCATGTATGATTAATCAAGATTAAGGGAAAACATGGAAACATTTGAGGTGACATCATTGTTTTCTAGGAACAAGTTGCTAAAGACCAAAAAATGATGCTCATGATTTCCATGGATGAAGTTTTAAATGTTTTAAGATTGATGGCCCATATTCCAAGTTGAGCTACTAAGCTATCAACTTGCTCGCACGAGGAGTTCTTGAATCATTAATTTTTGCATGCTCCAAATTATCTATTTAATGTAGATTGCTTGTTGTTCATTTTAGCCATCTTTCCAGTCTACAGTGAATGTGAGGTGTGGGTTAGTGAAGAAGTGTGAGGGTGTTAATCTTCCCTGAGTTGAATAGTGAATGTTCTTGTCCTAGGTGAGTTAGTCTTCAATTGGGATCTCTATCATTCATACTCTAGTCCTTTTAGGAATTCCTTTTTTGGGACTAATTGTAATTGTTTAAGTTTGTAGGGGTGTTTCCCTACAACTTTGATTTAGAGTCTTTAAATTTGTCAATTTTACTCATTTTAGAGATGGGAAAGACTAGTGTGCCAATTCTAAGGTCTAGTCGGCTTAATGTGTTTGAGTGTTGTGAGGATATGTTTGTAGCTAAGCAAGAAACCAAGCATCCCTTAAGGTTTCAAAGAGTAAGAGGAGGGATTGAGGCCACAAGAAGAAGACAATTGTCCAGAGCACTTACAACCTAAGAAACAAGTCTATTTTAGAAGAATTGGTCAAGTTTAAAGGCAAGGAGAAGGCTAAGCCTATGAAGAGGGCCGGGAAAAAAAACAAGAGTCATAGGGCATGCCAGGGAAAACATAATTCTCCCATTGTGCTCTTTGATAGTCCTTCAGATGCTAAAGGTGACACTGACTCAAGATATGGCCAATAACTTCTCTCTCTGGTGTCATATGAGAGCTTTGATGAATATGTGGTGATGGTTCCTCCAATTTCATCACAAACAAGGAGTGGTTGAGTATACTTTGATATTGACGAATTGGAATAGATTCTTCTCCTTGTTTTTGTTTTTTATGACACCATGGTCTTTGCATAGAAGGTTTTCTTTTCAATATGTCCATGGTTTTGGTGTTTTACTCTTCTATGCTGATGTGGAGGTTCTCTGACTAATATGACACATGAATATTTTTGTTCAACGTGGACATGATGACAACTATTAATGGTACCCTACGTGTGTCTTTTGTCTTTTGTCTTCCCCTATTCTCAAATGATTGCATAAAATCACCTAGGAATTTTCTCAAAAATTGATTGAAATTAGGTTTTGAAATGAAGTGAAATGAAATTGTAACTCAGCCAGATTCTTGTTGCTCCCCTATTTATAAAGGGGATTTCATGGCTGAAGTGAAGGAGTTCAAAGTATTTCGAGTCTAAGAAAGGCCTAGGTGATAGCTATGCTCATAGAGCAATAGAAAGTAAATATATAAGTTAGTGAATATATTAGAATCCAATCTAGGGCATAATTCATATTTTATGATGATCCTAAAAATAGTTTTACAAAGTAATATTAGTAATGAAAGAGAATCTTAGTTCTAAAATATGTGCTCTCCTGTCTATTTTCTTGCAAACTATGACTGAAATTGTTAATTATAATTTTATTTGACTTCTATCATTTGCACTAAATGAATTGGTTTATTTGTGCTTCAATTCAATGAGTTGATTTAATGCTAAAATGAGGCCATTAGTTTATGGGAAAATGATATAGGATTTGGCAAGGAAGAAATGTTTTAAAATGTAGAGACTTGGATGCCACAAAGTAGCATGCTAATAGTCCCCTGATTACTGATGTTAAATTATAGTTGTATTACTGATTGATTACAAAATATGAATCCATTTTTCCCTCAGATTAGGAACAAGTCTTTTCATTAATTTATCTTGTGGTTGATTGAGCTAGTGATGAACTTGGCTAGAGATTTAGAATGGGAATGAATTTACAACATACTTAAAATCACACCATACAAACCTTTAGAATTAGTGTATTCCTTGAAATAAATAACAACTTCATAAGAGGTCTGTAAGTATTAAATGATGTTGGTTTATTTTTACTTCTTAGGGAATACATCTATGTATGGAAATTCTCTTGATCAAGTAGGGATATTATGACCATGAATTTGATTACCCTCTTGGGTCTCACAAAGCTCAAAGAGAAGAAGTGGGGTTCTAAATGCTTCACTTAAGTGTTGGCCAATCCTCAACCTTGCTGATAATTGAGTTTTGGAAGATTCGTAGGTAAGGAATGAGATTAAGTTTGGTTTTAAAAAATAACCAATAGAAATGGAAACTTTTATGGGGAAGTTATTTGAGAAAATATCTGCAATACATTAGCTTGCCTTGATAGAGTCATTTATGTTCTTAATACAAAGTTCTCACTAAAAGTGGGTGGTGACTTCAAAGAACTCTGTACAGTGAAAGTATTGAAAGACAAGGAATCTTAAAGTGAAATTAGCTGGTGGAAATAATTTCATATGGTTGAAGTCTAATCTTTTAAAAAGGAGGTGGCGAGTCTATGCAAAGAACCTGATAAAGTGTTTTATTTTCCAATATATCCAAGTATTTTCTCTTGTTTTGATTTCAAAGAAGAAATAATTGTGTATAAAATCCATTTTATAGATATGGAAGAAATACTTTATTCCTGATTAAGTGAGTCAAAGCACTAAGGAATGGAATAGTGATGATCATTTTGCATGCATATTGTAAGGCCCCACCCTTTATTTTTTTCAATAGCTGCAATTTTTTTTATTGGTGGTCATATTTGGTTGAACATATAACCATAAATTCATGGCACAAACACGTATAGCTATGTGTGTGTCTTACTCCATAGTTTTGACAACAATGTTGTCATAATACATTATAAATGAATTGATAAAGGATCAAGTTGTGATTTGACTTGATGATACTTTTGATTGTTCAAAGCTAAGAGGGAATTATTTAAATTATTAATGCAATTGCTTTTGTATAACAATGATTGGGTATCAAAATTATCCACCTTTGACATATTTGGTGATCAGCTAATAGTGGTAGTTATTTTGGTTCTTATGAAGAAGCTAATGGATTCTAGTTCCTATGAATACAAATGTGTGGCACCCTAATTGGTAGATTTAAACAATAAATCTTTCATTCATACCATTTCATATATCCTCCTAGGGATTGACATGTGTCTTTATAAGTTTCTCTTCTATTGGCCCTAGACTATGTTTACTATTGTAAATGAGATGTTGTGTGTGTATACTAATGAATATTGGCGAGTGTTTAGGATAGTTTAAATGTGATACTAATGCATATTGCTTAACCTTGTGGAATTTTCGTACAAGTGCGTCAAGTAAGTACTTTTCTTAACCTTGTTATATTCTATTATCACAAAGTTATAGATGTTAGTAATAGAAACAAAGTGTTATTTTCAATTAGTTGTAATCTATATTATATAGTAGAATTTACTAATTGAATAATGTTTGAGGAATCCAATAGATTTATTAATAATTTATTTGTTTGGTTAGCCTTTCACATAACTTGCAATATAAAATTGATTCATGAATTATATAATGGGTATTACTTTTTGTTTACAAGGAAAAATAATTATAATCCAATATTTACTCTTAACTTGAGTTATTTTGTAATATTTGGAAAATAAATAAAGATTCTTAATTCAACATCAAATAATAATATGATTAGATAAATGTAACTAGTTGCTATAAATCTAAGATTAACAATAAATACAAATAAATTTGACAACTAAATAGGAGGTAAAAGGTTTTAGCTTTAGAATCTAAGCATGCCTTGGTCATTCCTTACTTAAGAAGGCATAAATATGAATTAGAGAAGGTTATAAATGAGTTTTTATAAAGGGCCACAGAAGCTCTAGTATATTTAGTTCATTAAGGATCCTTGGGAATTTTAAACATGGTACCGTGGGCATGACAAACACCCATTGTATGTTAAATCTTGTCATTTCCTAATTCTCCTTGTTATTTGATTAATTTGTATATCAATTTGATTATTATATGACTTAAATATTGGATGAATGTGTGCCTTGCCATATTAATCATGTCTTCATTGATTTTATGTGTTGCTTTGATTATGATCTTTGTTGTTAGGTTTGATGTCTTCCTTGAGTGTAAAAGCAAATAATAATATAGGTGTTCAAAAAATGGAAGGAAGTGGAGGAGAACATGGATTTAATTGACCCTATCATTGTACCCTACCCTATGCATGCAAAGTTATAAGATCCTATTTCATAGGAAGAGACTAGAACATGTGTAGAAAACCACTATGTCTCTTTCACAAGACATTAATATTTTCACAAACGCATGCCCTTGGCCATGGATTTTTCCATGATAAATCATGGGTAAGTCTTGATTTATGTTTACACAATATAAATAAGATTATCAAATATACTTTCATATATAGTAATGGTACCGATATTGCTTTATTATGCACAAACATTTCACACAATACTACTAATATGACCTCCCATTCATTACCCAAGAGACATATCATGATATCAACAATTATCATATCATTCATATGTAGAAACTCCTAGGTTAGCTTCAACCATGTAAAGTCTACAAGATAAGCTATAAATGACTAATTAAAGAAACTAACTAAAAGAAAAATGACACCATGTAGTATGTAAGACAACTCAAAGAAAATAAGTCATATTTAGGGTGTGTCATCCTTTCTAATATGTATTCCAAGTAGTTATAAAATTATGGCCACCCCAACAAACAACTTATTATATAACATTTTTGGGATTTAATAATTCATCATTTTCTCTTCACAATGAAAATTATATGCAATAGATCACGATTGACTAAGTATTAAGCTCAAATTCAAGTCATAGAATTAATCCTTCTTATTTTCTAAACAGATAAACTTCAAACCATATTTTGATGTGAAATCATAGTCACACATTACCTTGAAAGATTTTAGCAATGATTTTAGTTCTCAAATTGCCATATTAATATGCCAAGGTACTTTTGTATATAAAATTATGCTCCAAAAGATATAATATTGAGTAAAACAATATCACACATTATTGTGAGCATGGATTAAATGCATGAATCTAGTTAAAAGCACGAGTCTATAATTTTATATCCATATTTTTGCATACACACACATGATAAAATTTATTCCTTTTAATATTTAGACTATTCCAATTGAATATAGATGATATAAAAATATTTATATTTTGGTTACCCTTAACACTAAAAATATTAAAAAAATATATAAGGAAACATTTGATATATGTAGAATTCAACAAGATCAGTAGAGGAATGCTTGTGTCATAAGCCATGTAAGTAAAACAAACACACACAAAATGATAGCTGGAGAGGAATATTCTGCAAATTTCACCACGTTTCTACTCTTTGCATTTTGCATACATGGCTGCTAAGGCATTTGCAACTACAACATCTAGTAAATTCCTCTACACTTTTATGCTTTGATGGATGCTGACAAAGGCTATGGAAACCAATTTCTCCAACTTCGAATAGATTTGTTGGGACGTGAATGTGATCTGAATCATATGCAGAATAACATTCTTGTACATTTTTTTATCATATGAAAGATTGAGCACACATTTGGGCTGTACATCTATTTGGTATTTTCTGGCCATGTTTTCACTGTTATGTTTACTTCCCTCTAATTTACTAATCCATGTTTTGAAGGCAATCAGATTCTCTTCATAAGAGAAGGTGAGAAAAAGAAACAATTGGGGAAGCCATGCTGAGGATCTGAAAAGAACAATTCACAGGTAAGCTTTAGAAATTTTTTTCCTTTCTCTATCATTACAGATGGTAGCTTTCAAATAGAAAATGGGTTTGGACATCTTTCAATTTAAAAAAAAAAACTATCTTTTTATGCTATACGTTTTGACAAGTTGAAGCAATATGTGCCAATGAACTCATTTGAAGGTAGATAGAACTGTTGCCATTAGTTTTATCATTTTATTTTAACTGCAAATAAATTAGTTTCCTCATTGAGTGTTGTAAAAAATTATAGGTTGAATACTTGCCAAGAATATTATAGCCTTATTGTTGCATTTTGTTTTAGAAAGACAAAGAATGCTTAGTTCCTTATGATATTGTTCTTTCTGGAGGAAGTGGAAAAATGTAAGGCTAATATTTGCTAGGTACAGGATCCAACATAATTAGTTCAGACATGTTATAATGATAAAAAGGTAATTTGAGGTTCTTGCAACTAATATATTTATAGTTAGGTACTACACATTAATGAACAGTGATGTAGGAGAGAAAGTTCATGGTAATTATTTGGTCTTTTATTGAAATTATTTAATCATAATTCAGTGATGTCTTTATAGTATAATAGTTAGGGATTTAGTAAATATGTTAATTCTATTCAAATTGTTTATCTACTATCTTCATAATGTATCTAAAGACCTATTGTTATTTTTCCTTGAATGAATGTATCATTAATTTATGTATTTAATGTAAATATGTTGATGATATGCTATGTGATGGATGCATTTAATTTCTATAATGATTTATGATGACGACAATATGTTATGTGATGGATTTTATATTTTTGTACTTTTTTTATACAAATAAATGATGTAATGAATGAATGTGTATATGAAATGATTGTGTGATGGTACCTAATTATATGAGAATGTATGCAATGATGATATGGTATGATAATGCAATGATGGATGATTCTATATGTTTTATGGATTTATGCTATGTGAGATGGATTTGATTATGCAATAATGATATGTGATGAAATGTGATGTTCATATTGATTATGTATGGATGTAATGATAATGAGATATAATAATTATGTAAATGATATTTATGATGCTTTGTAATGATGAATTATGATTATGTGATGCAAATGATTATGCAGATGATTGTGTTCTAGGGTCTTAAGCTTAAATGAGTGAATCTATTCAACTTCCAAGAGTTGTGAGAAGGTTGTCGTCAGTTGATTCTTTGTTAAATTAAGCTTTTACAAAACCTAACATATTTCCCAATTCTTTTGGAAATCTGAATAGACTCACTCATTTAAGCTTAGTGAACCACTTTCCTAATGCCACTATATGAAATGATTTTGATTATGTAAATGAGATGCGATGCACGTCTTTTTGTGTTTTCTGATGCAAATATAATTATGATGTGATGCATGGATGTATGAATGATGTTGTAATGTTTTCTAATGTATTCAAATGATGATACAAGTGATATGCAACTAAATGAGAATGTTTTCTAATTGATGTAAATGATAATGCAAGTGATGTGTAATTATATGAAAATGATGTGTTTTTGGAAATGCCAAGTGTACTCAATCCCTTAATGCAAGAGATAGCACCATTGTTGCAAATTTGGAAACCTCATAAATACAAATGAAAACTAACATGGATGCAATCTACTCTAACCATGCAGATCTCATATGCAAAAGTTGTCATTTGTAACATCCAATTTTTTATGCTTTTCATCATCATTGGGATGTTAAAATGTTGAAAGTGAGTGCAATAATTGATGGTATATTTATACCATGATGACCTAAGTACTACTTCCATGATGTTTGATAGTGCAAGTTAACACAAGCATCTCAGTATAATTAAACCGAGATGATCTGAGTATTGCTTGCGTAAATAGATAAGAGTTAACCATTTTCCTATGAAAATTCAGAATGTCATTAGTGATACTTTGTAGAGCACGTCCCATGACAATTTGCACAATAATAATGATCAACTCACATACAACAAAATGATATGCCCTAAATGTTGGTGTACATCAGGTTATGAATAGTCAACTTGTGGCTATCTTAACTGCTAATCAAGTCATGTTATCATTATTATATTATTATTTAGTTGGTTGGGTCAGCCTAGGTCTTATATAGGGGTGTCTAAGTCAGCCTAGGTGATATCCTAGGCATAAATAGGTATATATAAGAGGTTGTGAGTCTTATTTCATCATCATGTTGTGAAGTGTGTTCTCATTAGAGATATTTGGAGGTTTTCCCCCTTGAAGTGGCTTGCTATTCTTAGTTATTATTAAGTATTTGTAGCATATTTCATATCATATTCTTCTATTGTGCAAGTTATTTCATAACACAAACAAAGAAAAATCATATTCTTTCCTAGCTCCTCTAGTTCTATACATCATCGAGGGGCTCTAGAGATATGATAACAAAAATAAAAGTTCAACAGTTGAACATTCGAGTGTGACATGATAAACCAATGATTTAGAAGAACATCATCCATTTGAAGTTTTCTATTGATTTGATTGATTTGGCTATTTGATTTGGATGGTTGATGTGTTCATGTTTGTGATCTTGATGCTCAATGTTGAGTGGCACTATGATCATTGCTTTGGTTGGTGTTGTATTGTTGTTGTTTGTCTGTTGGTTCAAGCTCAAAGTTTATTGCCCCCAATGAGTTCAAGATTTTCCCCCCAGTCTAGGGTGAGACATGACCATGATGCTAGGATATGTACATGGTGCTTTCCGAGGATAGGTAGATGGATGGAGAAAGCAAATGGTCGACATGCTCAAATAGATGGGAAAACTAACTGATCACAAATAGCGCTTGTTGCTAAGTTTTCACGAGTTTATTTATTGCACTTTATCATATTTTATGAATTTTTTTATCTTTTTGATTTTTCACTTTTTTTGTATTTTTCTCTTTTTCTGCTTTTTTTGGATTTTCTCTTTTTCTAATTTTTTGTTGTTACCAAGATGCCTATTTGCTAAGTTTTCATCAAGGCAACCATTTTTTCAAGATATTTTCTGATGTTTTTGGTATTTTTCAAGACCTTTTTTTGATACATTGGATGATTAAAGTGTAGAAATTCTTTAGATGCAGGCTATTGAGGGGTTCATCAAATAAATACCCTTCTAGTGTTGACAACTAATATGCTCTTGATCCGAAGGTTGACACAATGACAAAGGGACCTAGCTAGTTTGGTTCAAATTTCCCCTTCTTCTCTCGATCTTATTGATTACAAGGGTTCTCTTTCAAGACTAAATCACCAACCTGAAATGTTCTAGGCTTGACTCTGTGGTTGTAGCTTCTGGATATCCTTTGTTGATATTCTTTAAGGTGATCCTCTGCATGCTGAAAACCCTCATCTAAGAGTTCCAATTCCTGCAACCTAGACACTTTGTAATCCTCATCTAAAATGATCCCTTTTAGCGACACACAAAGTGATGGCAATTGAACCTCAATAGGTAGAATGGCTTCTGATCCATAGACTACAGCATAGGGTGTAGCTCTTGTTTAGGTACAAACGATGGTTCTATAAGCCCATAGATTAGGGTTTAGTTACACATGCCAATCATGTCCAGCATCGTTGACAATTTTCTTTAAGATTTTTAGGATAGTTTTGTTTGAGGCCTCTGCTTGGCCATTTCCTTGAGGATAATATGGTGTTGAAAACCAATGTTGGATGTGAAATTTCTCACAAAGTTCTTCAATGTCCTAATTTTTGAAAGGTCTGTTATTGTTAGTGATGATGGATTGAGGGATGCCATATCTACAAATGATGTAGTTCATGATGAATGAGGAGATTTTTTTTCCTGTGATGGTGGTTAGAGGGACAACTTCAATCCATTTCATGAAATACTCAGTGGTTGTGATAATGAACTTGTGTGTCCATTTGATGAAGATGGATGAATCTTGCCTATGAGGTCCAATCCCCACTGGAAAAAGGGACATGTTGATGCAAAAGGGTGAGGTTCTTGCGTTGGTACGTGGATGAGATTGCCATGAATCTGACACTTTTGGCATTTCTTGATGGATTGAAAAGAATCCCTTTCCATAGTTGGCTAGTAATATCCTGGACGAAGGAGTTTCTTAGCTAAGGTTAAACCACTCAAATGAGTTCCACAAACACCTTCATTTACTTCTCGTAAAGCAGTTTCAGACTTTTCACATTCTAGACATCGGAGGAGAGTTCTGTCAAGACCTTGTCGATAAAGGACATTCACGATAAGGGTGTTTCGGGTGGTTTGGTGAATGAAGTTTTAATTTTGATTATGGGATAGGTCAGGAGGGAGAGTGTTATATTTTAGGTATTTATAAATTTTCTCATAGAGGGAAGTGTCAGCCTCACCTAGATGGTAGATAAGTTGGGACTCATGGTTGTCATAAGATGGGTTGAATAGTTGTTCCACCATGAATTTGTAACAGACTCATTTCTCTAGAATCTACAAGAGAGAAGCAATGGTTTCCATGGCATCAACAACTTTGTTGTCACTTTGAGGAATCTGCTCAAATCTTATTTCCACAAAGTACTTCTTAAAGTCATTAATCATTCTTTTGTAGGGCATCAAATTGTCATCCTTTTTTTGATAGTCATCATTTACCTGATTAATGACTAGCTGTGAATCCCCATAGACATGTAACTCTGTGATCTTCCACTTAATTGCTACTTTGATTCTAATGATCAAGGATTTGTATTCGGTTGTGTTGTTGGTGCAAGGGAACATCAATCTGTAGGATTTGGGAATGGTATGTCCTTGTGGCGAGATAAACAAGATTCCAGCTCCTGATCCATGTTGTGTATAAGAAACATCAAAGTACAAGACTCATTGTTGTGTGGACACTATTAGGACATCAACATCTGGAAAATCAATGTTCATTGGATGATTGTCTTGTAATGGTGCTTCAGCTAACTAATCTGTGATTGTTTGTCCTTTGATTTCCTTCCTATCAACATATTGATGTCAAATTCATTCAACATCATGACCCACTTAGCCAGTCTTCTAGTTAGATTAGCTTTGCTAAGAAGGTATTTTAGTGGATCTATCTTGGCTATAAATTTGATGGTATGGGTTAGCTTATAATGTCACAATTGATGGGTAGAGAAAAATACTACTAAACAAGCCTTTTCAATGAAGGTGTAATTGATCTCATAGCCATTTAAGGTTTCGCTAATATAGTAGATTTCCCTTTCCTTTCCTATTGAATCCTCTTGCGCTAAAAATGCTTCTAATGATATCTTAGTTGTTGCTATGTACAATAAAAGTGGATTTCCTTCTACTGGTCGTATCAAGATAGGTGGACTCATCAAATATTGTTTCAATTGATTGAAGGCTCCTTCACATTTTCATCCCATAGAAAAGAAACATTCTTGTGGAGCAAGTAGTTGAAGGGGTGAGTTTTGTCAGCCAGTTGTGCAATAAACCTCATGATAGATTGAAATCTTCCTTGCAAGGATCTAAGTTAGCTGATGTTTTTAGGAGGAGGCATCTCCATGATGGATTTGAATTTTTTAGGGTCTACCTGAATGCCTTTAGCCAACACAATGTACCCCAAAATTTTAGCTGATGTTACACCAAATACACATTTCTTGGGATTTAGTCTCACACTGAACTACTCTAATCTAGTGAAATTTTTTTCTAAAATTTCTAGGTGTCCTTCTATGGTGTAGGATTTTTCCAATAGATCATCTACATAGTCTTCCATAAAAGTGTGCATCATGTCATGAAAGGTGGTGTTCATTACTCTTTGATATGTGGCTCCAACATTTTTCAACCTGAATGGCATGAAATTCCAACAAAAGTTTCCCCAAGGACATGTGAAGGCTATCTTATCCTAATCCTCAAGTGCAATTTTGATTTGATTTATACCCTAAAAATCCATCCATAAGTGAGAGCATTGCATGTCTAGTTGTTAGGTCCACAATGATGTCAATGTTCGGTAGGGGAAAGTCATCTTTTGGGAGAGCTTTGTTGAGATCTTTGAAATCTGTGCAGATTCTGATGCTTTTGTTTGGTTTAGAAATAGGTATGATGTTAGAAATCCATTTTCCTTAACTTTTTCTTGACCGGTTTTACTCCTACAGGTAGTGATAAATGGTGCATGATGAGTTCTGGATCAATCCCTAGCATGTCAACATATGACCAAGAAAAATTGATTTGTATTTCTATGAAGAATTTGATAAAGTTTAGTTTTTCTTGATCTATCAAGGATTCTGCTAGATGCACCATCTTTACTGTTTCTTCATTGCCAATGTTGATAGACTGGGTGGGTTCAACTAATACTTTAGAAAGTGTGTGAAGTCTTCCATCCTTTAGTGCCTCAAAAAGGTTTTCACTCTTGGATATGCTCTTTTTTTTTACTTTTTCTAGATCTAATATTGTCATTGAATGGTTTTCACCATCGGATCTATTCCTTGTATTATTCATTTTGCAGCTAGAAAATTTGACACTCTCCTAGTTAGGAATCTTTGTTACGATGCTCAATGGTGGAATATGTTTTGGGGTTGGCAGAATAGAGGAAGTTGACAATGGCTTCATAATTTGAAAAGTGGGGGATATCAGATGGCTCAGTTTGATCCCAATATACGAGTTTGAAATGTACCACGGATAAAGAGTCGTTGGATTTGCTAAAGTTAGATGCAGGAAGGGTCTAGATGGTAATGGCTTCGTATTTTCCAATAGAGAAATCAATTTCCATAAGGTAACTCTCCTCTGAATTATTTGTTTCACTTCTAGTCTAATCATCTCCACTAGAATCATCAATGTGTAGTGATCCTATTTCAGGCGGTCTATAACCTAAAATTTGACCCTCCTCACGTATGGGTTTATAATTTTGGACTAAATCAATTTCCTTATCATGACAAGACTCTTCAAATAGTGAATCCCACTCATACTCATTTGAATCAGTTTCATGAGCATCACTAGCTTGTAGTTGTAGGATTCTTTCAACAATTTGTTGTCTGGTTTCTTCTCTTGATTCTTCTCTATACCCCAATCCTATTTTATCCTTGGCTTGCATTGTGATAGGTTGTATCATTTCTATGATGCCTTCTTTCATTTTACCAATAGGACCTTTTCCTTCATATCCCATCTTTTCCATGATTGTCATCCCCTTTCCATACTGCTCTGTTTGTACACTTGAGGTGGATGCTTGTGATGATTCTTCATCTTTGTATAACCAGTTTAAAAAAAATTTGTCGTCTGACTCATCCACTAATGTGCCTACTCTTACAAAGGTCCCATCAAATAGTGTGGTGGGTTGTGATGATTGTTGTCTAGATGTTGATGGTTGTCCATATGACTTTGGAGAAGATAAAAGTTGTGATAAACATAAGGATTGCTCAATTGAGTATTCCCCCATGCCTTTTTCTTTCAATTGGATCTTGGAAACTTGTTTTGATAAGGATTCGAGTTGACTTTCTCAATTTTGTGGAGTAAGATTTGATGTATTTTCTTTATTTGAGGGATTGGCATCATCGATATCCTTATCCTTTGATTGGTCTTTTTTCTCAACCCACTTTGACAAGGCATTTAGTTGTTTCCCATCATTTGATAAACCCTGAGATGGATCTTCCCTATTGTTTGGTACGAAAGTATGTTGGGTAGTCTTGATGGTGTTACAATATTAGGGGTTGTTTGATTCAATTGCAATAGTGATTTCCTACCCATTGAATGAGAACTTCAAACACTAGTGATATGTGGATGGTACTAATTGCATTCCATGAATCCAAGGTCTTTCCAAGAGTATATTGTAGGTTAACTCTTCTTCTAACACTTGAAATACTATTGTGATAAGTTGAATATATGCGTTAGAAAATGAGCAGCAAATAAAAGAGTGCAAATAAACACCAAAACAACCTACACCTCAAGATTAGCCTAAGTTGGAATCAACACAAGATAAAAGCAACAAATGGAACTTTATACCTTGTCTCGAATCGATCCTTTGGTTGGCCCTTCGATCTTTGATGTGTATGCTCCTTGGATGGAAAGATGCAAGCTAGATGATGATGTGAAGGATGGAAATGGATGAAAGCATGAAAATGGTTAAGTGTAGATTGAGAAATAAAATTGCAAGAGTTTGGCTAGCAAAAAGATCTCTTTCCAAAATGAGAGAAAAGAGGGGGTATTTATAGGAATTTTGAGAATTCCTAGAAGAGATGGATGGCCAAGATTGAGCCACCAAATATCAAGATGTAGGGCTAAGGTGAGTTGAGAACTCAGAAGCCCTCACATCTTGACATGTGGCATGGGGAGAGGCTTAAGAAAGATGAGGTGAAAATGAGGTGTAAAAGAAGTACATGACATGGAGGGGGGTACAAAGTACCTTGGGATTGGACAAGATCTCCTCATAAAGGAGGTCCTTGTCCCCATGTGGGTGAGAGGACATGTGAAGAATTAAAAATTCCTCAAATATCCTTATGGGGAGAAGGGAAAAAATTTTAAATTCCAAAGGGTGCATTGGAGGATTAAATGTGAATTAAAAATTCACACAGGGAAGTGGAGATGCCTTGCCCAAAAGGAGAAAACCTTTAATAGGGTTGACTCAATTGAGTGATTAGGATTGTGCAAGTACTTGATTAGATTGATTAATGAAGATTAGAAGAGAGTTAGATTTCACATGTGACTTGATGTGACAAGTCAAAGATCACATGGGGAAGAGTAATAAAGGATTAGAGGAGGGTTAGGTGGCTAAGAAAGATTAGAGGCCAACTTGCAAAAGTTGGAGGATGTGACACCTCCTAATCAAGGATTAGGCATGTGCACATCCTAATGATGAGATTAGAAGAAGGATTAAGATTAGATAAAGATGGAGGATGTGACATAAAGGGAATTAAATAAATAGAATATTTATTTAATTTAATTGATAGAAGGAGAATTAAAGAGATAAGGTATTATTGATTAAATACCTTAGGGATTTGGCAGAATTAAAGATATTAATTAAATAATAGCAGTATTAATTAATTAATGCGGATAAAGGGATGCTTAGACAAAAAGGGATAAATTTGGATAAATTAAGTGTCCAAATTTAGGTGCCTACAACTATATCTCTGACAACTGGTCCCATTTGAATAGGTAGCACTATCAATCCTGGTGAAGATCTCTCCTCGTCATCATATGCTTTTATTATGATTTTCCTCCTAGGATCAATAGAATTTTTTGAATAGCCTAATGCACAGATATTCAAGCTGACTCCTCCATCTATTAGGACACGTTTAACGCAGTGCTTGTGGATTAGGACCTTAATGTGTAGGGTAGTGTTGTGGGGATGATTTATAGATACATCATCATGTTTAGAAAATGATAAGTAGTTAGTCAAATGTCCCACCATAGTTTGGAATTATAAAAACTCTAGATTGTTGGGTACCGTGTTGGCAACTAGAGCTTGTTCCAAGATTTCCTTGTGAGTAGGTGAAATCTTGAGAAGTTCTAATATGGATATTTGTGCGGGTATCTTCTACAATTGATCCACTATGTTATATTGGGTTGTAGGGATAGCAATTAATTTGGACGTGGAAGGGGTAGCTACATTCAATGTTAGCTTGGCTTCTCCTTGTGTGATCACATTGATAGGTGTGTTGTCTTGTTGCTCTATGATTTTGATAACATTGATTTGATGTGAGGTAGTTTCAACATTATGTTGATGATTTTCAATTTCAATGATGTTTTGCTCAATGTCAATGGTGTTATCGTTGGTTGAGTTATCATTTGCAATAAGATTTGATTTGTCATGGGTTGGATCATCAACCACCTCAATATGCAAAATGGTGGTGTCATAGACATAGTTTATGTTTCTGCCCTTGTTATTTGACGATGAGGACTCTCCTTTCTCATAGTTTGGTAGAGGGTTCTTGAACGCCCCATGATCATTGTTTGTTTGGAGTCCTACAAATATCATCTTGTTTTCAAATAGATCTTGTATCAGGTGCTTCAACTACATGCAAACATTAGTTTTATGTATTTGTTGTAATGGAAGTCACAGAAATGAGCATCATTCCACTATGGAGGCTTAACTTGTGGTTCCCAATTTCTTTCCTTTGGTAACATTATGAATTTAGATTCGATAAGTTCCTTTAATTCTGATTCTAATGATTGTCCCAAATGGGTGAACCTCCTTTTATTTGAGGATGTTCGATATGATGATGTTCTAGATCTAGCAATACCTTGATTGTTGCTTTTGTTGAAATTGTGGTTGTTGTTTTTGTTGTTGCCTTGGTTGTTGCTTTGGTTGTTGGAGGGATTTATATTCTAATTAGTTTTGGTAGTGACTATAGTTAGATTGAATACAGGTTTTGCATTTTTAATTTCAACTACAACATCGTTGTTTCCAACATTCTTGTTTCATTTCCAAAACTTGGTTTTGTCACCACTATTCTAATTGTTGGAGGAGTTTGATGAGTTATTTTCATTGTATATCTTGATGACTCCTCTCTTGACTAAGGCCTCTTCAATTTTAATCATGTTTTCAATCAATTTTTTGAAGGTTGGGGGACATTGCAATTCCAATCTATAACTCGTCTCATCATTGAGGTTGTCAATAAAGATTTCTATCTTTTCCTTTTTGGGTACGGGATGAGAATATCGTGTAAATAACCTTCTCTATTTTTTCAAGAATGCAAGGGATGATTCACCCTTATTTTTTTTCAAGTTACAAAGATCTTTCATAGTGATGTCATGTTGGGTGTTATAAGAATATTGGGTGATGAACTTGTTGACTAATTCCTCAAAGGTGTTAATTGGTGGGGTGAGTTTGGAGAACCATTCAAGACCATGTCCACCTAATCTTCTTGGGAATAATATCATCAAATATGTTTCCTCATATGTAAATTCAAGACTCATGGTCCTAAATTCCCTCACATGGTTTATTGGATTGATTTTTCCATTGTATTTGTCATACTTGGGGAATTCACAATGTTTGAGAAAAGCTACCATGTGAATACTTTGATCAAATGGATAAGGACAAATGTCTTGGATCAAGTATCATTTTGAGGTTCCTCTTTGTATATCAAGAATTTGTTGTTGAAGGTTCTTCATTTGATGAGTTAGAGCAACCACTTGTTCATGATCATTTTTGGGATTTTTAGGTGGTGCTTTCAATTGATTCACATCAAAGTCATTCAAAATTTTGGTACCTTGTTTAGCTAACATAAGGAGGTATTTTTCCCCATTTCTTTCAAAAAAAATTTCTAAACATTTGTGGAAGTTGGGGTCTTGTTCAGCATGTTGGATATCTTCTTCAGTTATTTTGTCCCCTGCATTGTTGTTGAGTCCATGAAAAAGATTCTCTTCAGCCTTCGCCATGGTGTTTTGTGTTTCATTGTTCTAAGTTTTGGTGTTTTGAGTCTCAATGATTAGAGTTTCAATGGTTGGAATTTCAATGTTTGGAGTTCCAATGGTTGAAGTTTCAATGTTTGGCTCTTTAATGTTTCAACTTTTGAGTCCTTTTTCCTTGAGCTTTTATTTTTGTTACCTTGTTTGAATGAGCATACAAGTGTTAAATTTTAGACTAAACTTTGATCTAAGTTTTGGAAAAGTACCAAGGATTACAACTAAGTCAAATAGAATGACAAATTCTAATGAGACTAGGTTTGATTTGACTATATAGCTTCATTTCATGATGAAAGGATGATAAATCCTGGTGATGAAACTAGGCTTAATAATCAATGGTGTGATAAATTTGATGATTTTGATACTTTGAGATGTCAGATCTTGGTTTAGGTTGGAAAATTCCACTTGTAGAGGTTAATTTCAACAAGTTTAGATTCTAAGGTACCTAAGGAATGATTTTGGACTTTGAAAAAGTTTTGAAATTTTGGTTCAAACTAGGAAACCAAAGACAAATTTTCTTCCTATACGAGATACTCAAATCTTTGGAAAAGTTTTGGATTTTGACAATAGTAAAATTTGTTGGTGTAATTAATTATTAATTACACTTTGCATAAGTTTACTTAGGCATATTTAATCCCTAAGTTTTAGGCTTTCATCTTTATCTTATCGAGCTATCTTGTTGCTCAAGATAAGATTAGGTTTATGTATCTTTGCTTTTATAAAGCAAATAGTCTCTTGTAATTATTGGTCTTTTCGAATATATCAAATTGCATGTTTTTATGCAATCTTGCTTTTTCTATTTTTCTCTTTGTGGAAGGTATTTTCTGGTTTGCAATCAGATCTTGACTATTCTAACATGGTATCAGAGCCTTGATTCGCAGCCCCTTTTCAGATTTCTGGAGCGATTCATTGCAGAGTTCATTCGAGGTCCCTCAAGGGTTTTTCTCCTTGATTATATTTATGCAATGTTTTGGATCAAATCAAGTTCTTCCATTCAATTCAGAGCATTGGAAAAGATTGAGGTTTGATGAAAGTCATTTTTTATTGGAGCCGTTTTTAGTTTTGCTTCATAAATCTAACTTCCACTCAATTGTAGGAAAAACAATTTCTGGGTTTTGTAGCCAGGGTCAAAATCCAATCTGGGTATCTTTCAATTTTTTGATTTCTTTCACGGATCTAAAGAAAATAGCTGCACAAAAACTGTCGTGCGTCATTTTTTTTCACCTAGCTAAAGGTTTAAAAAAATTATTTTTTCATCTTCTGCTTGCTAGATCAAAAAATGATTTTTGGGTTTTATTTTTTGCTTCAAAAAATTAATGGGTTTCTATTTTTATCTACTCATTATAAACATATTTTTCAGAAATCAAATTTGAAGATTTTTCATCATGGAGGCAGATGTGAACATTAATTTGTGCATGCACTCATTTTTGTTTTCATGCACTAGGTTTGCATTTTCTCTGTAGTTTATGCATGTTTTGCATTATCTCTTTTTACAATCATTGAGTTATTGTAATAAATGAACTGAGATAAAGTTCCATTAAGGGGGGTTATTGCATCCATTTTTCATGATTGGTGACA
Source organism: Sequoia sempervirens (assembly GCA_007258455.2). Taxonomy (NCBI): domain Eukaryota; kingdom Viridiplantae; phylum Streptophyta; class Pinopsida; order Cupressales; family Cupressaceae; genus Sequoia; species Sequoia sempervirens. The sequence goes on from VDFB02271358.1 coordinate 1,059,495,386, forward strand.
ACTCGCATGAGTTTGTCTGGTTTCCTGTTGTCTCCTTTTAGCTTCTTTCTTGCTTAGCTAGACACATCGTTAGTTTGTTTTGGTTCACCCTTCACATTGAGATTTTATAGTTTTTGATCCGCATTGGTTTAGATATTTCTCATTTGAAGGCCATGGTTTTATGGTTAATGTTCCAAAATCTTAATGGTACTCATCCTATGGGCAGTTTTAGTTTCAGTTTGGCATTGGCTTTGAGACATAGCTTCCAGATTTGTCACCATTATGGGTCCATTCATCCTTTTATCTACTGTTGTTCATAGATTCTAGAGTTGATCCAGTATTTGAGTTTCTAATGTTCCTTGGCATCGGGTCTGCTGTTACATTTGTGATTCTGATTGGTATTTTGTAAATAGAACTATCTTTCCTTGCTTGCCAGATTTGGGGTTCCAGTGTTGCTTCATCAGAGTTCTTCCAGTGATTCTTCATAGCAGTTCATCTCACTGAGAGGGGTTTATCTCTCTTTGCATTTGTACATGAGTACCTGATCAGGCCTTGTTGCCGAGACTCATCTCTTGCATAATAATTTGCTTCTCCCTAAGTTGCACTTATGGGGGGGTGTTGGTGTAATTAATTATTAATTATACTTTGCATAAGTTTACTTAGGCATATTTAATCCCTAAGTTTTAGGCTTTCATCTTTATCTTATCGAGCTATCTTGTTGCTCAAGATAAGATTAGGTTTATGTATCTTTGCTTTTATAAAGCAAATAATCTCTTGTAATTATTGGTCTTTTCGAATATATCAAATTGAATATTTTTATGCAATCTTGTTTTTTCTATTTTTCTCCTTGTGGAAGGTATTTTCTGGTTTGCAATTAGATCTTGGCTATTCTAACAAAATTAGTACAAGTTGGGATTGTTCTTCGAAGCTCTTTTGTAGAAATTGAAGACCAATCTCTCTCTAAATTCGTAGAGTGTTGAGAGACATTTTTTATGTTCTCTTGGAATAAGAACTTTGGACTTGGGTTTTTAGATTTTAATCTTTCATGAAATCATTTGATAAAGCACATGTTCAGACTCTATTGTACCTAAGCAATGGTCAAACACTGCTGAGGATTCCTAGGATGAGATTGACTATTAGATAGGAGATGAATCTAGATCATTGGTTTTGTGGTATGCAAAATGTGCCAAAATAGAGACAAAATGCGCTAGAACAAGTGCAAAATGCACCAAAACTAGTGTAAAATGCACTCGAATAGGTGCAAAATGCACCAAAACTAGTGCAAAATGTGCTAGAATAGGTGAAAATGCCCCAAAACTATTGTAAAATGTGCCAAAATAGGTACAAGATGCACCAAAATAGGTACAAGATGTGCCATAATAGGTGCAATATGTGCCAGAAGGCAGCCAATATGCACTAGAAAGTTTACAAGATGCACCAAACTGGGAGAATAACACTGTTTCTTTGAAGTTTGTTTGATTCTTTAGATTTTCTAGTTAAAGACTTGATTGTTTTGATGAATGTTTTTCTGAATCAAGGTTTTCACTTTCAACATGTGATGTTTGTGATTGAAATTGGTTCAAAAACACATTGGTAAAGACACATCAAACATGTACAACTTAGGTTGTGTAGGACTATATTTGTTGAATTCCCACTTGGATTTTACTCCAATTGCGCTTACTTATAGCGGATGATTAGATGCTTGACCCCACTAGATCTCCTCCATGACACTCATTTCTATAGGGCAACCAAGCATCAATACCCATGAATCTCCCATGGCATATTTTTCTTCTCTACTAAAGTCGCAAAAGTGTGGGATGGCTTTAGAACGACCGTTCTTGCACCAACAAATAGATTAAGGATTTTGGCCTTGCTACACAAAGGGTTTTAATATAGGCATTATGTTCGTAGTCTATAATCCATGGGACGAGAGACCATTACTTCCCTTCTCGTCGGAACTATCTTTGTGATATTTTCCTTTGTTCAAGTACCCACATTTATATCCCAGTTGGAAATTTCTTGGCTTTAGCGTATTACCGATTGGGTTGTTCCCTTGGGTGATTAATTTTTCCCACAAAGTAGGCCCTCTAAGATAAACAAAAGAAAGCAAGTATACTCGTAGGTCGATCAATCTTTGTTTTGTGTAAACAAAGAGAGAACACATGCAATATACTCAACTCACACTCGCACACAAAAAGTGAATGGGTCTAGCTTTTTAGTCGCCCAGTTAAGGGGAGAGCATATGTCTACCATCAATCAAGCAAAAAAGACATGGTGTTCATTAAAATTTTAATTAAGCTATGTTCTTAATTTAACTAAAAGGAAACAATTAAATCACTTCCAACCCTTGCTATATGTTAGTAGTTTATGTTTGAGTCTTTGACAACGAATCTAGGAAACCTGCAAAACAAAAACATAGAGCATTAACCTTCAAATTTGGTGAAAAATAGGGAAACAACAAAATGCACCAAAATAGAGACAAAATGCGCCAATTTGGAAGAAAAATGTGCCAAAGAACATGCAATATGTGCCAAAACTAATGCAATATGAGCCAAAACTCATGCAAGATTCTCGAAAACTCAAAAACCATGTTTTGGAACCCTGGTGAAATTTTTTGGAAACTTGCATTTGAAATGTGCCATTTCTCATGCAAAATGCACCAAAACTCATGCGATATGCACTAGGACAAGTGCAAGATGTGCCATAGAACTTGCAAGATGCACCAAAATAGAGACAAAATGCACCAAAACTCATGCAATATGTGCCAAAAGTCTCACATCCGAACCTATGAACATAAATTTTCTAGAATGTTAAAAAAAATGGGGCAATGTCTCATGGTGGGTGCCATTTTGTGTGTGTGTGTGAAATGTAGAAAGTTAGTATCAACATAAACCTTAATGAAACAAATTATATTGAAGATTCAAAGCAAAGAAGCTACTCTAATTTGCAACAAAATAAATCTTTTAAGGATGTCTCATTATCCTCTAGATTCTTAAAGATTTCTGTAACCCTTTGGCCCTCAGATTTCTATGTGCACAAAGGCTATTAGAATGAAACTTAAGAAATGAGATTAGTATTCAACATGCAAGCCAATTAAATGCCTACATGAAACTATATGCTAACAATGATGATGAATGCTATGATGAATGGATGATGATGCTAGATTATTCGAGGTAGATACTATGGTAGTGAGATGGAATGATTCTACATATGCTCAAATTCAAACTATTGAAATGCTAATCTAAGATCTAAATAAGATGCAAAAAATGATATAAAATGTAACTATAAGACTCCAAAGCTCTCCCAAGTTCAAACTATATTTCTACATGATAACTCTATTCAAAAGTGGATGCAAAATACAATGCCAAAGGGTTGTATTTATAGAATTTTCCAAGCATCTTGTGAGGTGGCAACGATTGACGGTCCATATTTGAACAAGAAGAATGAATGGTGGAGATGGAGAGAATCAAGATGTTGTCCCCTTGACCAAAGAGAATATGCCATTTGGATGGAAGAATCTCTTGACTAATGGGCAACATGCCAAATGGATGGAAGACTCAAGTGTGGGAAGAAAAGACCATGTGTTTGAAAAATTGGTGGAAGTGTGTGAGGAATAAGCTATGTGCTTTAAAAATTGGTTGAAGAGAATTATTTAATTTCATGTAACCTTGGTGAGGTGGCACAAAAAGTTGTAGACATGTGCTTGAATTCCTAATCAAGATTAGTGAAGATTAATTAAATAAAACAAGCTTATGGAAATTTGTTTATTTAATTAATTTAGAGGAATATGATTTTAGATTTGGAGAATTTAGAATATAAACAACATAAATAAATTGAGAATTTATTTATACGTAGTCGAAATATTAATTAAATAGCTAGTATTTAATTAATTAAATGTGATGACCAATTTTAGGTGTATATAGAAGCAATAGAAGCTGTTGGTAAACTATTAAACCAATCTCTAGCTTCTTCAGTTAGTGACATCATAAATAGCCTCATCTGTACATCTTCATACTACATATCCAAATCTTGAATAAAAGCATTAAAACTCTTTAAGTGCTCTTCAACTGCAATTGCACTACTTCCTGTAAATTTTGGGCAAGACCTCTCCAACTGTTGTCCATAGGGTAAGGATATATTTGAAATCTTGCTAAGTCAAATTGTCTGATCATAGTTGTGTAATGTTGGGGAGGTGGATTTTGAGGATGTTGATATTGGTATAATGGATTATTGTATGGTACATGGGGTGGTGGGATATATTGTTGGCCAGGGGGTGGTTGAGCATTTGGGTGTTGTAATGGAGTTTTAGGTGGAACATTTAATGGTCTATATTGATTCTCAGACTGCTTTTGTGGTGCTTTTGGTGGATTTGAAGGTCCTGCATTAGTATTCTTTATCTTGTGAGGTGGTGTGTATTTAGGGAGGTTAGCTATCTGAGCATCAAATTAGGCTCTTTGCAGCTTCAAGTCCTAGAGCTCTTTTATCACTTGGAGCCTTTGATCATATTCTAATTTTTTTCTTTCCATTTCTTGTCTTTCATACTCCAATTGTGCATTTAATTCTTCTTGAGTCATGAATTCATAATTTTCTTTAGGGGCTACATTATCAATAGGCTCATTATGATTTCCTTCCATTCTATGATCATATTCATGTTGTTTCTTGATTCTTTCAACCTCAAACCTAGCCTGAATTCTTCCTCCTTAGGATCTGGCTGGTAGAAAGGGTTCCTTTTTTCTTCAGGAGTGTGAGGTTCTCTTGATGAGCTATTCTCATTTATCAATGCATCATAGCGATTATACATTTGAAAAGTGTGGTTTTGATGTTTTATCCTTATTGGCCATGCACATGTCATCAGATGCCTTCTTACCTTTATCATTCTTATGTGTCCATTTGTTATTGTCATTAGGACCTTCTTTATATAGGGACCTTCTACCCTACATGGTCTAAAATCTAGGGCTTGTTCTTTTTGATGTGTACTATATCTTATTAGTCCCAATGCACTTGTTCTTTCAAAGTTACCACTCACTTTTAAATAAGTGAGAAAATTATATAACTTCTAGTTCTCAACAGAGTCTTATGTAAGGTACTGACTCTATGATGAAGGCTTGGATTCATATTTGACTCCTTAGCAGAGTTGCCAAATTGTTAGTTCTCAAAAATGTTGGTTGAGAAACCACAAGAGGTTTCCAAGCTCTTGGTACATTTTAGGCTAATGTACAAGGGCCAATGGTGTATTTTAACCTTCTTCTCTTTAGGCTCTACCAAACCTAGGTGGGTATACCTATACAAATGGAGCAGACTTAAATTGCGTATTTCCTACTTAAGCAATCTATCCACAATCGCAATTGGAAATGGAGAGATGCAAACCTATTTGGTATAAATCGTATAAGCAATATCAAGATGAATCTTATGAATATGTTCAGTTAACAAATGTAAGGTTTTGAAAATAAATTGGATAAAACTAAATGATGAAATGGATAAGACCAGTGCCTTGTTGGGTAGATGGAGTCAAATGAAGATCTAGAATATGTGACTTGTATTAGCAATAACTCAAACTGTTTGGCACACTAATATTGGTTTATAACTTGTATAAACATGTAGGTAAATGATTGACAAACTCTACTTATGGATCCAACTAACACAACTAGGTTACTTATAATTTATCAAAAGAATTTAATCTTTACTTGAAAGAACCAATTGAATAAATTATGCAAGAACACAGATAACACTAGATTGGAGACAAATTTACAACCCTAACTATATGGTTCTTCTTATTGATCCAGTTAACACTTCTAGATTATTGTGACTAACTAGAAGGATGTTTAATTCCTCTAGGGAAACCGATTAATCATATCACACAAATACAAAAATTGTGCATTGATAAATTGAATATATACTTGATATACCAATTTATATAACAAATAAGCATTAAAATGGAGACAATCACATAATTGAATAACTCCAACAAATAGTTGATACCAAGATTAGGCTGCAAAATCAGATATCTTTCATTGACTTCTTCAAAATTTAATACATGCATCATGGTCTTTTGAAATGTAAGCATTATATCTATCCCTATTCACCTGTTACTTTCTCCTATATCTAATCTAATGATTTACAAATTTGATTTTAGCCTTCATTGCATTTCCAAGGGTTATGATTCTTCACAACATCCATTTGGTCCAACTCTTCTTTTTGGTATAGCTCTTCGTATCTTTGACAAATTAACTTTAATTCCTTTTATTCCAGTGAAATCAATTATAATTATAATCATGATCCCTTTGCTTGCTGGAAATTTCACACTCACACTTTCACCAAAAATATATTCTTTGGGTAAAAATAATCACCCACTCTTCAACCTCCTTGGTGAAAATATTTCACAAAATTCACTTTTCAAAATTATATATTCTATACTTACATGGCCTTTTCTTCTCTCATGCAAGATATTTGATTATATTAAAATAATTTGCATTTCCGTGAAAAATAAAATATTTCACAATACTTTAGTCATAATCCTTTTTACTCTTGGTGAAAATATTTCACTTTATAGTCACCCATCCTTTTTACAAAATTTATATCTTAACCTTTCAATGCATATCCACTCAAATAATTACCTCCTCATAATTTTCACATTAGATTTTCTTTTTCTATGGATAAATATTCAACATAATAAGTCATTTTATAATTTCTACATACTTTCTCCATTCAAATATAAACCATTTCATATTTTATCTCCCATGTAAAAATATTAATGTTTGTTATTTTATTTTACCTTCACCACAACCATGCACACAAACTTGAGACCCCTTGCGGTAAAGCGGGGAATGTTAAGAGGTCTCCTACAATACCACACCTTCTCCATCCAGTCTTTGCGGGGATGGGAGGAATCCCCACAATACACACATTTGCAACCTTACTATCATATTCTTTCTTTGATAAAACCTTCAGGGCTATGTAGCCAGGCATTTCCATAGTGAATTTAGGTTGAGAATGAAGTAAAGAAGACTTTGAGTAACCGAAATCATAGATTTTGAGACGAGGAGCTTGACTTCCATCCAGCAGCGTGTTTTCCAGTTTCAAATCCCAGTGACAAATGTGCATGTACTGGAAATCGCTCACTGCTAATATAAGTTGTTGAAAGAAGAGGCATACCTCATCTTTGCTAAAACGACCAACATTACAAATGCGTTTAAAGAGTTCTTCCCCTGTTGTATATTCCATCACTATTTCGAGATGGGTCAGTGTCAATATCGCTTCTTTAAAGTGAACAATGTTTGGATGCCTGAGAATGATGATTGATGATCTCCCTATGCAAAACACTATATTTTTTAAATTGTCCATTGCATGGCTTTTGAAGATTGTTGCATCCATTACTATCCTGGCAATCCTTTTCTTTCTCAAATTTCTCCATAGAATCTTTGCCATAGTGCACATTGTGCCTATTTTGTGGATTGTGTTCTCTGTTAGAAGATACCGATCATTCATACTACTATCTACGCATAAAAACCAATTAGATGATCAGTTGGTGGGCTTGAGGTGGAAACTCTGTGTAAACTAGAATCATGTCTATGTTTTATTTGTAGAGTTCTTCAAGGTTATGCATCTGGTTATGATTCATAAAAAGCACTGAATCTTCTTTTCCATCTCTAGCTATTAACTTTCATCTCTTTTCCACAGATGCTTGAAGTTTAGTCATTACTAGTGCCCAGTCTTTTGCATAGGCTGACACTGGTCCTAGCCACCCATGTTTCAGACAGGTATTCATGGATATACTTAGATTTTTCATTAGTGACTTTGTGCAAGCTATCATCAATAAAAGTTCTTATTTTGCAAAAAAAATCTACACTTGAGAAGTTATTGTACTTGCTAGATCAACTCTCCATTGATTATCATCCATAATCAATTTTGACCACATGTAATTGTTGATGTGTTTTTTATGCACTTTTCAACACAGGCAGTGCATAGGTGCACTACCTCTCTTGAAAGACAATCTTCCACAATCAGGTTGCAGAACACTATCCCAAGGTCTCTAATGTCAGGTCTTAATAGTGCTTGGAATATCTTAGTTGTTTTATGTGATTTGCTGGAATCACAAGGTGGTCTTACGGATGAGTTACAAAGCATGGAAGTTGGGTTTGCAAATGTAGTTTCAAAGTGCTGAAAGTGAATGAACAGTGGCTGTCCACTCAAAACAACAAGTTGAAACTCATCAAGTTCATCTGATTTAGCTTCATGGTGATGCTTTGGGTCCTACTCTAACCAAGGATTAAAAGAAACAGCAAAAGGAGAAGGGTTAAGAAAGCTATTCTAATCCTAAGCTACGAATGAACAGTAATAATGGTGGCTGCTAAAGTAGACAGACTTCCTAAACTGAGTTTTGTTTGGCCAAGAAAAACCTACAGTTGCACAAAACCAGTGCAATCTTCTAAGGAATGTAGATTTTTAGATTACACACACACACATGCACATGTAATTGAACTAAGTTGCAGCAATGAAGTAAAGAGCTCAGACTAGCTTTGCAAAGTGACTCATCATCAATGAACCACAAAAAGCATGAGCTGAAAATCCATCAAATATTGAAACAACAATTTCCATTATCACTTCCATTCAAGAAACTAACACTAAAACTAACATGGAAGGTAGAACCATGCATGCAAGATGAGCAAAATCAAAGAGAACATCCATAAAATCATGCAATGTTGTCTTTTATTGCTGCAAATGCCTTTTACAACAGCTCTCCAACTCTTACAAATGAGGGGCAAGCCCCTATTTATAGTTTTCCAAAGCCCAAATGAATGGCTAGGATCAATTTGTATTGAGTGGCTCAAATTCATTACAAGTTAGGGCTTCACCTACCCCCAATATCCAACAATTTAAAATACATTCCTTGTCTTTTCCCTGTTTTGTCATCTAGTGCCAATTACTGTAGCAATTTTGTCATTTAGCCGATTTCCCTTTTCACTGTAGCTAAAACTGCTTGAAAGTTGTCTTTTGCTTGATGTGCTTGTAGTGTTCTTCCTTTGATCAAACGAGTTCATCGACGATTGGCATCAATGGATTGGTGGCCCCTGATTCGGGTAGAAAGCTCCTTAGAAATCATCATCATCTGGAAAAAGGTAGGACAACTCCCTCAATGGGCCTCTTCGATAGACCCACAAAAGGCTTCTTGATTCCTGCAAACATGAAGTGTCGTAAGTGCATTTATACATGAGTTAAGGAAAATGTCAGTCAAATCTACAAATTCTCTGTTATATCTATCCATGCATTATCAAAATATCTTGATATTCATATTTGGAGCTCATTTGGGCCATAAACATTAATGCGGGTTTGAGGGTGCTGGCTTCCCCTACGGCGGAAGGCCAATGGCCAACAGCAGACAGCAATCCAGAGTGCCGGACCTGGAAGGCCGGAAGGACGGCGGAAGAAAGCTAGAAGGCAGATAGTGGACAAAAGCCAAAATAACCGGGAAGAAGGCGGGCTCTCGGATGTTCAAAACAGCCGAGAAGGAGGTGGGCTCTCGGATATTCAAAATAGCCGGGAAGGAGGCAGGCTCCCAGATGTTCAAAACAACCAGGAAGAAGGGAGGCTCCCGGATGTTCAAAACAACCAGGAAGAAGGCGAGCTCCTGGATGTTCAAAATAGTCGGGAAGGAGGCAGGCTCTTGGATGTTCAAAACAACCGGGAAAAAGGTGAGCTCCCAGATGTTCAAAACAGCCACGAAGGAGGCAGGCTCCCGGAAGTTCCAAAATGGCCATAGAGAGGCGGAGCCTCAGAAATGGCCACGGAGGGGCCAGGCTCCAGAGGCCGGGAAGGAGGCAGCCACCGGATGTTCCAAAACGGCAACGGAGAGGCAGAACCCCAGAAACGGCCATGGAGGGGCCAGGCTCTGGAGGCCAGGAAGGAGGCAGCCGTCGAATGTGCAAAACAACAAAAGGGGGATGAAGCTCTGAAACCACCGAAACTTAACCAAACTTTGACGAAACCTTGGCAGTTCATTTAAGCACTTCAAACACATCCAAGATCCAAAAAAAAGGTGACCCCAAAGTCAAAAATGAGGAAACAGGAGCGACGGGGGTCCACGGATGTTTCCAAACAGCCAAGGAGGAAGGGAATTCCGGAGGGAAAGTTTTGAAACCACCGAAACTTAACCAAACTTTGACGAAACCTTGGCAATTCATTGAAACACCCCGAACACATCCCAAATCCACCAAAAAGTTGTCCCCAAAGTCAAAAATGTGGAAACTGGACCGACAGGGGTCCACAGATGTTTCTGAAATAGCCAAAGCAAGATAAAAGGCAAAAAAGGGATGGGGGACTTTATTTCTCTGCAGACTCAAATACCCCAAGCAAGTGAATTTGGGTAGGGGAATTTGATCATTTGATGGCACATGACCAATTTGGGCTTGGAAATGGGGCACACAAAACAAGACAGGAGTAAAGCAGCCTGTCGAGAGCAAAAAAAGGGGTCCCTACCTACGGCGGGGTGTGTGTGCAAAATATGCACAACAAATGGCGACTCATTGGGAAAATGCTCAAGAGCATTTTGATGACAAACTGGAATCACGAACCCAGAATCTCTGGTTTTGACCTTCACGCTAGGGCAAACAAACCAAACACCTAATCAAAGGATCAAAACCATTAGCCAACCCAACCTTCAGTATGCTGAAAATCCAAGTGTGTGCAATTGCGTTAATTCCCATTCTTCAGTTGCTATAGGAACCCAAGCTCCGTTCAGTTAAGCTACGTAGTTTATTCTAACTCCAAAAACATCTGGGACATTGCTTTGCTGCCAGTCAGGCGTCTAGAGCCCCGACGAGGTTATCGTTGTGATTCTCCCGAACATTGCTCTACTGCCGGCTGGGCATCCATAGCCCTGGTAGAGTTGCTCAGATACCCCTAAAAAGTTGAATTTTCCTTTCTTTTAATTTTCAATGTTTTCTTTATTTCTTTCTTTTCTCTTTTTAGCTATTTTATTTCAACCTGCAAGCATCGAAACTCGCACTCAGGGTTGAGAATCACAGTGGCACTGGAGCAGAATTTTAGATTTTTCACTTAACTAGACTTCACAAAAGGCCCTATAGTGATCGTCGAATTCTTAAGATGTGTAAGAGTTGTAAGATTTCAGAATACATCAGAGTCAGACTAAACCAACAACTTATCCTCTTCAAATTAAACACCCAGATCGCTTGACACTAACAGAAGACCTTCACCATCCACTCTAAAGACTTGATTAGAGTTTGACAAAGAAATACGTAGAAAAACCCCAGACAATAAGTATGGTTGTTGTGTGCACAAATGTGCCCAGCTAAAAGCAAAAGGACCCCGAGGAAAGCAACAACAAAGCAAAAGAAAACAAAAAGCAAACGAAACAAGCAACCTACACAAACCAACTAACCTAAGGAAAGCAGGAAAGCAGAGTATTTACAAGAAACCTATACTACTCAAAAATGAGCTATGTACAAAGATATGTACAAAGCACTATGTTCAAGCACAACAAATCAACATTAACATTCATTGGATTTCGCAGTGCATGCATAAGAAAATAGGCGATTGTTATCATTCTTAACCATGCAAACTTGTCTTTATATTCTAAAAAAAGAAATTCAATGTTGCAGCACTCAAGTTCAATCACGTCATCATGAAAAATTAGCAATTAAGGAGGCTCGCCAAACCCATGGTTAATCCATAAACAGGAGAAAAAGGACCCCGAGGAAAGCAACAACAAAGCAAAAGAAAACAAAAAGCAAATGAAGCAAGCAACCTACACAAACCAACTAACCTAAGGAAAGCAGGAAAGCAGAGTATTTACAAGAAACCTATACTACTAAAAAATGAGCTATGTACAAAGATATGTACAAAGCACTATGTTTAGGCACAACAAATCAACATTAACATTCATTGGATTTCACAGTGCATGCACAAAAAAATAGGCGATTGTTATCATTCTTAACCATGCAAACTTGTCTTTATATTCTAAAACAAGAAATTCAATGTTGCAGCACTCAAGTTCAATCACGTCATCATGAAAAATTAGCAATTGAGGAGGCTCGCCAAACCCATGGTTAATCCATAAACAGGTTCATTTTCCCTTATTCCCATAATCAAAATAATAAGTATAGTTATGAGAAATGATAGGGGCAAGGAAGGATAAAACTTGGATGTCATCACACAGAGGTGGCAGCGTTGGACAGTCGAGAGCAAGCATAACATCCTTGATTGCTGCATTGGCAGCTTCGGGTGGGCGCGGTGGAGGGTGCAACACTTTGGACATTAAGCGTGCATAAGGCTAAGAGGATGGGGCAGCAAACAACTCTTCCAAGCTGTGAGCAAGATCCGCAGTCCCAATTGGTTGTTCTTGAAGGAGGAACACCTCATCTGCCTGGGTTTCTGTTGCCAAAACCTCTTCTTGATTGATGTCTTGAAGGGGCAGCATGCTGTCCCATCTCCTTTCCCAAGCGTTTACCTAATTTTTGTGACGTTCAATGTCATGGGATGATGACATGCATGAATTTGTCTCATTGCAGCTCTCTAGTTGTGAAGGAAAATCTGCAAGGATTGAGGCGAAAGGACCCTCAGTTGCAGCCCGCGGTTGACCAAGCTCGTCGTATTTGTTGGAAGCCATCGAAACACCTCCACCTTTATCTTCTTCCTTTTGTTGTTCATGTATCTCCTCATGGCACCCACTTGTTTCCTCTTGGTCACTATCGCTATAAATGGAGAAGGAGCTCCTCTCCCAATCTAGAAACTCTAGTGCATCATTGTTCAAGGGCTCAAGGAGTATGTATTCATCACTATCGTCTTCTGGGATGTGCTCTTCCTCGGCATGAGCATACCTCCATAGTGCAGCTCCTAATGGAAAGAAGTCATCAATTGATAGCACCTCATCAAGGGGACCAAAGTCTACTGCACAATTTCCCTCCAAGGGTTTATTATAAAGCCTGTCGTTCATGGTGTGCAAATGCTCTTCGAGAGGAAATTCTTGATGACTGGTGGACAACATTCCCACTTGATCTACTTCATCGCTCGAAAGTCTAAGATTGTATTGTTGTCCTTCTTCTATTGCTGCCCCAACATCCTCTTGAGGCCTACTTTCAGCTGAGCCATCACTCGTTTCAGACTCTTGGTCTTGTACTTCAATATGGGCAGCAAGTAGAGGAGGTTGGGTACTTGGCTGCCCCACTTGTCCTATAACTTGTTCGATGGCCTCTTTGCATAGCTCACATACAAATTCAAAGTGATGAATTATGAAGTCTGCACCAATTCAATAGCAACAACACCTCCAAGTCCACTTGGTATTTCAGCTCTGACCAATCCTTTGCCAACCTAGAGACGAGCTGGTCATATCTATCCATGATCGGGTTCTCCTCATCACTTGAAAAAGAAGCATGATGGTAGATAGTCATAGTGAGTGGTTGCTCCCACTCCTCCAAATCTGCATTTTTAGATTCTCAACCGTTGTCATTGTAGATGGAGAGGTCTTCCAACCTGATTTTGCTTATGCTTTGACCATCTCCTTCTACTACCCCAAGGCTTTTAGCCTCTTCTTCTTCCTGATCTTTAGCATCTTCATTGGTTGTCCCAGCATGCACGGCTGCAGATTTCATTGGTTCATCATCACCTACCAATTGCTCTTCTTCTAGAGTGGAGGACTGCCCTTGATTGGTGGAGGGAAGGCCTTCTAAATTAATTTCAATCAGATTTTCACCAAGGCACCTTGTTGTCCTAGTGAAATCTGTCTCTTCCTCCTGATTTTCAACTTTGATGTCAGCTGTCCCAACACCAACTTGTGTCAAATTTCTTGGTTCATCTTTATTTTCCCGTCCTCCAGATGTTGACAACTCTTCTGCCTCATTGGATAACTTCTCCTCATTGAGAGTTGGCTACTCCAACTTGTTCAAGCAACCCTTGGCTTGAGCAATGATGTTGTCACATGACAAGCAAGTGAATTCAGAGTGGGGTGCATTATGAAATATGCACCAACAAGACATTAATATTTCCTCCAATCTTGGTCCATCCTTGCTGCTCAAATTTTCCTGGATCAGCTGCTTGAATGTCTTGGCTGCCATGGTTGTCAATTCTTCCTCTAGGTCTGTGGGGGCCAAGGGCTGGTATATTTCCCAAAAGGGAATTTCTCCCTGCAAGACCTTCTCAATTCTGTCCAAGAATGTTAGACACCCCAATTCACTATGCCTGCAAGTGCAATGGATCTGACATCTATCCGCCAACGTGAATTGTTGCAATAGCTTCTTTAATCTCTTATTCAAATGTGCATGTAACTGAGTGATGTTGATTTGCAAATGCTGCTCCATTTCGACTCAGCTCTTGTTTGCCTTCAAAATTTTTTGATTTTTGAATTAAAGAGATCTCCTATCTCAAATTTTTTCATGAATGTTCCTTTCTCGAATTCCAACTTTCAGCTTCGTAGCCTCAAAATGTCAAGCCCTCCTTCTAGCGCCAGTTCTGTTAATGTGTTTTTTATACACTTTTCAACACAGACAGTGCGTAGGTGCACTACATCTCTTGAAAGACAATCTTTCATAATCAGATTGCATAACACTATTCCAAGGTCTCTAATGTTAGGTCTTGACAGTGCTTGGAATATCTCAGTTGTTTTATGTGATTTGCTGGAATCACAAGGCGGTCTTACGGATGAGTTACAAAGCATGGAAGTTGGGTTTGCAAATGCAGTTTTAAAGTGTTGAAAGTGAATGAACAATGGTTGTCCACTCAAAACAGCAAGTTGAAATTTATCAAGTTCATCTGATTTAGCTTCATGGTGATGCTTTGGGTCCTACTCTAACCAAGAATTAAAAAAAACAGCAAAAGGAGAAGGGTTAAGAAAGCTATTCTAATCCTAAGCTACGAATGAACAGTAACAATGGTGGCTGCTAAAATAGACAGATTCCTAAACTGGGTTTTGTTTGGCCAAGAGAAACCTATAGTTGCACAAAACCAGTGCAATCTTCTAAGGAATGTAGATTTTCAGATTACACACACACACATGCACATGTAATTGAACTAAGTTGCAGTAATGAAGTAAAGAACTCAGACTAGCTTTGCAAAGTGACTCATCATCAATGAACCACAAAAAGCATGAGCTGGAAATCCATCAAATATTGAAACAACAATTTCCATTATCACTTCCATTCAAGAAACTAACACTAAAACTAACATGGAAGGTAGAACCATGCATGCAAGATGAGAAAAATCAAAGAGAACATCCATAAAATCATGCAATGTTGTCTTCTATTGCTGCAAATACATTTTACAACAGCTCTCCAACTCTTACAAATGAGGGGCAAGCCCCTATTATAGTTTTCCAAAGCCCAAATGAATGGCTAGGATCAATTTGTATTGAGTGGCTTAGATTCATTACAAGTTAGGGCTTCACCTACCCCCAATATCCAACAATTTAAAATACATTCCTTGTCTTTTCCCTGTTTTGTCATCTAGTGCCAGTTACTGTAGCAATTTTATCATTTAGTCGATTTCCCTTTTTATTGTAGCTAAAACTGCCTGAAAGTTGTCTTTTGCTTGATGTGCTTGTAGTGTTCTTCCTTTGATCAAACGAGTCCGTCGACGATTGGCATCAATGGATTGGTGGCCCCTGATTCAGGCAGAAAACTCCTTAGAAATCATCATCATTTGGAAAAAGGTAGGACAACTCCCTCAATGGGCCTCTTCGATAGACCCACAAAAAGCTTCTTGATTCCTGCAAACACGAAGTGTCGTAAGTGCATTTATACATGAGTTAAGGAAAATGTTAGTCAAATCTACAAATTCTCTGTTAGATCTATCCATGCATCATCAAAATATCTTGATATTCATATTTGGAGCTCATTTGGGCCATAAACATTAATGCGGGTTCGAGGGTGCTGGCTTCCCCTGCGGCGGAAGGCCAATGGCCAACGGTGGATAACAATCTAGAGCGCCGGACCCGGAAGGTCGGAAGGATGGCATAAGAAAGCTAGAAGGCAGACAGCGGACGGAAGCCAAAACAACCAGGAAGAAGGCAGACTCCCGGATGTTCAAAACAGCCGTGAAGGAGGCGGGCTCCCAGATGTTGAAAATAGTCAGGAAGAAGGGAGGCTCCTAGATGTTCAAAACAGTCAAGAAGGAGGCGGGCTCCCGGATGTTCAAAATAGCTAGGAAGAGGCAAGCTCCTGGATGTTCAAAATAGCTAGGAAGGAGGCAGGCTCCCGGATGTTCAAAACAGCTGGGAAAAAGGCGAGCTCCTAGATGTTCAAAACAGCCACGAAGGAGGCAGGCTCCGGAAGTTCCAAAACGGCCACGAAGAGGCGGAGCCCCGGAAACAGCCACGGAGGGGCCAGGCTCTGGAGGCCGGGAAGGAGGCAGACACCGGATGTTCCAAAATGGCGACAGAGAGGCAGAACCCCAGAAACGACCACGGAGGGGCCAGGCTCCGGAGGCTGGGAAGGAGGCAGCCGTCAGATGTTGCAAAATAGCAAAAGGGGGACGAAGCTCCGAAACCACCGAAACTTAACCAAACTTTGATGAAACCTTGGCAGTTCATTTAAGCACTTCAAACACATCCCAGATCCAAAAAAAGGGCGACCCCAAAGTCAAAAATGAGGAAACGAGAGCGACGGGGGTCCACGGATGTTTCCAAACAACCAAGGAGGAAGGGAATTCTAGAGGGAAAGTTTCGAAACCACTGAAACTTAACCAAACTTTGATGAAACCTTGGCAGTTCATTGAAACACCCCGAACACATCCCAAATCCACCAAAAAGTTGTCCCCAAAGCCAAAAATGTGGAAACTGGACCGACAGGGGTCCACGGATGTTTTTGAAACAGCTAAAGCAAGACGAAAGGCAGAAAGGGGATGGGGGACTTTATTTCTCTGCAGATTCAAATACCCCAAGTAGGTGAATTTGGGTAGGGAAATTTGATTGTTTGATAGCACATGACCAATTTGGGCTTGGAAATGGGGCACACAAAACAAGACAGGAGCAAAGCAGCCTGTCGGGAGCAAAAAAAGGGGTTCCCTGCCTACGGCAGGGCATGCGTGCAAAACATGCACAACAGTAATGTATAGAGAAATTCATAACCATGATGTGTATGAATTTAAAAAAATTTCAATACACTATCTAATAATAATCCCTTTAGAATGCCTAAACAAAGAGCTCTTTCTGAGAGTTGTCTAAGCTTTCCTTTTTGGATTTGAGGAAGTGTCATTATCATCTAATTCCATTACTTTATGAAACATTTCTTAATTCTCTCATTCTCCACAATCCTTGATCAATCATATTTCATGATGCTTTATATCTAAGAGTGGTGATTAAATCTTGCTTTCTGAGTTTGCACTATGACTGAAATGGGTCAGGTAACAACTATAAGTGATTTGGAAAATGGGTCAGAACTTTTCCCAAAGCCATGAAAACATACTGGAATGTAAATTAATGACATGGAAATAGGGTCACAGGAGGGTTTGGCATGAAGTCACCAAATTTGAGAGATATTGATTTTCAAAGTAACCCAATCAACCCTTTTTTTGAAACTGCACTCGTGAAAACTATCTAAAGCATGCCAACTTGCCATTTTGTAAAAATATCAAATCACTTCCTGTGAAGCCAAAACTTGGGGGATTGGTTCATTTGGGATCCATGAGAATGTGTGCACAATGATTTTTTATCAGTATTCTTATTTTGCAAAATACAAGGTGTCAAAGTTACTTTCTGTGAGTATTTTTTGGAAATGCCAATGTCAAAATTGTGCAGAATTAGTTTGGTTTTGGCTTTGAAAAAATACCAAATTAGGTGCTATGACCTTGAAAAATTGGCATGGAGGTACACTTTCATGAGGATAATCTAGGGAATCAATTTTTTTTCCATGATGAGCTTTCAGTTGCTTAATACTAGCTTCCAAAGATGGCTACTTTAGCAGATTTAAGACTGTGTAAACAACAAACCTTCACATGACCCTTCAATTTGACCTTTTGAAATCCTATCAAAACTAATCGTAGAGAGATGAAAGTTGGCAGAGATACTCACATATGGTAGATAAACACATCTACAAAGTGATTTTTCTTGAAATTGCACTGACTTCATTTTATGATTTTTCAAAGTAGGTCATTGGAGTGGATTTTACACTTGTGTTTCTAAGCGCTGCAATCAAACTTTTCATTATGGAACCTTCAAATTTTGGCAAAATTTGAAGGTTCGAATAATTACTTAGAAACCATGGCACTTAGAAATATTTTTTCTAGAGGAACAAGATCATATTGGGTCTATCTAAAATAACCTCTCAATTTTTCATATATCCAAGCCTTTTGCTCGTGGTGACGATTTTTCAATTGATGGAAAAAGGATCAAATGCATGCCATGTAAAGTTGCAAGGTGGTGTAATTTTCAATTTGTTTGTCGTGTGACCAAACCAATAGTTCCAAAATTTCTATATGGGTAGGTTATGCTAGGAAAGGTCCTATTTTGTGGCTAAACATGTCAGAACGTTTCAGGCTACATTACACTAGTGATATCTCTTAAGAGACGAAAGTGAAAAAGGGAAACAAACTTTGATGAGATGCTACTCAAAAACCATGGCACTTAGAAACATTTCATCTGAAGATACAAGATCATATTGGGATTGTCTATAATAAATTTCTCACATTTTCATATCTCCAAGCCATTTGGCCATGGTGAAAGTTTTTTTGCTGCCCCAAAAACTATGATATGCATGTAGTGTAAAGTTGCATGGTAGGCTACTTTTTGTTTTGTTCTTTGTGGGACCAAATTGTCAGTGCCAACATGTATAGGTGGGCACATCTACCCTAGGCATGGTCACCAACCTTTGCTATAAAAGATTCATAGTCTTTCCTACTCAAGGGTCACAACTTTTCACGTTTGAAAAGTCACAACCTAAATCATATCATCACTATTCATGAGAACCTAAATTAATTTATTTGCAAAATTGCCTAAGATTCTATTATTAATTGAATTCTTCAATGATGTTAAGGATGTCTTTCTCAAATGAAATGCTCTCCCTTTACTATTGGTGTGAATGGGGTCATTTCCTAACTAGTTATTCGTGAGGACCTATTCACATTAATAAGTTTATTTAGGATTTAAGTTAGTCATAGTCATCATTTCTAGTTCTAAGTTAGTTATAATTGGGCCATGCCTCATTATTTAATTTTAGTTATCTAGGTATTTAATAATTATCTCATGCATTTAATTTATTGCATTGAGCATTTAATACTTGTAGCCAAGTAGGTATCATAATTCCTCTCACCTTGCTTATAAATACAAGGTGCTTGTACATTTGTAAATAATTATAGATCAATTCATTAGCATCATAGATCATTATTTAATCAATCTATCTTCTTGAAAATGTTGCAACACTTTCTTGTAGATGGTTTCTTTCTTGGTTGATCCATTGAAGACTACAACTTCATTTGGATAAATTTGACACTTTTGGTTTGGAGCTATCAGAGGTTTTTTCCTAGTTGGAGAAAATCTGTATCATATGGCTTATATAGTCGGTAAAAAAAATATACTCCCCTTTGATTATTTATTTATTTATTTTATTTTGAAGCAACATTATAATATTTGTAGGTTAAAAAAATTTCTATTGGGCAAGAAAGTATTCATATAGTTCGGGGTTTAAAATTTTAATTGTTGAAGTAATATTAAAAAGAAATTGGGGAAAAATATTTTTATCTGGGCTATATTTTTGGCAAATAAATCTTTTATCAAGTCCAGCATAATTTTTATTTATTTTGGTTGTTAAAATTTAAAACTTTGTGGATAAATATACTATTAGAGGCATATTCTATTTATTGGCGGTTCAATTATTGTTCTACAGATTGTTAATTTTGAGAGAATATTAAATTTTTTCAGTGGGTAGTGTTTTTGTTGGACATTTATATTTTGCAGGCTTGTATACACCTTTTTTCAGTTCTTGCAAGTTTTTGATGACCTATCTGAGGTTGTCAGGCATTGATTACCATTGACCTATGTTGATTTTCCCTGACATCCATGTTGTGTCTCTGTCTGGTTCCTTTATTACTATTGATGACTTTTGTTCATCCATTGACTACAAAACTCCCACCAGCCCTCCATCAGCTAGCCTGAGGTTCTATTGTGGACCGGGAGCTCCACTCATGGTGATTGATGCTGCCCCAACCATCATTGGACATCTACCTTGTCATTTCCCAATTGGTGATGCTTTTTTTTTCTCCCTCAACCCCCGGGGTAGTGATCATGGGGCTTTTTTCTACCCCAAGTGCTTTATTTTTTGCACCTAGTTAGCCTATAGGTCCAAATTGGGTAGTTTTTTCAATGAAGCATAAATTTTTACCAGAGTATTAGACTTTCACAAGTTCAAGATATCAATAGAAAACTAGTTTCATGTACGTCATAGTGATGCAGACTATTTTTCCAAATTTTTCTATAGGTACAAATTATAGAAAATTGAAGTTAGTGCTTCCTTTTTAACTCTTGAGCTCATATATTTTCACCAATTTGTCAAATTTTGGAGATTGTAGTGACATTGTGAAGGTAATTTAGAGATTTATCATTCTATCCATGCACCTTTTCTAGATTTAGACCTAGGTGCAATCCATTGAGTTTTTACAATTTGTGGCATTTGCTTGATTACTTGGACATACTACTATTTGGAGAAGGTCTATTTGATTTGGGAGGCTTCATTTTTAGCTGCACAGATGTCATGTTTTGGGAGTTTCACATTTGTTTCTATTAGATATTTTTCCTTTTACTCAATTTGTGTTTGTGGCTCTAATGGCAAACCTAGAATTTGAGGTTCTTAGTCCTCATAATTATCACACATGTAAGGTGACAATGCAAAGGTTACTTTGGTATAGGGAATTATGGTCAAACTTGGTAGAGGAACAACCTGATTTTCCTAGGGAATATGGGAAATTTGCACATCAGAACAAATGTGATGAGGCGATGGGCTTAATTGTACATGTTTTCAACTTCTTATTCTTCCACATTGAGGAATGTACTAAACCTATACAGGTATGGGAAAAATTTAAGAATCTCTTTGGTTCTTTTAGTGATGTACAAGATTTACAATTAGGAGCAGAATTGGCATCTCTTTCTACTGATATGTTCCCTACTATTAAGGATTATTTGGTGAAGTTTAAGTCTTCAATGCGGTCTTAGTTAGTGGGACATGTGGGAAAGAGAACACTGATAAGGAATGTATCTTTCTAGTTTTGTCTAGATTGAAGGGTGCTTTTGCATATTTTTTGACTTCCTTTTATTCCACTATGGATGGGTTAGGTGATATATTTTCCATGCTTTCATTTGATACCTTTTTTGAGAGTTTGACGAGGGTACAATCAAAACTTAGCCAACATGATGTCACTTCTAAGTTTCATGCTTTGATAGTAACACCACCTAAGGGGAAAGGGAAGACCAAGAACAAGCCCCAGATAGAACCTAGTGAGACTTCCACCACCTCTTCTAAAGAGGGTAAACCCAAGTAAGAGAAATCCACAATAACATGACATGCTCTCATTGTAACACATGTTGAAAGATCTAAAATTGGATTATTGACTCTTGAGCCTCATATCATATATCAGGCCAACCTAATAGGTTCTCTTCATTAAAGGATACTTCACTCATGAGGATATTGATGGCTAATGATGTTTATCTTGACATATTTGGTAAAGGGGTTATTGATGTGCAACATCCATAGTTTTAATAATGTGCTTTGTATTATTGATATTAAGCACAATATTCTTTCAAAATATCATATAGAAAAAAACTAGTAAATCCATCAAGTTCACTCCAGATTCAATCTTCATCCGTGATTTGCACACCAAACAACTTGTTACAGTGGGTAGGACGAATCGCTAGGAAAGATCTATTACTTTTCTCATTTTGTTTCTGATGGTGAATGTTTTAGGGGTCACTCTCCTAGTTCCAATATAGGTAGTAATTCACATTATCATTTTGGTGGATGGTTAAACCTCACTATTCATTAGCCATGAATGAGGCTCCATCTTCTCCTACTTCATCAGAATTGACAATTACTACATGGACTTCAATAGAGTAGGATGTATTTAGTTTTTTAGATTTGTGGATGTAGGATGGCATTGTTTCCAATATTTAAGTTTTGTCTTGTCATTATATTCTTCTATAGGTTTGGAGGACATACTTGATGGGGTAACTCTCTTCTTTATAGATTATTCTTTGGAGGATATTCTTGAGTCTCCTCATTTCATTATTTCTTCCTTGATTAGGGATCCCAAATTTGGTGAGATAGGTTCGAAGGCACTTGATTCTTCTTTTGATATTTCATTGGTGAGACTTCTTCCTTCTCATTTCACCATGGAGCTAGACTATCTTTCACATCTACCATTGGATTTATTTCTTCCTAAGGGGAGACATGTGGTTTTTCATTATTGAGTTCTCTTTTGGCTTCATACTTTCTTCAGTGGTTTTGATGATACTTCATTATGGGGGGACAATCTAGTCTTCATCTTTCCCTTCATTGGAGGGGTCATCATATTATATTCTTATGATGGATGTAGATCTTGCCTAGGGCATTGATGTTGATACTCCACACATCACTTCTATCACTTGTACATGATTTGCATTGTATCTCTTTTTTGGAGAGGATTTTTTCCCATGAGGTTTTCTCCTTTACTCCATTTGTGAGAGATTAGTTGCATGATTAGTTGTACATGGGTACCTAACATGGCCTCATTACCAGGGCCCATATTGCATTTCCATATTGCATCATTTGCATAATAAATCCACTCCCTAGTTGCACTTATGGGGGTGTATTGGTGTGAATGGGGTCATTTCCTAACTAGTTATTAGTGAGAACCTATTCACATTAATAAGTTTACTTAGGAGTTAAGTTAGTCCTAGTCATTATTTCTAGAAGTTAGTTATAATGGGTCCATGTCTCATTATTTACTTTTAGTTATCTAGGCATTTAATAATTCTCTCATGCATTTAATTTATTGGATTAAGCATTTAATATTTGTAACCTAGTAGTTATCCTACTTCCTCTCAACTTGCCTATAAATACAATGTTCTTGTACATTTGTAAATCATTCTAGATCAACTCAATATCATCATAGATCATCATTTTATCAATCTATCTTCTTGATCATGTTATAAAACTTTCTTGTGGATGGATTTTTCTTAGTTGATCTATTGAATACTAAAACTTCATTTGGGTTCACTGTTAATCAATATTTTCCTATAGTCACAAATTTGAGGGAATAACTCATATTCAATAGTTACAACTCTTCATTATTGCATTTGGATACTAATTGTAATTTAATTTTGAATAAGTTAATTTGTTAGTGCTTATCAACCTAGAAAACATTTTGACAGACAACGTTTTTAATATTTTCCTAATTTTTAAGCATAAGGTACAATCATAAATACACATAGAGTAATCTTGTTGAAGATACATACAATCATGAAGAAAACACATAGATATACATAATACATAAGTATGAGGTATACACATGTGAATACACGTAATATGTGAAGTATACATAGGAAGCAAGAAGCATGCACATGAATACACATAATACATGAAGTATACACATGAAGCATGAAACATACACATGAATATATGTAATACATGAAGTATAAATAGCAAGCATGAAGCATACACATGAACACATGATGTATACACAAGAAGCATGAATCATACATGTGAATATACGTTGTATTGTAAAAAAGTATCCCTTTTTCACATTATTTTGAGAATAATTAATATTAAAATGAACCTAATGTTGCCTTGATTTAGTGTTGTAATGTTTTTTACACATTCACATTAATTTTAGTGCCCTTTTAAACTAAATGGACTTAA
This sequence comes from Sequoia sempervirens, assembly GCA_007258455.2. Classification (NCBI taxonomy): domain Eukaryota; kingdom Viridiplantae; phylum Streptophyta; class Pinopsida; order Cupressales; family Cupressaceae; genus Sequoia; species Sequoia sempervirens. The sequence continues at coordinate 1,059,519,190 of VDFB02271358.1, forward strand.
TAGTGTCTTATTTTGGGTTTTGTAAATTGTTTCTTTACCCTTTCACACTAATCTAGGGCTTTATTAATTAACTGAGGTTATTTGAAATTAATTGGCCCCTTTAAATCAAATCCAAGCCTAATTAATTATAAATTATGAGGTATAAAACTTGAAATGCATAAATAATATTACACAACACTTAATTTTACAAGGCATGTGTTCTAGGTTAGTGACCCACGATCCATTCGCCACCTGGCGAATTGGTCCTCACTTAACCCTAGGACCCCCTTGGAGTATGTTTTTGGTAGTATTCTAATGATTTCAAATCCTAGATCCGATGTTGACTTGTCTTGTTTGAATTTTAGGAATTAAGAGTTAGATAAGTATAAATACAAGGTCATTTCACATAGTTTCACCTAGAAAATTCAAGTTATCTCAAGAGTACTTTCATAAAAGCATCATAAAGAATTCAAGAGCATTCAAGAAGTCATTCAAGAGAAAATTATTGAAGTTTATTACAACAATCAAAGGTCATATCACCATGTCAAAGTTATAGTGCATCATGCATGTGTTATTGAGCTATAGAGAGGGAGAGGGATAGATATAGATAGAGGGTGATATAAGGAGATAGAGAGGGATAGGGAAAGAGATAGAGAGATGGGGAGAGAGGTAGAGAGATAGGGAGATATAGGTAGAGAAAGATATGGATATAAAGAGTTGCTTAATGTGACATAGACCAATTTTACAAAATGGAGACAAAGATATAGGGAGAGAGAAATAGGGAATTCATGTGTATAAGAGTGAGAGAGAGATGGATATATATATATATATATATATTGTTAGAGTAATAAGTTATTATGCTTAATTAATTACATCACATTGATTAATTAATTAAGTCACTTATTCCTCTTTATTACTTAAGCTAAACTTAGGCACATTAATAATTAATTAATTATTAAGTGTGCACACTAGGGTTTCATTTAGGGTTTCCCTTTTTAGGGTTTCTTGATCTCCTTCATAAGGATTGATCACTTCGTAATAATCGATTCTCTTAATGCATTTTTACTGAGAGGTTTACAAAACATCATTTTTGGTTCTTCATGTCTTTTGCATGTAATAGGTGATTGGATGCAGGTGATCTTGGTTTTTCTAACATATATATATATATATTGTAGACACTAAAAAATGTCCTAAATGATATCATACACTCGAATTAGGTATATTAACATAATTTCCTCTCGAAACTCATCCTCTTTTTGCTTAATTAATTGAATTAGCCTAGCTAATTAATTAATTGCATCATTTGCGCCTATTAACCTAGTTAATTTAATCAGGTTAATTCAACCCCTTTCATGCTAACACTTCATCTCATTAAATTAAATAAATCAAACTATTTAATTTAATTCTCTAAGTCGTCTTATTTAATTAAATAACCCTAATTTATTTATTTAAATGTCATGTCACCTTTTCACCTTTTATTAAATCATTTAATTTAATGAAAATCACTTTATCCTCTAAATCCCCTAATTGTATGATTAAACCTTGTTTAATTAACAATTAATCTAGTTTTCCTCTAAAAGGGGAATATTCCCATGGAATATTCATTCCCCTTTAGCACAATTAAACCTTGTTTTAATTAAAAATATCTATTTCCTCACCCATGAATATTCCAAAGAATATTATCTCTCCTCCAATCATTTGAAAAAGGGATATTCTCACTTGGCTTCTTGAGCAAGCTAAACTTGTGACTTCTTGAGCAAGTTACCTTGTGACCTATGTGTGTAGGTCAAAATTGTGTTTTTTTGGAACAAATTGGAACCCTTGATTAAATCTCATCTTGCATTCACACTCATTCATGAGAATCCATGATCCATGCCACTTCTTTCTTTTATCCCTGACCAATGATTGATCTTTTAGATCTCAACCCTTCATTTCTCATTTGTTCTCTTATAAATAGAACACTATTTGGAGACAAATGGATCCATATTTCAATTGCAAACTTATGATGTTGAATTCACTCACACTCAAACTCATATTTTACTCACATTTAGCATATTTTAGTTCATTTTTAGTTGCATATTAGTTTTAAGCTTTCATTAATGGCTTCCATCCATCCATCTTAGCTTGTTTATAAATTAGTGTTTGAATATTTTAGCTTAAATATCACTTAGGTTAGCTTAGATTTTGCATACTTAGATCATTTTTAGTATTAAATCATGTTAATTTAGATTGCATCATGTTCAATTTAGCATAAATCATGTTTGCATCCATCTATCACAACAGTTTCATCGATTCTCTTCAATAGAACCGATTAAAACAAGCTCATTGATCATGGGATTAGGAAAGTGTTGTTGTTCCACATGAAGACGAAACCAATTCCAAAACAAGATAAGTTTCAAATGGGGTAGAATATAAATTTCAATGTTTTTATATTTAGAATGCTTCATTTCACTGAATGTTTAGTTTATCTTTAATTTGAATGATCTTGTTTGAAGATTGAGTATTAGTGGCTACGTTATGCTTCAATTCATTATGGATCGAGCATGATCGGCCCATACTAGTATCCTCAGTCGACATTTTGGCACTAGAAGGAGGGAAAACTGATAATTTGACCAGTTTCTATCTTGAATTTCATTCATTTAGCTTTTTGCTAGAAATTGCAACACCTAAATCAATTACAATGATGCACTTTGCATAGCATTGCCATATAGCAATGCTATCTTAGTTTGAAACAATGATGCCTATTAAATGCACTGATGTTGATTTAAATATGGTGATGCTAGATATAATAAAGAGGTATCAAAGATTTTCAAATGGTGATGCCCACTCAAATTGTGACACTATCGTGCTCTTTGGTTTTTTTGTAGTGTGACACCCTTATTTAACAAAAGTGACACCCTTATTCACTAGAGCGACGCTAATGTAAATAGTGATGCCCAATTTGGGTGAGAAGTTTAACGATCATTTTTTCAACATGTACTTTAATTTTCTTGATTCGTTAGATTACTAATGCACAAGTCTAACATTGTTTTGGTTTTTTCTCTCTAGGTCTCTATCTTCTTCTAGCACCTTTTATCTCTAGAAATGTCTCCCTCTCTCTACCCCTCCGTATCTCTCCCTCTCTCTCCCCCTCCCTCTTCCTAGACCTCTATTGTCTTCTTGATTAAGAGGTTTTCTTTCACTTGTGTTTGGAGACCTTTGTTGCACAAAAAATATCATTTTATAAATGGTCTAGCAATTGACCTAATGTAATATACAAATTTATGGCTAAAATCTTCCCTAATAGAAATTCAACACCTCTTCGACATACCCATTGCACATTTCTTCTTCCATCTCTATATCGACATCTCCTTTCCTATTTATCTCTCTCCATATTTCTTCTTCCATCTCCCCCTCTATCTCTATCTCTCCATCTATCACTACTCCTATATCTCTCCCTATCTCCACTTCTCTCTATATATCACTTCATATTTCTATCTTTATCTTTCTATCCCTCCCTCTCAAATTCTCTCCCTCTCTCTATCTCTATATATTTATCTCTCTCTCTCTACCCATTGCAAACATAACATGGGCTTGTTGGTAATGGAGCCTAATTATCTTCTTGATTCAAAGGTCCTACCATTTGGCCTCATGTATTATGCAAATGTATGAATAAAATAGACCAAAATCTTTCCTAGTTGACTTTCCACACCTCTTTGACATATCCATTGTACACCAAGGTCAATTTTTTTAAAATGGTCTATTTCTTGGTTACATTTGTGCAATGAAGGTCTTAATGGAGAAGTGATATGCATCCATTTACAAAGATCCAAACATGATTGAAATAAAACCTTTGAATCATGAAAAGAATCAAGCTCATTTATCATAAATATCTACATGCATGGGTCAATTTTGTCTAGAATTACTATTTTGTCATTATAATTTTTCCTTGTGAGGTCTATCATTATTGGTATAGAGTATAAATATTTGGAAAATTTGATCAATTGAACTATCAAATGTTATGACATTAGCAAGGCAATCCAACAAGAGTTCAATACAAGAGCAAGGAAATGGTGTTCAAAAAATATGAAAGGTAATTTTACGGAAAAAATCATTCCCAATGTTAGAATTTTTGAATGGCTATCCATCTAACCATAGGATCCTAACGTAGAACAACTTAAGGAGGAGAGGATTTGAAATTCCTCAATGCTATCCATATCACTAACAACATCTTGGTTTCTTATTCCCTTTCTAGGCCCTCGTTGAAGTAACAAGATAATTTTGGTTGCAAAATCAATGGGTAGTAGAACTAAATGAAACTAGTACACCAAATTTTTCTAAGACTTGTAAAATAATCATATAATAATACTAGCATGTATGCCACTGATGATCATTTATGTATGTACCAATTAATCTCACCATCCTAAAGAGAATTCCTTCATAGCATAAATCAAAGGAAAGATTTTATGGGACAAACCTTTAAGACCACACTCATAATGGAAACTTCCTTACTTGCATCTGGAAGTTGAAATACTGCCACATGTCTCTAAGGATCAAATTGCTCATTTATTGGGTCAAACTTCTCAATTGCATATTTTTTGAAAACTTGTAGTTCGTACCAACATTAACCATCAATAAGAAATAAATATCATTCTTGCCATGGTTTAGCTAATATTAGTTTGATTACTAGTTTAAATACTAAATTAATACATCTAGAAGCTTGAAAAAAATTGTTTTTGATTCTATAGAGCAAAAATTATATTTTCTTTGTTCTTAACATTAGAATGCAAGGGTGATATACCTCTCTTAACAATGTTTTCACCAAGATTGTGACTTGTTCATTGTGTATGCTTTTTTGAGATCATTGATCCACATAACTAAAATAAAACAAAGTTAAATAATTAATGAAATGTTCTTGATGAGAAAATATAATTTCAAAATACAAATTTACAAATCATTACAACTATCGTTTAACTAATAATTCATTTCCAACTAGTGATTAATCTAAATTATCATTGTAGTATATTTCTAAATGTAATTGATAATACTCAGTAATCAATATTATAATTAAAATAATTACGCCGAAGGCGTGTCCCATATGAACTTTCAAAGTTCATTTTCCCTACAAACGGTTGAAAAGCCATCAGAAAGCCTGGTTGACAGAAAATCACATCTAAGCCGTCCATCATTTTTCATCGATTTTCGTTTCCCCAGTTTAAAGCGTGTGTAACAGGGTTCCTACGTGCTAAATCTTTAAATCAATGCCTCAGTTTCACGCAGCAGGTATGGTTGACCACTAATTTAATCTGGGTTGTGAACATCAAATCAGCCAACTGTCATTTTTACTCTGCCTTTTGTCAGTTTTAATTACTGTGGTTTTTCTCTTTCAAAATATTTAGTGCGTCAGGCCACTGTTGAAAAATCACGGTCTTAACATGCATTTATTATGACAATTCCTCCTACCCATTTCCCTACGCCATGCCTAATGAATGCATAGATATTTTTATGCACAGTCCTATCGATATTTTGTATTCCTTCTTTATAAATTTGCTTGCTTTTTGGAACGCTTGTACAAGGCTTTCCTGGATATTTTAGCTGCTGCTGAACTTTGCCATGGAACTGTCTGCTGCTTGTTTGATCTCCTGCTGAAATCGTTGCTGTTGAAATCTATTACGAAATAGTGAAGACCTTTCAGAGGTATCTTACTATCTCCACCACTTTATTTTGTTTGCTCTTTATAAGATTTTGTGTCGGTCGGTTACTGGAATCCACGGTTGTTGAACACACATGTGCAATTGAAACTTCGTTCCTCTTAAAGCTACAGAAGTTAATTTGAAATTTAGATACCAACAGAACTAAATAAAATAAACAGACCAAAAGATTAACGAATATTTACTTACTTAAAGCTACTCGTGAACATAACATTATCACTGCAAGCCCTTCACCACACTATCTGCAGAAACAAATGTAAACAGAAATTGACATTCATCATTAGACTTGAAGAACTCCACTGCATTTAAAAGCCTAACAACAAAAACTTAGCTTGATCTTTACAGCTTCAACATAAAATAGCAAGTAAAACACTGTAAATCGAACAAAACTACCAAAGAGGATTCAATCCATGGGTCAATGAGTTTGACTCGAAACTACACGGTTGAATCCTGATAGCATTAATATCATAATTACCAAAGAGGATTCAATCCATGGAAATACAGTCGTCTTTCAGCAATATAAATCAAATCTTCCTGCTATATAAAATCTTTTAGCCATAAATATCAAATCTTACAAAATGAAATCTTCCAGCTATAAAATGTCAAATACATGCTAAAATGAAATGAAGAAGAGCATTCAGCCTCGTCCGCCTCTATCTGCACAGAAATGGGGAAGCACCCTTCGAGTGTGCTGTCAATGGTGATGCCAGCAAAATCACAGTCATCCCTGCTCTATTGCCCAGCTTGCCAACATAGCTTGCCTGGTGTTGTTTTTATTTTACAATTTCACAAATCATCGCTCAGAGTGAGCCTACAATCCGGGAATGCATTGGATGGATTTCTAATACTTCCGTAGCAGCCCGGGTTTCATCGATTATTATCGGTTCTGGTTCAATTTCTGCCAGCACCCCCAACTTAGATACTTAAAATTACCAGTAAATTAACAGTTAAAAAATTGAAACACAAAAAAGCTTCACTAGCAATTTCACTTTATATAGAAGCAGAAACCAAATCTGCCTCGAGCTGCTGCTTCAATCTATTCACGTAAAATGAAAAATATTTGCATCCTTCAACTCAACACAAGAGTTTTAATCCTTCTAAACAAAAATATTGGCTGGAAGTTTACATTTGTTACCTGTTTTAATGTGTAGGTGACAACACCGAAATTTGTTTTACCCAATGTCAGATGTGGCAGGCATGCAGCCTCAAATTTTAGTTTGTGGCACATGTAATTCTATGGTTTTGATGCCTCGCGAACCTTTTTACTGGATTATTCTTCATTTAAATTCTAGGGATTATTCTTCGTTTAAATTCTGGCTAATAAAATATTGTGTTGTCTATCTAAGTGTTAAATGGAAGTAAATTTTGCGTGAGATAGTTTATATTGAAACGTAAACAGGGAGAGCACAAAATAATAACAGATAATAAAAATTCAATGAATCTTTTAACTGTTTTATTAAATATTGAATTAAGGGATTTCACCCAAATTTTAAAAATATGATTTGCATTTCACTTTGAAATTGGATATATTTATACATCTATTAAAATTTAATTATTTCAAAATTTCTATTTATAGTTTTGTATTTTGTGATTTATCTCTTTACTTTTCTCATCCATTCTATGTACACTCTTTCTATTAAATAGTTTACATATTGCTTTTTTCATTCATTCTTAACTTTCCTTTTTTGTTTGCTTTGCAAGTCAACCACGTCTACTACACAAACAAATCTAAATTTTTTGTTGATGTACCAATGACAACAATGTGATAAAAGACAAAAATAATTTAATAATTTTATTATAAATTATTTTATAAATAAAAAATAAATTGAAATGGATTATATTTAAAATATTATTTTAAATTTCATTTTGCTCCTTTCTTTAATAATATATATTACATAATATACATAATAAATATAGATATACTTTAAATTTTATATATAATTAAATTAACATGAAATAAATATTTAACATATTTAATATAAAGGTACATACTTCTAATATATAATAATTTTTTTAAAATATATTATATAATTTAGGTTATAGACAATTCAAATATAATATATAAATAAATAAATAAATTTAAATATACAATTTATATTATAATATTGTATTTAAAATATACACATATAATTTAAATTTTAGTTTAGGTTTATTTTCAATTGATAACAATGTCAAAACAAGAGAATATGATTGTAGATTAAGTTAATAGTAATTACTTTTAAGAATGAAATCATAATAAGTTATACAAATTATTTAAGAATTGATTTTTTATTTTTACAAGTTTTAAAATAAAAGTTAAAATTTTAGCTTTAACAATTTTTAATTTACTTTAAAAGTATTTTAATTTTGCAACTAATAGACCACAAATTTCCTATTTAACTTTCCAACATCTTCGTACCCATTGCACACCAAGGTGCAATTGCTAGTTAATTCTATGAAATAATCTGAAAGCAATACAATACTGGAGGCAAATAATATACATACAAATACGAAATATAGCGATGAACCAGACCCAAAAATCTCCCACTTCTCCATAGATCTAATTCCATTGTTTGAATTGTATCGTACCATGACAGGGATTGGCTTACGGTGATAAAACGATTACAGGTGGGCCTGCTCGGCCACAAAAGTTGTAGACCACTGCGTGACCATCAGGCAGGCGGTTTGCATGAATTATTTACGTACGGCCTTGCATGGTACGTGAAGACAGTTTACAGCTATTAGATAGTGTACTCCACCTCACAATTTCTTCTGGAGTTCAATATAGATATCATGTCTGAGTCTTCAGAATGATATGTAAATTAACTTTAAAAGTTTTCATCATATTCCAACGCCATACGGGCCTTCCATTCATACGATGTTCTGCCACTGTAAGTCTCTCCCACTTGTCTTTGATAGGAGATTCCTTTAAGGACATGTTTGTTCTACTTACAAGTTTAAACCATTCAAGGGAAAGTAGAGAGCTGGCGACAACTCATAAGCGGCAAACAAAACGTTTGAATTGACTGATGGGCAAAAAAGTAGTGCAGAGCTGTAATTTAAGTCTTTTCAATTTATTGTACAGTGAAGAGTAAGTGAAAACTTCTTTCTTTCTTTTCTATTTTTTCATAAGACTATAAGATATTAGGTATGGCTCCACAAACACTTCCCCAGATATGTTAATATTTTATACTTCTTAATACGTATGTGTTTTCCCTTAGAGTTTTAATTTTAACTTTCCTTACAGAAATGTTGATTCATTCTCTCAATTTTTAAATTGTAATTTTTCTTTAATTTTATTAATATATATAAATATTATTAATTTAAGTATTATTAGATAGTCTATTGATTTAAGTTTTTATATAATTATTTTCTCTTCTCTTATCTTGATTTAGGTGAATGGTTCCTCATTTTTCCATTCTTAATATGAAACTTATGCTCCTCACTAGTGGGGATATGCTCCTCACTAGTGGGGATACTTTGTAGACTAGACCACAATGACTATGATTTCCACAAATTATTAATGAAATTTTAAACTGGTATTATGATGTCATACATGTCTATTTTCAATTCAAACAAAAGATGGAATCATCACCCACATACTCAATTACTTCCTCAAGCTTGACTATTGGTGAATTCCTTCTTATTTTGTTCTTTGTCCTTTTAGATTGGAGTTTTCCTCCCCTTTTCTTCCTTAGATTGCTGAAATTTCTTTGGAAACATCCTACAAACATCTTGATGATTTAAAATAATAATATTAGAGAACTTCTTACTTCCCATGAGTTCTCTTTGATTTGTTCGTAGTGAAGACATCTTAGATTTTTTTCCAATCTCCATGCTTCCATTACCAGGAATAAGTGTAATTTTCACCTTGAATATCTTAATGTTTATTATAAATTAATTAGTTTTTTTTGTATTGGATTAAGAAAATTAGAATTACAACAAAGCAGCAATAATGTTGTTAATGTACAACAACAATGTTGTTAAGGAACAACAATAGAGAATCTAGTAGCAATGCTGTTAAAGAACAACAACAGAGAAGTCCAAAGAAAAACAACTACAGTCTGTTACAAAATAGCATAAAAAAAGGCAGCAAAATGGTGCTAGAAACAACTGAAAGTTGCAAAGATACAATCAAAAACAACATGAGCTATTGTTGCTTTCATAAACCTTGCATACATATTTGCACAAGAACAACTTCCAATCATACATAAGCACTCTCCTCCTCCAAAACTGCCAGGCATGGTCACTCCAAAGTGCAACGATCATTGTTGATGAACTCCATAGCAGGGAAGATGCTCTAAGATGATTCATTGCCGGCAAGTTGCAGCTGAAAATGTCACAATCTCTATCATACACAAGGTTGCCAATCACATAGTGTAATATGAAACCCCCAATTGAAGAATTTTGTTGCCAACTTGAGTACCCTGTATTTTAAATTTTTCCTCAAAGGTGTTGAGTTGTGTTTGAAAATCATCCAATATCTTTTTGAGGTCAACCTTAGTCTGGATGGTAGATTGAAGAATGTGGATTTTCAAAGAAAGGTTAGCATAGATAGTCATCGATTTGACTTGCAGGGGTTGAAAGGTGTGAGAGAGAGTTGCCAAACATCTAAATCTCCAGATGTGTTTAAGAGTGATGTGTCTAAGGGTTTGAGTAATAACATTGTGAGATGAGGAGAGACCAAGAAGAGCAAATCTCCAAGACCACAACTGAGGAAAGAGCACAAAGAAATTAGAGAAGAGAGAGTTCCAAATATTTCGTGCATGGGGACAAAACCAAAAGGCATGTTTGATAGTTTATTTTTTGGTGCAAAATGGACATGTTGGAGGAGGGGAAATGAAGGAGAGTCGGTCACCAATGGAGACCTTGACATGGAGAATTTTCCAGGTTGTCAACTGGGCTTGCACATCAGCTTTAGACTTCCAGATTAAGGAGCTTAACTTGTTCCATCTTGATCTACTAAATTTGCATATCCATTTGAGGTTAAGTTGGTGGGCTAATGAAATTGTTGGAAGGAGCTTTTTATATATCAGCCAAAGAGGAAAATTTTGAAGGTTTTGGTTGTTAGGCCATTTCCAATATTTAAGGAAGTTGTCATGACATGGGGTGGAGAGGAGCTGCAGCAAATCAGGTGTAATTAATTGATTGATTTTTTGCAAATCAGGAGTTGTCTAGGCTTTCCATTTTGGATTTGAGGAAGTGTCATTATCATCCAATTCCATTACTTTATGAAACATTTCTTAATGCTCTCATTCTCCACAATCCTGATTAATCATATTTCATGATGCTTTATATCTAAGATTGGTGATAAAATCTTGCTTTTTGAGTTTTGCACTATGACTAAAATGGGTCAGGTAACAATTGGAATTGATTTGGAAACTAGGTCAGAACTTTTCCCAAAGACATGAAAACATACTGGAATGTAAATTAATGACATGGGAATAGGGTCGCAAGAGGGTTTGGCATGAAGTCACCAAATTTGAGAGATATTGATTTTCAAAGTAGCCCAATCAACCCTCTTTTTGAAACTACACTCATGAAAACTATCTAAAGCATGCCAACTTGCCATTTTGTAAAAATATCAAATCACTTCCTGTGAAGCCAAAACTTGGGGGATTGGTTCATTTGGGATCCATGAGCATGTGTGCACAATAATTTTTTATCAGTCTTCTTCTTTTGCAAAATACAAGGTGTCAAATTTGCTTTCTGTGAGTATTTTCTAAAAATGCCAATGTCAAAACTGTGCAAAATCAGTTTGGTTTTGGCTTTGAAAATATACCAAATTAGGTGCTATGACCTTGAAAAATTGGCATGGAGGTACACTTTCATGAGGAGAATCCAGGGAATCAATTGTTTTTCCATGATGAGCTTTCAGTTGCTTAATACTAGCTTCCAAAGATTGCTACTTTAGCAGATTTAAGACTGTGTAAACAACAAACCTTCACATGACCCTTCAATTTGACCTTTCGAAACCCTATCAAAACTGATCATAGAGAGCTGGAAGTTGACATAGATACTCACATATGGTATATACACATGTCTGCAATTTGATTTTGCTTGAAATTACACTGACTTCATTTTATGATTTTTCAAAGTAGGTCATTGAAGTGGATTTTACACTTGTGTTTTTGAGTGCTACAATCAAACTTTTCATTAGGGCACCTTCAAATTTTGGCAAAATTTGAAGGTTCCAATAGTTACTCAGAAACCATGGCACTTAGAAATATTTTTTCTAAAGGCACAAGATCATATTGGGTATATCTAAAATAACCTCTTGATTTTTCATATATCCAAGCCTTTTACCCATGGTGACGAGTTTTCAGTTGATGGAAATAGCATCAAATGCATGCCATGTAAAGTTGCAAGGTGGTGTAATTTTCAATTTGTTTTTCATGTGATCAAACCAGTAGTTCCAAAATTTATATATGGGTAGGTTGTGCTAGGAAAGGTCATATTTTGTAGCCAAACATGTTAGAACGTTCCAGGCTACATTGCATTGGTGATATCTCTTAAGAGGCCAAAGTGCAAAAGGGAAACAAACTTTGATGAGATGTTACTCAAAAACCATGGCACTTAGAATCATTTCATCTAAAGATACAAGATCATATTGGGGTTGCCTATAATAAATCTCTCATATTTTCATATCTCCAAGCCATTTGGCCATGGTGAAAGTTTTTCCGCTGCCCCAAAAATTGTCAGATGCATGTAATCTAAAGTTGCATGGTAGGCTAATTTTTTTTTTGTTCTTTGTGGGGCCAAATCATCAGTGACAACATGTCTAAGTGGGCACATCTACTCTAGGCATGGTCACCAACCTTTGCTATAAAAGATTCATAGTCTTTCCTACTCAAGGGTCACAACTTTTCACCTTTGAAAAGTCACAACCTAAATCATATCATCACTATTAATGAGAACCTAAATTAATTTATTTGCAACATTGCCTAAGATTCTATTCTTAATTGAATTCTTCAATGAGGTTATGGATGTCTTTCTCAAATGAAATGCTCTCCCTTTACTATTGGTGTGAATGGGGTCATTTCCTAACTAGTTATTAGTGAGGACCTATTCACATTAATAAGTTTATTTAGGAGTTAAGTTAGTCATAGTTATCATTTCTAGAAGTTAGTTATAGTGGGGCCATGCCTCATTATTTACTTTTAGTTATCTAGGTATTTAATAATTATCTCATGCATTTAATTTATTGCATTAAGCATTTAATACTTGTAGCCAAGTAGTTATCATACTTCCTCTCACCTTGCTTATAAATACAAGGTGCTTGTACATTTGTAAATAATTCTAGATCAATTCAATAGCATCATAGATCATTATTTAATCAATCTATCCTCTTGTACAAATGTTGCAAAAATTTCTTGTAGATGGTTTCTTTCTTGGTTGATCCATTGAAGACTACGACTTCATTTGGATACATTTGACACTTTTGGTCTGGAGCTATCAAAGGTTTTTTTCCTAGTTGGAGAAAATCTATATCATATGGCTTGTATAGTTAGTAAAAAAAATATACTCCCCTTTGATTTTTTATTAATTTTTTTTTGAAGCAACTTTATAATATTTGTAGGTTAAAAAAAATTCTATCATGCAAGAAAGTATTCATATAGCTTGAGGTTTAAATTTTTAATTGCTAAAGTAATATTAAAAAAAATTTGGGGAAAAATATTTTTATCGGGGCTATATTTTTGGAAAATAAATCTTTTATTAGGTGGCATAATTTTTTATTTATTTTGTTTGTTGAGATTTAAAATATTGTGGATAAATATACTATTAGATGCATATTCTATTTATTAACAGTTCAATTATTGTTCTATAGATTGTTAATTCTGAGAGAATATTAAATTTTTTCAATGGGTAGTGCTTTTGTTGGACATTTATATTTTGTAGGCCCGTATACACCTTTTGTCAGTTCTTGCAAGTTTTTGATGACCTATTTGAGGTTGTTAGGCATTGATTACCACTGACCTATGTTGATTTTACTTGACATCCATGATGTGCCTCCGTATGGTTCCTTTATTACCACTGTGACTTATGTTCATCCATTGACTACAAAACTCTCACCAGCCCTCCATCAGCTAGCCTGAGGTTCTATTGTGGACCGAGGGCTCCACTAATGGTGAGTGATGTTGCCCCAGCCATCATTGGACATCTACCTTGTCATTTCCCAATTGGTGATGCTTTTTTTGCTCCCTCAACCCCCGGGGTAGTGGCCAAGGGACTTTTTTCTACCCCAAGTTCTTTATTTTTTGCACCTAGTTAGCCAATAGGTCCAAATTGGGTAGTTTTTTCAATGGCGCATAAATTTTTACCAAAGTATTAGACTTTCACAAGTTCAAGATATCAACAAAAAGCTAGTTTCATGTACTTCATAGTGATTCAAACTATTTTTCCAAATTTTTCTATAGGTAAAAATTATAGAAAATTGAAGTTAGTGCTTCCTTTTGGACTCTTGAGATCATATATTTTCACCAATTTGTTAGATTTTGGAGATTCCAACGACATTGCGAAGGTAATTTAGAGATCTATCATTTTATCCATGCACTTTTTCTAGATTTATACCTAGGTGCAATCCATTGAGTTTTTACAATTTGTGGCATTTGCTTGATTACTTGGACATACTACTATTTGGAGAAGGTCTATTGATTTGGGAGGCTTCATTTTCAGTTGCACATCATATTTTGGGAGTTTCACATTTGTATCTATTATATATTTTTCCTTTTACTCAATTTGTGTTTGTGGCTCTAATGGTAGACCTAGAATTTGAGGTTCTTACTCCTCATAATTATCACACATGTAAGGTGACGATGCAAAGGTTACTTTCATATAGGGGATTATGGTCAAACTTGGTAGAGGAACAACCTAATTTTCCTAGGGAATATGATAAATTTTCACATCAAAATAAATGTGATGAGGTGATGGGCTTAATTGTACTACATGTTTTCAACTCCTTGTTCTTCCACATTGAGGAATGTACTACACCTATACAGGTATGGGATAAATTTAAGAATCTCTTTGGTTCTTTTAGTGAAGTACAAGCTTTACAATTTGGAGCAGAATTGGCATCTCTTTCTACTAATATGTTCCCTAATATTGAGGATTATTTGGTGAAGTTTAAGTCTTTGCGGTCTTAGTTAGTGGGATGTGGGAAAGAGAACATTGATAAGGAATGTATCTTTCTAGTTTTTTCTAAATTGAAGGGTGCTTTTGCATATTTTTTGACTTCCTTTTATTCCACTATGGATGGGTTAGGTGATATATTTGTCATGCCTTCATTTGAGACCTTTTTTGAGAGTTTGACGAGGGTACAATCAAAACTTAGCCAACATGATGTCACTTCTAAGTTTCACGCTCTGATAGTCACACCACCTAAGGGGAAAGGGAAGACCAAGAACAAGCCTAAGATAGAACCTAGTGAGACTTCCACCACCTCTTCTAAAGAGGGTAAACCCAAGTAAGAGAAATCCATAATAACATGACATGCTCTTATTGTAACACATGTTGAAAGATCTAAAATTGGATTATTGACTCTTGAGCCTCATATCATATATCAGGCTAACTTAATAGGTTCTCTTCATTAAAGGATACTTCACTCATGAGGATCTTAATGGCTAATGATGTTTATCTTGACGTATTTGGTAAAGGGGTTATTGATGTACCACATGTCTATAGTTTTAATAATATACTTTGTATTATTGATATTAAGCACAATATTCTTTCAAAATATCATATAGAAAAAACTAGTAAATCCATTGAGTTCACTCCAGATTTAGTCTTCATCCATGATTTTCATGCCAAACAACTTGTTGTAGTTGGCAGGACCAATTTCTAGGAAAATTTCTATTAATTTATCATTTTGTTTCTGATGGTGAATGTTCTAGGGGTCACTCTCCTAGTTCCAATATGGGTAGTAATTCACATTATGGTTTTGGTGGATGGTTAAACCTCACTATACATAGGAAGCAAGAAGCATGCACATGAATACACATAATACATGAAGTATACACATTGAGCATGAAACATACACGTAAATATATGTAATACATGAAGTATAAATAGCAAGCATGAAGCATACACATGAACACATGATGTATACACAAGAAGCATGAATCATGCATGTGAATATACATTGTAGTGTCAAAAAATGTATCCCTTTTTCACATTATTTTGAGAATAATTAATATTAAAATGAACCTAATGTTGCCTTGATTTAGTGTTGTAATGTTTTTTACACATTCACATTAATTTTAGGGTCCTTTTAAACTAAATGGACTTAATAGTACCTTATTTTGGGTTTTGTAAATTGTTTCTTTACACTTTCACACTAATCTAGGGCTTTATTAATTAATTGAGGTTATTTGAGCTTAATTGGCCCCTTCAAATCAAATCCAAGCCTAATTAATTATAAATTATGAGGGATAAAACCTGAAATTCATAAATAATATTACACAACACTTAATTTTACAAGGAATGTGTCCTAGGTTAGTGACCTATGACCCATTCACCACCTAGAAAATGGGTCCTCACTTAACCCTATGACCCCCTTGGAGTATGTTTTTGGCAGTATTCTAATGATTTCAAATCCTAGATCTAATTTTGACTTGTTTAGCCGATAGGCTATTATATGTGGGGGAACCCCACCGGGATCTCCTATAGTCAAACGTCGTCGGGGAGATCACAGTGGGGTTCTCAGAGGGTTTTCGAAGGCACGACGTAATGTACAGAGGTCGTGCTAACGTGCATGCTATGTTGGGCCATGCATAATGTGCATGTCATGCTGGGCGACCGGGGGATGCAATGTGGAGTGACAATAAAAACTGTTTGACACTCTAATAAGTCCGTAGAAGATTCTAAAATAGTGACATTCAAGAAGGTTGTAGCTTGGAGATGCAGAGTGTTTGACATTTCAGAGAATGGGAAGACAACAAGTGTGAGGAGGAGAGTAGAGGAAAGATATGTCCTTTTCAGTGCCCTAGCTTGGTAGGGGAGTAGCAGTGAGAAGGTCATCTACTTTTGCTGCTACTCAGGATGGTTTTCATGGAGCGATCATGGGGAGAGCAAGTACTTTGAAGGAGAAAACTAGTGGGGAAAGAGAAAATGTTGTTAAGCGGAGTCCAGGTCCATCCAAAATACAAGCTCTCGCTTCCTAGAGGCAGAGGCCCTTGCAGAGGAAGTCTCCTAAGCCGTTATGGCAGGCTGTGGTAAATTGTTTGTCCTTATCTCACCATGGAATGCCACCAGTGCTTCAATCTGAGGCAGTGCAGACACTTCAGGTTAGCATTATAAAGCTATTGATACTTCAATAAATACTACATCATGAAGCTTCAAGTTAGGATTTTACAAAGCTCCTCTGCATTTTTTCGTATCTAATTCGCTTGCAATAAAGTTTAGATTGAGTTTTACTGTATAAAACTTGCATTTTTATTAAGAAGAGACAATGATTTGATGTTAAATGGGGCATTCTTCATGCCATTTGGAGCAGAGGCTTCATTGAGCTATGCAAAGGTATCGAGCTTAGGGGTGAGGCCATCTTCCATTATCGGATCTCTGACTGGAAATGCGGGAGTTCTTGGTTGCAAGGTTGGAACTCACTGCTGACACAAATATTCATCGTTCTCTTCTGTTTCATTCCATTTCATTCCATTTCATTCCATTCCATTGAAGCATCTATGTCTACTTTCCAAAACCCAATTTTATTATGAATATATCTTTGTTTGGAGGGGAGAATTTGAGTATATATGGTCTCCCATACCTCCCTTATTTTCAAAGGCAACCTTGGCCTTCCACCAAGATTTCCTTGTGGACAGGAAATCTACTGTTATATGATATTATACTTGGAGGCGCAAAAGTGTTGCTAATGATGTCTTTTTTGGGAAATCATTTTCTCATGTTAAACTAATTCCAATTGTTCTCTTGCTCTATAACATGCGTCCAAATCTACAATTGGCCTCTAATTTTATATCTTATTCTATTAAGACTAAATCAAAATAAATATTCCATAATTAATTTTACATGAAACAAAAAAAAATACCAAACAATATTTTCTAATTGGGTACACTTTATAATAGTAGGTGCATAATCTTATAACTATTAAAAATGTGAGTCGCTTGACATAATATAAAACAAAAACACAAGTAAATTTTAATGAAAATGGTTGTAATATTGTGTATTTTAAAAGGAATGAGTGTAAATTTGGTTTGAGAAAAATATATATCGTGTATTTGAAAAGGAATGAGTAAAAATTTGGTTATATATATATAACCAACAGGGATCCATTTTTCCAAAGTCACCCAAGACACAATCTTGACCCCATCTTTATATCATACTTCCAAACCTTCATGGAGTCAAGGATCAAGGGGGACCCATTTTGCCAAACTCATCCAAGGCACAATCATGACCTCATCATATCTCCAAACCCTAGTGGAAGGCATATTCAAGGAACATACTAACATCAATTAAGCTACAACTTTTGATGTTATTTTTTCTTTTGGAAAGTTCAATTTATGTATTTTAGTGAGCTACAACCTTTCGATTTTTTTTTTTTGGATAAAGTTCATTTTATGTATTTTAGTTTTCTTTTGGATAAAGTTCAATTTATGTATTTTAGTGAGCTACAACTCTTTGGTTTTTGCTTTTGGATGAAGTTAAATTTATGTATTTTATTTTTCTTTGTACACGTAGTTTTATGTTTATGTGCATGCAATTTTATTGTAATTGGTTTATTTTCCTAATTTTAGTTATTAGTCTATTTTTTATTTTTTAATCTAATTTTCTAACATATGTCATGTCTGTAATTATGAGATTGTTCTTGCAACCACAATCATAGTAAAAAACAACTTTGTCTCTTCTTATCTACTTAGTGTGAGAATCAACTGACAAAGACGAACATAGTATTAGCTTAAAAATTGTACCAATCATGTAATTTTATTGTCTAATGGATAGTACCACATGATGCCTAATTTACCAATTCATTTAATGCCATACTTTCATGGTCAGATGAACAAATACATACATATACATATACATATATATATATATATATATGAAGTTTGAAATCATGAGATCTATGGCCTATGAAAAAAACAAAATAGGAGCAAACTGCCTAAATTGGCATATCCAGTGTTATAAAAATCCTTTGGTAGTTCATCCTTGTTTCATAGGAAATGGAAAATGCGAAAGGATAACATAAAAGTAAATAGTATTGAGATTTGAAAGTGATGTTTTAAGATGTTTGTCAGGTTTAATTTTGGTTAGGAGATTATGGGAAACATAGCTTGGATTACCGCAATGCAATTATTTTACAAGGGTAACACAACTCTTCGTCCTGAATTAAATCTATGTGAGCAGAAATGTAATGACCGAGGGTTGTCATCTTTGAAACCTGTTCACCAAGAAACCAGTGTTCTTAGAGTTTATCTTTTTTGGGATTGTACCTAGGTTGGTTAAAACTATGTGCAATACACAGTAACAATTTCAATATCTGTTCATAATATTTTTTGTATTTTGATATGTTGTGTCAAGCCCTCCATTGAGGTGAAATTTTGTTTAGTCCCTACATGAGGTGTTTCACTAATTTCATGCTATGCATTATTCCTTTTTTGTATCTTCTAATTCCTTCTTAGTTTTATGGTAGATGTATTTGTAATCCCCTAGATAAAAATATGAATATGATGTATATTTATATTTAGAAAAAAATGAATGATTTGTAATTTGTCCTCTTTTTTATGATAATGAAAATGTGTAAATTCTTGGATTTATACACCTTAACATTAGAACCTTGGTATCTCGGTTCAAGCCTATTTTGATGTCATTTTTTGTTTCTTATTCTGATAACATGGTTTGAAGTGGGTTCTTGTATTACAGTTTTTTGTTGCTTTCCCTAAAGCAATGAACTTCTTTTACCTTGTCTATTATCCTACTTTAACTTTAATGTGATGTCATATGTTGTTTCTTAGGGTAAAAATTTAATTATTTTAAGAGGAGAACATGGATACATAGGTTGGATGAGTAACATGGAACAATTTTGCAAGGATAACACATTTTTCCCTTGCATAAAAATTATATTTTTTTGGATGTTGTACCTTTTTTTTGGTAAGTAAACTTTTACATCAAAATTTCAAGATCAAAACTAAGTATAGCAGAATGCTAGATAATAGATGGCCATAGAAGAACCATATCAAAACTAGAAGTTAAATCTAAAAGCATTTCCTCATAATGGGATCAGAGAAACCCAATACAGACAGGTGTTACATGTCAAACATAGAACCTTAGAAAATTTGTTAAGGACATTCAATCTACAATAGTACCATAAGTCAATATAAAGTAGAGAAGGAAATACAAAAAATAGATATTATAAACAAGAGCTCATAGGATTACATTCTTTATCCTTGAGTAGTAGCATCCTCTATGCCTTTGACAAGAAGATCTGGAATCTCCTCTGGCGATGGCAATATTTGAGTGCATTGAGATAGAGAAAGAGAGAGAGGAGGGAAAAGTAGAGAGGGAAGGATAGAGGAAGAGAGAGAGGAGGGTAAACGAATGGAGGGAGGTAGAGAGGGATAAGTGAGATAGAAATAGGGAGGGAGAGAGAGGTGGGATATAAAGAAGTAGAGAGGGAAAGAGAGAGCTAGAGAGAGTGAGAGAGAGAGAGAGGGAGAGAGGGAGAGGTACAAAGGGATAGGGGAGATATAGAGAATTAGAAGGGGAAGGAGAGAGAGGTAGAGAGGAATAAGTGAGAGAGGGAAGGAGAGAGTGAGAGAGAAATAAGTCAGATGGAGGGAGGGATAGGTAGAGAGGGATATGTGATATAGAGAGAAATAGAGAGGGAAGGACAGAGAAAGAGGGAGAGGGAGAGGGAAGGGGGGAGGGAGGGAGGGAGAGGTATAGAGGGATAGGTGAGATAGAAAGAGAGAGAGATGAGGGGTAAAAAGAAATGAGAGAGAGAGAGAGAGAGAGAGAGAGAGAGAGAGAGAGAGAGAGTAAGTAGAGTGGGAAGGATAGAGAAAGAGAGAGAGGAGGGTAAAGGGATAGAGAGGTAGAGAGGGAAAAGTGAGATAGAGATAGGGATGGAGAAAGTGGTGGGATAAAAAGAAGTAGAGAAGGAAAGAGAGATAGAGGGAGTGAGAGAGAGAGAGGCAGGGAGAGATGGAGAGGGATAGGGGATATATAGAGAATTAGAGGGGGAAGGAGAGAGAGGTAGAGAGGAATAAGTGAGAGAGGGAGAGAAGTAGAGAGGGAAGGAGAGTTGAGTGAGAGAGAAATAGGTGGGATGGAGGGAGGGATATGTAGAGAGGGATTTATGATATAGTGAGAAATAGAGAGGGAAGGAGAGAAAAAAAGGGAGAGAGAAGGGGGGAGGGAGAAAGGGAGCGATGGGTAGAGAGGGATAGGTGAGATAAATCACTACTTTCTTCACATCATCCACTGCTTTCACGACTATAAATAATGTGGGCTTAGCCTATCGGCGTAAGTATTGCACCTCATTGGGGTGCAAGTGCTAGTCTTATTTGAATTTTAGGAATTAAGAGTAAGATAAGTATAAATAGAAGGTCATTTCACATAGTTTCACCTAGAAAATTCAAGTTATCTCAAGAGTACTTTCATAAAAGCATCATAAAGAATTCAAGAGCATTTAAGAAGGAATTTAAGAGAAAATCATGTCAAAGGTATAGTGCATCATGCATGTTATTGAGCTATAGAGAGGGAGAGGGATAGATATAGATAGAGAGTGATATAGGGAGATAGAGAGGGATAGGGAAAGATATAGAGAGATGGGGAGAGAGATATAGAGATAGGGAGATAGAGGTAGAGAAAGATATGGATATAAAGAGTTGCTTAATGTGACATAGACCAATTTTACAAAATGGAGACAAAGATAGGGAGAGAGAAATAGGGAATTTGTGTGTATATGAGTGAGTGAGAGATGGATATATATATATATATATATATTGTAGACAATAAAAAATATCCTAAATGATATCATACATTCGAATCAGGTATACTAACATCATTTCCTCTCGAAACTCATCCTCTTTTCACTTCATTAATTGAATTAGCCTAGCTAATTAATTAATTGCATCATTTTCACCTATTAACCTAATTAATTTAATCATGTTAATTCATCTATTTCATGCTAGCACTTCATCTCATTAAATTAAATAAATCAAACTATTTAATTTAATTCCCTAAGTCGTCTCATTTAATTAAATAACCCTAGGTTATTTAAATGTCATGTCACCTTTTCACCTTTTATTAAATCATTTAATTTAATGAAAATCACTTTATTCCTCTAAATCGCCTAATTGTATGATTAAACCTTGTTTAATTAACAATTAGTCTAGTTTTCCTCTAAAAGGGGAATATTCCCATGGAATGTTCACTCCCCTTTTGCACAATTAAACTTTGTTTTAATTAAAAATATATATATCCTCACCCATGAATATTCCAAAGAATATTATCTCTCCTCCAATCATTTGAAAAATGGCTATTCTCACTTGGCTTCTTGAGCAAGCTAAACTTGTGACTTCTTGAGCAAGTTAACTTGTGACCTATGTGTGTAGGTCAAAAGTGTGTTTTTTTGGAACAACTTGGAACCCTTGATTAAATCTCATCTTGAATTCACGGTTCGTTGATGAGAATCCATGATCCATGCCACTTCTTTCTTTTATCCCTGACTGATGATTGATCTTTTAGATCTCAACCCTTCATTTCTCATTTGTTCTCTTATAAATAGAACATTATTTGGAGACAAATGGATCCATCTTTCAATTGCAAACTTATGATGTTGAATTCACTCACATTCACACTCATATTTTACTCTCATTTAGTATATTTTAGTTCATTTTTAGTTGCATATTAGTTTTAAGCTTCCATTAATGGCTTCCACGCATCCATCTTAGCTTGTTTATAAATTAGGGTTTGAATCTTTTAAATTAAATATCACTTAGGTTAGCTTAGATTTTGCATACTTAGATCATTTTTAGTATTAAATCATGTTAATTAGTATTAAATCATGTTAATTTAGCTTGCATCATGTTCAATTTAGCATAAATCATGTTTTCATCCATCTATCACAACAGTTTCATTGATTCTCTTCAATAAAACCGATTGAAACAAGCTCATTGATCATGGGATTGGGAAAGGGTTGTTGTTCCACATCAAGATGAAACCAATTCCAAAACAAGATAAGTTTCAAATGGGGTAGAATAGACATTTCAATGTTTTTATATTTAGAATGCTTCATTTCACTAAATGCTTAGTTTATCTTTAATTTGAATGATCTTGTGAAGATTGAGTATTAGTGGCTACATTATGCTTTGATTCATCATGGATCGAGCATGATTGGCCCATACTAGTATCCTTAGTCGACATTATAGCACTAGAAGGAGGGAAAACTGATAATTTAACCAGTTTCTATCTTGAATTTCGTTCGTTTAGCTTTTTGCTAGAAATAGCGATGCCTAAATCAATTACAATGAGGAAATTTTCATAACATCACCATATAGTGATGCTATCTTAGTTTGAAATAATGATGCCTATTAAATGCACTGATGTTGATTTAAATATGGTGAAGCTAAATATAATAAAGAGGTATCAAATATTTTCCAATGGTGATGCCTGCTCAAATTGTGACACTATCGTGCTCTCTAGTTTTTTTGCAAAGTGACACCCTTATTTACCAAAGAGACACCCTTATTCACCAGAGAAACACTAATGTAAATAGTGATGCCAAATTGCCCAATTTGGGTAAGAAGTTTAACGATCATTTTTTCAACATGTACTTTAATTTTTTTGATTCGTTAGATTACTAATGCACAAGTCTAACATTATTTTGGTTGTTTATCTCTAGGTCTCTATCTTCTTCTATCACCCTTTATCTCTAGAAATGTCTCCCTCTCTCTACCCCTCCATATCTCTCCCTCTCTCTCCCCCTCCCTCTTCCTAGATCTCTATTGTCTTCTTGATTTAGAGGTTTTCTTTCACTCATGTTTGGAGACCTTTGTTGCAATAAAAATATCATTTCATAAGTGGTCTAGCAATTGACCTCATGTAATATACAAATTTATGAAAAATAGGTGAAATCTTCCCTAATAAAAATTCAACACCTCTTCAGCATACCCATTGCACATTTCTTCTTCCATCTCTATATCGATATCTCTTTTCCTATTTATCTCTCTCCATATTTCTTCTTCCATCTCCCCCTCCATCTCTATCTCTCCATCTATCACTACTCCCATATCTCTCCCTATCTCCACTTCTCTCTATATATCACTTCATATTTCTATCTCTCCCTCTCACATTCTCTCCCTCTCTCTCTCTCCCTCTCTATATATTTATCTCTTCCATATCTATCTCTCTCTCTCTATCTCTCCCCATTGCAAACTTAACATGAGCTTGTTAGTAATGGAGTCTAATTATCTTCTTGATTCAAAGGTCCTACCATTTTGCCTCATGTATTACGCAAATGTATGACTAAAAGAGACCAAAATCTTTCCTAGTTGACCTTCCACACCTCTTTGACATATCCATTGTACACTTAGGTCAATTTGAAAAAAATGGTCTATTTTCTTGTTACATTTGTGCAGTGAAGGTCTTAATGGAGAAGTGATAAATGCATCCATTTACAAAGATCCAAACATGATTGAAATAAAACCTTTGAATCATGAAAATAATCAAGCTCATTTATCATAAAAATCTACATGCATGGGTCAATTTTGTCTAGAATTACGATTTTGTCATTATAACTTTTCCTTGTGAGGTCTATCATTATTGGTATAGAGTATAAATATTTCACAACTTTGATCAATTGAATTATCAAATGTTATGGCATTAGCAAGGCAATTCAACAAGAGTTCAATACAAGAGCAATGAAATGGTGTTCAAAAAATATGAAAGGTAATTTTAAGGAAAAAATCATTTCCAGTGTTAGAATTTTTGAATGGTTGTCCATATAACCATAGGATCCTAACATAGAACAACTTAAGGAGGAGAGGATTTGAAATTCCTCAATGCTATCCAAATCACTAACCACCTCTTGGTTTCCTATTCCCTTTCTAGGCCCTCATTGAAGTAACAAGACAGTTTTGGTTGCAAACTCAATGGGTAGTAGAACTAAATGAAACTAGTACACCAAACTTTTCTAAGGCTTGTAAAATAATCATATAATAATACTAGCATATATGCCATTGATGATCATTTATGTATGTACCAATTAATCTCACCATCCTAAAGAGAATTCCTTCATACCATAAATCAAAGGAAATATTTTATGGGACAAACCTTTAAGACCACACTCACAATGGAAACTTCCTTACTTGCATCTGGAAGTTGAAATACTGCCATATGTATCTAAGGATCAAATTGCTCATTTATTGGGTCAAACTTCTGAATTCCATTTAAAAAAAAAAATCTTGTAGTTCTTACCAACATTAACCGTCAATAATAAATAAATATCATTCTTGTCATGGTTTATCTAATATTAGTTTGATTACTAGTTTAAATACTAAACTAATACAAAACTATAGTGAGTACCATTAATCAATTAGTTTGATTTCTAAGTATCCATTACCATTTTGGTAGAAAGAACTTAAGAGAAGAAGAAAACATTGAAGAAATTGGAAGAATATGTAAAATAGTTGATGATATATATTAAATCCATTATAGTTATAGAAGAGAAAAATTCAAATGTAATACACCTGTCTTCTATAGGAAACTACCGCACCAAGTAGAATTACAAACGATACCATTGCTAAATGCATTATATAGAAAAAGAAAAATTCTAAATAGTCAAGATACATAAGAGATTAATTATAAATGGACTTAAATTCATTGAATAATAAAGAAACATTTATCTCACATTTGTTAAATTCATTGAATAATAATAAACAACATCATTTGTTAAATGACTAGGACCAACTTTTAGAGAACATACATTTTGACTTGAGATGTTGCTTGAACCTATCTTCTTTTTATATTGAAAATCTCAAAGAAGTCCATGTTGTTGTAACAAACTTGCTTTAGCTAAGGGTCATTTTGATATTTTTTGCACCTAAAATTGACATCTAGAAGCTTGAATTTTTTTTTTTTGATTCTATAGAACAAATTTTTTATTTTCTTTGTTCTTAACATTAGAATGCAAGGGTGATATACCTCTCTTAACAATGCTTTCACCAAGATTGTGACTTGTTCATTGTGTATGCTTTTTTGAGATCATTGATCCACATAACTAAAATAAATTAAAGTTAAATAATTAATGAAATATTCTTGATAAGAAAATATAATTTCAAAATACAAATTTGCAAATCGTTACAACTATCGTTTAACTAATGATTCATTTCCAACTAGTGATTACTCTAAATTATCATTGTAATATATTTCTAAATGTAATTGATAATACTCAGTAATCAATACTATAATTAAAATAATTAATTCTATGAAATAATCTGAAAACAATACAATACTGGAGGCAAATAATATACATACAAATACGAAATATAGCGATGAACCAGGCCAAAAATCTCCCACTTCTCCATAGATCTAATTCCTTGTTTGAATTGTATCATACCATGATTGGCTTACGGCGTTAAAACGATTACAGGTGGGCCTGCTCGGCGACAAAAGTTGTAGACCACTGCGTGACCATCAGGCAGGCGGTTTGCATGAATTATTTACGTACGGCCTTGCATGGTACGTGAAGACAGTATACAGCTATTAGATAGTGTACTCCATCTCACAATTTCTTCTTGAGTTCAATACAGATATCATGTCTGAGTCTTCAGAATGATAGGTAAAGTAACTTCAAAAGTTTTCACCATATTCCAACGCCATAATGGCCTGCCATTCATATGATGTTCTGCCACTGTAAGTCTATCCCACTTATCTTTGATAGGCGACTCCTTTAAGGTTATGTTTGTTCTACTTCTTAATACGTATGTGTTTTCCCTTGGAATTTTAATTTTAACTTCCCTTATGAGAAATGCTGATTCATTCTCTCAATTGTAATATATATATATATTTTATTAATTTACATATTATTAGATAGTCTATTGATTTAAGTTTTTATATAATTATTTTCCCTTCTCTTATCTTGATTTAGGTGAATGGTTCCTCATTTTTCCATTCATAATATGAAACTTATGCTCCTTACTAGTGGCGATACTTTGTAGACTAGACCACAATGACTATGATTTCCACAAATTATTAATGAAATTTTAAACTTGTATTATGATGTCATACATGTCTATTTTCAACTCAAACAAAAGATGGAATCATAACCCACATACTCAATTACTTCCTCAAGCTTGGCTATTGGTGAATTCATTCTTGATTTGTTCTTTGTCCTTTTAGATTGGAGTTTTCCTCCCCTTTTCTTCCTTAGATTGCTGAAATTTCTTTGGAAACATCCTACAAACATCTTGATGATTTAAAATAATAATATTATAGAACTTTTTACTTCCCATGAGTTCTCTTTGATTTGTTCGTAGTGAAGACACCAAGAGCTTTTTCCAATCTCCATGCTTCCATTACTAGAAATAAGTGTAATTTTCACCTTGAATATCTTAATGTCTATTGTAAATTAATTAGTTATAGATAGGTAAATAAAATTTATGTATCTCTAAGAACCATAGAGAGAAAAATGTGATGCCCATGTGAGGGAGGGAGCATCTAGATAATTATTTTATCATTATCTAAGGACTTAGAAATCTTCTTGTAATAAAGCATTGATGAGGATATTGCATAGTGGACATGTAAGATCATATTATATTATTAGCATGTGGGCGTAACTACTACTTTATGTAGGAGTACTTAGAAGTTACATATGACAACTTGCATCATGAAGGCCAAAGATGCTTGTGTGAGGAGTTGCATTCTATTTTGGAGGTCATTCTCATGTAGGGGGTCATGAGAATTTTAGAGTTTAGGGTTTTTACCTAAGAGATCCTTTTTCACTCTAATGCTTGAGCTTACTTAGGCCATGCTCTTTTTTGTGACTCAAGTCATCGGATGAGGACACATATCATGATCTCTTCTAATCCTCACCTAGGAATTCTTTAGGTTTTCTATATTTTTTTTCTTTATATGAATTGATTGTATCATTATTACTCACTGGGTGAGGCTTTCATAATCAATATGATTCATCTTTTTGGGTCAATTTGGCCTCAATAGTCGAACTATTTCTTTGTGGGAAAGTGTTTGATTGTAGGTGATTTTGAGAGTTGTGAGGTTGAGGGATTAACTCCAATAGAGAATTGATATTATGGTATGTTGGGACCATATTTGGGCCTATAATAATCTCTTATAGAGTTTTTCTAAGCCTCCTTCTGTCTATATATTTTGTGCTTGATATGGAGGCATTAAGCATTGTTTCTTCCAAGTTAATGCTACTGGTTTTCCCCTAAGTTTGAATAGTGTGGATCTCCATAGAAGGTATTAAGTTGTATACTATATCCTAATATTAATTTTGTTTGAAATATATTTTCTTCATTACTTTGGAGGTTGGGTTTTTCTTGAAAGGGGTTTCCTAAGGTAAGCTTCTTCTCTCATTTTCATTTCCTCTCTAACTTTTATTTATTTTTCATAATTCTAACAAAACTTTTGTAGATGAATTTTATAGTATTTTTCTATAGATTCAATTTGAAAATGCATGTATCTTTAGTTGTTGATTTTTTTAAGCTTAATTATTAAGGATTTTGTGGACGTATCTTTCCTTATGTTCATAAACAAGAACCTTGTTTCAAGATGGTGTGTCCCTTGGTCTTCCTTGTCCAACACGACACTTGGGTTTGTGACATGGCTTAATTGCCTCTTGTGGATCTTACATAAATTTGACTGTTGTATTGGGCTTTGGTAGGTTGATCTTTTGGTGCAATGACAACCACTAATGCAACAGTTGGTATCAGAGCTGAGGTCACAAGTTCAAACCCCTCGCTTGTGCTAGGGGGGATTGTTGCAAGATGGTGTGTCCCTTGGTCTTCCTTGTCCAACATGACGCTTGGGTTTGTGACATGGCTTAACTACCTCATGTTGTTCTTACATAAATATGGCAGTTGTATCAGGCATTGACATGTCGATCTTTTGGTGTAACGACAACCACTAATGTAGCAAACCTAAAATGATAATTTTTCCTTCACTATGAGGGGTTGGAGTATTCTTTGGCCATCCTTACCAAATCCTCTTCCATCATATCTTATCCTTGCAATAAATATTAAAACAACATCGATATTATGCTCTTTAGATTCACAATTGAAACCATGTGAATTTTCAAATCATTGAAGAGAATTTTTCATGGATCCTCTTGCATAGTTTTCTAAGAAAATATTCTTGGGAAGGTTTTGCTTAAATCTTCCTTTTTTAAAAAAATAATATTTTTCCTTTTACATCTTGTAACGCCCCATCGCACAAACCCTAAAGGACAACAAAAAACGTAACAATTTTTTTTTGTTTGAAAACATTAAGAATAAACACTAAGTTTATTAATGCAACTAACATAGTTAATGGTTACAAGTTAAACACCTCAGTAATGGTTACTAACATAGCTAATGGTTACTAAGTTTATTAATGCAACTAACATAGCTAATAGTTTGGGTACGCGAGGTGACATTACGTAATCCATCCCATAACAAAGTTGATAAAAGTAATTATCAATTCTACTAACATAACCCAATCATTCACATGTATTCTTTTAAACATTTATTAAAGATAAGCAATAAGACAAGAACAAATCATATTGAAAACCATACATGCATTCATAATAGATTATACTTGGAAATATAAAGAACATATTATCTTAGATATAACACAATCTTAATGATATTAACAATTATGGATAAAGTATGAATTACATAATATGATTATACATTACATCAAACTACAAGTGCATCTCATTGAGCAATTACTCAAAATTACATCATAAGTCTACCCAATACATGGGAGAGTAACATATCAATATACAAAGTATAAAAAAAGTACAAGTATACATCTGGAAACATATAAACTCTGGAACAAGTTATCTCTACAAAACTCTGCACTAAAAAGTACAATTGTAAGAGAGGGAACCCAACGGGGTGTGTAGAACATTCCACCCAACCACCGACATGCTAGGAGTAGATAAGAAAGGGTCCCCGACCAAGAACATCCAAACAAATATAAAAGACTAAACTCCAAGCATGAAAAGCTAAAACACACATAAAGGAAAAAATAATATCAAAATACCACTTTTAGAGGTTAGCAACAAAACAACTCAAGGGTAAGCTAGAGGAGAGTGTCATCGCATAGTCCTACATGGGTTATCCTGACTGCTTATCTCTAGGTGCTGACCCCCATCTATGGTTATCTTGACAACCTCTCTTGGTGTCAGCCCCATAGGGTGACTCGTGCGGAACCGTCAACCTCTTATGAAGATGAGGAAATGATCTTGCCAACCATTGCCTTCTCGGCCCACCTTTAGTCTGCGAGACCACTAACAAGTGGATGAGGTATCCATAATTATCTTGTTAATTTTTAACTACCCACTCCCTAATTAATTAATTAATTAGATAACACTTATTACTCAAACTCTAACATGGGTTATCCTAACAACCCCTTTATGCGTTGGCACCCACATAGAGCCACTCTCCCTAGAAACGCAAATCACAACAACAAATTCCAAGGGGTTCTACCCACAAGTACTCTAAAACACAAAATAGAACAACCATGAGGCAAAACCATCTCGCCAAAAGTAATAAGATTCAACTCCCATTAAATCAGGTACAACCCAAATAAATTAACTCAAAGTGACAACTAAAGTCAAAAATAGAGACAAGTATCAAATTAAAAGGTCACATAATAAGCCACCATATTCCCATGCCTCTGGAAGTTTTAACAACAACTTAAGCTCCTATAGAAGGATAACTAACTTAAAGGTTTCCCACATGACCATAGGCCAATTAAGCAAAAACAACAATTGACTCACCAATCATCAAATAATAAGAAATCTAAAACAATTTGTTTATCTCTAATTTTGCGATAACACATTATAGTAAACATCAATTTCTCTATTTAAAATATTTCATTGTAAATTAAATTCCTAATCCATGTACTTTTCACATTCATCATAATTAAATACTCAATTAAATATTTATACTTAATTATTTATTTAATTATTTATATTATTTAATTATCAATAAAAAATTTACAATTATTAATTCCCTACAATTTATAAATATATATATAAATACAACATATATATTATATATAATATATATTATAAATATAATATATATATTTAAAAATAAAATAAATTAAAATTAAATCTTAAAGAAATATGATTTTTATGGAGATGTATAAAAGAAATGGGCAGTGGTTGTACATAGACGAACCCCACAATGGGGGCCAACTATGTTGGCAGCGTTGGTGTTGCCTATGAAGGCAGTGCTGGGTGCTACCCTCACTACCGCCTCCCATGAGGGGGGAACGACTGTGGGGGTAGCACCCCCCCATCACCTCCCTTTAATTTTAATTTTATTTTTATTTCAAAAAATTGTGATTTCATTGAATTCGCATACGGAAATTTAGAGACAAGTTTTCTCGAAGTACAATAAAATTTCTCTAGAATGATTTCAATGGGTATACACAAAAGTATATATATATATATATATATATATATCAACTCAAATGTTTTAATCGAGCAAAATATTTTCATAAAACTTTCTACAAGAAGATTTTTTTAAAACTACCTAAGAGATTTTTTTTTAATTTTCCAAATAAATAGAATTAATTTGGGAAAAACATGATAATCATCTATAGGAAATATTTAACAAATTTCACCAAGGTTTCAATTTTACAATTTTGACAGAGGATTCCATTTGCAACCTATAGAGGTTTTCTACTATTTTTCTTTTGTAGTTTTCCTATTGTTTAACAATGATTTTATTTCATGAGGCTCTCTGATTTTACTATAAAAATTTCTATAGGGGCAACAAAATAATAACGAAAAAACTTTAGTAGCCGAGAGCAAAGTTTTTCTATAGAGGAAATTTAAAAAAAAAAATTCTACAAAGGCTTACAACTAATTCACGACAATTTTCTCTTACATAGATAATTTTAGGCAATCTTTTCAAACAAGAAAACAATTAAACAAATAGTAAAAGAGCTTGTTTTCCTGAAGCTTGAAGGAACGAGAGTTCGAGCAAAGCTTCAACTCTAGAATTTCAATTTCTAAATCCTTTCCAGAAAATTCACCTCCAACCAGAAGCAAAATATGAACCCTAAAAATATATATTGAAAACCTCCTCAAATTTTAAACAAAAAATCCCCAAAGCCCCAAAAACATTCTACAACCAATTTTTTTCCATGAAACAAACTTCCTGCCATTTACAACATGCCAATATTCTCTCTGAGAATATTTTAAAACAAGAATTTTATTAAATTCCCACTCACTCATGTAAATCCTCTAATATAAATTAACTAATTTTTAATTATTTTTCTTTTAATAATAATAAAGCATTATAAGCTATTTAATTAATTTAAAAATTCAAAAATCAATACCACTACCTGAAGCAAACTTAAAATTCTAACTCACATTATAGCATCTATTATTTTTATTTAAACTATCTACTCAATCAAGAAAATTTAATTAATTATCTTAACTATAATTCTCTACAGATAATTATATCAACTAAATAACATTAATTAATCACACATAAAATAAAGATTAATTAAATAACAACTATTCACAAATAAGTAAATAATCAATAACAATCAATACAAAAATAAAGACAAGGTCAAGACCACAACACCATTAAACTCACAATAAGGTGACGAACTTGGGATGGGGACACTTTCTAATCAACTCCCTTTTCAACATCATACCCGTTGGGTTTATGGGACACACTCAAACCTGTCAAGCAAGTGAAGTCAGTGTCTAGTACCTACATTAGGTGCATAGAAACAAATGTCAAGTAGCATGTAACTCTCCACTGAAGACACACCATGAAAGGTAATTGCGGGGTAGCAGGGCACTTGCAAGCAAGTGATGCCACTTCCTCCTTTCACCAAGACTCACTAGCAAACACATCAAAAACCATAAGAGCATAGAATCACATCACCATATATATTATTAAAGAAAACCATAACATAACCATATAACATAATCACCATGAAATGTATCATCAAGCATCCCATGTAATATCAAGTGCAACAAACCAACCAAACTATGAATCCACACACAACCAAAATGGTGAACTGATCACCCACACAAACCAAGTACAAAATCCACACATAAGAGTATCAACAACATGAGGGGTATTACACATCTTTCATAAAACTATGTCCTTTCCTATTAGCTTTTCTTGCAATTACTTAGATTTATCTTGTAGCTCTCCAACCCTCTCACTCAAATGGTGAAATTTTACCCAAAGAGATTTATTTTTTCTCTAATCCATCTCATAGATTTATTGGGGCTTATCAAGCTTCTTCTTCTAAGTTTTTGGCATGGTTTCTCACTTGTAGCTTGCACACCTTGAGAATAATTCAAAAAAAGGGTTATACACAAAAAATGTCTATGTGTCACCTACATCTTCCCACAAGCATTGAAGGACTTGCAAATCTCATAATATATCATCCATGATTTTGACTTAAACTAGGGAATTAAACATTAAGGCTATTTTTCTACTTGAAGTTAAACTGTGGGTCTCCTCCTTTAATCCACTTTGTAAATATTTTATTCAACTAGCAATTTGGATTCAAATCCAAAATCTTTTGCATTTTGGTGTAATTCTTACTAAATTAGAATTTCTAACTCCTTGGGAAGCTTCATAATGGTGGACCATAACACTTCAAGGTTCTCTCAAACCACATATGTGCATATTCTTGTGGAGCTAGATTTTTTTATAAATCTCCTAATGGAGGTTGTTTTGTAAGTCATTGATAACTCTTGGATCCAAACTATGGATTATGAAGGAATCCTCTCAGTGTACAGGCAATATTTTTCTACTAGTCGTGTAGCCTCTAATTTCTTTTGCTCAAAATTCTCTCATTTTTTCTCACTATGAAGGTGGTAAATTATGTTTATGATCTAGATGGCTTTTCCCCTCCTACTATTATTGAGGTAACTTTTCTTGGTCATCCTATGTCACTTGTGGTTTCTCCTTTCCCTTCAATCCCCTCTTCTATTCCTAGGGGTGACATTTTCTACCTCATCCCTTTTGAGTGGAGGCTTCTCATTGATCTATTTCCTCAAATAAATTTCCTTCTACCCCTTCTCCAATTTTTATGGATGATAATAATGAGTTATACTGGGTTGTTTTATAATGAAGCAAGAAAGGTCTTCCAAAACATGTTTTATTGTCTCATTCCCAAGTCAAGGGTGTGTGCCTTCTTAGATCTAGTTATGAAGTTATCTTGTTCTTTCTAGCTATTTATTTTTGGTATCTTTTTTGTAGGTGTGTTATTTGTCAAATTTTTTTCACCAAATAACTTGTATATGGGTTAGAGACCTTCATAAAATCTATTTTATTTAATAAAAAATAAGAAATAGATAGATTCTAGCTTATCAACTAGCAAAAACTATCACTGAAGTCTATCCCCTAAACCTCAGAATACCCTTTAAGCCAATCTCGTCCTATAATTTTTTATAACACCATATGAATGAGTATTCTTTTAGAAAACCACCCTTGATGGAGCTAATATAAAAGGAAGTTCCATGTTATATCAACCATGCACCTTCAAATGGATTTATTTCCAAAGATACAAAAATGACATTTCCAACATCTTTGAATGAAGATCTATCAAAATTATTCTTTTCCTTGTTTTTCTCATCTTTGTAATATCTTATTTTTCTCATGTATATAAATCTTTGAGGTATTCTCATCACCAAGTGACCCCATGAGTGTGGAAAGGAGTATAAAAGATTCACACAATTAACATCAGTCTCCATCTTCACTCCAATCAAGTTTAACTTATTTTAAAGGGCTTGTGTTATGGGGTTTTCACATAAATTGAGTACAATTAAATCTATTAAGGTCTATTTTCAAAATGGAAATAATTTAGGAAAATATTAGAGTACTTGTTGAAAACCCTAATCACTTCCCTCTCAAATTGTTGTAATAAAAGAACTCATAATTTAAAAGTATAAGGTATCTAAAAGTAATCATGGATTGAAACCCAAATCAACTATGATGAAGAAAAAGACAAGAGAATATAGAAACCTAGACACTAAAATAAAGAACCAAATTAGATTGAAACCTAGAACTCAAGATTATTTTTGGCCGACATGGAAAATATTGATATAATGGATAAGCACACATGAATATATTCCCTTTTCAAAGTGAAATATCGAGACCAATTTAGTATTACATCAACCACCATAAATAGTTTGGTGACCAAACATAACAACCCAATCATGTCACCATTCCCTAGTTTCACAATTAAGATAGATTGATGATGGTGCAACCCGAGACTTAGAAAATAACCCACAATAAAGAGAATAATTTTATTATTTGGAAAATGGAGCTTCTTACATGCAGAGGATCTCAAATCCCAAAGTTCTACAACACATGCAAGTTACAGAAAGCTACGGAATCACCCTTTCGCAATATGCGAGCTTGTCCCCCAAAAAGTTACCCAAAAATTAGAAACCCACCCATAAATAGAGCTCCTCTTTAGTTTGGAGCCAAAACAACATTCAAATTTGAGTTTAGGCAGTTTGGCGCCGAAAAATTACAACTTGAAGTTCAAATTTCAAAAGAACATTTGCAATTGTATCTTCTAGAAAGTGCACCAACTTCTTGGGGCCATAACTTTTGATCTGGGACTCCGATTCGCGAACCGTTTGAATTGTTGGAAAGGTCTCGAAGTCAATAACGTACTCAAAATCTACTATGCCAATTTTGACAATTTTTGGGGCCGATTTGGGAACTCTAAGTGCCTCGAATCTAACTCGAAAGATTTTTAGGTGCAAATATGAGAAACTAAAACTATAATATCTTTCCATCCAGAAATAGAAAATAAAAACCGTAAAGTGGGAATTTTATTATGACGAAAATGGTATCCAAAAATGTAAAAACATCTAAAAACTAAGAAACTTGAAATTTAACTATTTTTGGGTGATGCAAGATTGCCCTTACACCACTGGATGCTCTTGCATCAGACACCCAGGGTAATTTGAGAAGTGACCCCGTCACGCCTCAGATGGTGGAGGAAAACCCAAATGGTCGACTTCTGCCTTAGGAAACCAGGATGAATCTTCAACAAGCCTTCCTTTCTATTTCACTAGATATTTTTCATACTGCCTGTTCCTGGTACTCCTTCCCACATGACTATCCAAGATTTCTTCAATCTCCTCCTTTTCTGAAGTAGGTGCTGGAATCCCACACTATTCCATCATTGGTACTTCCTCTGTGCCACCTTCATGATACTCTGTCAAATCTAAAATGTTGAACACAGGGGAAATGTTGAATCCATCTGACAACTCTACCTCATATGCATTCCCTGAATCATGCCTCTTCAAAATTTTATAGGGATCAGACTTCTTCATCTTCAATTTGTTATATGTTCCCACTGGAAACCTTTCTTTCCTCAAGTGGACCATCACTTCATCACCAATATGAAACTCTTTATACCTCCTCTTCTGATCTGCCTTAGCCTTATACTGCATATTCATCTTGTTAATATGTTCTCTTACCTTCTCATGTATGTCCTTGATGTGTTCTGCAAAATCTTCGGCTTCAACACTTATTTTCTTCTCTTGGTCCATCTTCCTCAATTCTAGAGCTGTTATGGGCCTACCTCCATACACAATCTAGAATGTTGATCTACCAATGCTTCTATTGACAGAATTGTTGTAAAAAAATTCTTCCTAGGGTAAGATCAAGTCCCATCCCTTGGGTTTATCTCCTACCAAACATCTTAGTAGGTTACCCAGACTCCTGTTAACAACCTCTATCTACCCATCTATTTGTGGATGGTGTGCAAAAATGAACTTTAACTCTATCTTCAGCTTCTTCCACAAGGTCCTCCAAAAGTACCCCACAAATTTGGTGTCATGATCTGAAACAATACTCTTTGGCAGACCATGTAGCCTCACCACCTCTTTGAAGAACAAGTCAGCAATGTGGACTGCATCATGGGTCTTCTGACATGGAATGAAATGTGCCATCTTTGAAAACCTATCAACCACCACAAAGACTGAATCATTCCCTCGTTGTGTCCTTGGAAAACCAAGAACAAAGTCCATACTTATATCCTCCCATGGCCTCTCTGGTACAAGGGCTGATATAAGCCTATATTCTGGCTCACTCCTTTAGCCATCTGACATACCATGTAGCTTTGTACAAACTTCTTCACATCCTGTGACAACTGAGGCCAATAATAATGCTCACTGCGATAATGGCAATGGTCTTATCCCAACCAAAATGTCCTACCATTCCTCCACTATGCTTCTCCTTTATCGGGTTCTCCCTCATGGAACTCCTCAAAGATACACAATTGACTTCCCTTAAATAACATGCCATCTTGGATTATGAAATCCAGCCACCTCGTCCTATCCACTGTAACAGATTCCTTGCAAGCTTTCTAAGCTTCTACAAAATTAGGATCTTCTACATACAATGTTTTGAGTTCATTGAATCCAACCACTTCAATCTGCATCTTTGTCATCAATGTATGCCTCCTACTTAAGGCATCTGCAACCCTATTTGACTTCCCACTCCTATGGTATAACTTTACAAAAAATCTACCCATTTCATATGCCTCTGATTTAATTTTCCTTGACTATTTAGGTACTGTAATGCTTGATGATCAGTAAATAAACAAATTCCTTTGGTAACAAATAATGTCTCCATTTCTTTAATGCTTGAACTATTGCATAAAATTCTGATCATATACAGAATACTTTCTCTCGTGCATCATTTAACTTTTCACCTAAATAGGCAATGGGCTTACCTTCTTGGCTCAACACGCTCCAATGGCACAACCATTGGCATCACAATCCACCAAACACCTTGTTGAAATCAGGGAGGGCTAGAACAGGTTGCTCTGTCACCTTCTGCTTCAACAGTTCAAAACTTTTTACCACTCCACGCTCCAGCTCCACTTGAATTCTTTTTTATCCCCTCTCATTGTTTTAGTCAGGGGTCTACAAATACTATTGAAGTTTCTAATGAACTTTCTATAAAACTAGCCAAACCATGGAAAGATCTCACCTCAGTAGCAGTTCTTGGGGTAGTCCATTCCAAAATAGCCTTCACCTTCTCTGGGTCCATCTTGAGACCTTCTGCTGAGACAACAAACCCCAAGTACACTAACTCCCTCTTCACAAAACTGCACTTCTTTAGATTAATCAACAGTTTCTCTTCTCTTAACTTCTCAAAGGCTCTCCGAATATGCATCATATGCTCATCCAACATCTTACTGAAAATCAAAATATCATCTAAATACACAATAACAAAACTTCCCAGAAATTCTTTTAGTACCTCATTCATGAGCCGCATGAGTGTGCTCAGTGCATTGGTTAGCCCAAAAGGCATGACTAACCACTCGTACAGGCCCTCTTTGGTATTGAAGGCAGTCTTCCATTCATCTCCCTCTCGAATCCAAATCTGGTGATATCCGCTCTCCAGATCAATCTTTGTGAAGTACTGAGCTCCACTCAAATAGTCCATCAGGTCATCCATCCTTGGCAAGGGAAATCTGTACTTGATTGTTATCTTGTTTATGGCTTAGGAATCTGTACACATCCTCCACTCCCCATGCTTCTTTAGTGCTAGTACTATA
Organism: Sequoia sempervirens; assembly: GCA_007258455.2. Classification (NCBI taxonomy): domain Eukaryota; kingdom Viridiplantae; phylum Streptophyta; class Pinopsida; order Cupressales; family Cupressaceae; genus Sequoia; species Sequoia sempervirens. Next base: position 1,059,557,595 of record VDFB02271358.1, read on the forward strand.
GGTACTACACATGGACTCAAACTCTCTCGTATCAAACCCTTTTTTGACAACTCTTGAACTTGTCTGTTCAACTCCTTATTTTCTACTGGAGTCATTTTATGAGCTACCTTATTTGGCAAACTGGCTCTAGGAATCAAGTCAATCTGATGACTGATCTTCCTTATTGGTGGTAAACCCTTAGGTACATTATTAGAAACAATATCCTAAAACTCATCCAACATCCCAGAAACTTCTTCTAGAACCTTCTCACTATCCTCCTTACTCACTCTAGGAATCAATGCATAACACACACGCTCATGTTTCATACCTTCTAAAATTTTTCTTCCATCTACATAACAAATTCTAGCACTATTGCATACCTTTTCTTTGGTCTCCTTCAGGGGTTTCAACTTGTGACGAACCCCATCCTTTGTCAAGGAATAAGTGTTTGCATGGCTATCATGTATAGCTTGCCTATCAAACTGCCACGGTCTCCCCAACAACATGTGACATGCATCCATGGGGATGATATCATAGACTACCTCATCATGGTAGCTCCTGATCTTGAAGTTTACTAGGCATTGCTCATTGACCAAAACTTTGTGGTATTTCTGCAACCAGGAAATCTGATACAGATGCGGGAGCCTTTCCCTCTTGAGCTTCAACTTTGTGACCATCTCTTCTGACACCAGATTATTGGTGCTTCCACCGTCAATAATGACATCACAACATTTTCCTTCACACTTGCACCTTCTGCAAAATAGATTCTTCCTCTATTCTGGTTCCTTTTCCTCAGTCACCAGGACTCCTAATCACTAGGGCTTCTCCCCTTTCAACATCATCTGAATGCTTAGATTGGGCCTCCTCATCTGCATGCGCAACCCTTCCAAGACCTTCTGGCCTTTTGTCTGCCCTTCCTTGGTGTTGTGGACATTCATAGGCTCGATGCCCTTCTTCACCACACTGGAAACATGTTCCTTTGAAACCACTTCTTCCAGATCCTTGTCCATATCTCCCTCATCCTCTACCTCTTTGATCACCACTGTTTTGATCATGAGGGCGGTAGAAGTTATCATTCCTTTGGCTTCCACTGGTACCCACATCTTCACTTTTCCTTTTCATCATCATTTCGGCTTCCTGGAGGTCTTCCATTACCCCTTCCACTTTGACCTCCTTGTCCTTTTTGCTTGCCATCAAATCTTTTGTTCAGCTTCCCTTCCACCTTTAGAGCAAATTGATACACATCCTCAATGGTGGTCATTCTGACCAGGGTTAACTCCTCCTGAATGCTCGTTCATAACCCATTAAGATATCAGGCTACCTTCTCCTTATTGGCCTTTGTGTGGCCCGTTCTGATGATTATCTTGTGAAAATATTCAATATATTCTTTCACAAATGTGCTTCCTTGCTTCAACCCTTGCAATTTCTTCAACAAATCTAACTCGTAGTCCATTGGTATGAGCTGCTTCTTCAGTTTCTCTACCATGCAATCCGATCTGGTGATATTTCCTTTTCCTCTTCGATTTCTTTCCAACTAGACCTCTTTCCACCAAATATTGGCATGGCCCTTCAGCTTCAATTTCAAAAACTTAACCTGATCTGGGTCCTCTATTTCCTCATACTCAAAATATTCTTATAGCTCGTTGATCCAGTCGATCAACTCTTCCGAGTTCAGACTTCCAGAATAACTAGGGACTTCTACTCTAGGTCTTTTCCCGATCTTCAAAATGGCCCTTATTAGCCGCATTTGGTCTTGATCAATTGCTTCTTCTTCCTCTTCTACATCTGAACCTTCTTCCTCTCCATCCTCACTTTCCTCCCTCAGGTTTAACCCTCTTCTCAACTGCTCCTATAATGCATCAATCTGTCTCTGGAGGGCTGCCAGTGCATCTCCTCCACCAGCATTTCTGCTACCTCGACTACCTCTAGCACCACCACGCATACCAGGCATCACTCTTGGAAGCATCTTTCTTGACCTTGACCCACAACCATGGTCTTGGTGTGAACTGCCTCACGATCGGCGATCTGTCCACATGCTCAAGAAAACCTCGCTCTGATATCACTTGATGAGGGTGCAACCCGAGACTTAGAAAATAACCCACAAACAAGAGAATAATTTTATTATTCAGAAAATGGAGCTTCTTACATGTAGAGGATCTCAAATCCCCAAGTTCTAAAACACATGCAAGTTATAGAAAACTATGGAATCACCCTTTCGCAATATGCGAGCTTGTCCCCCAAAAAGTTACCCAAAAATTAGAAACCCACCCATAAATAGAGCTCCTCTTTAGTTTGGAGCCAAAAAAACATTCAAATTTGAGTTTAGGCGGTTTGGCGCCGAAATATTACAACTTGAAGTTCAAATTTCAAAAGAACATTTGCAATTGTATCTTCTAGAAAGTGCGCCAACTTCCCGGGGCCATAACTTTTGATCCGGGACTCCAATTCGTGAACCGTTTGAACCATTGGAAAGGTATCGAAGTCAATAACATGCTCAAAATTTGCTATGCCAATTTTGGCAAGTTTTGGGGCCAATCTGGGAACTCTAAGTGCCCCAAATCTAACTGGAAGATTTTTAGGTGCAAATATGGGAAAATAAAACTGCAATATCTTTCCATCTAGGAATAGAAAATAAAAACCATAAATTGTGAATTTCATTATGACGAAAAAGGTATCCAAAAATGTAAAAACATCTAAAAACCGAGAAACTTGAAATTTAACTATTTTTGGGTGATGCAAGATTGCCCTTACACCACTGGATGCTCCTACATCATAGATGAATATAATAAAAATAAGGTAATCTCCTTCAACATCCTAGGTAAAATTATAGATGTTATCTTAGATTACAAAGAAAAAAATTATTATTTTTTTCCTAAAAGGAAATCACTCTGAGCAAAAATATTCTATAGATGGACCCAAAATAACTAGGAACAAAAGGGCTAGAGTATTGAGGTATTTATGGGGCTTGGTCGGGGATATCTATCTTATAATTTTATTAGCCTAGAACATGCTAAAACTATAATCCAATATGGATCATTTATAATATGTTGTTGAATCAAATTACAACTAAGCTTGGGACCTATATTTTCACCTTGAAGGAATATCCAAGTCTATAATATACTTGATGTGTGTTGAATCCCTATTCCTTAACATGGAATTCCATCCATTTACAAGATACAAATTCTCAATTGAAAAAATTCTTGTGGTGTAAATAGAAATTAGATAAATGGGTTGTTGGAAGGCTAAAGAGTTTTTCATTGAGACATTCTATTAGTAATATGGGCATGAGCATGAGCATAAGTTGTACAATATGCAAGTACAATGTTGTCATTGATGTCAACATTGTTCTTTGCTATGAAGATCAATGTGTAACCCATTTTGTGTACCGTGAGCATGCATAAATATGTTAATCTAGTGATTAGTTGCAAGAAGGTTTAATATGGTGTAGATAGTAAGTTGAAGAAGTGGCTAAGTGTCAGAATACAATTTTCAGTGTACATGACATCTAGTAATTTGGTTTGCATTGGTTTTCCTTGAAGAATTTTCCTCTATGGTTCTAATTCAATTTTTTTGGATGGTAGAGGAGTCTAAATCCATATTTTCACATTGTTTTGTCCTCTGGTGTAAAAGTTATGAATGAAAAAATATCTAGTTTGCCAATGATAGTGGTTTTTATGCAAAATATATGTTTTTATCAGTCCACACTTCAATGTGGAATAATATTGTCTTTTATATCTATTGAGGTGTCTATAGGTGTCAAGTGTATCTATGTTCCAAGTGGCATGAAGTTTGGATGTTTGCAGGTCAATTTGTGGTTGATCAGTTGGGTTATTTTGGTATTAGGTCATTAGCAATGCCGACCTAATATTATTTGAGTTAAATGAAGTTTAATTAAGTTTTGATGTGTTATGTGGGATTTATTATAGGTCCATGCCATCCTATTTGATGGTTTACAAGTTTTTCCTTTTGACGTGGAGTGTGTAAGTTTGAATGTGGAGTCAACAAGTTATTATTTTGTATGATACATCTAAGTAGAGTTTGTTGCTTTTGAATTAAACTATGTTTGTTTTTGGATCAACATTTTAGATCATGCTTTGTGATCCATCATTAGGATGCAAAAAGAGTTGTGAAACATGAACTCTTTTTACATCTTGATGATGGATAACAAAGTGTGATCCAAAACGTTGATCCAAAAATAAACACATAATTTAATGCAGAAAGTAGTAAACTCTTATAGATATGGACTATAGAAATTTGATGTCTTTGGAAACTAATTAGGCTGACCTAATTGATGTTGCAAGGGCTTGTAGATGTAATGGTTATAAGTATAAGATAATTTTGGTAAATTGGAGTATGTTGATAATGAATATACAAATAAATTTTTGATGAAAATTGTGTGAATGTGATGTGAATGTGAAGTAGAGTAGAGAACATTAGTGCAAAGCAATATAAAGTGTATAAAGTCTATGTATTGAGCTTCAATGGAACTATAATAATACTAATTATAGATGCAATTGTAACAGTTCACTTTGGATGTGTGCCAACCCTCTCTTCTATCTTTTCTTCATTTTGTGGGTAGTGAGTCCACTAGGACATTGAGTCCATCTACAATGAGAATTTTTGTATTATGTTATAACCAATTATAATACATTGTGAGCTAATCCTCACTGTGGTTTTCCCTTTTTGGAGTTTCCACATAAAAATTTGGTGTTCATGTGTTATGTGATTTGATGGTCACTGTCACACTTTCCTTTGTTACTACAAATTGAATATTCTAAGTGGAATACATATTTAAGCATGTTTTCAGGGAATACTGATTCACCCTCCCTCTCAATATTCTAGGTTTTCAACATGGGTTACTTAGGGATTGTTCTATGATGGATCTTACCTAAGATTTGCTAAGAACCACTAAATTAATTGGATTGAGCTTTAAAATTAACCAAAAAAAAATTACCTCGACAAACCAAATGCTTGTTTATAGTATTACTAAGAAATACATCTCACTTTACATTTAATTATTCACTAACTATTCCCCTCATCTTCTAATATCTCTATCCCTAGCTCTCAATTCTATTGAAGAAAATTTAAAACCATTTGAATTCCCCCAAGTTTCCCATCCTCTAGAAAAACACCACCCCCACCCTCTATTTCTCCCTCTCCCAACCACCCACCATCTTCCATGAGCCTTGCTACATTCAATGATGTTATGCTTGAGTCTAAGAAAATTCCTTACAATGAAAAAAAAGAGAGTTTTCCCACCATCACCATGTACTTCTCCCCCCACTCCTTCCCTTTCATCACCTCCCTTAATGAAATAATATTTCCATTCTTGTAATATTTGAGGATTGAAGCTCCTTACTTAGAAGACCCATGCCAATAGTTGTATCTAGAATAATTAGTATGATATAATTATGTTGCAAAAAGAAAAAAAACCAAGTATGTGTATTTGAAATCCACCCTTTCTTCCATCTGGAGTGAGGGTATTTTCTACCACACTAACCACAATGAGCCTGGAGGAGGTGGTGATGTTTTAGGTCATGCTTCTTGGCTTATCAAACATGTTATGAATTTTCAATATAATCCTTACACTTATTATATTTGGGTAATTGTGCTCCTTTACGATGTGTTATTTGGATTCCATTTATGCCTCCTCAAAGAGAACATTTCTCTAGGAATGGTTAAATATTCACCTCATGGAAAAATGTGTCCTTAGAGGTTACTTCAAAATGGTTGAAAATTTCACTAATCATATTTAGGACAATAATTCCAATTTATCTCAAGTTGAGTTTGAAGCCTAAAATTTAGCTTGAAATTGTTATAAATTAGGATCTTAGAATACTAATCATTTTTAATAAAACATGAAATAAATTAAATAAGAATCATACATGCATAGATTGTACATATTACACAAGATATACATGGGTAAAACCCTTTTAGGTAAAAGAACCCCTTTAAGCATAATTTGATTAAAACACTTACAATAGTGGTCTATTATAACATAGACTAAACCTAGGGAACACTTCTCCATACTTCCACATGGCTAATAATACCTCAAGTGCATAGTGATATAATTTGTTATAAATCTCCAAATTTTGTCTCTTAAATGAGCAAGAGCCTCCTTAAATATAGGAGGGTAGTATAATACATAAAGGGGTATTAGTCACCCTATTCAACAACAACCATTCATAAATAATTAATAATCTAATAGTTATTAAAATATAACTGTTTCAAATGGGATAACTTAATAAACATATAATATATAAAGTTTTATAACCTTATATTAGAATAATATATAAATTTTATAAGTGTATGACCCCTAATAACATTATGTTCTAACAAAAACTCTCTATGTGTCCACAAATCTCTTTAGGGAAAATTTTACATTCATAAACCACATTGGATCTCTTGGCACAACTATTGGGAAAACTTCTTATGGAAAATGAGTCATCTAGTCTAATTATACATTCCCATAAATGGTACATTGTTCCCTCTCTTTCTAGTCATGTTATCCACCTAGATCTTTTAATTACTGTCTAATAACCTCCCCATATTTACCATTGTATCCCTATATAATTCTACCACTATCCCCACTGACCTTAAATTCAATTCGAATATCTCTCACTTAAATTTCCAAGATTGTATTGATGACCTCCTTGGTACATGGAAATTTAAACCTAAACCCCAATAAGATCGATGGATTAGGTGGTTGTAAAAAAATTTACTTTTTGTACTTTTTTATTCATGAGTATGGATAGAAATCTACTACCAAATGTCACATACTAAAATATAATTTAAAATTTTATTTAGAACATTTATAGCCCCTTCTTTCTTCGAACCCCTCTAACATTGCTAGCCAAGATCTAGTTTCCCATACTAAAAAACTATTAAAACTAGATTTTTATAAAGGAAAAAGAGCCAAATTCATTCACATCTTCAATGGATAAAATATGGTTATAGAGGAATTGAATTCCTCTTCAAATTTTTACAACACAAACATAAAATGGTGGAGATTTCTTCCATCAAATCTAATGATGAATCTCATTAATCCTATCATTTAGACATATTAAAAACCTTTTTTATCATTAGAAAAACCTCTTTACCAATTATTTTTCTAGAGATCCCATTTTTAATATCAATGATGAGAGTACTACCACCTAAATACCTTATAAAATTGACCTTGACTATAGCCACTTTCTTGGTTGCCTTATTTTTATGCAAGAAATGGATGAAGCTCTTTACTTCATGGATTTGGAGATGATCCTAAGTATTTATGGTCTCCCTATAGAATTTTTCAAAACTGTTTGGCCTCACATTTATGAGGATGTTTATCATGTTTATCTTGAAGCCATTAAAATGGCTCTTTATGGGCTACCATTAATGAAGGGCTAATCAAGACCATCCTAAAAGGAAAATATGAAGACACTATGAATGGATGGAGGATTATACTTGTTGTAAGGGGGGATAAAGCATTAGGAAAATGTAAGCAAAACTAATTTAATTAAAAATAAGATTAAGATCCCAAAAACCATTACTAATGAAATGAAGCTCTAAAATTACAAAATCAAACAATGTAAATCCTAATTAAGACAACATTAAATTAATTCAAAACTTTAAAACATGTACCATCCTATGTTGGAGTTGTGTTTGTAGTGATGTTTAGATGTCAGATTGCTTGATTCAATAGAAAGCCTCCATTATTTTTGTTGCAAAAGCTTCAAGAACGTGTGTAGATGATGAACTACAATATGAGGATATCAATTCTCAAGTGTGCTTAATAATTAGTTGTGCAACACTTCATTGCATGTAAATTCTAGATTATTTATGAAAGGGTAGAAGAGTGTTTTATATATTTATCATTTTGAGATGTGTAACACCCCGCCTTGGTTACCGTTATAACAAGGTGTAAAGAGTAAAGTTAACTGAACAATTTTTTCTTTTAAAGATATTTAGTTACACAATTTCCATAAGGTTTCCAAGAAGACGTTACTTAAACCTTACACATAAACTCAACTCGCTATCATAGACATAATACAAATTTAAAGCCAAGAATAGTTCAGTTTGCAAGACTTATTGCATTCGAGAATCCAAAGGTTCAGATTACAACAAGAGAGATTTTAATAAATCTCAATACATCCAAAGATGGTACAATATAATCACTCTTATACAAGAGGTAAATTTTACAAAGCATATAGTGTTCATTTAACATCTGGCACAAACATCCATGAACAGGCTCTGCATCATCAGTCACGAACAAAGAAGTAACTGGAACTAGCTGCAAGCTTAGGATCATCTGCATGAAAATATAAGGAAGATAGAGCACGGTTTCCTCCCGACCACGTGGAACCTAAAGGTCCACTCCCTCCGTGCTAGGAGATAAATGATAGGTCCACAAGCAAAGAAGACAAAACATAACATTTACGGGGTTTACAAATCACATCACAACATAACGTTAACAATCATGGCAGATAAAACCTCAGTATCACAACACATCAAAATAAATCTGAACACAAGGAACACCATCATGATATAGACTAAGAGTGTCATCACATTGTCTGGATAGGTTACCTTGGTGAATCTTCCTAGACTATCGACCCTCTCTCCAAGAGTTACCCTGGTAGCCTCTACCGATTCTCGGCCCCTATGTAGACCAATGTGGAGTCACTTCATCTTTCAAGAGGACAAGATGACGACTTGCCATTCCAGGCCTTTGCAGCCTTTTCTCAACTTGAACAAGCATTAAGACAATAGGCGAGGCACACTTTTATCTGAATTAATGTTTATAACTTCCCAACCCATAATTCTTTAGTTAGGTTTTCACTGAATTAACTTACCTACGATAGGTTACCCAGACAATCACTTCTGGATTTCGACCCCTACCACAAGCCAGTCTTCTATAACATGACTCAACATGAAACCAATCTAGGGGTAGCTATCAAGCACAAAAATCAAAACTAGAATGTTTATGTCCTTCACTAGAGGCAAATCACAATCTCTAGGATGTCACTTCAAAAGACCACAAAATGATACAAAGCTATACCCCCACATAAGATATTTATAATATGAGCACCATGCTAAAAATGTAATAATCTTACAAATTCCACTTTTCAAGCTTTTGATGAAATAAAAATAAACATCATCAACATTATAAATATATTTACACACCCATTAATTGCAAACTACCAAACAATTTATCGATAATATCATTTGTTTATAATTTCAAAGAAAATACATCTATATTTAATAGAGTTAGGATTATATAAATTCTATACATTTATAACTCAAACACTTGAAGGAAGTCCAAATCATTAAGTGTATATATAAATATATATAGTAGCAAGCGAGAGACTGAGACTTTTGCTTTATTCTATTTTTTTTATTACCAAATTAATTCACATTATAGATAATAAATTTAAAATTATAACATTCTGATATTTTCTGAATCACAAATTTACATTTAACCAAATTTATGCGCTATACATATATAATTCAACTGATAATTGTGTATACATAATTTTATAATAAATTAACTACCACTCATATTTCATGCAAAGATGAGTACAAACTAAGGAAAGAAGTGACAGTTTTCAATAGATATCGTAACCATAAGAGTAAATAAAATGCCATGCAACCACAGTAAGAAACAATTATTATGAACCATCCCATGCACGCCATGCATGTTGTACATAATAACTAACAAAAGAGATGATTGCTTAGAGCATAATTAAAATCATAACTTTTTTTAACAACGTAAGAAATTCAATTTCTTAATCTAAATTTTACATTAACCAATGCATGCGCCAATAATAATATTTAACAACTGTTAGTTATGTGAGTGTAGCTTTATTAACAAAATATCTACCACTCAATATCAACCAAAGATTAAGGTAACAGTACAATTCAATAACACAACTTATAGTGGTAACATAACGCTATGCATAGCAACCATTTGTTGAGAGGTATGCTCATAAAAAGGTTATAAGAATAAAATATAGTATCTATATCATTATTCAGAAATTTGTTATTAATACCAGTGCTACTGTTATGACAATTTGTCATTAGTTTAATAAAATAAAAATTTTAATTAAATCTCCTCATCCTTTCCATTCAAAAATAACAATAAGAATTTATGGCGATAGAGCAAGACAGATTTATAAGAATCTAAACACCCTACTATGAACAAATTTGGCAGCCACAACCATGACGATATAGGAAATCATCTACAGGGAATACGCCTAAATAAGATTATACATATTTTGTCTTTTCATTAAACAAGAATATTAACATGTAGAGTGCGTAAGCATCTACTACGATAAACATAGTAAACCTGAATAGAAAACAATTTACTGGATTACTGGTTCGATTTTATCAATATATATTTATATATATATATATATCACTGAAATCTTTTTATATTTTGCATTCACCAGATTTGGTATTCACCTAAAGAAGAATGTATATAACTTATGGTTATGGCTGATAACAGAATATTAGGTGTCAGGTAATAAAGAAGATATATATTTGTCTATGGTCTATTTTATGTGCACTAAGGTTCTTGTACAGCTTATGAATAACTTCTAATAGGTAAACCTTGCGCTTGGAAGCCAGAAAGACAACAGGTAAGGACAATTAGCTCCAAACGTAAATAGGGAGAGTAACAATTTAATTAAGATTATAATTTGCCATGCAAATCATTAAAGCGAAGGTTATTCTAGCACAGGTTATGAACTTTAATCATGTCATTGTCCAAAACGTGCGCATGGAGTAGGTGAGCTCTGGTGCAGAATGATTAAATCAGGAAGCACAAGAATTATATTCATAACATATAGTTCCATATTGGAAATTTCGCCAACCTAAAGATTGCAAGATAATAGATAAGGAGCAAACTCCACTGGTGAAGAAGAAGACATGATACAAGACAGAGACTATGTGCTTTGGTAGTGATAAATATTAAATCTCTTTTGATCAATGATTACACAAATAACATCAAGCGAAGGAGGCTACACACAATTTTCTGGCAGGGTAATCCTTATTAAGCAAAATCAAATAAATCTTTCATCAGGTTTGAAATTATTCACGAAACCAAAATGTGCAATTTTTGTGACATCGCACAATATATAGTTACAGGACTGAAATCTATTAAGCGAAATGTTTTGAACTTACAAGAATTTGGTTAATAAAATACCAAAAAAATTAATTGTTACCTCTTCCATTTGCACTGGGAAAGAAGAAAACATCATGCAACATAAATATCTTAAGCTTCAGGCATAGATTTAGAGTAAATTATCTAATCAAAGTTTATGCAACAAGTACCACTAGAAAGGGGCTTGCGCGTGCTCAGGAAAAATAAATTTATGATAAAAGGATAAAAATATTAACACCATAAGAAAGTCAATGACAAGGCCATAGTATACAATTAAATAGTTGCACCTAATCTCAGTTGACAGAATTTTCACAAAATAATTGTGTTATGAACCTACAGGTGTCACAAAGACAATACCAGTTTTTATGTTAAACACTTGCCTTCAGGAGAACGGACATCACTCATATTTGAGCTTTAGACAAGTTACCAGGGGTCAAAGGGTTTATTTGGTCTAAATATTCAAATCCCATTCCATAAGAAAGAAGAATATGGCTAAACTCTGAAATTAAGATTCCAAGAACATGAAGAACATCAATTTTTTTTAAAAAATTGCCTAAATTTCATTTCTACAAAACAACGACGGTTTAGGAGAAATCAATTTTGGTTTTCAATTTCTAAGAACAAATACTAAGTTCTAAAATCATGAATTCTTGGCAGCCTCATTAATTTGTATTTTATATAAAATCTGTTTGGCTATTCTCATTATTTTTCTATTTTATTTTGCAGGTTTGGCAAACCATTAATCATTCCAAACGTTCAAAGAAGTAAATTTTGCTAAAACTTAAAAAAGAAGAAAACCTGGTTAATCAGGAAATTGAGCTGAAATGCACTTTGAAACCTTTTTGCTGATTCCTCTATTATTTTTCCAAGCTTCGACGGTGAAATTCGAATCAAACCAACTTCAAATCATGCTTTGCAAACAAAATCTTAAAGAAAATTCTTTTGAAACAATTGTTGTACCAAAATTTTGCTAAAAACTGCTACCATAAGAAATCTTCCTGTGAATACACAATTCCCCCCAAAAATCCTTCTTTTTGATATTAATTCATGCAAATCACTTTCAATCACAAAACTTAACTGAAAGTTCATTTCGCATTGTAAATAGCTCATTCAGTTCAACTCATTCTTTAAAATATCAGAACAAACCTCTAACTGACAATCAAAGATACTTATCTCGTCAAAAATATCTTTCCTTAATAAAATCTATTTCACATAATACAAGTTGCATAATTAAATCAGCAATAATAATATTTTAATTAAAATATTGCAAAGAAATAACTTTCACTGATAAATTTAATAACTTATTTAATTTAACTTAATAAATTAAATCATTAACGTTGGTTAAAACATTAATAAGCATTTAATAAAATTAAATATTATATTCGCAAACACAAAACAATATATATTTGAACACGACAAGACAAACTAGGCTACACGGGGTAACACAGAGATACTCGTTCGAAAACGAATGATGGTTTAAAAGGACCTATCAATACCTTCGATAACATATTTATATTGAATTAGGGTACGCTCACACCTGACAAGTAGGTGGAGCCATTACCCGGTACCTGTCTCTGCAGGAAACATCATTGTTAGAACATATATGTACTCATGTTAGAAAACACACTGTGAATAAGAATTGCAGCATAGCAGGGTACTCACGAATGAGTAAGGTGACACTGTCTTCTTCACCGACACACACAAGCAAGATAAATCATAAACAATAGTCATAAACAATAAGCCACATCATGAATGAATCTATCATAGTATCATCAAACTAATCACCTCAACATAACTTCCACATGAAAAATCGTAAGCTAATAAACCATATCAGATATATGTCTATCTCAATAACATCACGGAAACACAACCAAATAAATAGAACGTTAATGTATCATCCACAGAGTATTAAAAACAACATAATGTCAGAGTTATAACTGAGAATACACAACATACTATCGTAGTGAACTAAAGCATCTAACAGGAATAATCAAACTGAAAATAACTAAGACAGGATGCCACAGCGAGAGGGTCACTACAAGATGGACAATCATGTTTTTGTAGTAAAAGATCATGATCAATGGTTCAAATTTTTTGAGAGGAAATAGATTGAAAGAATTAGTGGTTTTAGATTGCATAATATGTGTGATTGGGAAATCAAGTTGTGTAGTTAGTGGGATTGAAGAATCGGGTTGAGTGGTTAGTGGGATTAAAGAATAGATGTGTACTTCCCACCACAAAACCCTCGAGAATGTTACACACATAACAAAAGCAAAAAATTTATTTTTGTTTTTAAAGTGTAATTAAACAAGTAAACTACACTTATACAAACATTATCTAAGGTACATGATGACGCTTATTACAATACCCATTACTAAAAAAAGTTACTAACATGACATAAGATTATAACTCATGAATTAAAGATAATACATCTAGCAACATTAAATTACACCACATAAAATGTAAAGTACAATAATGATCCATTCATACATTTCATTCATTGAACATTACAATTACCACTCTCATTTCCAAATGAAATAGTTTATACAAAAATATTACAATTACAAATTACAAAGATTCTCCTCGAATGCAATTAAGGAGTGATAAAATTACAAATTACAAAGTATTCAATAGATATAAGAGAGAACATGATAGAATTACAAATGCACTAGTACACACGAGCTTTCCAATCATGAAGTACTTGTCATCACAAACAAGAATTGGGGACCCAACGGTGTAAGGTGCACGCTCCACCCAACCATGTGGTACCTGAAGGACCAACCAATGTGCTAGGAGATAGTAAAATAGCTTCCTAAGAAAAACCTACCACCTCTAGACATAGGAAAAACAATAATAAACTACACAAATATAAAACTTACAAAAATGTTACAATGCTTCTAGATAACAATGATCGACTGCACAAAACAACAAACTGACTCACGGTTGTCATACGAGGAGTGTCATCACAAAGTTGCATGGGTTACCCTGGTGAATCTTCTTAGACTCTGACCCCCATCTTGAGTTACCCTGGTGACCTCTTACGAAATACGACTCCACATGCAATCCAATGGGGAATCGATTATCTTTTTGAGAAACAACATATTGATCTTGCCATTCTAGGCCTTCTCGTCTCATCCCAAGTCTTTACTAGCCCTTGAGTCCATGAGCGAGGCATTAACAAAAGTGAAGTGTTTAAACTACCCTTTTCCCCTAACATATTTATTTAATTTTCACTGATTAAACTAACTTTGCATGAGTTACCTTGACACCACTTTGTGTGTCAGCCCTCATGAAAACCCACTCCCTTATTAACAACCTAAGGGATCAATTCTACTAACATAGGGTAAACTAGGTGCACATAACCAATTACAAATACCAACTTAAAACAATGTACAACACAACTTGTTCATAGAATCAGATGACCATACTTGATAAAATACAACATGCACTGCCCAAGTTATTTCTAAGCTAAATCAACATAAGTAACAAATCCCATCTCAAGAAAACATATCTAGAAGTCTAACGTGAACGAATAACTCAAATTGCCCAGCAACGAGAATGAGAGAGATAACATAACACAAAGACAATTTAGGCAATTTAATATCCTACTTTAGGATCTACTAAATCCAAGTAAAGCAATTACATTTTACAAAATTAAGGAATTTTAAAACTAACAGTTTCATTCCATTTTCCTTATTTACACATAATGAAAAAAATCAATTTAAAAAATAAAATAAAAATCTTCTATTATAAAATCAACCTTTGCATCATTATAATAAAATCACCTCAAAATAATCATATTTAAATATAAATTAAACATATATATATATATATAAAATTATATATTTAATGTATATATAATTATATATATTTATCTTTATATATATATATATTAAAAATATATATTTTAATTTCAATTCATAAATATATTCCTATTAATTAATTAAAAACCCAATATTTAAAATATATAATAAATATATTTATATAATACATATTATATATATATATATATAATTTATATTATATAAAAAAAATAAACATAAAGAAAACATTCCAATGTAGCCCCCATACAGGGGACACAACCCTTCCTAGGGCGGCTGTGGTGGGAAGCGCTACTACTGTGAAGGCAGTGGCACTGCCTCCACAATAGCCTCTCCATGGGGGTAGTTGTATATATATATATATACACACAAAATTTCCATTTTACACTTAAATTGGGAAAATTTCTATAGAAAAAAGCTACAAAAAATTAATTTTCAAACACAATTTCTTGATTTCAATTTCCAGAAATTTTCAAATCCAACCATAGAGGTTTCAAGATTTTCTTTTGTTTCTCTTTTAATTTTTCTATTGTTAAAATTTGATTTGCCAAAATTTCTTTTGTTTTCTCTACATAAAATCTAAGAATTTCTCCATTTTCTATAGAGATCTTCAAGAACTCACAACAAGCTTTCAAAATTCAAAATTCAAAACTTCTAAAAAAAAGATAAAGCAATTAAATGAACCTGTTTTCTGAAGTATGAAGAAATACAATTTGATGTTGTGCTTCCTTGCCAAATCCCAAATTCCATATTTCCTTCCAAAATTTTCACTTCCAAATCCCAAAATGTATGAAAAACAAGAAAACCTTCATTTCTTTTAACCACAAATTCTCCAAACAAAAATAAAATAAAATAAAATATCTCCCATTTATTTTCCTTCAATTTTAATCAAATTTCTCAAAGTATCACTCAACCACCATAGTTATTTCTCCCTTTATCCATTTTTAGATATATATATATTTTTTAAATGAATTAATTTTTTTTTTAATTTCAAATAAATTTAAATCTTTTAATTTATTCATTTTACACAACTTTAAATATTTAATTTATTTAATCAATAACTTTAATTTAATTTATTAATTTATCCATATACTAAGATTTAATTATTTAATTTACTTAATCAACACAATAAATTTAATTACTTAGTTTATTTACTTAATAACATAAATTTAACCACAAGGAATAAATTACCTTTCAAACTGAATAAAATTAAATTAACTAAATTAAATAACAATTTTAATCTAAATACATAAATTAACATTACCACCACTTAAATATTAATTTCCACATAAAATTTCCATCAATAATAAATTACCCAAGCATCAAAGACAACATGACTTGTAATAACCCTCCTGTTTGCTAGTTGCACTCAGTAGTTTTTATGGTTTGATTTGATACGTTGATACTATGATGCTACTATTATTGTTTGATTTGGATAGCTAGACGTTAGATGATGATTTTATTTCATTAGTGGACATGATTATTTCATATGACATTATGGTTGGTTATGTTACTTGATTTTCAAAATTATGTTATGATGTACTGATTTAATAAATTATGTTATGAAATGATTGTTATTTTAGAGATGTTATTTTAATCAATTATATAATATTGTTAGAATAGATGTGATGAAGGACAGTGTAGCATCACTCGTTCGTGAGTGCCTTGCTACGCTGCAATTCCTTCTCACAATGCAATGCTTTCATTATATGTATATGTATGCACATGTACATGACCTTGTTTGTATGCAGGGATTGCAGGTACAGAGTCTCGATTCCACCTGCTTTGGCAGGACAGGACGAGGACTAATAGCCCAATGGTTAAATGTTGAAACAGAGGTGACAATGAAGTCATCCCGTCCCATGTTGTCAAACTGTTAGATTGAATGGTATTGTGCATTTTTGTAGTTGTCGTTCTTTGTGGTTCGTGTTTGTGTATTGTCGTATTTTATTGATGTTGGTATTTTATAAGTTGTGATTTATTTAATTTAAATGATGGTAATATTGTTTATTAAATTGTATTTAAATATTTAAATGTTTTATTTATTTTTAAAAGACATGTGTTTTATTAAATGATAATTAAAATATTAAATTGTGTTTTGTTATTTTAATTAATTATCTGGTTGAGGATAATTATTAAAATAAATTAGATAATGTGCTTTGCAAATAAAGTTGTAAAAACATAAATTAAAACAAAAAGTATGGAAGAATAGAAAAATAAATAAATAAAAGAATAGAAAAGGATGAAAGAACGAGTGAGATTTGAGAGTGGACTGAAAAGCTTGTTTTTAAAGAAATAATTTCTTGTATTTATGATTTTGAGAGCTTTTGGAAAAAATGGTAATATATTTTATTTAATTGAAATTAGAGAGAGTTTTCTTCACACATAGAGGGTTATTGAGACAAAAGATGTACAAGTTAATTGTTGTGTATTGTTGAAATCTTCTGAAGTTTTGGGAAAAAATAGTTTCTTTGTTCTGCTTGCATTATGTTGGGGAGGTTTTTCTGAATAAAGAATTGGAATCGAATTCAAGCACGAAATTCTGGAGAGGAGATTTCAAAGTTGGAACGAGAAGCTCTGTGTAGAGGCCATTGGGATCAAACAAGCTTCATCAGATTCTCAAGTAGCGTAGGACTCCAGGTTTTCAAATCTCTTGCTCTTTAATTCCCTGATTAAAAGAGAAACAAAAGTAGTTGGATGTGTATTCTGGTAGACAAGAAAACTTTTGGGTTTAGATTTTAATGAATAATCTGATAGAGAATATCATATTGTTTCTTTTCAAATGTGTCTTTACAATTTGATTGTGTAAAGGGAAATTTTATTATTGAATTTATTTCAAAATTGTTCAGTATGACTATTTGCTATAGAGGAAAGAAATAATTTTCCGTTCTCGATCACAAGTTTGAGTAATAGTGTGTTGTGTATATATATATATATATTTAGTACATATATATATAAATACATTATACAAAAATGTAATTTTTGTGTGTATGCTTTCGATAACCTCATCTATTATTGATTATGGAGAATATATATATATATATATATATTGTATATATATATTATATTTATAATAAATTAAATTCTATACATTTTAATCTTTTGAAAATATTGGTTCAAAATTGATTTTGGGGCCGAAATGGCCATCGGGTTCTGTGCCTGTAAGTGGACAAAAGTTTCTTTATTAAAAAAAAGAAAAGAAAAAAAAAGTGTTTGTTTTGGGGTTCAGGAGAGGGACGGCCATAGTCGTACCCCCTCCCTACACCCCCCTGCTACACCTACACTGTGTGCAACAGTCTTAGACTGCTGAGTGCAACAGTCTTAATGACTGATGCACACAATAGTCAATATGACTGATGTGGGCAGCCTATAGGCTATCGGCCTGGTACATGGTATTACGTTTTGTTTTATTTATATATATATACTCATGTGGTAATTTTTCTATTTAATATTTTAATTAATTATGTATATATAATATGTATTTATTTTAATAATTTTATTTAAATAGTTGTTTATATATTATATATATATACAGGACATTAGTTTACCAGTTATTTATTGGTTAAATAATTTAAATAGAAAATTAGCCTTATCTCTTGTTGCACATGTATATGTATACAGATATTGAGACAATTGTTTTTTTTATATTTGTAAATCAGAATCTTATTTCTTTGTATTGGTCAACATTTGGGAAATTATTTTAATTAATTAATTGAGAATGAATTGGAATTAATGGTGCAACTTTGTAAAATTAATTTGAGTGTTTCTTTTCCTTTATGGTTTTTTTCCTTGGCTTGTATGTCGATGTGGGAATTCTGTGATAGTTTGTGAAACTTTGATCCGAAGGCATGATTTAATCTTTTAATGTTATCCTCATTTTTTTTTATACTTTTGGAGTTGAAATTTATTGGTATTATACTTGGAAGGGTTGTACGGGTTGTTAGCTTTGTTTATGAATTATCGCGAGATGAGTTATGCCTCGTGTGGCTTGGTTTTGAGTTATGTGCTTTATCTGTTTGAGTACAAACCTTGCCTGGTTTTGATTTATGTTAGGGGTCTTAGGGAGAGTGGCTCTTCGTGGGCGCTGACGCCTAGGAAGGAGGAAGAGCTTAGGATAACCCACGTAAGAGTAGTTAAAACAAGTGATAACCTAAAAATAGAACTTAGGGGGATGGGTAGTAAAACACACAAGATAATTAATACTGGATTCCTCATCTATGCATTAGGGCTATCATAGACTAATGATAGACTAAGAAGGTCGTGGTCGGAAAAGTCGTAACCTTGTCCACATGAGAGGTTATCAGTTCTGCATGAGATACCCTATGGTGTCGGCACCTCAAGTAGGAGGAAGGGCTAGGAGATCCATAGATGGGTGTTGACGCCTCAGTTGGAGGAAGGGCCAAGAGATCCCATGAGAGATATGCAATGACACTCTCCACTAGACACCCTTGTGCATTGTTTCTTGTTACCTCTGGAATTGTAATCTATATGTTGTTTTGCATTCTTTTGAAGTTGATTTATGAATGTTCTTTGGACTTGTTTAATCGTCATTACTTTTTTTAATTATGATGAGTTTCATAGCTTTAGTCTTAATATATTGACTTGTGAATGTTGTGGATTATGTCATTGTAAACTTTGTGGTTGTATTTGAGTTGTACTATTTTGTTCATGGAGTCGGTTTGACAATCATGCTTGAGTTAACTTCCTTGTAACCTCTAAGCATGGGGGGTGAGTTATTTATAATTCACATGGTTGGGTGGAACGTGGTCCGCACTTGTTGGGTTCCCCATCAGCTTTCTATCTTCTCATCACTTCTGTAGTTGGAGTTGTACCAATGTTCACTTTGTAATTTAGATTTTATTGTAATTTGTAACATCCCACATGTTTGGGAAATTCATTGTAATTCATATATCAAGAGAATGTAATGTAATAACGATGATGTAATAGTTAGGATCCTATGTAACTTTGTTAAAGAGAATCATTATGATTGTAATATGTAACTTAGTAACACTCTCACTCTTGGTTCATGGATGTACTCTTATTCATGGTTATTATAATATTAATGGATATGTTGTTTATCATTATCTTTTACTTTCGCTTTTAGATGTTGTGATGTAACCTCGCATGCCCTAGAGAACTAAGTGTGATGATGTAATGCAATGTGATTATGGTTTATTGTTTATTGAATGTTTAATTTAATTATTTAAATGAAAAAAATTATTTGTGCAATGTGTGTGTTCTCTAGGGTTTGCACGAGGGGCGTTACAGACTCAACATCATACCAGACACAAACTGACGACACACTGTGATAGGGTTGTGGTTTGACAAGGGAACCCCGTTACTATCTCCCAATAAAAAATATTTTTGGGCTATGGACACACTCAAACATGTGAAACCAGGTGGAGACGATGTCCTATACCTACAATCTTGTAATCAAAATGAATGTCATACATGGATAAAACAGTCACATTGTGAAGAGAAATCACAGAATCACAAGGCACTCACATGCGAGTGATGTAATCCCATTCCCTTCACCTATATAGCCACACCAAGAATGACGAAGGTAAAGCATCATAAATCAATAGATAAGCATATATCAATATTGAAAACTATGCTAATAAAAAACATAACATGAAACATAACATCCATATAGTGCATCAACTCATCACAATATAATATCCACATCACTTTAAAGCCAACGATCATAAAACAATAAAAAATATCTTAGTCTGTCAAAATAATCACACTATCTAACAACATAGAAAACCGAAGGGGTGCTACATTCTCCCCCCCAAGGCTTAGGATTAATCCTAGAAGCCCATGAACAAAAAGGGGTACAGAGCTCCCTCATCCTAGTCACATCCTCTCAAGTAGCTGATGTATCATCTCTAGGATCCCACTAGACCCTGACTTGCTCTATATCTCAACCCTTGAGAGTGAGTCTCCTAGGTTGCGTGATGGCCATGGGCTCCAAATCCAACTACCTGTCCTCTACCTATAAGGAATTCCAATCAAGGACATGAGATATGTCTAGATGATAAGGTTTGAGAACTAAAACATGAAACACATTGTAAATACATGAGAGATTGGGCAGCAAAGCAAGTTGATAAGCAACTTGACCTATCTTCTCAAGAATCTCAAATGGCCTGAAAAAGAGAGGTGTGGACTTAGACCCCTTTCCATATCGGATTGGACTCTTTCATAGATGCACTCACAAAAAGACTCTGTCACCTATTGAAAATTGATGATCCACCCGATGTGCATCAACATACTTCTTTTGCCTATATTGCATGGCAACCAAATGTTCCCTGATCTGAATCACTTGCTGCTCCATATCCTGAAGCATATCTAGACCCAAAAGAACTTTGTCCTCTAACCGATCCCAACCCAAAAGAGTCCAACATGGGCACCCATACAATGCTTGGAAAGGAGGCATACTAATCAAAATCTGATAGTTGTTGTTATAAGCAAACTCCACTAAATGGATATAGTCCTCCCATCATGTCTGTTGGTCCATCACATACATGCACAACATATCCTTGAGGATTTGATTGACCCTCTGAGTCTATCCATCTATCTCAGGATGATACACTGAACTAAAGTTCAACTGTGTCCCCATAACATGCTGTAATGATGTCCAGAGAGCTGAGGTGAACATAGGATCCATGTCAGAAATGATCCAATGAGGAAAATCGTGCAACCTCACAATATCTCCCATGAAAACTCTAGCAACATATGAAGCATTATAGGATGAATGAATAGGTGAGAAGTGTGCTACCTTCATCAACCTATCCACCGTCACCATAATAGCATCATGGCGTTGCGAAGAGTTGGGATAGCATCATGGCGTTGTGAAGAGTTGGGTAAACCAATAATGAAATCCAATGAGATTATATCCCATTTCCTCTCTAGCAACAAATGTGGCTATAGAAGCCTTGCTAGATGTTGGTGTTCAGCCTTCACTTGCTAACACTCCAAACACTGAGACACAAAATCAGCAATATATTGCTTCATACCTGCCCAAAAATAAAGCTATCGCAAATTGGCATGTGTAACGCTCCGTCGTGTGAACCCCAAAGGACATCAACACAATAATTTTTTTAATTTTTTTTTAAGTATTGTAAACATACATGTGATGCACATTAAATAAAAAGTCATAAAACTTAATTAAACAAATTCACTTATACTTACATCCCTTGGGGTACACGAGAGACATTACAAACTTAATTCCATACAACAAAAAAAAAGAATAAAAGCCAAAGATATAATCCATAACAAAGTAAACATTAACAAATGTAACACATACATGATAAATCATTGATAAGAAACCATTTGTGTACGTAAATACAACATATACATGATTAACTCAACACATTGAATAACAACTGCCATGGCCAATATCCACACAAGGTTTAACGTTACATTATAGTACAATGTTCAAGAGGTACAATGATACAAAAGTGTTTCCAAAAATGAATGGAAACCATACAACAAGATAACATGATACAAATGAACAGAGGAATACACAACATCATTACTGGCTCCAAGACAGATACAACTCTAGAGTCACCACAACAACACTAATCCACACCTCTTGATCCTCGACTAGGGACCCAATGGGGTGCTTAGCACGTTCCACCCAACCATGTGGGTCCGAAGACCCACCCCCCATGCTAAGGAGCTGACAAGAAAGAGACCTCAACCAAGAACATCCAAATTGGGAACCACAAGACTCAATGTCATTCAAAAGTATCATAAAACTCAAGGATTACAATGACATAATCAACAACATCCATGAGTCAACATAATAACTTAAAGTCATAAACCTCATCACATTGATCAAAGTAGTAACCAGTAAACAAGTAACCAAAGGATGATCATGAAACATTTCCAAATCAAACAGAAATAATAAAAAAAATCCAATTCTAGAGGTAATAAGGAAACAAGGCAAATGGGTGTCTAATGGAGAGTGTCATCGCATAGATCTCATGGGATCTCCTGGCCCTTCCTCAACTTGAGTCACCGACACCCATCTATGGATCTCCTAGCTCTTCCTCCTACTTGAGGTGCCGACACCATAGGGTAGGTCATGCGAACACGATTCTAGAGGCAACAAGAAACAAGGCACAAGGGTGTCTAGTGGAGAGTGTCATCACATAGCTCTCATGGGATCTCCTAGCCCTTCCTCCAACTTGAGGCGCCGACACCCATCTATGGATCTCCTGGCTCTTCCTCCTACTTGAGGCATCGGCACCATAGGGTAGCTCATGCAGAGCCAATAACCTCTCATGGGGACAAGGTTATGACTTTTCTGACCAAGGCCTTCTCAGTCTATCATTAGTCTATGATAGTCCTAATGCATAGACGAGGCATCCAATATTTATTATCTTGTGTGTTTTACTACCCATCCCCCTAAATTCTATTTTTAGGTTATCACTTGTTTAACTACTCTTACGTGGGTTCTCCTGTGCTCTTCCTCCTTTCAAGACACCAACACCCACGAAGAGCCACTCTCCCTAAGACCCCTAACATAAATCAAAACTAGGCAAGGGTTGTACTATAACGAATCAAGCATAAAACTCAAAACTAGAACATGCGAGGAAAATCCATCTCATGATAACTCATAAAAAAAACTCAACAACCCGTACAACCCTTCCAAGCATTATACCAATAACTTTCAACTCCAAAAGTATAACAAAAATGAGGATAACATTAAAAGATTAAATCATGCCTCTAAATCAAAGTTTCACAAACTACCCGGGAATTTCCAAATCGGCATACAAGTCAAGACAGAAAAACCATAAAGAAAAAGAAACACTCAAATTAATTTTACAAAGTTGCACCATTGATTCCATTTCATTCTCAATTAATCGATTAAAATAATTTCCCAAATGCTGACCAATACAAAGGAATAAGATTCTGATTTAAAATATAAAAAGAACAATTGTCTCAATATGTGTATACATATACATGTGTAACAAGAGATAAAGCTAATTTTCTAATTAAATTATTTAACCAATAAACTATCCAATTCAAGAATACCCTAATCAATCTCTAACCATGCCCATACATTTAAATTTCACCTTTCTTTTATCAACATAATTGAAAACTACTTAATAGTTGGGTAGTTAACTCATTACCATTTCATAACTACTTATATACAAAACATCAATTAAAACATTATTTCCACTTTCCCTTCATCATACTAACTTAACACTCAATTCCAATAGTGAAAACCACTTAATACCAAATGTTTATACTTTAAAATGATAATTATCACAATACTCTAAATACTTAAACTACATATTAAAACTCACCACCTTAAAATCTTAAATCTATCTAAATAAATTTACACACATAGATACATTTTAAAACCACTACATATTTATATATTTTAATTTCTTGAGGAGGGAATATAAAAAGAGAATAAATCTTTTGTAAGAATCCCTAATATTACAATATCTATGCCCTTCTCTTATAAATTTAGTTCAACAGAATCTTTTCTAAAGTTAGGGGAATATAATCCCCTCTCTTTACCCTAAGGAGTATTATAAATAATAGGATGCCTTTTAAATATTATAGTTCCTTTTCATGGGATGGATATTAAGCACTTTATTCCCAATTCCATCTTATATTAAGGTTAACGTATAATAGAGATTTCCCTTCCGAAAAAGAAAATTCGATGATACTCATGTATTTATTTCAAACACAAACCAATGCACTAAATCTCATGTTAAGGAAAAAGAATAGGCATAGTTCTTATCTAAAGCGACACCAATCACTAGGAAACAAACTCAACACAGTAAAAAGATGATTTGGGATTGAATGCAAACTAGCAAGGAAGTGCAACACATATTGGTCTAGTGAGTAACAATTGACAACAACTCAAAATAGAGTGAAGAGGTTGCACCTTCAACTTGTTGACTAAATGTCATAGGTACATATTCAATTATTTGTATAAGACAAGGCAGTGATATCAATTATTCGATATGGGCGATAGTTGTATTGATACCAATTAAGGTATATTGCAGCAAGGATAATGAGTAGAAAATGAATATATGGAAACTAGTGATATATTCCATCAAATGGCAGTAAGACAACAAGACTATCGAAAGAACAGATAAGAATGCCTTACCTAAATAGCGATTCTTAAACAACATGTCAAAAGGAATCAAAAGCACAGTGAAATGATCTATAATGAATGGAGTGTCATCAAATTCTAAAGACAACAATGGCCAAAGACTATTGTGTTGGCAGGAATAGACTTTGAAAACCATTAGGGAATATATGCAACAATCCTTGATTTCATACGCAATTAATCAAATACCAACCAAAGAGTTAAATAAGAATGACATAGAAATAGACCATATCATAAATAGCTTACAACTGTGATAGAATCACATAAATGGAAGAGGAACAATGAGTGCTAAGGTAAAAGTATATACTTCAGGTAAATTTTAAGTGCCAAATTAGGGATAAAAGAATGATGGATGCGACAAAAATGATTCTACAAGATCTGAATCATTTCCATCACTTTGAACCATGACCATGTGCTATAGTGAATATTTAAGGTGCTAAATAAACAAATTGAAACAAATAGACTAGCAATATAATATTTCCCACTGGTAGAATTGCATGCAAGGTATGAGAAAATGAAAATAGGTCATTAAGAGGAGTTAGAAAGATGTCATGATGAAATAAAAAAAAAACAAATCAAGTGTCATGTTCATCTCTTATTTACAACAATTGATGGAAGAATTGAACTATTATGACTATTCATTCAATACCAAAGGGTGGATATCCATGTTTTAAATCAATAAGATATCTCCCTCTCTATCGTCCGAGATAGTCCTAGAGATCTAAGAAATGTTGGGTTCAAGAATATGAAATGGTTCTTAAACTAATAAGTTTCAAAGAGAAAGATGTTTGTATAATTTAGACTTGAGACCTGATGTTTTATTAAGGCCTGTAATAGACATAAGTAAAATATATATACAAATTCACTAATTTAAAAGCAATAAGCAGAGCATTTACATTACCTAAGGAAAACTACCAAAGCACTGAGGGCGATATATTGTTGAAAGTGCCTAATCGAAATAATTAAAGAAAATGGAAGATCAAAGATAGAAAAGAACTTGGCTAAGTCATTGCCATGCAATCTTCCTAGCAACATGCCTAGATGAAAATAGAACCCCGCCATTTAAAGCATACCAAAATGATCCCAATAATCATTAACAACAGACGAATAAGAAGGTGATTCAAATATATCCTCTTAATTACTGCTCACAGTGATTCAAATATTTCCTCTTCATTTCTGCTCATAGGAAATCCACTGGATATTTTGTGGGGGGCCAGTCTCAGATTGGATCATAGGGAGAACTTGCTCCAATGCATGGGTAAAGAGAAAATTTCAATCATAGGGTATGGATGTAGGGATGTGGGCAATTTTTTTGAGATTCTGAAAGATTATTCCCCCAAAAAATGAAGATAAATCCCCCCCCATATGCGTTTGAAGACCCCCCAATAAAATAACAGATTTCCCTATTTTTTTAGCCATGCATAATCATGTTTTTTTATTTTTTATTTTAACTCATACCCTATTTTTCTTGCCTGTTTTAAATCTTATTTCCTTGTTCTAATTTAAAACTAAATTACTTTCCCATTTAAACAATTAAAATCTAATGACAACATGATTTATCCTTATCTACTTCCAACCATGTTATTTTCCCACACTAAAATAATTATCTTTTTTTACCATCTTTTCTACCTCGTTCAAAAATCATATCTGCTTTATTTATTTAAAACAATATTATTTTTCTATAATTAAATGATTGTCCCTATCCTTTCATGATAACAAGTTATCAATTATAGAATTTGATATAAAACATCACTTAGAACAATTTAACCTTATATACATTTATTTTATTTTTAACAAGACCATATAAAATTATTACGTCCACCACCAAACACTTACACAAATATTTAGAAGGGACACGATGTAGGGACACTACATCATGCATCTTCTTCACTCACTGAAACTTATGGATAATGAACCAAATTTTTTGATAAGATGATGTGATGTGTTTAAGTGCAAGGACTAACTATAATGCCCCATCGTGCGAACCCCAAAGGACAACTAATACAACAATTACCGTACAATTTTTTAATTATTATTATTTAAAAGGTAAACATAACATACATGATATTCACATTAAGCCATGAAACTCAATTAAACAAATTCATTAACACCTACGTCCCTTGGGGTACATGAGGAGTCCTTATGGAACTTAAATCTATATAATGGTGATAAATAAAGAAAGCCAAAGACATAATCCATAACAAAGTAAACATTTACAAATGTAACACATACATGATGAAACATTAATATGAACCATCCACATATGTAAAACAACATATACATGATTAACTAAAACTCATAATGATGAACTATCTATCATCAAATAAACTCAAGGGTCATGTATCCACAGATAATATATTGAATAACAATTTCCATGAATCAAAAGTTGCACAATGTTATTCAAGATAAAATAATACTTTACACCGCATTACAATTTTCAAGAGTTACAATGATATAAAGGTGTTTCCAAACATGATTGGAAACAATACAATAATATAAATGATACAACTAAGCATATAAATCCAAAGTATCAAAACTGGCTCCAAGTTGGATACAACTCTAGAGTCTCTGTAATTGACACCAATCTGCACCTCTTGATACTCAGCTGGGGACCCAATGGGGTGCTTGGCAAGTTACTGAAAACCATGTGGGTCTGAAGACCCACCCCTTGTGCTAAGGATCTAACAAGAAAGTGACCACGACCAAGAACACCACAAGATCAAACCAATAAAGAATATCATAGTAACATTAACTCCAAAAGCAACAACAAAAGATTCCATAGATCATAAATGACAACAACCAAGATCCAATCATAGCAAACACAAGCCCATTAAAAACATCATAGATAAATCAAAAGCAACAACCATAATCACTAGAAAAGTAAATCCAAGCTAACAAACATAACACACTTCCAGAGGCAACCAAGAAAGCAAAGCATAAGGGAAACTAGTGGAGAGTGTCATCGCATAGTCCTACATGGGTTATCTTGTGCCCTTCCTCCAAGCACTGATTATACCAAGTTGCTTGAGGTGCCGACCCCCATCTATGGTTATCTTGGCCCTTACTCCTACATGAGGTGCCGTCCCCATAGCGTGACTCATGCAGAGCCATTAACCTCTCCTAAGGAAGAGGTTATGACTTTACCGACCATGACCTTCTTAGTCTACCATTAGTCTGTGATAGTCCTAATGACTAGACAAGGTATCCAAGATTATATTATTCTTTTATTACTACCCGTCCCCTTAAGTTATATTATTAGATTCTCACTTGTTAATCTAACTCTTATGTGGGTTATCCTATTCCCTTCCTCCTATTAGAGGTGCTAGCCCCCACGAAGAGCCACTCTCCCTAGAGACCCAAAACGTAAACTAAAATCCAAGGCATCAAGGGGTTGTACCAATATTGAAAAGGCACTAAAACTCAAAACAGAAACACATGCGAGGCATTCACCATCTCACCAATAGTCATAAACAAAGCTTCTCATAAGAATTATGTACAACCCAACCATAAGCTAAAGACCACAATTACGATTAAAATAAATGACGAATCAATAAGAACCAGAACAATCCTCACTTGTGGAACATCAACTCAATGCAATAACCCAAAATATTTTTGATATTGAACAATCACGAAAAAATAGTAATCAACCCAATAAATCAACACAACAAGTATCAAATCAACCAAAAATACTCAAGATCAACCTAGATTCCAAATCACACACATAATTCATCAAAAATTTCAATAGATAGGAACAACCCAAGAAGAAGACATATTGAAATAAACAAAACCATCAAGGACCAATCATACATTACCACACAACTTAAGAGTTCACATCAAAATAGTACGAACAAAATTATATTTTAATTCAACACAACAAATCATCACATCAAAATGGAAATATCAAATTAACCCATTAACGAATGTATGCACAATCACTAAAGAACAATAACATTCAAATGCAATTTATCCCTTCATTCAATAAAAGTTAATTTAAAACAACTAAAGAAATTATCTGATCAGATCCTCTAAATATTCCAATAAACACTTTAAATTATCTCTTAAGTTTACTAAGGATGGTCATCAAATGGATTGTAATAAGGGTATTGGGATGGTGGATTAGGAATTTTTCTAAATATTCCAATAAACACTTTAAATTACTACAATCCTTCATCTACATCATCCTCTTATCCACCCACATCCTCATGTCCTAATTCACCATTCCAATCCCCTTATATTAACCCTTCATCTAACCTTAATTCCCCATCTATTTACAGTCCTGCATCCAATCCCATTCCCCCATCTAATCCTAGTCCACCAATCCATAATCCTTCATACACTCCTACTACACCATCTCAGCCTAGAGCATTCAAGTTCTTCACTCTAGAAGCTCTCCAAGGACTTATAACACATAAGACATCTCCCACTCCACACCTTGAAGTTATGGAATCATGCCATCCCAACCCATCATCCATAGTCATTAGAGACGAGACCCTTCTCCACCCAACACCTATCATTGATGGTACCACCCCTAGCACCACTCAAACCATCGAAAGCATCACATCCTCTAAATCTATTGAGCCCCCATCTCTTACCATCACATCCTCTAAATATATTGAGCCCCCATTTCCTACCATCACATCCTCTGAATCCACTGAGCCCCCATCTCCTACCATCATATCTACTGAATCCATTGAAAATCCACCTCCTACTCCAAGAGTCATCGAACCCATCGACGACGCCCAAATCCATTTTGATGACTACATCGAATCCTCCATCCTTCCATCTCCCCAACTTGAAGAGTCTCTCCAACACTCTGTCATCCTTCCATCCACACAAGATGCATCATGCCAAGAGTCTAATCCAGAGCATGCCAACATATCCCCTTCTCTAGATCAAGATCATACCATCCCATCTAGTCCACCTCAAGATCATAGTCCCCCATCCATTCCATCCCATGATCCCCTTGTCATTCAAGCTTCCACTACTCCATCTCCATCTCCATCACATGAGCCCACTATCACAAATCCAAATCATATCATATCCCTTGATCCCTCTCTCGATACCACCCATCCAAATGCTGCTATCCCATCATCTCCCTCTCATAATCCCCCATCATCGCCTAAAACTGCTATCCCCACACCACTTGCATATCCCATTGGTAGGCTCACATTCTTCCATGGTGGCCTCCTCGCAGAAGAAAAACATAGTTTATATACCACCCATCATCCTCCGTGACCTAATAATGGACTCGCATCATGTTTTCAGAATAACAAAAATCCTATCATGGATTGCATGCTTAAGAAAATGAACTATCAAGGAAAAGGTCTAGGCCTTCATGAGCAAGGTATTTTAGAGCCCATCCAAGTCAAAGAACAAGTCTACATGCAAGGTCTTGGACCTATTTCCCAAGACTCACAATCTAAATATGTTGGTACAACCTCTAGATGTCCTCAATGAGCCTTTTCCAAAAGAAATGTCAACTCTTCCCATTGCTCCACCAGACCATATGCTGCCATCCCTCCTCCTCTATTGTATTGCCTCAAAACAACCATCCATATTCCTCCTTCATCTAATCCATCCATTTTGGGTCCTTACATCCCTCCACCCACCATCTCCCACCCTTCATCTACTCCATCCATCTTGGGTTCTTATGTCCCTCCACCCACTATGACTGCTTTCGATCCATATATCCCAAGATCACCTCCTCCATCTCATCCTTTCATCAATCCAACACCTATCCATCTCATCCATCATAAACATCCCTCTCACATATCCTATAATCAGGATCAACAAAGGAACATACCTAAACATCCTCCATCTACACATAATCCCAATACTCCTACCTCCATCACTCCACATCATCCATCTCCTCACACCCATCCCATTGCTACTAAAAGCACTTTGGTTGTTAAAGGAAAAATGCATAAATCCAAACATCCACATGAATCTAAGGCTCCCCATGTCCCCTCCACAAGACATGGTGAAGAGAAGAAAAATCTAAATATAAATCAAATTTGTAGGCCACAAAGGCCCACCAAAGCAAAGATCAAAACCATGTGGATCCCAAAGAAAAAATATGCAATGCAATCAAATGAAAAATCTATAGGAACATCCAAAGTTGCTAATCAAAAAGCTAGTCATACACCCCTTCCATCTCCTAAGTATGTTTTGGGTCCCCATGTCCCAAAATTCACTATTCCATCCCCTCCATTATCCCCACATTATCCATCCATTAACCCTCTTATCTTTTCACATCTACCCCCACATGTCCCAATGTTGGTCCTAAACTCACCACCCCATCACATATCCACCCCATCATTCCATCGATACCCTTTGTAGCATCCCATCCATTATCCCATGTATCTCCCCTCTCAAATCCCTCTAATTCATCCTCTTGCATAATCCATTTATCCTAATAAGGTTGTACTAACATCCAATAGTCGGTTTGAACATGGGCTCTTAATACCTCATATAGAACTTAATGCTTGAGTCCTTCATCCATATCCTTATCATGTATCTGCTAAATTCCCTTATCCATTTTCATCCCCCTAATATCCAAAAATCCAAAAAGTCAAAAAATCTAAAAAAAATAAAATAAAAATAAAAAACAGAAAAAATGTCAGAAAAATAAATAAATAGTAAAGAGAAATAATTCGGTTAATGGTGAAAACTTGGCAAACAAGCACCTTGGATAAGGAAGTACTATAATAGAAAACCTGGCAAATAGGCATCGTGGCAAATCCCCATAATACGCACTTGGGCAACTTTGCGATAACCATTCCCTCATCCGCTTCATAAGCACCTATACTTCCGACTGTACGCCTGATCTCCTCCATCCCACCTATCTTCTGCATCCTACCATCATATCCCATTTATCTCCCATCCCTCCATCCTTCTTGTGATCTTGATCAAAATAGGGGCACCTATCTATACATGCTTTGGCCACATCTTGGTATACATTCCTTTCATCCATGCTCTGTTGTATTCCCTGGTCACCCATCCTATCCTCCTTTAGTTATCTCCTTTTCCCATCCACTTGTCTTCCATCCCTCATGCCGCATCATATATGACATACCTAGAGTGGAGGCATTTGCTTCCTTTGTGACATAGTCCTTGGAGACATCATCTATCATAACATCCCTTCATCTTCGTATCCATCTATCACAACATCCCTTCCATCTCCCCATCCTTATCTTCATATCCATATATCACAACATCCCTTTCATCTCCCAATCCTTATATTCTTATCCCCCAATCCCCCATTTTCCACTACTCAGGGCATGTCCGCTCCAGCTCCTGAGGTGTGTCCGCCCCTTGCTCAGGGTGGCTCC
The DNA here is from genome assembly GCA_007258455.2 of Sequoia sempervirens. Taxonomy (NCBI): domain Eukaryota; kingdom Viridiplantae; phylum Streptophyta; class Pinopsida; order Cupressales; family Cupressaceae; genus Sequoia; species Sequoia sempervirens. The sequence goes on from VDFB02271358.1 coordinate 1,059,590,004, forward strand.
GCCCCCTGCCCGGGGCGGCTCCGCCCCCACTCAGGGCGTGTTCGCCCCCTGGCCTGGGGCAGCTCTGCCCCTACGTGGGGCATGTCTGACCCCTTGTTGGGCGGCTCCACCCCCTTGACTAGGGTGGCTCTGCCCCTACCAGGGGCGTGTCCGCCCTCTTGCCGGGGTGGCTCTACCCCTACCCTGGGTGTTTCCGCTCCCTGGCCCGAGGTGGCTCCGCCCCTACCCGAGGTGTGTCTACCCCTTATCGGGGCGGCTCCGCCCCAGCTCGAGGCATATCCATTGCTCTGTGTTGTGCGACGATGTGCCCTATTTTCTAATAATCATCATTCCATCACTAAAATCACATAAGTGCCACTTAGAACATCATTAAATCCCATATTTAGCATCAAATCATCCATCCCAATCACCTAGACTTCATTTTGAGAATTTTGATTTTTGTTTCGAGACTTTCAGAGGCCATAAATTTTGACTCGGTATAACATAAAGGCTCGGTATGATCACTCGACAAAGGATGATAGTCTTGCCGACTGATGAACACTTCAGAATAACTTGTGGTCATCAGTATGATGTCTCAACGAATGGCGATTGTCTCGCCGATGGGATGGAAATTCGGTATGAGGTCTTGGCAACACGGAAAAGTCTGAGCGATAGCTTTCTGGACTCGGTATAATGTCTTGCCGATAGTGAAGACTCTTGGTGACAATGACAATATGGGCTCTGTGGCATCGAGGAGACATGGTTAGTGTCTCACCGACATACGACATAGGTTGAACACCTTTGACCAAGTGAAAGACTGTCCTACGTGGTGCGAGTTGGACCAATTAGAGTGAGCAAAATGTGAACCGTTTGCTATGAGACTGTTGCAACTGTTTCTATGTGGAAGGGAAAACTATACATGAGGAAATGGAAACATCTTCGATGATAATGATGCTGAGCTAGAGATTGTGATCTGACAGTTGGAAAAAGAACATGAAGAGCCTGTGAGAAAAGAAAAATAGAGAGAAGAGAGCTGATAGAGAGAGGGCCATGTTGCTGGCTGAAAAGGCCAAGGCCATGAGGTCGAAGTAGAGGAAGAGAGAGGTAGGGTTATGCTACTGGAATCTCTCCTTATCATGAATGCCATGGTTAATCTCTCTAGATTAGTTTCTACCAGATGTATCTAGAATGAATAAGATGTAATCTCTAAAAAGCCTATGAGCCTGAATTGTATTGTAACCTTCAGTTGCTAAATAATACAATGGCTCAATCTTTGGACTGTGGGGTCTTTTACCTGAAAAGGTTTTCCCCATGTAAATTTGTGTGTGTTCTAGTTTTCTATTTTATGTTTCATTTGTGTTGTTGCTTGCTTGTGAATTTAACATGTGCTTCTCTCAGAAGGATCAATGTGGGAAATAAACTGTGTCTCTCTTCGCATTAGGACATAGTTGTACATTTCTTTGAGGTAATCTTTGAAATGAAGTTACCAAAGGTACCTCTATTCTTGGAGATTTCTCTGAGATGCAATTAGATTTCCCTTACAGGTTTTGCATTTTGAATTTCAACTACACCATCGTTGTTTCCAACATTCTTGTTTCGTGCCAAAACTTGGGTTTGTCACCACTATTGTAATTGTTGGAGGAGTTTGATGAGTTATTTTCATTGTATATCTTGATGATTCCTCTCTTGACTAAGGCCTCTTCAATTTTAATCCTATTTTCAATCAATTTTTTGAAGGTTGGGGGACATTTCAATTCCAATCTATAACTTGTCTCGTCATTGAGGTTGTCAACAAAGATTTCTATCTTTTCCTTTTCATGTACGAGATAAGAATATCATGTAAATAACCTTCTCTATTTTTGTAATAATACAAGGAATTATTCACCCTTCTTTTGTTTCAAGTTACAAATATCTTTCATGGTGATGTCATGTTGGATGTTGTAAGAATATTAGGTGATGAACTTCTTGACTAATTCCTGAAAGGTATTAATTGGTGGGGTGAGTTTGGAGAACCATTCAAGACCATGTCCACCTAAGCTTCTTGGGAATAATATCATCAAATATGTTTCCTCATATACAAATTCAAGACTCATGGTCCTAAATTCCCTCACATGGTCTATTGGATCGGTTTTTCCATTGTATTTGTCATACTTGGGGAATTCACAATATTTGTGAAAAGCTACCATGTGAATACTTTGATCAAATGGATAAGGAAAAATGTCTTGGATCAAGTATCATTTTGAGGTTCCTCTTTACATATCAAGAATTTGTTGTTGAAGGTTCTTCATTTGGTGAGTTAGAGCAATCACTTGTTTATGATCACTTGTGAAATTTTGGTTCAAACTAGGAAACTAGAGAAATTTTTTCTTCCTATACAAGATACTCAAATCTTTGGAAAAGTCTTGGATTTTGACAATAGTAAAATGAGTACAAGTTGGGATTGTTCTTTGAACCTCTTTTGTAGAAATTGAAGACTAACCTCTCTCTAAATTCGTAGAGTGTTGAGAGACGTTTTTTATGTTCTCTTGGAATAAGAACTTTGGACTTGGGTTTCCATTTTTTAATCTTTCGTGAAATCATTTGATAAATTGCATGTTCAAACTCTATTATACCTAAGGAATGGTAAAACACTACTAATGATTCCTAGGATGAGATTGACTATTAGACAGGAGATGAATCTAGATCACTGGTTTTGTGGTATGTAAAATGTGCCAAAACAAAGAAAAAATGCACCAAAACAAGTGCAAAATGCACTAGAATAAGTGAAAAATGCACCAAAACTAGTGTAAAATGCACTAGAATAGGTGTAAAATGCACCAAAACTAGTGCAAAATGTGTTAGAACAGGTGCAAATGCCCCAAAACTAGTGTAAAATGTGCCAAAATAGGTACAAGATGCACTAGAATAGGTACAAGATGCACCAGAATAGGTGCAAGATGTGCAATAAGGCAACCAATATGCGCTAGAAAGTTTACAAGATGCACCAAATTGGCAGAATAAGAAAGTTTCTTGGAAGTTTGTTTGATTCTTTAGATTTTCTAGTTAAAGACTTGGTTGTTTTGACGAGTGTTTTCTGAATCAAGGTTTTCACTTTCAACATGTGATGTTTGTGATTAAAATTGGTTCAAAAACACATTGGTAAAGAAACATCAAACATGTACAACTTAGGCTATGTAGAACTATATTTTTTGAATTCCCAATTGGATTTTACTCTAGTTGTGCTTACTTATAGCAGATGATTAGATGCTTGACCCCACTATCTCTCCTCCATGACACTCATTTCTACAAGGTAGCCAAGTATCAATACCCATGAAGCTCCCACGACATATTTTTCATCTCTACTAAAGTCACAAAAGTGCAGGATGGCTTTAGAACAATCATTCTTGCACCAACAAATAGAATAAGGATTTTGGCCTTAATACATAAAGGGTTTGAATATAGACATTCTGTTCGTGGTGGATAATCCATGGGGAAAGAGACCATTGTTTCCCTTCTCATTGGAACTATCCTCATGATACTTCCTTTATTCAAGTACCCATATTTATATCCTAGTTGGAAGTTGCTTGCATTTAGTGTGTTATCGATTGGGTTGTTCCTTTGGGTGATTACTTTTTCCCACAAAGAAGGTCCTCTAAGATAAATAAAAGCAAGCAAGTATACCTGTAGTTTGATCAATCTTTATTTTGTGTAAACAAAGAGAGAAAACATGTGATATACTCAACTCACACTCGCACACAAAAAGTGAATGGGTCTAGCTTTTTGGTCACCCAGTTAAGGGGAGAGCATATGCCTACCATCCATCAAGCATAAAAGACATGGTGTTTATTAACCTTTTAATTAAGGTATGTTCCTAACTTAACCAAAAGGAAATAATTAAATCACTTCTAGCCCCTGCTATATCTTAGTAGTTTATGTTTGAGTCTTTGACAACAAATCTAGGAAACCTGCAAAACAAAAACACAGAGTATTAACCTTCAAATTTGGTGAAAAATAGGAAAACTACAAAATGCGCCAAAATAGAGACAAAATGCACCAATTTGGAAGAAAAATGTGCCAAAAACATGCAATATGTGCAAAAACTGGTGCAATATGCGCCAAAACTCATGCAAGATGCTCTAAAACTCAAAAACCATGCTTTGGAACCCTAGTGAACTTTTTTGGAAACTTGCAAAATGTGCCATTTCTCATGCAAAATGTGCCATTTCTCATGCAAAATGCGCCATTTCTCATGCAAAATGCACCAAAACTCATGCAATATGCACCAAAACTCATGCAATATGCACCAAAATAGGTGCAAGATGTACCATAGAACTTGCAAGATGCACCAAAATAGAGACAAAATGTGCCAAAACTCTTGCAATATGCCAAAAGTCTCACGTCCGAACCTACAAACATAAATTTTCCATAATGTTAAAAAAAATGGGGCAATGTCTCATGGTGGGTGCCATCTTGTGTGTGTGTGTGAAATGTGGAAAGTTAGTATCAACACAAACCTTAATGAAACAAATTATATTAAAGATTCAAAGCAAAGAAGCTACTCTAATTTGCAACAAAATAAATCTTTCAATGACATCTCATTGTCCTCTATTCTTAAAGATTTCTTTAACCCTTTGGCCCTCAAATTTCTATGTGCACAAAGGCTATTAGAATGACACTTAAGAAATGAGATTAGTATTCAACATGCAAGCCAATTAAATTCCTACATGAAACTATATGCTAACAATAATGGTGAATGCTATGATGAATGGATGATGATGCTAGATTATTTGAGGTAGATACTATGGCAGTGAGATGGAATGATTCTACATATGCTCAAATTCAAAGTATAGAAATGCTAATCTAAGATCTAAATAAGATGCAAAACATGATATAAAATGTAACTATAAGACTCCAAAGTTCTCCCAATTTCAAATGATATTTCTACATGATAACTCTATTCGAAAGTGGATGCAAAATACAATGCCAAAGGGTTGTATTTATAGCATTTTCCAAGTATCTTGTGAGGTGGAAAAGATCAACGGTATAGATTTGAACAAGAAGAATGAATGGTGGAGATGGAGAGAATCAAGATGTTGTCCCCTTGACCAAAGACAACATTGCATTTGGATGGAAGAATCTCTTGACGAATGGGCAACATGCCAAATGGATGGAAGACTCAAGTGTGGGAAGAAAAGACCATGTGTTTAAAAAATTGGTGGAAGTGTGTGAGGAATAAGCCATGTGCTTTAAAAATTGGTTGAAGATAATTCTAATTAAAAATTAGAATTATTTAATTTCATGTGACCTTGGTGAGGTGGCTCAAAAAGTTGTAGACATGTGCTTGAATTCCTAATCGAGATTAGTGAAGATTAATTAAATAAAACAAGCTTATGGAAATTTGTTTATTTAATTAATTTAGAGGAATATGATTTTAGATTTGGAGAATTTAGAATATGAACAATATAAATAAATTGAGAATTTATTTATACGTAGTCAAAATATTAATTAAATAGCTAGTATTTAGTTAATTAAATGTGATGACCAATTTTAGGTGTATATAGAAGCAATAGAAGCTGTTGGTAAACTATTAAACCAATCTCTAGCCCCTCTAGTTAGTGACATCATAAATAGCCTCATATCTAAATCTTCATACTACATTCTAAATCAAGAATAAAAGCATTAAAACTCCTTAAGTGTTCTTCAGTTGTGATTACACTACTTCCTGTAGAATTTGGGACAAGACCTCTCCAACTATTGTCCATAGGGTAAGGATATATTTGAAATCTTGCTAAGTCAAATTGTCTGATCATAGTTGTGTAATGTTGACGAGGTGGATTTTGAGGATGCTGATATTGGTATAATTGATTATTGTATGGTACATAGGGTGGTGGGATATATTGTTGGCTAGGGGGTGGTTAAGCATTTGGGTGTTGTAATGGAGTTTTAGTTGGAACATTTAATGGTCTATATTGATTCTCATACCACTTTTGCAGTGCTTTTGTTGTATTTGAAGGTCATGCATTAGTATTCTTTTGCTTGTGAGGTGGTGTGTATCTAGGGAGGTTAGCTATCTGAGCATCAAATTAGGCTCTCTACAACTTCAAATCCTGGAGCTCTTTTATCACTTGGAGCCTTTGATCATATTCTGCTTTTGTTCTTTCCATTTCTTGTCTTTCATACTCCAATTGTGCATTTAATTCTTCTTGAGTCATGAATTCATAATTTTCTTCAAGGGATACATTATCAGTAGTCTCATTTTGATTTCCTTCCATTCTATGATCATATGCATGTTGTTTCTTGATTCTTTCAGCCTCAAACCTAGCCCTAAATTCTTCCTCCTTAGGATGTAGCTGGTAGAAAGGGTTCCTTTTTTCTTCAGGAGTGTGAGGTTCTCTTGATGAGCTATTCTCATTTATCAATGTATTATAGCGACTATACATATCAAAGTATGGTTTTGACGTTTTATCCTTATTGGTCATGCACATGTCATCAGATTCCTTCTTACCTTTATCATTCTTATGTGTCCATTTTTTATTGTCACTAGGACCTTCTTTATACAAGGTGTAGAGCCATAAAAATGTATGATTCTATGGAGTAAGAATCACCATTTCAGCCCACATCAATAGAGCTATTCTAATTAAAAGCAAAACCAGAAATACAAATCTAAACTACAAAAACAAAATAATGCTTTTAAAAGAAATAAATCTACATTGTCTCCCTATCACCAAGATCTTTGTTTATGCATTTGCTCTCAGATTTTTATGAGCACAAAATGCATTAAAGAGGCTATGGTGAATGAGAAATGCAAGCAAGATGCAAAGATCATATGAGTATGTAAATTTGTGAGCAAAATTTGTGAGACCAAATGAGAGGGAAATCCCACTTTAAATAGAAGTTCTTTGAGGATGGAGAGGGGTTGAAGATGAAATGTGGGATAAAAGATGTGAGAGAAGTAAATGCCATTATCCCACATTGATGGGTTAAATGTTATGCATGAGAGTGAGAGTGATAAAGGGATATTAGATTAAAATGAACCTAAATGATTAAATATGAATAAAATGATTTAAAGATGCTTTACTAAAATGCAATATTTTATGAATGATTTATGCAAATGATATGATTAATATGCAAGTTATGATAATTAGTTTATTATGAAATAATAATAAATGGCTATGATAATTGATTTATTAATGGGAATGATGTTTATGACTTATTATGCAAATGAATTATGAATGCTTATAATTTATTATGCAAATGGGTATGAATGATAGTGCAAATGGACATGAATGTTAATGCAACAGATATTGAACAAGCATGAGATGGTTCAATGATTTGATGAAATGCATGAATAGAAGAAAGTATTGAATGAATTGATTAAGTAAATAGTAATATCTATTTAATCAATAGACGAATATCGTTATGATTGTGAGGACAAATTTGAGTGTCTACATTTTGCCCCTCTTTGAGACAATGTAGCTTGTCGCATTGTTTCAAAGAAAAAGATTGATCAACTGATACATGCCCCAAAGATATCTTGGTAATGATTATGATAAGAATGATATGCCCCCTCGATATATTGATTGAATAGATTGTAAGAAGATTAATCTCTCGATAGATGTCTAGAAAGCGATTAGATACCTGATATTGCGCAAGTGATAAAGTAGTGATGTACATTTTGATGAAAATGCACAGTTGATGGGCATAACTGAACAATTGATGGAAATGATCAGTATAGCCAGGTTGATGAGCTGATGAAGCTGATTGAGCTGATTAAGCTGATTGAGAATTATGCTTACACAAGACAAGGTGTTGCAATGATGGATTGACTGATGAAGGGGACATAAAATTTCAAGAATTAGGTTGATTGATTTGAGATTCGATTCAAGAGACATATATCAATTGTATAAAGTAATCAATTGATTTCTCTGCAACAAGAAAGATGAAGAAAATGGAATGCAAGAAATGGTAGATGGAAGAAATGCAAGATGGAAGAAAATGAAGGTGATGAAGCCTCTTGTGCCTTTTAAGTGCTTTTATCATCATTGAGCTTATTATGTCGAAAAATAGTATAAGCGTCTAGATAACGTGAACATCGAGACGACCTGAATACTGTTTGCATTTTTATTTAGTAATGAAGTATAAGCATATAGGTCTAAGAACCTTAGATGACCTGAATACTTATTGCATGGAAGACACTATCAGACCAGGAATGCTCTCATCCACATTAGACTCGTAGGTCCTCGATAGTTTTAGACAACCATGTCCTAAGACGAGTCATCCTGTGAATACGAAACAATCCAGAAACATCAAACAAATGAACATGCCCCATCCTTGCCTCTCTAGTCAAAGACATCCTGGAGAAGCTAAAAGGCATGTCACCAAAGATAAAAATCATAAAACAATCAAAGATAAACAAACAAACATGGATCATGCTTCGATATAGAATCAATTCTTGGTATGGTTTTATGCGGTTGGTTGGATTTGTAAGATGGGTTGATATATTTGTTATAATGTTTGCTTGATTGTCAACACTTGCATGTTTTGATTTTGTTGAAGTTCAAAGTTGTGTGGTGATCTGAAAGTGTCACTATTTTTTGGAATTTTGATTTTTTTTTGGGATTTTTGGAATATTTGATTTTTTTTGGAATTTTTAAGATATTTGATTTTTTTGGGATTTTTAAGATATTTGATTTTTTATTTTTTTGAATTTTTCAGGACATTTTATGATTTTTTTAGATTATTTCAGAACATTTTATAATTTTTTTGGATTTTTTCAGGACATCTTATGATTTTTTTAGATTTTTTTAGGACATTTTATAATTTTTTTAGATTTTTTTCAGGACATTTTATATTTTTTTTGGATTTTTTGAAGTTTTAAAGATGGAGTGAGATGAAATGTGATATGACTAATTGAAGGAATAAGATCTTCCATAGTAGAAGTAATGCAACCATGGATAAATGATAGATCAAAATGAAAGATTCACTACAAAACATGTCACACAAGCAACATATCCTTTGTCAAAAAATGATAATGGTTCATTGATTGGATGCCAGGAATGATCGATTCCATAAGGCATGATGATGATAAGTACTTAGGATCACTGATTCCTCTAAGTATGATAAGATTGATGATTGTTTATGATTGATTGACAAAAAATATGAGGATTGGATAATGTTTTACAGCTAGGCTCAAATATGATTTGCATGATAAGATTCAAGGTTGCAAAGAGACATGATGACCAACATTGGAGGTAATTTAATCATGGATAAATGATAAGGATGTGAAATAAGATGGAATGGCAACACATAAGGATATGAAAGGGAATCCAAAGCATGCGTTTATAATTTTGCCCCTAATCTCATCAAGAACAAAGGAAGGAAATGAGACATGGATTTTGATAAGCTAGGAGATATGGAATGGAAGAATGCAAAGATAAGGATAATGAATATGACAATCAAGATCGATAAGATATGGACACAATGACCAAGTATTTTGTTCCTATTCCTCATCAAGACCAAGGAAGGGAAGAAAGGATGTATTAAGATAGGATGGAAGAATATGAATACAGTGAAGGACTTGGTATCAAAGATATGGATAAAGTGTATAGGATAAGATATACAATGTTCAAGAAGATCCTTAACCTTGTCAAGATCAAAGGTGGAAAAGTAAAGGATGAACGTAAAGAGGATCATGAATATGCATGATAAGAGGGATTAAACCTGCCCCCAAGTGTAAAGTGCAAGAGGAATATGGAAGATAGGATATGGATAGGGATAAATGAATATGGAAGATAATATATGCATGATAGGGAGATGGAGGAAGGACTCAAGCATCAGGTTTCATGACTATATCCATCAAATGTGTGCTCTGATAAACCATGGAAAGGAGGATTAGACTCATAAACGTATGTATATTAATGGTATGATGGAAGAAGCTAAGGACTTATGCAAAGGTTTGGATTAAAGGAGGATAATGGGGGATGGATGTGGGATAATGGATAGGAGGTTGGAAGGATTGTTGATTGATAGATGAAAAGGATGGGAAGATCAACATCGGCACACACCTTGAAGGGTGGTGGAGTGATGGAGGAAAAATGAATTTGGAAGGTGATAGGCTTTTATATGGACGATAGGAGGAAGCTTTTGGATTAGCAAATTTGGATGCCAATTTAGATTTTATTGCTTCTACAAGAATTTTAGGAATCCACATAGCTTTTGACTTTGATTTTTGATTTATGGGCTTTTGTGGCCTTTGAGATTCTTCTTTTTGCTTTATGGGCCTTTGTGGCCTTTGAAATTTTTCTTCTTGATTTATGGGCCTTTGTGGCCTTTGAATTTTTTGCTTTTGACTTGATGGGCCTTTGTGGCCTTTTGGATTTTTCTTTTGACTTGATGGACCTTTGTGGCCTTTTTGATTTTTCTTTTGACTTGATGGACCTTTGTGGCCTTTTGGATTTTCATTTTGACTTGGGATCAAATTTTCTTTTATTTTTGCATGGCTCTTCAAGGAGACGTGTTGATCCTTTGATAAATGTGGATTTTGATATGGAAGCTTTTGACATTTGGCACCCAAATTGCTTCCAAGAGAAATGGGATGGGTGGATGGCGATGAATGATATGGAGGTCTTATGGCTAGGTTAATGTAGGTAGAATTTTGAGAGGGAATCAAGGATGTGTGCCTTTGTTGTTCTTTATGAATAGGAGATGGAGGGATGTAAGGCCCTAATATGGATGGAAGGGTTGATGAACTAGGGTTTGGATGATAAGGACCAAGGATAGATGGAAGGTTTGATGAACTAGGATAAGAACCTAGGATAGATGGAAGGTTTGATGGACTAGGATACTTAGGTTTATTTTGATGGAATCTAGGCTTATGATGGGTACGAATGTCTTGAGTGTGAGGTGTATAACCAAGGCCATGATAATATGGATTTTCTTGGATATAAAGGGGTTCTAGGATACCTTGTTCATGAAGGCCTAATCCTTTTCCTTTGTAGTTCATACTTTGACACATTTGTTTGCCAATGGGATATGTATTATTTATGAAACAAGATGCAAGTCCATCATGAGGTGGTTGTGATATGGAAGGAATAACAAGATCTTCGAGTAAACCACCTTGGATAAAAGAGAGAGAACCCATTTGATAGGTAAGAGGTTCATGGATAGCTTGAATAGGGGTGATAGACTCTTGTGGAGGATTGTGATCATGAGGGGAATTAGAATGGGTGATAGGATCTTGACATGGGGATGAGGGGGTACTTTGATCTTGGCTTGGAAAAGGATCAAGAAGTGTAGGAGATGGATTAGCTTTCTCTTTATTAGGTATGGAATCATCATGAAGTTTTATGAAAGGCATGTCTTGATCATGAGAAGGATGAACATCATCATGGAATGAAAGGGTATCCTTGAATGGAGGTATATCTTGATCTTGATGAGGAAGGGAATCCTGATATTTTGTGGAAAGCATATCTTGATCATTGGATATGATGGAGTCATGAGATGGTATGAATTCATTAGATGAGGTCGAAGGAGGATTTGGAAGTATACTTTTCTCTTGATATGGAAGGGAATCATCTTGAATGAAACAAAAAGAGATAAGGGGATCATCATGAGGTTCTTGAGAGATGGGATCTTGGTCAAAGATTGGAAGGGGTTGCAGAATTTTGGTATCATTGGATGTAGTGGAAAGAATGCTTTGATCTTGATGTGCAAGGGAGTCTATGCTAGAATGCTTTGGACTAATAGATTGAAATGACTCATTGAATGGAGATGGTATGATGAGAGAGGATGGTTGGATGAAATCGTTAACTTCGATGGAAGACTCATGAGGTTTATTTTGAATTATGGGAGATGAAGATAGATGCATGACATGGTGGGATTTCTCAAGATTATTTGTGTTTGAGGAAATAGATTTAGGTTTCTCATTTAGCCTTTGCAGAAAATCATGGATATTGAACTTGGATGATGTAGTTTTGGGTAAGGATAAAGGCTTATGAGATGATTGCATCACTTCATTCAAATGTTGGGATTCAAGTTGTTTTTCAAGCTCTTTCAAACGATGGTCAAGATATTCAATCCTTTGGTTTCGTTCATAGGTTAAGGGTGAATATGGAGGATAGTAGTTAGACATGTTTGGTTGATGGTTTTGGAAATGTTTTGAGGTGTTGCAAGTTACTAGGTGTGATGTTTGTTTCAAGTCAATTGTTTGTGTTCAGATTTGTGAATGTGGTGAAAACTATTTGAAAATCCAGAAAGCACTTGACAAACACAACGTTTTTTTGTATGCAAACGCACATGAGACAAGCACAATCCTAATAGGCCAAGGGTTTGTATACTTGATATAGCCCACCGATATACCCCGGATTGGTGCTAAACACCTTTCCTTCTTGAGAGCGGATAGCTTAGAAGTTTGGTGGCATTGGCTCCCCTCCATGACTCATTAATCATTAAAGGCACACCAACCCGGTTCTTGTCATCACTTCAAACTATATCTCTACTCGAGGAGTGATGCTGAGCTGAGTATCTTGAAGACGCAGTACTGCCTACCACAAGCTTAGCAGTGAAAATGGTTTGACACCGCTCTCATCGTGCAGATTAGGGCATCGTTCGGTGGCACATGGGGTGAGATTAATCACCTGTGCGTTGGCCTCCAGCCCTAAAGGGTTCACATCATGGGGTTTATGGGGTACTACCGTCAAGTGTAACACATCAGCACTCATGGTGCCAGACTTTCCTCAAGCACCCATTTTATATCCATTTGAGTGGCTTGGCTTTAACTTCCATGCCGATCAGTCGTCCCTTAGATGCACCATGGGTGAGGCCTATTTCTGAAATAATAACGTTTCTGCTCTTACACCTAGGATCTTTCTCTCAAAAGTGCCGAGGGAGAGGATACTTGATTATTAAGTCATGGTGACAAAAATAGGGTGGAGTGCGGTTTTCAGTCACTATAGTTTTCAAAAGGTGAGAGCATAATCACCTACCACCTTCAAGCACAGTCAAATAGAATCAAGCACATGTTCATTGACCCCCTAGTTAAGCCTATGTGGAAGAAGACAATTGTTCATTTTTTAATGCACCAATTGAAGTGTTTTATAATCTAAAATATAATTGGTTTCAAAATCATGTCTTCAACAAACGTCCTGCATCAAAATATCATTAGTAGCTTCACGCCTCCTTTCTTTGACAAGCGTATGTTTTGATTTTTAATTCTTTGTCAAACGAACCTAGCAAGAGAAACCAAATTAACAAAATTAGTCACAAAACCAAAACTTGACCAAAATAAAAACTAACATAAATTTAAAGAAAAATTAATCTAGGAAAAAGAAAAAAAATGAAGCTAATCTAAGATAAAAAGCTAATTTAAAATTAAAAGTTAATCTAAATTAAAAATCTAAAGTTAGAGATTAAAAACTAATCTAGATTCAAAGTTAATCCAATTTTAAAACTTATCTAAGTTAGACACTAATTAAAAACTAATCTAATTTAAAAGTTAGTGCAAATTAAAAACTTAAAAAAAAATTATTCTAATTAATTAGAATCAAAAGCTATTCTAAATTAAAATTAATCTAAAACTAAAAGTCAATATTAAAAATTACTCTAGATTAGAACTAATCTAAAGTTAAAAACTAACTCAAATCTAAATCTCTAATCTAAATTCTAAATTAACTCTAAACTAAGAATCTAATTTAGAAAGTCAAAATCTAAAAGCTACATTAAGAAAGAAAGAAAAACTGTAAAAAGCAAAATCTAATCTAAATTAAATTAGTAACTAAAATCTAAACTAAATTAAAAAAAGAAAAGTCTAACTAAATAAGAGATTAGAAACTGAATTAAATCTAAATTAAAAGGCTAAGAATCTAAATTAAATAGTAAATCTAAAAATTAAAAAATCTAAATTAAATTAGAAACTAAATTAAAAATTAGTTTAAGTTAATTAAAACTAATCTAAATTAATCTAAGCCTTAAAATTAATCCAGTTCTAAAAATTAATCTAAACTAGATTAAATTAAATTAAATCTGAAATAAATCAATATTAAATCTACATTCTAAAATAAAACTAAATTTAAAAAGATCAAAATTAAAAAAAGCAAAATCTAATTTAGAAAAAGCTATTAAAAGTTAAAAGCTAAAAACAAAAGCTAAATCTAATTTAAAAATTAAAAGCTAACTCTACATTAAAAGTTAAAAGCTAAAAACTAAAATCTAATTTAAAAGTTGAAAACTAAAAATCTAATTTAAATGTTAAAACTAAAAACTGGATCCTGCAAGTGATACATTTTTAAATTATTCCAATGATTTTTTATTTTTTATTTTTTGTTTCAATGTAACTTGCTGCAAAGAAAATTGATATGATATCAAATCTGGAGTTGTTGATCCTGCAAAATATATTTCATATTCAGCTGTAAAGAAATCAATATGCTGTAGATGTGAAGAAATCAATGCTTTGCAAAATCTAGATCATATAAAATGCAAAGAAATTGATGCAAAATATAGATCATATCAGATTTGTCTTTCCATTTTTCTGCAACTCAATGTGCATGCAAAATGTGAAAATATTCATCCAAGCATTCACGTCGGGTTCACCAATTGTAGAGCCATAAAAATGTATGATTCTATGGAGTAAGAATCACCATTTCAGCCCACATCAATAGAGCTATTCTAATTAAAAGCAAAACCAGAAATACAAATCTAAACTATAAAAACAAAATAATGCTTTTAAAAGAAATAAATCTCCATTGTCTCCCTATCACCAAGATCTTTGTTTATGCATTTGCTCTCAGATTTTTATGAGCACAAAATGCAATAAAGAGGCTATGGTGAATGAGAAATGCAAGCAAGATGCAAAGATCATATGAGTATGTAAATTTGTGAGCAAAATTTGTGAGACCAAATGAGAGGGAAATCCCACTTTAAATAGAAGTTCTTTGAGGATGGAGAGGGGATGAAGATGAAATGTGGGATAAAAGATGTGAGAGAAGTAAATGCCATTATCCCACATTGATGGGTTAAATGTTATGCATGAGAGTGAGAGTGATAAAGGGATATTAGATTAAAATGAACCTAAATTATTAAATATGAATAAAATGATTTAAAGATGCTTTACTAAAATGCAATATTTTATGAATGATTTATGCAAATGATATGATTAATATGCAAGTTATGATAATTAGTTTATTATGAAATAATAATAAATGACTATGATAATTGATTTATTAATGGGAATGATGTTTATGACTTATTATGCAAATGAATTATGAATGCTTATAATTTATTATGCAAACGGGTATGAATGATAGTGCAAATGGACATGAATGTTAATGCAACAGATATTGAACAAGCATGAGATGGTTCAATGATTTGATGAAATGCATGAATAGAAGAAAGTATTGAATGAATTGATTAAGTAAATAGTAATATCTATTTAATCAATAGACGAATATCGTTATGATTGTGAGGACAAATTTGAGTGTCTACACAAGGACCTTCTACCCTGCATGGTCTGAACTCTAGGGCTTGTTCTTTCTGATGTGTACTATATCTTATTAGTCCCAATGCACTTATTCTTTCAGAGTTTCCACTCACTTTTAAATAAAGAAAATTATATAACTTCTAGTTCCCAGCAGAGTCTTATGTAAGTTATTGACTCTATGATGAAGGCCTGGATTCAAATTTGATTCCCCAATAGAGTTGCCAAATTGTTAGTTCTCAAAAATGTTGGTTGAGAAACCACAAGAGGTTTCCAATCTCTTGGTACATTTTAGGCTAATGTACAAGGCCCAATGGTGTATTTGAACCTTCTTCTCTTCAGGCTCTGCCAAACCTAGGTGGGTATACCTATGCAAATGGAGGAGACTTAAATTGTGTGTTTCCTACTTAAGCAATCTATCCACAATGACAATTGGAAATGGAGAGATGCAAACGTATTTGGTATAAATTGTATAAGCAATATCAAGATGAAGCTTATGAATATGTTCAGTTAACAAATGAAAGGTTTTGAAAATAAATTGGATAAAAATAAATGATGAAATGGATAAGACTAGTGCCTTGTTGGGTAGATGGAGTCAAATGAAGATCTAGAATATGTAACTTGTATTGGAAATAACTCAAACTGTTTGGCACACTAATATTGGTTTATAACTTGTATAAATGTGTAGGTAAATGATTGACAAACTCTATTTATAGATCCAACTAACACAACCAGGTTACTTATAATTTATCAAAACAATTTAATCTTTACTTGAAAGAACCAATTGAATAAATTATGCAAGAACAAAAATAACACTAGATTGGAGACAAATTGAAAACCCTAACTATATAATTCTTCTTATTGATCCAATTAACACTTCCAAATTATTGTGATTGACTAGAAGGATTTTTAATTCCTCTGGGGAAACTGATTAATCATCACACAAATATAACAATTGTGCATTGATAAATTTAATATATTCTTGATATACCAATTTATATGACAAAGAAGCATTAAAATGGAGACAACCACATAATTGGATAACTCCAACAAATAGTTGATACCAAGATTACGCCACAAAATTACATATCTTTCATTGATTTCTTCAAAATTTTATACATGCATCATGGTCTTTTGAAATTTAAGCATTATATGTATTCTTATTCACCTGTTACTTTCTCCTATATCTAATCGAATGGTTTACAAATTTTATTTCAACCTTCATTGCATTTCCAAGGGTTATGATTCTTCACAACATCCATTTGGTCCAACTCTTCCTTTTGGTGTAGCTCTTCGTATCTTTGACAAACTAACTTTAATTCCTTTTATTTTGGTGAAATCAATTATAATTATAATCATGATCCCTTTGCTTGTTGGAAATTTCACGTTCACACTTTCACCAAAAATATATTCTTTGGGTAAAAATAATCACCCACTTTTTAACCTCCTTGGTGAAAATATTTCACAAAATTCACTTTTCAAAATTATATATTCTATACTTAATATTTATTTCCCAAAAGATGGCCTTTTGTTCTCTCATGCAAGATATTTAATTATATTAAAATAATTTGCATTTTTGTGAAAAATAAAATATTTCATAATACCTTAGTCATAATCCATTTTTACTCTTGGTGAAAATATTTCACTTTAGATTCTAAGGTACCTAAAGAATTATTTTGGACTTTGAGAAAGTTTTGAAATTTTGGTTCAAACTAGGAATCCAAAGACAAATTTTCGTCCTATGCAAGATACTCAAATCTTTGGAAAAGTCTTGGATTTTGACAATAGTAAAATGAGTACAAGTTGGGATTGTTCTTTGAAGCTCTTTCGTAGAAATTGAAGACCAACCTCTCTCTAAATTCGTAGAGTGTTGAGAGATGTTTTGATGTTCTCTTGGAATAAGAACTTTGGACTCGGGTTTCTAGATTTTAATCTTTCATGAAATCGTTTGATAAAGCACATGTTTAGACTCTATTGTACCTAAGGAATGGTCGAACACTGCTCAGGATTCCTAGGATGAGATTGATTATCAAACAGGAGATGAATCTAGATCACTAGTTTTGTGGTATGCAAAATGTGCCAAAATAGAGACAAAATGGGCTAGAACAAGTGCAAAATGCACCAAAACTAGTGTAAAATCAACTAGAATAGGCGCAAAATGCACCAAAACTAGTGCAAAATGTGCTAGAACAGGGGAAAATTCCCTAAAACTAGTGTAAAATGTGCCAAAACAAGCACAAGATGCACCAGAATAGGTACACAATGTGCTAGAATAGGTGCAAGATGTGCTAGAAGGCAGCCAATATGTGCTAGAAAGTTTACAAGATGCACCAAACTAGGAGAATATTTTTTTTTCTTGGAAGTTTGTTTGATTCTTTAGATTTTCTAGTTAAAGACTTGGTTGTTTTGATCAATGTTTTTTTGAATCAAGGTTTTCGCTTTCAAAATGTGATGTTTCTGATTGACATTAGTTCAAAAACACATTGGTAAAGACAAATCAAACATGTACAAATTAGGCTGTGTAGGACTATATTTGTTGAATTCCCACTTGGATTTTACTCTAGTTGCACTTACTTATAGCGGATGATTAGATGCTTGATCCCACTGGTTCTCCTCCACGACACTCATTTCTACATGGTAGCCAAGCATCAATACCCATGAACCTCCCATGGCATATTTTTCATCTCTACTAAAGTCGCAAAAGTGTGGGATGGCTTCAGAACGATTGTTCTTGCACCAACAAATAGATTAAGGATTTTGGCCTTGCTACACAAAGGGTTTTAATATAGGCATTCCATTCATGGTGGATAATCCATGGGGCAAGAGACCATTGCTGCCCTTCTCATCAAAAATATCCTCGTGATACTTGGCTTTGTTCAAGTACCCACATTTATATCTCGATTGGAGGTTGCTTGGCTTTAGTGTGTTACCGGTTGGGTTGTTCCCTTGGGTGATTACTTTTTCCCATAAAGTAGGCCATCTAAGATAAAAAAATCAAGCAAGTATACCCGTAGTTCGATCAATCTTTGTTTTGTGTAAACAAAGAGAGAACAAACGCGATATACTCAACTCACACTCGCACACTAAAAGTGAATGGGTCTAGCTTTTTGGTCACCCAATTAAGGGGAGAGCATGTGCCTACCATCCATCAAGCACAAAAGACATGGTGTTCATTAACCTTTTAATTAAGCTATGTTCTTAACTTAACCAAAAGGAAACAATTAAATCAATTCCAACCCCTGCTATATGCTAGTAGTTTATGTTTGAGTCTTTGATAATGAATCTGGGAAACCTTCAAAACAAAAACACAAAGTATTAACCTTCAAATTTGGTGAAAAATAGGGAAACTACAAAATGCACCATATTAGAGACAAATTGTACCAATTTGGAAGCAAAATGCACCAAAACACATGCAATATGTGCCAAAACTCATGCAAGATGCTCTAAAACTCAAAAACTATGTTTTGGAACCCTAGTGAACTTTCCTAGAAACTTACAAAATTTGCCATTTCTCCTACAAAATGCACCAAAACTCATGCAATATGCACCAGAACAGGTGCAAGATGTGCCATAAAAATTGCAAGATGCACCAAAATAGGGATGAAATGTGCCAAAACTCATGCAATATGCGCCAAAAGTCTCACATCCAAACCTGTGAACATAAATTTTCCAAAATGTTAAAAAAAATAGGGCAATGTCTCATGGTGGGTGCCATTTTGTGTGTGTGTGAAATGTGGAAATTTAGTATCAAAACAAACCTTAATGAAACAAATTATATTAAAGATTCAAAGTGAAGAAGCTACTCTAATTTGAAACAAAATAAATCTTTTAAGAACGTCTCATTGTCCTCTATTCTTAAAGATTTCTTTAGCCCTTTGGCCCTCAAATTTCTATGTGCACAAAGGCTATTAGAATGACACTTAAGAAATGAGATTAGTATTCAACATGCAAGCCAATTAAATGCCTACATGAAACTATATGCTAACAATGATGATGAATGCTATGATGAATGCTATGATGAATGGATGATGATTTTAGATTTGGAGAATTTAGAAGATGAACAATATAAATAAATTGAGAATTTATTTATACGTAGTCGAAATATTAATTAAATAGCTAGTATTTAATTAATTAAATGTGATGACCAATTTTAGGTGTATACAGAAGCAATAGAAGTTTTTGGTAAACTATTAAACCAATCTCTAGCTTCTTCAATTAGTGACATCATAAATAGCCTCATCTGTACATCTTCATACTGCATATCCATTTCTTGAATAAAAGCATTAAAACTCCTTAAGTGTTCTTCAACGTGATTGCACTACTTCCTATAAATTTTGGGACTAGACCTCTCCAACTATTGTCCATAGGGTAAGGATATATTTGAAATCCCGCTAAGTCAAATTGTCTGATCATAGTTGTGTAATGTTGAGGAGGTGGATTTTGAGGATGTTGATATTGGTATAATGGATTATTGTATGGTACATGGGGTGGTGGGATATATTGTTGGCTAGGGGGTGGCTGAGCACTTGGGTGTTGTAATGGAGTTTTAGGTGGAACATTTGATGGTCTATATTGATTCCTAGATTGGTTTTATGGTGCATTTGGTGGATTTGAAGGTCCTGCATTAGTATTCTTTTGCTTGTGAGGTGGTGTGTATTTAGTGAGGTTAGCTATCTGAGCATCAAATTAGGCTCTCTGCAGCTTCAAATCCTAAAAATATTTTATCACTTGGAGCCTTTGTTCATATTTTGCTTTTGTTCTTTCCATTTATTTTCTTTCATACTCTAATTGTGCATTTAATTCTTCTTGAGTCATGAATTCATAATTTTCTTCTGAGGCTACATTATCAATAGGCTCATTCTGATTTCCTTCCATTCTATAATCATATTCATGTTGTTTCTTGATTATTTCAACCTCAGACCTAGCCCTGAATTCTCCCTCCTTAGGATCTGGCTGGTAGAAATGGTTCCTTTTTTCTTCAGGAGTGTGAGGTTCTCTTGATGAGCTATTCTCATTTATCAATGTATCATAGAAATTATACATCTCAAAGTGTGGTTTTGACGTTTTATCCTTATTTGTCATGCACATGTCATTAGCTGCCTTCTTACCTTTATCATTCTTATGTGTCCATTTGTTATTGTCACTAGAACCTTCTTTATACAGGAACCTTCTACCCTGCTTGGTCTAAACTCTAGGGCTTATTCTTTCTGATGTGTATTGTATCTTATTAGTCCCAATGCACTTATTCTTTCAGAGTTGCTACTCAATTTTAAAGAAGTGAGAAAATTATATAACTTCTAGTTCCCAGCAGAGTATTATGTAAGGTATTGAATCTATGATGAAGGCCTCGATTCAGATATGACTCCCTGGAAAAGTTTCCAAATTGTTAGTTCTCAAAAACGCTGGTTGTGAAGCCACAAGAGGTTTCCAAGCTCTTGGTACGTTTTAGGCTAATGTACAAGGCCCAATGGTGTATTTGAACCTTCTTCTCTTTAGGATCTGCCAAACCTAGGTGGGTATACCTATGGAAATGGAGCATACTTAAATTGTGTGTTTCCTACTTAAGCAATCTATCCACAATGAAAATTGGAAATGGAGAGATGCAAACCTATTTGGTATAAATTGTATAAGCAATATCAAGATGAAGCTTATGAATATGTCCAGTTAACAAATGTAAGGTTTTGAAAATAAGTTGGATAAAAATAAATGATGAAATGGATAAGACTAGTTCCTTGTTGGGTAGATGGAGTTAAATGAAGATCTAGAATATGTGACCTATATGGGAAATAACTCAAACTATCTAACACACTAATATTGGTTTATAATTTGTATAAATGTCCAGGTAAATGATTGGCAAATGCTACTTATGGACCCAACTAACACAACTAGGTTACTTATAATTTATCAAAATAATTTAATCTTTACTTGAAAGAACCAATTGAATAAATTATGCAAGAACACATATAAGACCAGATTGGAGAAAAATTGACAACCTGAACTATATGGTTCTTCTTATTGATCCAATTAACACTTCTAGATTACTGTGACTGACTAAAATGATGTTTAATTCCTCTGGGGAAACCAATTAATCATATCACACAAATACAAAAATTGTGCATTGATAAATTGAATATATACTTGATATACCAATTTATATAACATAGAAGCATTAAAATGGAGACAACCACATAAATGAATAACTCCAACAAATAGTTGATACCAAATTAGGCTGCAAAATTAGATATCTTTCATTGACTTCTTCAAAATTTTATACATGCATCATGGTCTTTTGAAATGTAAGCGTTATATCTATCCCTATTCACCTGTTACTTTCTCCTATATCTAATCTAATGATTTACAAATTTTATTTCAGCCTTCATTGCATTTCTAGGGGTTATGATTCTTCACAACATCCGTTTGGTCCAACTCTTCTTTTTGGTGTAGCTCTTTGTATCTTTGACAAATTAGCTTTAATTCCTTTTATTCTAGTTAAATCAATTATAATTATAATCATGATCCCTTTGCTTGCTGGAAATTTCATGTTCACACTTTCACCAAAAATATATTCTTTGGGTAAAAATAATCACCCACTCTTTAACCTCCTTGATGAAAATATTTCACAAAATTCACTTTTCAAAATTATATATTCCATACTTATAGTTATTTCCCAAAAGATGGCCTTTTCAAGTCTCCCATGCAAGATATTTGATTATATTAAAATAATTTGTATTTCTGTGAAAAATAAAATATTTCACAATACTTTAGTCATAATCCTTTTTTACTCTTGGTGAAAATATTTCACTCTATAGTCACCCATCCTTTTTACAAAATTGATATCTTTACCTTTCAATGCATATCCACTCAAATAATTGCCTCCTTGTAATTTTCACATTAGATTTTATTTTTCTGTGGATAAATATTCACCATAATAAGCCATTTTATAATTTCTGCATACTTTCTCCATTCAAATATAAACCATTTCATATTTTATCTCCCATGTAAAAATATTAATGCTTGTTATTTTGTTTTACCTTCACCGCAACCATGCACGCAAACTTGAGACTCCTTGCGGTAAAGTGGAGAATGTTAAGAGGTCTCCTGCAATACCACACCTTCTCCATCCGGTCTTTGCAGGGATGTGGGGAATCCCCACAGTACCACACATCTGCAACCTTGCTATCACATTCTTTCTTTGATAAAACCTCCGGGGCTATGTAGCTATACATTTCCATAGTGAATTTAGGCTAAGAATCAAGCAAATAAGACTTTTGAGTAACTGAAATCATAGATTTTGAGACGAGGAGCTCGACTTCCATCCAGCAGTGTGTTTTCCAGTTTCAAATCTCAGTGAAAAATTTGCATGTACTAGAATTTGCTCACTCCTAATATAAGTTGTTGAAAGAAGAGACATACCTCATCTTTGGTAAATTGGCCAACGTTACAAATGCGTTTAAAGAGCTCTTCCCCTATTTTATATTCCATCACTATTTCCAGATGGGTCAATGTCAATATCACTTCTTTAAAGTTAACAATGTTTGGACACCTGAGAATGATGATTGATGATCCCCCTATGCACATTATCATTTAATTCAGACTTCTGAATAGATTCATTATGACTAAGCAGAACACTATCTTTTTTAAATTATCCATTGCATGGCTTTTGAAGATTGTAGCTGTAGACGTCTAAATTTGGACACTTAATTTATCCAAATTCATCCCCTTTCATCTTATTTTCGTTAATTAAGTAATACTGCTATTATTTAATTAATATCTTTAATTCTACCAAATCCCTAAGGTATTTAATCAATAATACTTTATCGCTTTAATCCTCTTTCCATCAATTGAATTAAATAAATATTCCATTTATTTAATTCCTTTATGTCACATCCTCCATCATTGTTATCTTATCTTATCCTTCTTCCATCCATCATTAGGATGCTTGCATTCCCTGATATGATTAGGATGTGTCACATCACTATTTCCACGAGTTGGCCTCCTAACTCTCTTAGCCACCTAACCATCCTCTAATCACTTTACTAGCGCCCTAATCCAGCCTCTCAGGAATTTTTAATTTCCTTTTATCCTTCAAGATAATGAAATTCTTTCTCTTCCCCATGTCTTTTTATGACATGTGTCCGTAGTCAGCCCTATTAAAAGGCTTTCTCCTCTTGGACAAGGCACTCCACTTCAACATGATTTTTAATTCACATTTAATCTAATGCACCCTTTAGATTTAGATTCTTTCCCATCTCCCCATTAGGATATTTGGGAATTTTAATTCCTCCATATCTCTCACCACAGCAGGACCAAGGACCTCCTTTATGAGGAGATCTTGTTGCTCCCAGGCCCAAGTACTGTACCCCCATCCCAATATCATGTCCTATCCTTCCACCTCATGTACACATCACCCTTTTAAGCCATATCATGTGCCACATGTCAAGATGTGAGGGCTTGTGAGTTCTCAACTCACCTTAGCCCTACATCTTGATCTTGGTGGCTCAATCTTGACCATCCATTTCCTTAGGAATTCTCAATTCCTATAAATACCTCCTTTTCTCTCTCATTTTGGGGAGATCATTTTACTAGCCAAACTCTTGTAGTTTGTTCTCAATCTACATAGCCATTTTCATGCTTTCATCCACTTGCACTCATCCTCACAACATCATTTAGCTTGCATCTTGTGCCATCCAAGGAGCATACACATCAAAGATCGAAGGGCCAACCAAAGGATCGATTCGACGCAAGGTATAGAGTTCCATTTTGTTGCTTTCATCTTGTGTTGTTTCCAACTTAGGCTAATCTTGAGGTGTAGGTTGTTTTGATGTTTATTTGCACTCTTTTACTTGCTGCTCATTTTCTAACACTCACATTCGACCTATCACATTTTTGGCATGCTCTGTGGGACCCACAAACGGGTCTCTTTCTTTCACATTTGTTATTTTTTGCATTTTTGCAGGTCCATATTACAGAGTGGCGGACCTGTCCTGACAGAGTGGCAGATCTGTCATGGAGTGGTGGACCTATCCTGACAGAGTGGCGGATCTATCCTGGAGTGGTGGACCTGTCCTAGAGTGGTGGATCTGTCCTAGAGTGGTGGACTTTTCCTGCAGTGGTGGACCTATCCTAGTGCAGTGGTGAACCTGTCCTCCTACAGTGGCGGACCTGTCCTAGTGCAGTGGCAGACCTATCCTAGTGTAGTGGCGGATCTATCCTGGAGTGGCAGACCTGTCTCAGAGTGGTGGATCTGTCCTAGAGTGGCAGACCTATCCTGCAGTGGCGGACATGTCCTCCTGCAGTGGAAGACCTATCCTAGTACAGTGGCGGACCTATCCTAGTGCAGTGGCCGAGACTGTCGCCAGCCAGTCGCGAGATACAAATCACACGAAGAGTGGCGGACCTGTCCTCCTGAAGGTAAAATTTCAAATTTTTGCCAATTGTCTTTTGATAAATTAGGCACATAGTTTAATTAAAGGGGTCAATAAACCTTGTTTGGCATGTTTGGGAAGGCTATTTGATGTATCCAATCCCCTTGCGCCATTTGGCGATCCTGGGTGATGAGAAATAGTACCTTTCCAAGTCCTTTGAGTCACCCCTTTTTTTTATTTTTCTTGAGTAGGACTGTGAGGGATTTCATCACCCCAAGGCGATTCCAATACGTCTGGGTGGGAGTTGTATATAAGGGAGAGCGAAAGCTGTACCTCAATCCAGCCACGTTGTAATTGGCGAAGCGTCGGGATGACGTGAAGAGTTGGTCCGAGCCTTTAGTATCTCGCTAAGGTTCCCGACTCACGCTTGTAACGGGTTGGTGTTCACGGTTTGGGCCTCACGTACCGGGTGTATATCGAGGACTCCTTAGCAACCATGTTTATCCTAGAGTAGAAGACTTTTTTGGCCATACCCATCTCTACTAATCTTAGGGTTGTGTTGTCTGAATTGTCTTTCTCATGCAAAACCTGTCATTTAGTCGATCCAAATCTCTTTGTCAATGTTTACTATATTTGGGTCCCTTTTACCCATCCATCGAACATCAGACTAAACTTATCTTGCTTAAACATATCATATCCTTTGAGACCTCTTTATCTGGCGAGACCCTATCCTTGTCTTTGTATCGGTTTCCTCCACCTCTTGTGGCGGACTGTCCTTGGCATGTGGGACATCCTGTCTTTGTCAGCCGGACTGTCCTAGTCTTTGTGGCGGACACATCCTGTCTTGTGGCGGACCTGTCCTAGATGTGAGTGGTAGACCTATCACATGTTGTGGCAGACCTATCCCATAGTCACGGTGGTGGACTGTCCTTGTCTTGCAACCCAATTGGACCTATCATACTGCTCTTTCTTACGGCCTAGAAATTTCCACATTTATCCGATTGACTCCATTCAAAGGCAGTTCCTCTCATCTTTTCGTGCTCTTTCCGATGATATGTACCACTTCATACTTTTGAGAAGTTGGCCGGGGCACCTTTTTTCTTCACCATCTACCTCCTCGAGGGGGTATACCCTACCACTCTCTCC
>VDFB02271358.1:1059616041-1059829845 GCA_007258455.2 Sequoia sempervirens
AGATCATATATTTTCACCAATTTGTTAGATTTTGGAGATTCCAATGACATTGCGAAGGTAATTTAGAGATCTATCATTTTGTCCATGCACTTTTTCTAGATTTAGACATAGGTGCAATCCATTCAGTTTTTACAATTTGTTGCATTTGCTTGATTACTTGGACATATTACTATTTGCAGAAGGTCTGATTTGGGAGGCTTCATTTTTAGTTGCACATCATATTTAGGGAGTTTCACATTTGTTTCTATTAGATATTTTTCCTTTTACTCAATTTTTGTTTGTGGCTCTAATGGTAGACCTAGAATTTGAGGTTCTTACTCCTCATAATTATCACACATGTAAGGTGATGATGCAAAGGTTACTTTGGTATAGGGGATTATGGTCAAACTTGGTAGAGGAACAACCTAATTTTCCTAGGGAATATGAGAAATTTTCACATCAAAATAAATGTGATGAGGTGATGGGCTTAATTGTACTACATTTTTTCAACTCCGTATTCTTCCACATTGAGGAATGTACTACTCCTGTACAACTATGGGATAAATTTAAGAATCACTTTGGTTCTTTTAGTTATGTACAAACTTTACAATTTGGAGCAGAATTGGCATCTCTTTCTACTGATATGTTCCCTACTATTGAGGATTATTTGGTGAAGTTTAAGTCTTTGCGGTCTTAGTTAGTGGGATGTGGGAAAGACAACATTGATAAGGAATGTATCTTTCTAGTTTTTTCTAAATTGAAGGGTGCTTTTGCATATTTTTTTACTTCCTTTTATTCCATTATGGATGGTTTAGGTGATATATTTTTCATGTCTTCATTTGAGACCTTTTTTGAGAGTTTGACAAGGCTACAATCAAAACTTAGCCAACATGATGCCACTTCTAAGTTTCACGCTTTGATAGTCACACCACCTAAGGGGAAAGGGAAGACCAAGAACAAGCCTAAGATAGAACCTAGCAAGACTTCCACCACCTCTTTTGATGGTGAATGTTCTAGGGGTCACTCTCCTAGCTGCAATATGGGTAGTAATTCACATTATGGTTTTGGCGGATGGTTAAACCTCACTATACATAGGAAGCAAGAATCATGCACACGAATACACATAATACATGAAGTATACACATGGAGCATGAAACATACATGTAAATATATGTAATAAATGAAGTATAAATAGCAACCGTGAAGCATACACATGAACACATGGTGTATACACAAGAAGCATGAATCATACATGTGAATATACATTGTAGTGTCAAAAAACGTATCCCTTTTTCACATTATTTGAGAATAATTAATATTAAAATGAAACTAATGTTGTCTTGATTTAGTGTTGTAATGTTCTTTACACATTCACATTAATTTTAGGGCCCTTTTAAACTAAATGGACTTAATAGTACCTTATTTTGGGTTTTGTAAATTGTTTATTTACACTTTCACACTAATCTAGGGCTTTATTAATTAATTGAGGTTATTTGAGCTTAATTGGCCCCTTCAAATAAAATCCAATCCTAATTAATTATAAATTATGAGGGATAAAACCCAAAATTCATAAATAATATTACACAACACTTAATTTTACAAGGAATGTGTCCTAGGTTAGTGACCTATGACCCATTCGCCACCTTGAAAGTGGGTCCTCACTTAACCCTAGGACCCCCTTGGAGTATGTTTTTGGCAGTATTCTAATGATTTCAAATCCTAGATCTAATGTTGACTTGTTTAGTCAATAGGCTATTATATGTGGGGGAACCCCACCGGGATCTCCTATAGTCAGATGCTATTGGGGAGATCACAGTGGGGTTCTCAGAGGGTTTTCGAAGGCACGACGTAATGTACAGAGGTCGTGCTAACATGCATGCTATGTTGGGCCATGCATAACTTGCACATCATGCTGGGCGACCGGGGGATGCAATGTGGAGTGACAGTAAAAACTGTTTGATGCTCTAATAAGTCTGCAGAAGATTCTAAAATAGTGACATTCAAGTGTTTGAAGGTTGTAG
The DNA here is from genome assembly GCA_007258455.2 of Sequoia sempervirens. Taxonomy (NCBI): domain Eukaryota; kingdom Viridiplantae; phylum Streptophyta; class Pinopsida; order Cupressales; family Cupressaceae; genus Sequoia; species Sequoia sempervirens. The sequence continues at coordinate 1,059,618,042 of VDFB02271358.1, forward strand.
CTTGGGGATGCAGAGTGTTTGTTTGGAGGGGAGAATTTGAGTATATATGGTCTCCCATACCTCCCTTATTTTCAAAGGCAACCTCGGCCTTCCACCAAGATTTCCTTGTGGAAAGGAAATCTACTATTATATGATATTATACTTGGAGGCACAAAAGTGTCACTGATGTCTTTTTTGGGAAATCATTTTCTCATGTTAAACTAATTCCAATTGTTCTCTTGCTCTATAACATGTGTCCAAATATACAATTGGCCTCTAATTTTATATCTTGTTCTATTAATACTAAATCAAAATAAATATTCCATAATTAATTTTACATGAAACAAAAAAAATACCAAACAATATTTACTAATTGGGTACACTTTATAATAGTAGGTGCATAATTAGATTATAACTATTAAAAATGTGAGTCCCTTGACATAATATAAAGCAAAAACACAAGTAAATATTAATGAAAATGGTTGTAATATTGTGTATTTGAAATGGAATGAGTGTAAATTTGGTTTGAGAAAAATATATATCATGTATTTGAAAAAGAATGAGTACAAATTTGGTTATATATATATATATATAAAAAAAAAACCAAGAGGGATCCATTTTGCCAAAGTCACCCAAGACACAATCTTGACCTCATCTTTATATCATACTAAAAACCTTCATGGATTCAAGGATCAAGGGGGACCCATTTTGCCAAACTCATCCAAGGAACAATTGTGACCTCATCATATCTCCAAACCCTGGTAGAAGGCATAATCAAGGAACATACTAACATCAATTGAGCTACAACTTTTGCTGTTATTTATTCTTTTGGAAAGTTCAATTAATGTATTTTAGTGAGCTACAACCTTTCAATTTTTTCTTTTGGATAAATTTCATTTTATGTATTTTAGTTTGCTTTTGGATAAAGTTCAATTTATGTATTTTAGTGAGCTACAACTCTTTGGTTTTTGCTTTTGGATGAAGTTAAATTTATGTATTTTAGTTTTCTTTGTACACGTAGTTTTATGTTTATCATTTATTTTTATGTTTATGTGCATGCAATTTTATTGTAATTGGTTTATTTCCCTAATTTTAGTTATTAATCTATTTTTTATTTTTTAATCTAATTTTCTAACATATGTCATGTCTGTAATTATGAGATTGTTCTTGCAACCACAATCATAGTAAAAAACAAATTTGTCTCTTCTTATCTACTTAGTGTGAGAATCAACTGACAAGGACGAACATAGTATTAGCTTTAAAATTGTACCAATCATGTAATTTTATTGTCTAATTGATGGTACCACATGATGCCTAATTTACCAATTCATTTAATGTCATACTTTCATGGTCAGATAAACAAATACATACATACATACATACATACATACATACATATATATATATATATATATATATATATATATGAAGTTTGAAATCATGAGATCTATGGCCTATGACAAAAACAAAATAGGAGCAGACTGCCTAAATTGGCATATCCAGTGTTATAAAAATCCTTTGGTAGTTCATCCTTGTTTCATATGAAATGGAAAATGGGAAAGGAAAACATAAAAGTAAATGGTATTGATACTTGAAAGTGATGTTTTAAGATGTTTGTCAGGTTTAATTTTGGTTAGGAGATTATGGGAAACATAGCTTGGATTACTGCAATGCAATTATTTTACAAGGGTAACACAACTCTTCGTCCTAGATGAAATCTATGTGAGCATAAATGTAATGATCGAGGGTTGTCATCTTTGAAACCTGTTGAACAAGAAACTAGTGCTCTTAGAGTTTATCTTTTATGGGATTGTACCTAGGTTGGTTAAAACTATGTGCAATACACAGTAACAATTTCAATATATGTTCATAATATTTTTTGTATTTTGATATGTTGTGTCAAGCCCTCCATTGAGGTGAAATTTTGTTCAGTCCCTACATGAGGTGTTTCACTAATTTCATGTTATGCATTATTCCTTTTTTGTATCTTCTAATTCCTTCTTAGTTTTATGGTAGATGTATTTGTAAGCCCTAGATAAAAATATGAATATGATGTATATTTATATTTAGAAAAAATTGAATGATTTGTAATTTGTCTTTTTTTTATGATAATGAAAATGTGTAAATTCTTGGATTTATACACCTTAACATTAGAACCTTGGTCTCTCGGGTCAAGCCTATTTTGATGTTATTTTTTGTTTCTTATTTTGATAAGATGGTTTGAAGTGGGTTCTTGTATTACAGTTTTTTGTTGCTTTCCCCAAAGCAATGAACTTCTTTTACCTTGTCTATTATCCTACTTTAACTATAATGTGATGTCATTGTACCAATGTACTTCTTTCCGCTGGGGCATCTGAAAAACATGAAAATTTTAAATTTTGATCGTGGCAAGTTTATTCTTTGAACCAACGCAACAAGTACATTTCTTCAAAGAGGGGCAAAATGTAGACACACAAAATTAACATTCTACATTTGACCAAAATCACACTCATCCATTCATCAAGGTAAATTCATCAACTTAAATCAAATAAATCAAACTCGATCCTATCATCATCTCTTTGATTAAATAAATCAATCATTTATTTAATTAAATCTCAGAGCATCATTCATCTCCCTTTGATTTGATTTAAATCCCTAAATCAAGTCAAATTGGTCAAATCTGCTTAATCATCATCCTAGCTAATTAATCTTGATTAAATCTAATGCTAATCTCACCCACTTGCATTCTCTAGATTTGGCCACTTGCACATGAAATTGCATTTAATTGATTTATCAAAATTACTTAGTTTCAACTTGGCATAAAGGGAGAATATTCTCCAAGTTTGAATCTCCCCCCAAGTGGACATGTACACCAAACAGAGCATTTATGAGGCCTTACATGTCTCTTACATGTCCCCTTCCAAAGGTCAAACTCAGCATTCATTGCCAATTTGAATTCAAATTTTCCCTCTCATGGGAACTCTTCGCAAATCTTGCACATACATCAACCAATCACCATTTGACAAGTGTCCTTCTTTCATTGGTCTAATCTTAGTCTCACATTGGTCCCTCTTCAACACTCAGCATTTGAAAATCTTTAAATACAAGCTTCATCTTTGAGCAAATCCTCCACAATTTTATGCAAGGTTACTCTCTTCATTTGAGATTTGATCTTGTTCATCATCACTCCACCATCTTCATAGCAATTTCATCTTAAGCTTATCAATCAAGGATTGGGAAAGGGTCACTAGCACATGTGACACCAATCCAATATGAGATAGAGTTGGATTCTTGCTTCTTTATGCTTTCACTTAGTTTAGTTGATATTTTGTTGTTTGGATTGCATTATGAAGCATGATTCAATATTTCATATGGATTCTATATCTAATTTTGTTTGATTTAACAATACTCATGCTTGTTTGTTTTTGAGAAAAATGCAGATTTAGGGTCTACATTCATCATAATTAAATACTCAATTAAATATTTATACTTAATTATTTATTTAATTATCAATAAAAAATTTACAATTATTAATTCCCTACAATTTATAAATATATATAAATACAACATATATATTATATATAATATATATATTATAAATATAATATATATATATTTAAAAATAAAATAAATTAAAATTAAATCTTAAAGAAATATGATTTTTATGGAGATGTATAAAAGAAATGGGCAGTGGTTGTACATAGACGAACCCCACAATGGGGGCCAACTATGTTAGCAGCACTGGTGTTGCCTATAAAGGCAGCACTGGGCGCTACCCTCACTACCACCTCCCATGAGGGGGGAACGACTGTGGGGGTAGCTCCCCCCCATTGCCTCCCTTTAATTTTAATTTTAATTTTATTTCAAAAAATTGTGATTTCATTGAATTCGCATACGGAAATTTATAGACAGGTTTTCTCGAAGTAGAATAAAATTTCTCTAGAATGATTTCAATGGGTATACACAAAACTATATATATATATATATATATATATATATATATATATATATATATATATATATATATATATATATATATATATATATATATATATCAACTCAAATGTTTTAATCGAGAAAAATATTTTCATAAAACTTTCTACAAGAAGTTTTTTTAAAACTACCTAAGAGATTTTTTTTTAATTTTCCAAATAAATAGAATTAATTTGGGAAAAACATGATAATCATCTATAGGAAATATTTAACAAATTTCACCAAGGTTTCAATTTTACAATTTTGACAGAGGATTCCATTTGCAACCTATAGAGGTTTTCTACTATTTTCCTTTTGTAGTTTTCCTATTGTTTAACAATGATTTTATTTCATGAGGCTCTCTGATTTTACTATAAAAATTTCTATAGGGGCAACAAAATAATAACGACAAAACTTTAGTAGCTGAGAGCAAAGTTTTTCTACAGAGGAATTTTTTTTTAAAAATTCTACAGAGGGTTACAACTAATTCACGACAATTTTCTCTAACACAGATAATTTTGGGCAATCTTTTCAAACAAGAAAACAATTAAATAAATAGTAAAAGAACTTGTTTTCCTGAAGCTTGAAGGAACGAAAGTTTGAGCAAAGCTTCACCTCTGGAATTTCAATTTCTAAATCCTTTCCAAAAAATTCACCTCCAACTAGAAGCAAAATATGAACCCTAAAAATATATATTGAAAACCTCCAATTTTAAACAAAAAACCCCCAAAACACCAAAAACATTCTACAACCAATTTCTTTCCATGAAGAAACTTCCTACCATTCACAACATGCCAATATTCTCTCTGAGAATATTTTAAAACAAGAATTTTATTAAATTCCCACTCACTAATGTAAATCCTCTAATATAAATTAACTGATTTTTAATTATTTTTCTTTTAATAATAATAAAGCATTATAAGCTATTTAATTAATTTAAAAATTCAAAAATCAATACCACTACCTGAAGCAAACTTAAAATTCTAACTCACATTATAACATCTATTATTTTTATTTAAACTATCTACTCAATCAAGAAAATTTAATTAATTATCTTAACTATAATTCTCTACAGATAATTATATCAACTAAATAACATTAATTAATCACACATAAAATAAAGATTAATTAAATAACAACTATTCACAAATAAGTAAATAATCAATAATAATCAATACAAAAATAAAGACAAGGTCAAGACCACAACACCATTAAACTCACAACAAGGTGACGAACTTGGGATGGGGACACTTTCTTATCAACTCCCTTTTCAACATCATACCCGTTGGGTTTATGGGACACACTCAAACTTGTCAAGCAGGTGGAGTCAGTGTCCAATACCTACATCAGGTGCATAGAAACAAACATCAAGTAGCATGTAACTCTCCATTGCAGACACACCGTGAAAGGTAATTGCGGGGTAGCAGGGCACTTGCAAGCAAGTGATGCCACTTCCTCCTTTCACCAAGACTCACTAGCAAACACATCAGAAACCATAAGAGCATAGAATCACATCACCATATATATTATTAAAGAAAACCATAACATAACCATATAACATAATCACCATGAAATGTATCATCAAGCATCCCATGTAATATCAAGTGCAACAAACCAACCAAACTATGAATCCACACACAACCAAAATGGTGAACTGATCACCCACACAAACCAAGTACAAAATCCACACATAAGAATATCAACAACATGAGGGTTATTACACATCCTTCATAAAACTATGTCCTTTCATGTTAGCTTTCTTGCAATTACTTAGATTTATCTTGTAGCTCTCCAATCCTCTCACTCAAATGGTGAAATTTTACCCAAAGAGATTTATTTTTTCTCTAATCCATCTCATAGATTTATTGGGGCTTATCAAGCTTCTTCTTCTAAGTTTTTGGCATGGTTTCTCATTTGTAGCTAGCACACCTTGAGAATAATTCAAAAAAAGGGTTATACACAAAAAATGTCTATGTGTCACCTACATCTTCCCACAAGCATTGAAGGACTTGCAAATCTCATAATATATCATCCATAATTTTGACTTAAACTAGGGAGTTAAACATTAAGGCTATTTTTCTACTTGAAGTTAAATTGTGGGTCTCCTCCTTTAATCCACTTTGTAAATATTTTATTCAACTAGCAATTTGGATTCAAATTCAAAATCTTCTGCATTTTTGGTGTAATTCTTACTAAATTAGAATTTCTAACTCCTTGGGAAGCTTCATAATGGTGGACCATAACACTTCAAGGTTCTCTCAAACCACATATGTGCATATTCTTGTGGAGCTAGATTTTTTTATACATCTCCTAATGGAGGTTGTTTTGTAAGTCATTGATAACTCTTGGATCCAAACTATGGATTATGAAGGAATCCTCTCAGTCTACAGGCAATATTTTTCTACTAGTCGTCTAGCCTCTGATTTCTTTTGCTCAAGATTCTCTCATTTTTGCTCACTATGGAGGTGGTAAATTATGTTTATGATCTAGATGGCTTTTCCCCTCCTACTATTATTGAGGTAACTTTTCTTGGTCATCCTATGTCACTTGTGGTTTCTCCTTTCCCTTCAATCCCCTCTTCTATTCCTAGGGGTGACATTTTCTACCTCATCCCTTTTGTGTTGAGGCTTCTCATTGATCTATTTCCTCAAATAAATTTCCTTCTACCCCTTCTCCAATTTTTATGGATGATAATAATGAGTTATACTGGGTTGTTTTACAATGAAGCAAGAAAGGTCTTCCAAAACATGTTTTATTGTCTCATTCCCAAGTCAAGGGTGTGTGCCTTCTTAGATCTAGTTATGAAGTTATCTTGTTCTTTCTAGCTATTTATTTTTGGTATTTTTTTTGTAGGTGTGTTATTTGTCAATTTTTTTTCACCAAATAACTTGTACATGGGTTAGAGACCTTCATAAAATTTATTTTATTTAATAAAAAATAAGAAATAGATAGATTCTAGCTTATCAACTAGCAAAAACTATCACTGAAGTCTATCCCCTAAACCTCAGAATATCCTTTAAGCCAATCTCGCCCTATAATTTTTTATAACACCATATGAATGAGTCTTCTTTTAGAAAACCACCCTTGATGGAGCTAATATAAAAGGAAGTTCTATGTTATATCAACCATGCACCTTCAAATGGATTTATTTCCAAAGATACAAAAATGACATTTCCAACATCTTTGAATGAAGATCTATCAAAATTATTCTTTTCCTTATTTTTGTCATCTTTGTAATATCTTATTTTTCTCATGTATATAAATCTTTGAGGTATTCTCATCACCAAGTGACCCCATGAGTGTGGAAAGGAGTATAAAAGGTTCACACAATTAACATCAGTCTCCATCTTCACTCCAATCAAGTGTAACTTATTTTAAAGGGCTTGTGTTATGGGGTTTTCACATAAATTTAGTACAATTAAATCTATTAAGGTCTATTTTCAAAATGGAAATAATTTACAAAAATATTACAGTACTTGTTGAAAACCCTAATCACTTCCCTCTCAAATTGTTGTAATAAAAGAACTCATAATTTAAAACTATAAGGTATCTAAAAGTAATCATGGATTGAAACCCAAATAAACTATGATGAAGAAAAAGACAAGAGAATGTAGAAACCTAGACACTAAAATAAAGAACCCAAATTAGATTGAAACCTAGAACTCAAGATTATTTTTGGCTGACATGGAAAATATTGATATAATGGATAAGCACACATGAATATATTCCCTTTTCAATGTGAAATATCAAGACCAATTTAGTATTACATCAACCACCATAAATAGTTTTGTGACCAAACATAACAACCCAATCATGTCACCATTCCCTAGTTTCACAATTAAGATAAATTGATGAGGGTGCAACCTGAGACCTAAAAAATAACCAAAAAACAAGAGAATAATTTTATTATTTGGAAAATGGAGCTTCTTACATGTAGAGGATCTGAAATCTCCAAGTTCTACAACACATGCAATTTACAAAAAGCTACGGAATCACCCTCTCGCAATATGTGAGCTTTTCCCCCAAAAAGTTACCCAAAAATTAGAAACCCGCCCATAAATAGAGCTCCTCTTTAGTTTCGAGCCAAAACAACATTCAAATTTGAGTTTAGGAAGTTTGGCGCCGAAAAATTACAACTTGAAGTTCAAATTTCAAAATAAAATTTGAAATTGCATCTTCTAGAAAGTGCGCCAACTTCCCGGGGCCATAACTTTTGATCCGGGAACTCTAAGTGCCTCAAATCTAACTCGAAAGATTTTTCAGGTGCAAATCTGGGAAACTAAAATTGCAATATCTTTCCATCCAGGAATAGAAAATAAAAACTGTAAATTGGGAATTTCATTATGATGAAAAGGGTATCCAAAAATGTAAAAACATCTAAAAACTGACAAACTTGAAATTTAACTATTTTTGGGTGATGCAAGATTGCCCTTACACCACTGGATGCTCCTACATCAGACACCTAGGGTAATTTGAGAAGTGACCCCTTCATGCCTCAGATGGTGGAGGAAAACCCAAATGGTTGACCTCTACCTTAGGCAACCAGGATGAATCTTCAACAGGCCTTCCTTTCCATTTCACTAGATATTCTTCATACTGCCTGTTCCTGGTACTCCTTCCCACATGATTATCCAGGATTTCTTCAATCTCCTCCTTTTCTAAAGTAGTTGCTAGAATCCCACACTGTTCCATCATTGGTACTTCCTCTGTGCCAGCTTCATGATACTCTGTCAAATCTAAAATGTTGAACACAGGGGAAATGTTGAATCCATCTGGCAACTCTACCTCATATGCATTTCCTAAATCATGCCTCTTCAAAGTTTTACAAGGACTGAACTTCTTCATCTTCAATTTGTTATATGTTCCCACTGGAAACCTTTCTTTCCTCAAGTGGACCATCACTTCATCACCAATCTGAAACTCCTTACACCTCTTCTTTTGATCTGCCTTAGCCTTATACTACATATTCATCTTGTTAATATGTTCTCTTACCTTCTCATGTATGTCCTTGATGTGTTCTGCAAAATCTTTGGCTTCAACACTTGTTTTCTTTTCTTGGTCCATCTTCCTCAATTCTGGAGCTGTTCTGGGCCTACCTCCATATACAATCTGGAATGGTGATCTACCAATGCTTCTGTTGACAGAATTGTTGTAAGGAAATTTTGACTAGGGTAAGATCAAGTCCCATCCCTTGGGTTTATCTCCTACCAAACATCTCAGTAGGTTACCCAGACTCCTGTTAACAACCTCTGTCTACCCATCTATTTGTGGATGGTGTACATAACTGAACTTTAACTCTATCTTCAGCTTCTTCCACAAGGTCCTCCAAAAGTACCCCACAAATTTGGTGTCACAATCTGAAACAATACTCTTTGGCAGACCATGTAGCCTCACCACCTCTTTGAAGAACAAGTCAGCAATGTGGACTGCATCATGGGTCTTCGACATGGAATGAAATGTGCCATCTTTGAAAACCTATCAACCACCACAAAGGCTGAATCATTCCCTCATTGTGTCCTTGCAAACCAAGAACAAAGTCCATACTTATATCCTCCCATGGCCTCTCTTGTACATGGTAAGGGCTTATATAAAAGCACATTATTAGCTCACTCCTTTAGCCATCTGACATACCCTACGCAACTTTGTACAAACTTCTTCACATCTTGTGATGTTGAGGACCCAATAATAATGCTCACTGATAATGGCAATGGTCTTATCCCGACCAAAATGTCCTACCATTCCTCCACTATGCTTCTCCTTTATCGGGTTCTCCCCTCATGGAACTCCTCGGGATACACAATTGACTTCCCTTAAATAACATGCCATCCTCGATTATGAAATCCAGCCACCTTGTCCTGTCCACTGTAATAGGTTCCTTGCAAGCTTTCCAAGCCTCTACAAAATCAGGATCTTCTGCATACAGTGTCTTGAGTTTATTGAACCCAACCACTTCAATCTGCATCTTTGTCATCAATGTATGCCTCCTACTTAAGGCATCTACAACCCTATTTGACTTCCCACTCCTATGTTTCAAAACAAGGGTATAACTCTACAAAAACTCTACCCATTTCATATGCCTCTGATTTAATTTTCCCTGACTATTTAGGAACTGCAAGGCCTGATGATCAGTATATAGAACAAATTCCTTCGGCAACAAATAATCTCTCCATTTCTTTAATGCTTGAACTATTGCATAGAATTCCTGATCATATACAAAATACTTTCTCTTGGCATCATTTAACTTTTCACTGAAATAGGAATTGGGCTTACATGTGGCTCAACCTTTGCTCAATGGCACAACCAGCGGCATTACAATCCGCCAGAAACACCTTGTTGAAATGGGAGGCTAGAATGGGTTGCTTTGTCACCTTCTACTTCAGCAGTTCCAGGCTTTTTGCCGCTCCTTTGCTCCACTTGAATTCTTTTCTATCCCCTCTCATTGTTTGGTCCGGTCCACAAATACTATTGAAGTTTAATGAAATTTCTATAAAAGAAACTAGCCAAACCATGGAAAGATCTCACCTTGGTGAAGAGTAGTTCTTGGGGTAGGCCATTCTTGAGGCCAGCCTTCACCTTCTGGACCTATCTTGAGACCTGGCGGAACCAACCAAACCCAAGTACACCACTCCTCTTCATAGGCTGCATTTCTTAGTTAATCAATGGTTTCTCTTCTCTTAACTTCTCAAAGGCTCTTCGAATATGCATCAGATGCTCATCCAACGTCTTACTGAAAATAAAAATATCTTTTAAATACACAATAACAAAACTTCCCAGAAATTATTTTAGTACCTCATTCATAGAGCATGTGAATGTGCTTGGTGCATTAGTTGGCAAAGGGCATGACTAACCACTTGTCAAGGGCCCTCTTTGGTCTTGAAGGCTGATCTTCCATTCATCTCCCTCTAGAATCGAATGGGTGATGTGTGGCTCTTGAGATCAATCTTTGTGAAGTCTTGAGCTCCACTCAGCAGTCCATGGGTCATCCATCCTTGGCGGAAATCTGTACTTGTTATCTTGTTTAAGGCTCCAGAATCTGTACACATCCTCCACTCCCCATCCTTCTTTGGTGCTAGTACTGTAGGTACTGCACATGGACTCAAACTCTCCCCTATCAAACCCTTTCTCAACAACTCTTGAACTTGTTTGTTCAACTCCTTATTTTCTACTGGAGTCATTCTATGAGCTACCTTATTTGGAAAACTGCTCCAAGAATCAAGTCAATTCTGATGACTGATCTTCCTTATTGGTGGTAAACCCTCAGGTACATTATCAGAAACAATATCCTGAAACTCATCCAACATCCCAGAAACTTCTTCTGGAACCTTCTCACTATCCTCCTTACTCACTCTAGGAATCAATGTATAACACACACGCTCATGCTTCATACCTTCTAAAAATTTTCTTGCATCTACATAACAAATTCTAGCACTACTGCATACCTTTTCTTCGGTCTCCTTCAGGGGTTTCAACTTGTGACAAACCCCATCCTTTGTCAAGTAATAAGTGTTTACATGGCCATCATGTATAGCTCGCCTATCAAACTACCATGGTCTCCCCAACAACATGTGACATGCATCCATGGGGATGATATCATAGAGTACCTCATCATGGTAGCTCCCGATCTTGAAGTTTACTAGGCACTACTCATTGACCAAAACTTTGTGGTCTTTCTGCAACCAGGAAATCTGATACGGATGTGGGTGCCTTTCCCTCTTCAGCTTCAACTTTGTGACCATCTCTTTTGACACCAGATTATCGGTGCTCCCACTGTCAATAATGACATCATAGTATATTTAGTATTGGCCTATGTGTGGCCCATTGTGATGATTATCTTGTGAAAATCTTCAGTATATTCTTTCATAGATCTGCTTCCTTGCTTCAACCCTTGCAATTTCTTCAACAGATCTAACTTCTTGTCCATTGGTATGAACTGCTTCTTCAGTTTCTCTACCATGTGATCCCATCTGGTGATATTTCCTTTTCCTCTTCGATTTATTTCCAACTGGACCTCTTTCCACCAAATATTGTCATGGCCCTTTAGCTTCATTCTTGCAAACTGAACCCGATCTAGGTCCTCTATTTCCTCATACTCAAAATATTCTTCTAGCTCGTTGATCAAGTCGATCAACTCTTCCGAGTTCAGACTTCCGGAATAACTGGGGACTTCTGCTTTGGGTCTTTTCCCAATCTTCAAAATGGTCCTTATTAGCCACATTTGGTCTTGATCAATTACTTATGCTTCCTCTTCTACATCTGAACCTTCTTCCTCTCCTTCATCCTCACTTTCCTCCCTCGGGTTTAACCCTCTTCTCAACTACTCTTGTAACGCATCAATCTGTCTCTAGAGGGCTGCCAGTGCATCTCTTCCACCAGTATTTCTGCCGCCTTGACCACTTCTGGCACCACCACACCTACCAGGCATCACTCTTAGAGGCATCTTTCTTGACCTCGACCCACAACCATGGTCCTGGTGTGAACTGCCTCACAATCAACGATCTGTCCACACGCTCAAGAAAACCTCACTTTGATACCACTTGTGAAGGTGCAACCCGAGACTTAGAAAATAACCCACAAACAAGAGAATAATTTTATTATTCAGAAAATGGAGCTTCTTACATGCAGAAGATCTCAAATCCCCAAGTTCTACAACACATACAAGTTACAAAAATCTACGGAATCACCCTTTTGCAATATGCGAGCTTGTCCCCCAAAAAGTTACCCAAAAATTTGAAACCCGCCCATAAACAGAGCTCCTCTTTAGTTTCAAGCCAAAACAACATTCAAATTTGAGTTTAGGCAGTTTGGCACCAAAAAATTACAACTTGAAGTTCAAATTTCAAAAGAACATTTGCAATTGTATCTTCTAGAAAGTGCGCCAACTTCCCGGGGCCATAACTTTTGATCTGGGACTCCGATTCACGAACCGTTTGAACCGTTGGAAAGGTCTTGTAGTCAATAATGCACACAAAATTTGCTACACCAATTTTGGCAAGTTTTGGGGCCGATCTGGGAACTATAAGTGCCTCAAATCTAACTCGAAAGATTTTCAGGTGCAAATATGGCAAACTAAAACTGCAATATCTTTGCATCCAGGAATAGAAAATAAAAACCATAAATTGGGAATTTCATTATGACGAAAAGGGTATCCAAAAATGTAAAAACATCTAAAAACTGAGAAACTTAAAATTTAACTATTTTTGGGTGATGCAAGATTGCGCTTACACCACTGGATGCTCCTACATCATAGATGAATGTAATGAAAACAAGGTAATCTCTTTCAACATCCTTGGTAAAATTATAGATGTTATCTTAGATTTCAAAGAAAAAAATTATTATATTTTTCCTAAAAGGAAATCACTCTAAGCAAAAAAATTCTATAGATAGACCCAAAATAACTAGGAACAAAAGGGCTAGAGTATTGAGGTATTTAGGGGGCTTGGTCGGGGATATCTACCTTATAATTTTATTAGCCTAGAACATGCTAAAACTATAATCCAATATGGATCATTTATAATATGTTGTTGAATCAAATTACAACTAAGCTTGGGACCTATATTTTCACCTTGAAGGAATATCCAAGTCTATAATATACCTGATGTGTGTTGAATCCCTATTCCTTAACATGGAATTCCATCCATTTACAAGATACAAATTCTCAATTGAAAAAATTCTTGTGGTGTAAATAGAAATTAGATAAATGGGTTGTTGGAAGGCTAAAGAGTTTTTCATTGAGATGTCTATTAGTAATATGGGCATGAGCATGAGCATAAGTTGTACAATATGCAAGTACAATGTTGTCATTGATGTCAACATTGTTCTTTGGTATGAAGATCAATGTGTAACCCATTTTGTGTACCGTGAGCATGCATAAATGTGTTAATCTAGTGATTAGTTGCAAGAAGGTTTGATATGATGTAGATAGTAAGTTGAAGAAGTGGCTAAGTGTCAGAATACAATTTTCAGTTTACATGACATCTAGTAATTTGGTATGCATTGGTTTTCCTTGAAGAATTTTCCTCTATGGTTCTAATTCAATTTTGTTGGATGGTAGAGGAGTCTAAATCCATAATTTCACATTGTTTTGTCCTCTGGTGTAAAAGTTATGAATGAAAAAATATCTAGTTTGCCAATGATAGTGTTTTTTATGCAAAATATATGTTTTTATCAGTCCACACTTCAATGTGGAATAATATTGTCTTTTATATCTATTGAGGTGTCTATAGGTGTCAAGTGTATCTATGTTCCAAGTGGAATGAATTTTGGATGTTTGTAGGTCAATTTGTGGTAGATCAGTTGGGTTATTTTGGTATTAGGTCATTGGCAGTGCCGACCTAATATTATTTGAGTTAAGTGAAGTTTTATTAAGTTTTGATGTGTTATGTGGGATTTATTATAGGTCCATGCCATCCTATTTGATGCTTTACAAGTTTTTCCTTTTGACATGGAGTGTGTAAGTTTGAATGTGGTGCCAACAAGTTATTATTTTGTTTGATACATCTAATTAGAGTTTGTTGCTTTTGAATTAAACTATGTTTTTGGATCAACATTTTAGATCATGCTTTGTGATCCATCATTAGGATGAAAAAAGAGTTGTGAAACATCAAATATTTTTACATCTTTATGATGGACAACAAAGTGTGATCCAAAATTTTGAACCAAAAATAAACACATAATTTAATGCAAAAAGTAGTAAACTCTTATAGATATGGACTATAGAAATTTGATGTCTTTGGAAACTAATTAGGCTGACCTAATTGATGTTGCAAGGGCTTGTAAATGTAATGGTTATAAGTGTAAGATAATTTTGGTAAATTGGAGTATGTTGATAATGAATATACAAGTAAATTTTTGATGCAAATTGTGTGAATGTGATGTGAATGTGGAGTAGAGTAGAGCACATTAGTGCAAAGCCATATAAAGTGTATAAAGTCTATGTATTGAGCTTCAATGGAACTGTAATAAATACTAATTATAGATGCAATTGTAACAGTTCACTTTGGATGTGTGCCAACCCTTTCTTCTATCTTTTCTTCATTTTGTGGGTATTGAGTCCACTAGAACATTGAGTCCATCTACAATGAGAATTTTTGTATTAAATGTTATTACCAATTATAATATATTGTGAGCTAATCCTCACTGTGGTTTTCCCTTTATGGAGTTTCCACATAATATAAAAATAATAAACATAAAGAAAACATTCCAATGTAGCCCCCATACAAGGGATAGAACCCCTGCTAGGGCGGCTGTGGTGGGAAGCGCTACTACTATGAAGGCAGCAGCGCTGCCTCCACAATAGCCTCTCCATGGGGGTAGTTGTATATATATATATTATGATTATATATATATATATACATACAAAATTTCCATTTTACACTTAAATTGGGAAACTTTTCTATAGAAAAAGCTACAAAAAATTAATTTTCAAACACAATTTCTTGATTTCAATTTCTAGAAATTTTCAAATCCAACCATAGAGGTTTCAAGATTTTCTTTTGTTTCTGTTTCAATTTTTCTATTGTTAAAATTTGATTTTCCAAAATTTCTTTTGTTTTCTCTACATAAACTCTGAGAATTTCTCCATTTTTCTATAGAGATCTTCAAGAAATCACAACAAGCTTTCAAAATTTAAAATTCAAAACTTCTAGAAAAAAGATAAAGCAATTAAATGAACCTGTTTTCTGAAGTATGAAGAAATACAATTTGATGTTGTGCTTCCTTGCCAAATCCCAAATTCCATATTTCCTTCCAAAATTTTCACTTCCAAATCCCAAAATTTATGAAAAACAAGAAAACCTTCATTTCTTTTAACCACAAATTCTCCAAACAAAAATAAAATAAAATAAAATATCTCCCATTTATTTTCCTTCAATTTTAGTCAAATTTCTCAAAATATCACTCAACCACCATAGTTATTTCTCCCTTTATCCATTTTTAGATATATATATATTTTTAAATGAATTAATTTTTTTTTTAATTTCAAATAAATTTAAATCTTTTAATTTATTCATTTTACACAACTTTAAATATTTAATTTATTTAATCAATAAATTTAATTTAATTTATTAATTTATCCATATACTAAGATTTAATTATTTAATTTACTTAATCAACACAATAAATTTAATTACTTAGTTTATTTACTTGATAACATAAATTTAACCACGAGGAATAAATTACCTTTCAAACTGAATAAAATAAAATTAACTAAATTAAATAACAATTTTAATCTAAATACATAAATTAACATTACCACCACTTAAATATTAATTCCCACATAAAATTTCCATCAATAATAAATTACCCAAGCATCAAAGACAACATGACTTGTAATAACCCTCCTATTTGCCAGTTGCACTCAGTAGTTTTTATGGTTTGATTTGATATGTTGATACTATGATGTTACTATTATTGTTTGATTTGGATAGCTAGACGTTAGATGATGATGTTATTTCATTAGTGGACATGATTATTTCATATGACATTATGGTTGGTTATGTTAGTTGATTTTCAGAATTATGTTATGATTCTATGATTTAATAAATTATGTTATGAAATGATTGTTATTTTAGAGATGTTATTTTAATCAATTATATAATATTGTTAGAATAGATGTGATGAAGGACAGTATAGCATCACTCGTTCACGAGTGCCTTGCTACGCTGTAATTCCTTCTCACAATGCAATGCTTTCATTATATATATATGTATGCACATGTACACGACCTTGTTTGTATGCAGGGATTGCAGGTACAGAGTCTAGATTCCACCTGCTTCAGCAGGACAGGGTGAGGACAAATAGCCCAATGGTTAAATGTTGAAACAGAGGTGACAATGAAGTCATCCCATCCCATGTTGTCAAATTGTCAGATTGAATGGTATTGTGCGTTTTTGTATTTGTCGTTATTTGTGGTTCGTGTTTGTATATTGTCATATTTTATTGATGTTGGTATTTTATAAGTTGTGATTTATTTAATTTAAATGATGGTAATATTGTTTATTAAATTGTATTTACATATTTAAATGTTTATTTTTTTTAAAAGACATGTGTTTTATTAAATGATAATTAAAATATTAAATTGTGTTTTGTTATTTTAATTAATTATCTGGTTGAGGATAATTATTAAAATAAATTAGATAATGTGCTTTGCAAATAAAGTTGTAAAAACATAAATTAAAACAAAAAGTATGGAAGAATAGAAAAATAAATAAATAAAAGAATAGAAAAAGATGAAAGAACGAGTGAGATTTGAGAGTGTACTGAAAAGCTTGTTTTTAAAGAAATAATTTCTTTTATTTATGATTTTGAGAGCTTTTGGAAAAAAATGGTAATATCTTTTATTTAATTGAAACTAGAGAGGGTTTTTTTCACACACAGAGGGTTATTGAGACAAAAGTTGCACAAGTTAATTGTTATGTATTGTTGAAATCTTCTAAAGTTTTGGGGAAAAATAGTTTCTTTTTTTTCCTTGCATTATGTTGGGGAGGTTTTTCTGAATAAAGAATTGGAATCGAATTCAAGCACGAAATTCTGGAGAGGAGATTTCAAAGTTGGAACAAGAAGCTCTGCGTAGAGGCCATCAGGATCAAACAAGCTTCATCAAATTCGCAAGTAGCGCAAGACTCCAGGTTTTCAAATCTCTTGTTCTTTAATTCCCTGATTAAAAGAGAAACAAAAGTAGTTAGATGTGTATTCTGGTAGACAAGAAAACTTTTGGGTTTAGATTTTAATGAATAATCTGATAGAGAAAATCATATTGTTTCTTTTCAAATGTGTCTTTACAATTTGATTGTGTAAAGGGAAATTTTATTATTGAATTTATTTCAAAATTGTTCTGTATGACTGTTTGCTATAGAGGAAAGAAATAATTTTCCTTTCTAGATCACAAGTTTGAGTAATAGTGTGTTGTGTATATATATATATATATTTAGTACATATATATATATAAATACATTATAGAAAAATGTAATTTTTGTGTTTATGCTTTCGATAACCTCATCTATTGTTGATTATGGAGAATATATATATATATATTATATTTATAATAAATTAAATTCTATACATTTTAATCTTTTGAAAATATTGGTTCAAAATTGATTTTGGGGCTGAAATGGCCATTGGGTTCCGTGCCTGTAAGTGGACAAAAGTTTCTTTATTAAAAAAAAAAGACAAAAAAAAAGTGTTTGTTTTGGGGTTCTGGAGAGGGACGGCTGTAGTCGTACCCCCTCCCTGCACCCCCCTATTGTGCTTGTACTGTGTGCAACAGTCTTAGACTACTGAGCGCATCAGTCTTAATGACTGATGCGCATAGTAGTCAATATGACTGCAGCGGGCAGCCTATAGGCTATCAACTTGGTACATGGTATTATGTTTTGTTCTATTTATATATATACATATACTCGCGTGGTAATTTTTCTATTTAATATTTTAATTAATTATGTATATATAATATGTATTTATTTTAATAATTTTATTTAAATAGTTGTTTATATATATTATATATATATATACACGACATTAGTTTACTAGTTATTTATTGGTTAAATAATTTAAATAGAAAATGCGCCTTATCTCTTGTTGCACATGTATATGTATACACATATGGAGACAATTGTTCTTTTTATATTTGTAAATCAGAATCTTATTTCTTTGTATTAGTTAGCATTTGGGAAATTATTTTAATCGATTAATTAAGAATGAATTGGAATTAATGGTGCAACTTTGTAAAATTAATTTGAGTGTTTCTTTTCCTTTATGGTTTTTGTCTTGGCTTGTATGTCGATGTCGGAATTCCGTGGTAGTTTGTGAAACTTTGATCCAGAGGAATGATTTAATCTTTTAATGTTATCCTCATTTTTTTTATACTTTTGGAGTTGAAATTTATTGGTATTATGCTTGGAAGGGTTGTATGGGTTGTTAGTTTTGTTTATGAATTATCACAAGATGAGTTATGCCTCATGTGGCTTGGTTTTGAGTTATGTTCTTTGTCTGTTTGAGTACAAACCTTGCCTGGTTTTGATTTATGTTAGGGGTCTTAGGGAGAGTGGCTCTTCGTGGGGGTCGACGCCTAGGAAGGAGGAAGAGCTTAGGATAACTCACGTAAGAGTAGTTAAACAAGTGATAACCTAAAAATAGAACTTAGGGGGATGGGTAGTAAAACACACAAGATAATTAATACTGGTTTCCTCGTCTATGCATTAGGGCTATCATAGACTAATGATAGACTAAGAAGGTCGTGGTCGGAAAAGTTGTAACCTTGTCCCCATGAGAGGTTATCGGTTCTGCATGAGATACCCTATGGTGTCAGCACCTCAAGTAGGAGGAAGGGATAGGAGATCCATAGATGGGTGTTGACACCTCAATTGGAGGAAGGGCTAAGATATCCCATGAGAGCTATGCAATGACACTCTCCACTAGACACCCTTGTGCATTGTTTCTTGTTACCTCTCAAATTATAATCTATATGTTGTTTTGGATTCTTTTGAAGTTGATTTATGAATGTTCTTTGGACTTGTTTAATCGTCATTAATTTTTTTAATTTTGATGAGTTTCATAGCTTTAGTCTTAATATATTGACTCGTGAATGTTGTGGATTATGTCATTGTAAACTTTGTGGTTGTATTTGAGTTGTACTATTTTGTTCATGGAGTCGGTTTGACAATCATGGTCGAGTTAACTTCCTTGTCACCTCTAAGCACGGGGGGTGAGTTATTTATAATTCACATGGTTGGGTGGAACATGCTCCGCACCCGTTGGGTTCCCCATCAGCATCCTATCTTCTCATCACTTTTGTAGTTGGAGTTGTACCAATGTTCACTTTGTAATTTAGATTTTATTGTAATTTGTAACATCCCACATGTTTTGGAAATTCATTGTAGTTCATATATCAAGAGAATGTAATGTAATAATGATGATTTAATAGTTAGGATCCTATGTAACTTTGTTAAAGAGAATCATTATGATTGTAATATGTAATGTAGTAACACTCTCACTCTTGGTTCATGGATGTACTCTTATTCATGGTTATTATAATATTAATGGATATGTCGTTTATCATTATCTTTTACTTTCGCTTTTAGATGTTCTGATGTAACCTTGTGTGCCCCAGAGAACTAAGTATGATGATGTAATGCAATGTGATTATGGTTTAATGTTTATTGAATGTTTAATTTAATTGTTTAAATGAAAAAAAATATTTTCAATGTGTGTGTTCTCTGGGGTTTGAACGAGGGGCATTACAAACTCAACATCATACCAGACACAAACTGA
The DNA here is from genome assembly GCA_007258455.2 of Sequoia sempervirens. Classification (NCBI taxonomy): domain Eukaryota; kingdom Viridiplantae; phylum Streptophyta; class Pinopsida; order Cupressales; family Cupressaceae; genus Sequoia; species Sequoia sempervirens. Next base: position 1,059,638,238 of record VDFB02271358.1, read on the forward strand.
CGACACATTGTGATAGGGTTGTGGTTTGACAAGGGAACCCCGTTACTATCTCCCAATCAAAAATATTGTTGGGATATGGATACACTCAAACATGTGAAACTAGGTGGAGATGATGTCCTGTACCTGTAATCCTGTAATCAAAATGAATGTCATGCATGGATAAAACATAATAGTCACATTGTGAAGAGAAATCATGGAATCACAAGGAACTCACATGCGAGTGATGTAATCTCATTCCCTTCACCTATACAGTCACACCAAGAATGACGAAAGTAAAGCATCATAAATCAACAGATAAGCATATATCAATATTGAAAACTATGCTAATAAAAAATATAACATGAAACATAACATCCATATAGTGCATCATCTCATCATAATATAACATCCACATCACTTTAAAGCCAACGATTATAAAACAATAACAAATATCTGAGTCTGTCAAAATAATCACACTATCTAACAACATAGAAAACTAAAGGGGTGCTACATTCTCCCCCCCAAGGCTTAGGATTACTCCTAGAAGCCCATGAACAAAAAGGGGTAGAGTTCCCTCATCCTAGTCACATCCTCTCAAGTAGCTGATGTATCATCTCTAGGATCCCACTAGACCCTGACCTACTCTATATCTCAACCCCTAAGAGTGAGTCTCCTATGTTGCGTGACGGCCATGGGCTCCAAATCCAACTGCCTGTCCTCTACCTATAAAGCATTCCAATCAAGTACATGCGATATGTCTGGATGATAAGGTCTGAGAACTGAAACATGAAACATGTTGTAAATACATGAGAGATTGGGTAGCAAAGCAAGTCAATAAGAAATTGGACCTATCTTCTCAAGAATCTCAAATGGCCTGACAAAGAGAGGTGTGGACTTAGACCCCTTTCCATATTGGATTGGACTCTTTCACATATATACTCACAAAAAGACTCTATTAGCTACTAAAAATTGGCAATCCACCTGATCTGCATCAGCATACTTCTTTCACCTATCTTGCATGGCAACCAAATGTTCCCTGATCTGAATAACCTATTGCTCCATATCTTGAAGCATATCTAGAACCAAAAGAACTATGTCCTCTGACTGATCCCAACTCAAAGGAGTCCAACATGGGCACCCATACAAAGCTTGGAAAGGAGGCATACCAATCAAACTCTGATAGTTGTTGTTATAAGCAAACTCCACTAAATGGAGATAGTCCTCCCATCATGTCTGCTGGTCCATCACATACATGCACAACATATCCTTGAGGATTTGATTGACCCTTTGAGTCTGTCCATCTATCTCAGGATGATACACTGAACTAAAGTTCAACTGTGTCCCCATAACATGCTATAATGATGTCCAGAGAGCTGAGGTGAACATAGGATCCATGTCAGAAATGATCCAATGAGGAAAACTGTGCAACCTCACAATATCTCCCATGAAAACTCTAGCAACATATGAAGCATTATAGGTGTGATCCTAAGAATTTTATCCTACTCTAACGTGCAAAATAAATTAAAAATGCAAGTGATAAAAGACTAAGGACACTTCAAGTTTAGGCAAAAGAGTGATAAAACAAGAAGGAAAATGGATAAAACAAGATACAAATGATTTCACCTTCCTTGCTGTTGATGACTCCTTGATTGGCCCTTGCTTGGGATGATTTTGTGTGCTCCTTAGATGATTTCTTGAGTGACTAAATGCTAGATTGAATGTGCAAAATGATTAGAATGAATGGCTAAATGCTAGTAAAATGAGTGAGAATGCAAATTGACAGCATGTAGTTATCAAATGGCTAAGTGTTGAAAATGCTCTTGAGGAGGGGGTATTTATAGAAGAATTTGAATTCTCTAGAGAATTCAACGGTCAAGATTGATCCAACAAGGTCAAAATGAAGGGCTAGGGTGGGTTGAGAACCCACAAGCCCTCACATCTTGACATGTGGAGGGTGAAGTGGCCAAGAGAAGATGAGGTGTAAGTGAGGTGTCAAAAAGGTACATGAGGTGGAGGAAGGACAAACACTTTGGGGAGTGAGAAGATTTCTTCAAAAAGGGATTCTTTGTCCCCAAGTGGGAGTGAAAGGGACATTTGAGGAATTTTGGAATTCCTCAAAAATCTACATGGAAAAAGGAAAGGTGGTTGAAAACATAAATGTGAATTAAAAATTCACATTCTTAGGAGATTCTAAAGGATAAAAGGGGGGCTCCAAAAAGGTGGGACTTGGTCACATGTGGAGATTGTGACAAGTCCAAGGTTCTAGAAGCCTTGGAAGGATAGAATGTGAATTAAAAATTCACATATAAAGGAGGGGAATCTAGGATAAATAAAGGTGAATTAAAAATTCACATGGGAAAGGGGGTCAATGCCAAAAGAAGGTAAATGCAAAGGTTGGCTAAAAAAGTGGTGCTAAATCTGGCTAATGACCTTGGTTAAGGTTGTGCAAATATTGGATTAGGCTAATTAATGAAAGATTAGAGGCAAGTGGCAAATGTAGGAGGATGTGACATTAATCTTTAATTAAGAGGATGCACATCATAATCATGAATTAATTAAATTAATTTAGATTAGGGAAAATTTATGGAGGATGTGACAAGGAGAGAGAAGATGAATTTTAAATTGATTTAAAATCAAAAGGGGAAAAATGACTAAATTAAATAAACTAGTGTATTTATTTAATTTAGAGAGGAAGAAGGTGACAGATAAAGCATTTAATTATTAAATCAAATACTTCACAGATATGGGATAAAAGGTATAATATTAATTTAATAAATTAATATTTAATATGATAGACAGAAAGGCAGTAAATTTAATTATATGGGAGTGATTAAATTTAGATGTCTACATTTTGCCCCTCTTCAAAATATTGTTAGGGTAACAGTGTTTCGAAGAAAAATAAAATGCAAATGAGGGAGGAAATGACATATGGTGATGCCCCTAGTGTGAAAAGGTTAATGATGCCCTAATGACCAGGTTGAAGGAATGGAGGAATGGTGAGAGGGTATGCCCCCTCGAGAGGGCGGTCAGGGGAGGAAAAAGGGGTTTCCAAGCGACATCACGATAGGAAGAAAATAAGGAAACCATTGGATAGAACTCAAAAAATTAAGCAATTTTTGTTTTTGAACGGAGGTGATTCGACGCACGGTTTGCAAATGGAAGCCTTAGGAAGTTTGGGATTAGTTCGAGGAATAAAAAGTTAAATAAAAGATAAAAAATACCCTTTTGGAGGAAGGGGTTGAAAAGGTAAGTTTAAAAATTACCTTGGTCATTTTCACTGTAGCAGTTGAGAGGAAGAGAGTAGAGGAGTGAAAGCGGATGGGGAGAAACAATGCCGACAGACAATGACACCACGATCGTGCACCGAGCAGACGGAGTGCGTACATTATACAACGGGGGCACGGGCGGATAGCATGCGAGTAGTAACAAAACCCCCCTATTTCATTTACACACTTTTTATGTAAAAATTAAAAATTTGAAAATGCGGGTTTTGTTAAGTAGGAAAATTAGAAAAACGAGTTGGGATTGGATTAGGATAAAAAGGTCAAATGTAGTAGAAAATAAAAAAAAAGGATGGGGGGGAAAGAGTTGGGGTGGGGCATAGCCATCCCGACTTAGGGTGCCACCGCCATGGATTGGGGTGGAGCCGCCCCACTACGGTGAGGGTGCCCCGGCCACGGGGGGTGCCGCACCAGTCGGGGGCAGAGCCGTCTCAGCCGAGGGCGATCTCACTCCGCTGCGGCGGGGCAGAGCCGCCCAGGTGCGACGGGGTGCAACCGCCCCTGTGTGGGGCGTGGCTGCCTCGGCTTGGGGAGGTCTCGCCCTGATGTAGCGGGGTGGAGCCGCCCTGGCGCGGGGCGGTCCCGCCCCGCTGCGACAGGGCGTGGCCGCCCCACTGCAGTAGGGGGCGGCTGCCCTAGCCGGGGGTGGTCCCGCCCTTGCCACGATGGGGCGTGGCCACCTCAGCTAGGGGCAGACCCATGTTAGCCAGGGGTAGTCCTGCCTCGCTGTGGCGGGGCGCAACCACCTCGGCCGAGGGTGGACCCGCCCTGGCCAGGGGCGGTGCCACCCTGCTGCGGCGGGGTGCAGCTGCCCTGGCCGGGGGTGGTCTCGCCCTAACTGGGGGTGGTCCCGCCCTGGCCGAGGGTGAAGCCACCCCACTACGGCGAGGAGGAGCCGACCCTATCCGAGGGCGGAGCCACCCAGCTACAGCCGGGGTGGAGCCGCCCCTCTACGGTGGGGCGGATCCGCCCCTCTACAGCCAAGCAGGGCCGGCCAATCAGGGGGGGACTTAACCCAATGCGGGAGGGAAAGGGAAAAGACAGCAAAAAACACAAGAAGTAAGAGAAAAGATGAATACGAGAAAATGGACTAATGATAAAGTGTTCGTGTATGCAGAGTTTTGAGCGGATACAGGTGCATGAGCGACAGTCCGAGGAGATGGCAGCGTCGATAGTAGCGATGAACGATGAGGATCAGGTGACATTGGATCACACAGGTTTAGGACATTGTGTTCAGTTTCCAGTGGTCAGAGCACATCCGATAATACTGACAGCGCTGGTAGAGAGATGGAGCTCAGAGACATCCACGTTTCATCTCCTTACAGGAGAGATGACCATGACGTTGAAGGATGTGTGGTGCATTTTGAGGCTGCCGATTGCTAGCCAGTTTGTGAGCAAGGTGGTGTCCATAGGGGCAGAGTTACAAGAGATCTTGAGAGTGTTGTTTGGTCAGGTGACGCTACCCCTGGCGAAAAGGTAGTTGGATTTGGACGGGTGTTTGGCAGTAGGGGTGCCAGCTTTACTGTTATTCCTGTGTGGGCTGATTAGTGGGATATTACTACCAGATCGGAGTAGATGGTTATGTAACCTACGCTATATGGAGGTGATCCGACATATTGTCGAGTGACGAGGAGGGTCGTTTTCGTGGGGTTCATGTGTATTGGCTCAGCTGTACAAAGATATGCACAGGATCTGCTATCAAGAGGTAGCAAGTGTGACACATATGACACTACTGCAGATTTGGGCGTGGAAGCATATTGTCGTGACAAGGTCGATAGTGGTGAGGAGGGGAACAGTGGATGATTGGGAGCCTGTGGCTTGGGAGTATGGGGAGGAGATAGGTTGGGTTTTTCGCTATAAGATGCAGGGGGAGATGGAGGGGTGGAGGAGAGCATTTGATGATCTACATTCGAGGGACATAGAGTGGTGGCCATATAGGGCACATCAGTTTAGGGTATGGACGGATACGAGGAGTCATGAGGGGTTTTTTTTGAGCTGGTGTTTTATTATTGGTACTCTACCATGCATAGTAGAGTCTCATTGACCCGATAGAGTGCTAAAATAGTTTGGGGTGATATAGGATATTCCAACGGTGCCTATCTTATTCTGGCGGTATAGTAGAGAGCTACCATGGGGAGGTCGCATAGCACCAATGATAGCCCGGGCATCATGGAGGGCAGTAGGATAGGCGGCTTATCTAGGGAGAGTAGGAGGAGAACAGGTGCTAGTGGTGACCGAGCGATACTGGAACTGGTTCCAGAATAGGTTATGGGAGAGGATTACACCTGTTCAGCCTATTTTGAGGGTAGCAGGTGCCAGACCAGTGGATGAGCAGAGACCATAGAGGGAGAGGAGAGGAGGGGGGCAGCAGTGACAAGAGGCGACAGTGGTAGATGAGGGGAGACAGGAGGAGCCAGAGGGGATGAGAGAGAGCAGGCAGGTAGAGCAAGGAGGAGGAGGAGGAGACATCAGAGATGAGGTCGGAGAGAGGGTCGACAGTGAGAGAGGGGGTAGCCATAGAGAGCCTAGGGGGAGCAGAGGGTGGAAGAGGTGATGGATGTGGATGATATGGAGGATGTGGAGGTGGTAGGTGCGAGGGATGCTGTAGAGGAGGGGAGGAGACAGTTCGTGGTAGGACAACATGGTCAGCCACGATGGTTACAGATTCAGCCGACTACAGAGAGTCATGAGGCTCGTCAGGAGCCAAAGAGCGAAGAGGATGAGGTAAGAGCAGCACCGAAGGAGAGGAGGTTGCCATGAGGTCGATTCATGGTTGAGAGACAGGGAGAGGCGAGATGATTCTGGGTTTGTTGGATTGTGGAGGACCGTGAGGAGCAACAAGAGCAAGGGGATAGGGAGCAACCAGCAGGTGGGGAGGATAAGATAGAGCAGGTGGTTAAGGAGGAGGATGTGATGGATGTGGACAGAGATGTGGCGGAGGAGGATGTTGTGGCAGTAGAGGCATTAGCTTTAGTTCTTTATGTACCAGAGGATCCCCTTGTGTAGGCGAAGGGAGCACAGGCAAGAGTACAGATGGCAGAGCAGAGAGTGAGGGCTCTAGAGGCCAAGCTAGCTAGAGTAGAGCGAGAGGCCCTGAGAGATTATGAGGCCATGGTATTCGAGCTAGGGGGAGTGGTGGAGGAGAGAGATAGGGCACAGTCAGAGGTGTAGAGGATATAGAGTGAGTTGACTAGTATAACATGAGACTGCAACAGATTACAAGAAGAGGTCATGGTTTTACAGGCCAGGGGAGAGCCAGAGGGGAGGACAGAGTAGGGAGCAGATCAGGGGATAGGGTGTACTAGCCAGCAGTCAGGAGATCTCCAGCGAGACTAGGACGAGCTTTAGACTAAAGTACATTGCCTGGAGCAGACAGTTGGAGAAATGGGACTGATGCAGGAGAGAGAGGCTATGGCAGTAGAGCAGACACAGATTATGCAGGCTGAGAGGGACACAACACAGGCGCAGGTGCAGGTGATGGAGGCAGAGAGGGATGCGGCACAAGCATGCATTCAAAGTGAGAGAGCAGTGGCAGAGGTAGAGATACAGTCATTGCAGAGGGGGAGAGATGAGGTAGTAGGAGAGCTAGCGACTCTCTGGAGAGAGAGGGATTTAGCAGAGCTGAGGGCACAGGCTCTACAAAGGGATAAAGATGCAGCAGTGACTCGGGCACAGGGGGCTGAGAGGGAGAGAGATGCGGCAGAGATGCAGATGCAGACCCTACAGACAGAGAGGGATGCCACAATGGCTTGTGTACTGATAGGTCAGGATGTGAGTGGGATTCCAGGAGCGGATATGCAGATTATGGAGAGAGAGAGAGAGGGATGCAGCAGTGGCACGGGAAACTGCTACAGAGGAGATGAGGGATAGATTACAGGCAGAGCTGGCACAGAGCCGTTTGGCTCAGAAGGCATGGGAGCAGGAGAGGAGAGCTATTACTAGGGACCGAGATAGGTATCATCATGAGCGGAATACCGCTCGGGTCTAGGTGGTAGAGTGAGAGGAGAGCATGAGAGAGGTAGGGTTTTGGATGGCTGCATATTATTCAACAGTTCCTGATCCGGCATAGCGAATAGTTTGTTACACCTGATAGACACCTCAGATGCCAGCACCATCTCAACCATAGGGGACACGGACCCATGGTTACAGTGATTCACCAAGGGTTTCACCAGGCAGGGGAGCAGGACCTGAGTCACCATAGAGATCAGATGTGGGGAGTTCATTTGGGAGGTGACAGGCTACTGAGTTTTTGACAGATGCAGGATTGAATGTGTAAGATTTATTGATAGAGATCAGAGATGTTCGATATCTCTGGATGTTGTATTTTATCATGTGATGTATGATGGACATGTGATAGATATCATATTATTTTGATATGGGACAATTCTTATTGACACCATGTAGTATGTTTCTTTTTATGATGGGTGACTATATGCATGCGTATATGGTATTACTTGTTTATGTGGATGGATGCATTGGTTTATTTATGCTCATGTTTATGATATGATATGTTCATGTGGATGATTGGATATATGTACTTGTGGAATATGAATAATTTTATTGATGTAAATATGCGCATGGTGATATGTTATGTGTACATGTGGGATCTATGATGATTTATATATATGGATACCTAGTTGACTTATTTGTTAAGTATGTATATGTGTATCATGGATTTTGTATGAACATTTTATATATGCAGGATGTGATGTATTATGATTCTGACACTTTCTGACATAGGTGGCAATGTACGTATGGACTTGACACGTGGTGATGCAGGTGACGATGTATGTATGGACCTAACATGTGGTAATGCAGGTGACGATGGATATATGTAATAGTGCTTTTGTAATTTTAGGGGAAATAACACATGGCCATAAGTGCCAATAAGAATTGTCATGGTGGGTATGTGGTGATTGTGAGGATGGGTGTCATTTGGCATTTGTCAAAAAGTATCAGTATCCTGAGAAGAATGGAAAAGAATGGGGTAAAGCATTTTCACAACCAAAACCATAGGGTGGGTGTAATGCAATGATTATGAAAATGCAATCCTAATTCAATTTGCCATCTTTGGAGCACTAGTTTTTGCTATAGCATAAGACACGATACACCAAGGTATGGAGGACCGAGGTAGATTAGTGTCTAATGCATGAAACAAACACGCTAGACAAGAAGGCTATCCCAACACTCCAAAGTCACAAAGACCTTGGTCGGGCCAGGTATTGAGATAACCATAAGCACAAAAGGATGTCCCATTGTAACACAAGACCCCAAGGACCTTGGTGGGTACTACGTGGGACAACCAAGAAAACACAACAAAAGAAAAGATCAAGATATGCCCCTATGTGGACCAATCAAAACACTCCATAATATGATAGATTATGGCGGCCTTGACAAGTGATTATAGGGAGCTCAAATGATAAACAAGAACTAAAAGCCTAAAAAAAAATCGCAATCAATTTCAAATGTCCTTTGCCATAGGATCAAGGGGATAGATGGAATTGATGAGGTCTGTTAGGAAGGATGTATCCTGTTGAGACCCATGATGAACACTAAGTGAAAAGATCGATATGATATAGGATATTCAAAATTGATTAGATTCATTGGCACAAGTGGGTCTTGTTTGTTAAGGACTAACTGGATAAAGGCATAGCTTGATGACACAACATAAGGGAGACAAGACACAACCTAAAGACCTAGGGGCTCGGGGGCCGATCAGAGATTAGCCTTGCCTATGTGAAAGCACAGAGCCCTCGTAGTTCATGGAAAAGGACCATGGATAAAGCGGAAAGAAGAAAATGGTGACTAATGATGAAGGGCACAAGACGCGACAAACAAATGCCCCGGGGGAGGATCAAATGACCAACCTTGCCTACGTGAAAGCGCAAGGGCAACGTAGTTCGATAAAAAGACCATGGATAAAAATGAAAAGAGACTGGTGATGACGAAGTGATGGAGGATCAAAACAAGTTGATCCCAAAAATGCCCCGGGGGCAGATCGAATGATCAACCTTGCCTACGTGACAGCATAGGGGCAATGTAGTTCGACAAGGGATGAAAGCGACATGGGAGGATGAGAGCTAGGTGGATACTGACATGATGGATGAGCCTATATGGTGACACAGACCGACCGGTGAAGGGAATGAAAGGCATAAGCTCAAAATGGGATATAAAAAAGCTCAAGATGAGGGATAGGTAAGGTGGATCGTCCAGTGCTCAATTCATAAATACCAAGCGGCCTAGGCTGAGGTGGGCAAGGATGATAGTGTGGATGAAAGCACAAAATAACTAGGATGTCAGGTAGATAATGATTAAGCCCTCTATGGATGACGCCTGCTAATAGGTTTTCACCATCCATACTTATCCAAGGCGCCACCAAGAGGTGGTTTTCACCATAGGATGGATTTATTTATTTTTACTATTTTTTTGGATTTTTTTTATTTTTTTTATTTTTTGATTTTATGATTTGGGTGGGGTCACCAAACGAACTCAGGCATAGAACCTCTTCAGATGGAGGATATTAATAGGTTCATCAAGGGGGTCTCCTTTAAGAGTAGTCAATTGGTAGGCCCCAGATCCATATTTGGCGGCTATGATATAAGGCCCTAACCAGTTAGCCTCAAATTTTCCTTTTTTATCACAGTCCAATTGAGTGCGTTGGTTTTCTTTGAGGATAAGCTCACCAACCTAGAATTGTCTAGGATGGACCTTTTTATTGTAATGACGTTTGAGGCGATTTTGGTATGCTTGCAGATGGTCATAGGCTCTTATTCTTCGTTCATCTAGTAACTCTAGCTGTACAAGCCATGCAACATGAGCATCTTCTTCGCTGATAAGGTTCTTCAGAGAAATTCTCAATGATGGAAGCTCAACTTCGATTGGCAAGACGACTTCAGCACCATATACTAAAGAGTAGGGTGTGGCACCTATTGGGGTGTGGATGGATGTGCGGTATGCCCAGAGGGCAAGATGAATATGGAGGTGCCAATCTCATCTAGTATTATTAACAACCTTTTTGAGGATGCGGATGAGGGTCTTGTTGGTTGCTTCTGCCTGACCATTATCCTGAGAGTAATAAGGCATTGACCAACGATGCTGGATATGGAAGGTGTTGCAGAGGTGTTTCATGGCTTGGTTTTTAAAAGGTTTTCCATTATCAGAAATGATGGTGGATGGGATACCATATCTGCAGAGAATATGGTAGAGGATGTATTTGGAAATTTGAGTACCAATGATTTGTGAGAGTGGAATTGCTTCCACCCATTTGGTGAAGTACTCAATTGCAGTGATAATGAATGTATGGTCGTCAGATGATGGTGGGTAAATCTTACCAATCAATTAAAAACCTCATTGAGAAAATGGCCATGGTGCTAGGAGAGGTTGAAGAACTTGCGCTAGGGTGTGGATCAAATCTGCATGCTGTTGGCATGGAAGGTACTTCTTCACAAATTTGCAAGCATCATGTTCCAATGTAGGCCAATAATATCCAACTCGTAGGATCCTTTTGGCCAGAGCCATACCATTTGAGTGAGCCCCTCAAATACCACCATGTAGTTTCGTTAGTACTGTTTGGGCCTCGGTCTCATTCAGACATCTAAGGAGGATTCCATCATACCCGTGACGATATTGCGTATCACCAACAATGATGTATCGGGACAAACAATGGATAAAGGATTTACGTTGGTTGTGTGTAAGTTCTGGGGGTATGATATTATCATGGAGATAAGTGTATATGTCTTGGTACCATGGGGAGGCGGGACCTACAATATTGCACACCATGTCAGTCTCAGGAACATCATATGCAGGGATTAAAAGCTGTTCAACAAGAAATTCACACTTTGTTGGGTCCTTAGGCATGTCAATCAAGGAACCAATAGTGACCATTGCATTTGCCACTTTATTCTGTACCCGAGGGATTTGGTCAAACTGTATGTAGGTGAAATATTTTTTGAAATCATCCACCATGCGTTTATAGGGTAACAGTTTATCATCTTTTGTGGGGAATTCACCATTAACTTGTCTAATAAGCAGCAAAGAATCACCAAAGACTTTCAAATGGGTTATGTGCCACTGTTTTGCAATTCTGAGGCCGGTGAGGAGAGCTTCGTATTCTGCCATATTGTTGGTATAGGGAAATGCTATCTTGAATGATTTTGAGATGTAGTCACCTTGAGGAGTGACTAGTAGAATTCTTGCCCCAGATCCACTATGAGTGTATGAGCCATCGAAGTATAATGTCCAAGTTGGTGCTTCCATCACTATGTAGATTTCTTCATCTGGGAATTCAGTGTCTAGTGGGTAGGCATCTACTAATGGTGCTTTAGCCAATTGATCAGCAATAACCTGTCCTTTTATGGCTTTTTTCTCTACATACTCTATGTCAAATTCGCTTAGAAGCATGACCCATTTGACCATGCGGCCAGTCAAAGTGGTTCTAGATAACAGATACTTCAAGGGATCAATTTTGGCGATTAATTTGACCAGATGGCTGAGCATGTAATGATGGAGTTTCTGTGTGCTAAAGACTAGTGCAAGGAAAGCTTTCTCCATGGGGGAGTAATTCAACTCATAGCCAACTAGTGTTTGACTGATGTAGTAGATTGCCCTCTCTTTGAATGACTCATCATGTTGTGCCAATAATGCCCCCAGTGCGACTGAAGTAGTAGAGATATAAAGCAGGAGGGGTTTTCCTGGGATAGGCGGCATCAAAATTAGTGGATGAGCTAAATATTCCTTGATTTTATCAAAACCCATCTTACACTGTGGGGTCCATCGGAAGGTGAAATCTTTCTTCAAAAGATGGGTGAATGGCTGAAATTTATCTGCTAGCTGGGCTATGAACCAACGGATGGACTACATCTTCCCCTGTAGACTTCTTAACTGCTTTAGATTGCGTGGAGGTGGCATGTCCAGAATATCCTTTACCTTGGTGGGATCAACTTCTATACCTCTTCAGGAGACTATGAAACCCAACAACTTTCTTGACGTGACCCCAAAGACACACTTTTTTGGATTTAGTCACAACTTATAATGCTCTAACTGCTCAAATATCTTTTTCAGGATGGCAAAATGTTCTGCTCGTGTTTTGGATTTCCCTAATAAGTCATCAACATAGTCCTCCATGATGATATGGATGAGGTCATGGAAGATGACCATCATTGCTCTCTGATATGTTGCCCCTGCATTTTTGAGACCAAAGGGCATAACATTGTAACAGAAAGTGCCCCAAGGAGTCGTGAAGGCGGTCTTGTGTTGGTCTTCAGGTGCGATTCGAATCTGGTTATAACCAGAGAAGCCATCCATAAGGGATAACATCTCATGTCTTGCTGTTAGGTCAACTAACATGTCAATGTTAGGAAGAGGGAAATTGTCTTTTGGGCAGGCTTTGTTAAGATCTTGGAAGTCCGTGCAGACCTGAATGTCCCCGTTTGGTTTTGCAACTGGAACTATATTAGAGATCCATTCGGAGTAGTCAATCGGTCTAATAAAACCCGCGTCCATTAACTTCTCCAATTCCTTCTTGACTAACAACGCGACTTGAGGATGCATCTTGCAGAGTTTTTGCTTGACAGGCTTGGCGTCTGGGCGAATGTCTAAGTGATGAACCACTAAGGCAGGGTCTAAGCCCGGCATGTCTGAGTATGACCAAGCAAAGTTAACGATTCCCTCTCGGAGTAGCTGTACAAAGACCGGATACTCTTGCTCTGAGAGTGACTTAGCTACATAAGTGATTTTAGGACTTTCAGCAGTTCCCAAATTAACTTCTTGCGTCTCTTCAATCAGAATAGATGATCGAGTAGATAACTGAGTTCCAATAAGGGGAAGATGAACATCTCCATCTTCTAGCGCCTCTTTGAGGTTTTTGCCATCAGATGCGTCCTTTATTTTTAATTTTTCAAGGTCAGGAAGTGCCTCAGGGAGGTTTTCACTAGATGACCGCTTTTTACTTTTCTTATTTTTATTTTTGTGACTGGAGTGTTCATCCTCCCCCAATCCCATAAGGTTGACATATGTGTCTGCAGACATATTGACAGGTGTGGTATCATGTAGGTCCCAATCAATAAGTTCAGGGTGACAAAGGGGTAGGCTAATGGTGCAGATGGATAGGCATTCGAACATGGATGATAAGTCAGTGTGATCGACGTCATCGTACGCATGTATGATGGATTCCTCCTCGGGTATGTCTCCCAATGAGCCATCGTCCATGGTGATACTATTGGAAGTATTAGATGATGTTGCAGGGATTTTCTATTTTTTGTCATACCCAATGCCTACTTTCTTTGGTAACTATGGTGTATCAATGGGTTGCAACCGCCCTTGTTCCTCTTTACCTAGGCCTCTACCTTGATAGTTATGTTTTTCCACAAACTTCATCGGCCAAGGGTACTTTTCCTGAAAATACTTCTTTAGAGGAGTCTCTGGTTCGGGCTCTTCTCGGTAGACCCATTGGCTTATGTCTTCCTCTGGTGCATCGATCTTGACACTTGGAGATCTGAAAGTGGTAATAGGGATGTTTTTACCACTGAAAGTGATGGTCTTGTCTTCCTTTTGTGTAGCACACGAAGGTTGACCGTACTCGTGTGGTGACAGTGGCATGGTGGCTACATTGAGAGCTGTATGCATTTCATATTCACCAAACCCTTTGTCAATGATTTGGACTTTGGTGACTAAAGGATTAGTGGCAGAGGATGGAGTGGTTATCACAGTGGATGGTGGATTAGCGGATGATGAGCAGGATGCCCCCATTTCAACCTCAGGACAATAATGTAAATGGGGAAACGACGCTTCTAAAGCGCGGAAATATTCAAATGGTTGGGGGTTAGCATAGATGGTGACTTCTTGTTTGTTGACGGGGAATTTCAAGCATTGATGGTACGTGGAGGGGACAACTTGCATAGCATGGAGCCATGGGCGACCAAGGAGGAGATTATACGATAAGTCTAGATCAAGGACATGACATGTAGTATACTGAAGCACAGGTCCCACTTGGATAGGAAGACTGATAATTCCTTCTGAATTTCTTTCTACATTGTCATAGGCTTTGATTGTGATGATCTGGTTACTTAAGTCTGCTTAAGTATACCCCACCTATTTTATGAATTTCAAAGTACATAAATTGAGGGCAAAGCCATTATCTACCAAGACCCTTTTTATTTTATGGTAGGAAACTATGACTTCGATGTGTAAGGAGCGATTATGATTGACATCGATGTTTGGCATATCATTTTGGCTGAAGTGGAGGTGATGAGACAAAGCCAAGTGTCCCACCAAAGCTTGGAATTGTGTGGGGTCGATGTCATTTGGTACATGGGTTTCCTGCAGGGCTCTATTGAGGATTTCTTGGTGTACCGGGGAAGACTTAAGCAAATCCAAAATGGATATATGAGTGGGGGTCTTTGTTAGGTGATCAAGGATGTTGTATTGAGAGTTTACAGGAGTTGGTTGGGTGGGCGCAGAGGCTACAGGGACGGTGATGCGGGCTCGTCGTGTAGTAACAACATATTGAGGGTCTTTGGCTTTAACATGTATCATGGATACTCGCGGTTCCACCAGCTTAATGTAATGAATAACACCCTCGTAATTGAAGGGCACATTCTTGTAACTCACATTGTTTGTGCTGTTGTTTTGGGGATTACCGTTGGAGGTGCTAGGGCCTTGATTATGGTTTGGGAAGGTGTTTTGATAAATCTGTAGTTGAGCATTGGATGACAAAGGTTGACTGGGGTCAACCTTGATATCTCCTCAATCAATGAGATCTTGGACATAGTTTTTTAAACCCTGAAACTTATTTAAAGAGTGTCCCTTGATTTTATGGAAGTCACAATACTCATTTTTTTTAAACCATGCCGGCTTGGGTTTGGACTATTCAAATGGCTTGGTGATGGGGTATGTGATGGGGTAATTGATTTGTAACACTTTATTAAAAATAACACTCAGAGGTTCACCTAATTGGGCATATTGACATTTGGTGTCCCCCTAATTGTTTTGGTTTGACTATTGAGGGGGACGAAGTGCCCCCTATGGTACAAATATGGCATTGGGTATAGATGGTTGTTGTTTTTGGGATGCATTAGCCACTTGGACATGTTTAGTTTCTGTCACTCTATCGTTCACCACATTTTTGTTCTTGTTCCAGAATCGTGGTTTATCTCCAAATGACCTTTCTTTATCATGACTGTGTATTTTGATGTGTCCTTTGGCAATAAGGGCACGTTCAAGGATAGGTCCCTTTTCTACTATCTCTGCAAAGGTGGTGACACAATGTAACCTAAAATTGTGAGCCATGTCAGGATGAGATTTTTCCACGAAAAGAGTGACCATGTATTTTCTTTCAGAGGATTTTTCATTCGACTTGCTAATGCACGCCACCGTTGGAGGTAGCTGGTAAAGGTTTCTCGATCACGTTGTTTCTCTTTTAGGAGATATAAGGTGTCTGTATCCTTCTCCAAATTGAAGGAGAAGTAGGATACAAATTTTTCTGATAGGTCTGCAAAAGTTTTTATCGAACCCTTTTCGAGAGTCATGAACCAATCTAAGGCGTGGCTTGCTAGGCTTCATGGGAACAAGCGCAAAAGGTAGTTGTCATTGTACATGACTTCTTGACACTAGGAATAAAACACCTGCAAGTGAGCCTTGGGGTCCTTGTTTCCCTTGTATTTGTCAAATTTTGGTATCTCGAAATGTTTAAGAAAGGGAATTAATGAGATGGAGGGATCAAATGGATATGGGCATATGTCTTCAAATTTAAATGATTGTTTTGTTGCCCTGGCTTGAAGGTCCTTAAGTGCGGCTTTGATTTCCAACAAATCTGAGCTAGCTGGTGGTGGGTTGGGGGGATATTGATGATAGGATGATGAAGGATCCTACTGAAAGGGCATTGAATTGTTGAAATACAGGTTTGGATGATTGGATGATGACATGGCTTACTAGTAAGATGGGGGATTTTGTTGATACGGGGGCTGTTGTTGTGGGGCATAATATGGATTTGTTTGGGAAAAGTGTGGGGTAGGTTGTTGAGGAACTTGGATGGGACGTTGCGTGTTGGTTTGTTGGTATTGAGGGTATTGTTGTGATTGTTGGGAGGTCGTATAAAGTGGTTGTTGGGGAAATTGTTGTTGATTGGAATAGTAGTAGTGTTGGGGAGGTTGTTGTTGTGACGTCAAATGTTGTATAGGGAAAGATGGGATATTGTGTTGTGGTTGAGCCTTTGGATGCAAAATGGATGCAAGAAAGGGGGATATGGTCTGAGAAATAGGTCGAGATGGATTGCCTTGTGATTGGTAGGATGGTTGTTGTGCAGAGGAAAAAGTACTGTGTATAGGTTGGTGCGGATGAGATGGAGGAGGTAGCGTAGACGTGTTTTGTGAAGGGGGTTGTTGAACACCACCTAGAACATTCAACTGGGGTGTGCCTTGTGGAGGTAATTGAGGCAGAATGTTGGGTTGGTGAAGCTGTTGAGATGGTATATTTTTAGTTCCAGGAGGTGGAAGTGATGCGGCAAAGGAGGTGCCCCCGATGTTGACTGGAGGTTGGTTGGAAGGAGGGGGTGTTATTAACGTTAATGGCAGAGGTTGTGGAACATTTTGTGGCATATTGTAGGCAAAAGGATTATTGGGATTAGGCACTTGAGGTCCTCCTATAGCTGAAGTCGAAGCAGGTGGGGGATGATTAACTTGATAAAGAACAAAATTTCCAAATTCAGGTTGATGCCAACCCTCCACTGGAGGAATATTGGAGAAGTATGAACCTTCGGGTGCATTTTGTGAACCTTGGAGCATGTTAGATGGGGCACTCCTATATTTGGATAGGTCAACATTGGAGGGGGGTTTGACACCCTTCTCAATAAGGTGGGCTAAGATTTCTTCCCCATGTTTCTTAAGCAAACGGTCAATCATTTGCACATTGGCGGGATTACTAAAATGTTCCTCAAGTGTGAGTTCAGGTTGATTAACCATACTCTCTTCACCATGTGGCGAGTTATTCTGATTCTCGGTGTTAGAGTGCGATGAAGTACCATTATGAGGATCATGAGAGACGTTGGTACCCTTGTTAGGATTTGATGAGACGTTGATTGTGTTTTTGGGATCTTGAGGGTTGTTTGATTGGGCATTCTAAGCTTAACAATCGGCCATTTTCCTTGCCTGTGAATGGGTCTGAATGAGCATGCAAATGTGAGATGAGTAGATTAATGCTTTTTTCGAATGATTTGATTGTGATTTTGATAGGATTTGGATTTTGATTAGATTTTGTTGGGATATATTGGATTGGATTGGATTTGGATTGGGCAAGATTGGATTGGATTGGATTGGATTGGACTTGGATTTGGCATGATTTGATTAGATTAGAATGGATTGGATTGGATTTGGATTTAGCACGATTGGATTAAATTGGATTGGATTGGATTGGATTAGACTTGGATTATTTGGTTGATTGGACAGTTTGATCGAATGATTGGTTTTGATAGATTTGGACTATTGGATGGGTATGATTGGGTGTGAGAGAGAGACCTTAAGCTTGATCATAGGAAGTTACCCTTAGTGACCCTAGAGCTTTGATTGATTAAGAGGATGATTACGGCACCGAATCCACCTTAAGGTAGGAATGGATTGATTAGGCCGAGGATGATAACTTACAACACCAAATTCACCTCAAGATGGAAGCAAATTGATTGGGGTCAAAGTTAAAGACTAATAATCAACTTCAAGTGCTATGGTCAATTTGGGTAACCACTTTGTAATACAAGTTTAAGGCAGTTTGGTTATGAGTGGTGTTTGGCAGTAAAATTATGATGTTCGCTAGGTGATGGTATGGACCTTTGAATGGAATATGAGGAAATTAGAATGAATGGGTGGATTGGAGATGATTGCAGGGAGTGAGTGGGGAATTATAATGGTTAAAAAAAAGGTTTGGAATGATAAGATGGAGGTTTAAACGGATCAAATGGAGGTTTTGGGAGGCTTGGAGTGACAAAATGGAGACTTAGGATGATGAGGTAATGGTTGGGAATGAATAAAGAATGGTTTAGAGGCTAAACGGATCCAAATGAGATGATTTCAGGTGTTCGGAGGGAAAATCCGCCCCTCTGCAGCAAAAATTAGGGGTGTTGACACCTTTCTGCAGTAAAATAGGGGCGCTGCCACCTTTCTGTAGCAAAATAGGGGCGCTGCTACCTTTTTGCAACAAGATTAGGGGCGCTGCCACCTTTTTGCAGCAGAATTAAGGGTGCTTCCACCTTTCTGCAGCAAGATCAGGGGCGCTGCCACCTTTCTGCAGCAAGATCAGGGGCACTGCCACCTTTCTGTGGTAAAGCAAAGGGCACTACTGCCTTTCTGTGGTAAAGCAGAGGGCGCTACCGCCTTTCTGCAGTGGACAAGAGGGCGTTGTCGCCTTTCTGCAGTAAGAAAAAGTTTGGTTTTGATGGCAATGGCTATGGCAAGGACACAAAATGATAAAGTAAGGCCAAAGTATCAAAGATTTCATAGGTTTTTCACAAGAAGACATTTCAAGCAAGCACAATCCTATGATTACTATTTAAGGGTATGGCCAGGTAAGGTCTTAATCTAGGATACACAAGGCTTTTAGGGAGTCCTTGATATACTCTCGGTACGTGAGGCACAATCGTGAACACTAGCCCGTCACAAGTATGAGTTGGGAACCCCAGCGAGATATTGAAAGGCTTTGACCAACTCTTCACATCTATCTAGGTATTACCCTAGCTTCGATGCTCCGCCAATTACGACGTGACTGGATTGAGGTACAACTTTCATTCTCCCCCTTTATATACCCCTCCAGTACATGTGGTTGGAATCATCCCTTGGGGTGATGAAATCCTCAAGCAGGTCCCACTAAAAAGAAGACACTAACCACTTCCAACTACTCCCCAGGCTCACACGAAGTGCAAGGGGAAAGTGAAAAAAATTAATGCCCCCTTGGGTAACACAAGAATAAACAATCACAGCAAGCAATAAAGTTTATTCCCCCTAATTAGACTATGTTCCAAAACAACAAGGATAATTTTTTTTTTGCAGATCTGATCAAATAGATGGCCCTGCAAACAAATGTTAGCTGTCTTTTCCTTCGTTCTTGGTCAATCATGCCCTAATACGCTGCAAAACGTTAGCAAAAAATACCAATATTCTTGCCAAAATAATGTTAGAGGGTTATTACTTGACAATAGCAAAAAATGAGAGCAGAACCTTGCCAAAATGACTATTTTACCTTCCAAACTGTGTTGTTTTGGGGCGCTGCCACATTTCTGTAGCAAAATAGGGGCGCTGCCGCCTTTCTGCGGTAAAGTAGAGGGTGCTGCCACCTTTCTGCGGTGGACAAGAGGGCCCTGCTGCCTTTCTGCAGTGGACAAGAGGGCGCTGCCGCCTTTTTGTAGTGGACAAGAGGGTGATGCCGCCTTTCTGTAGTAAGAGGTTAGAGGAAAAGAGCCTTTCAAAATAAAAGGGCGTGTCCACCCCTCTATAGAAAACTTTTTAAAAGGGAAAGTTGTACGCTCCACTACAAGAAAGTGTTAGAAAAACCTTCTAAGTACACACCTAACTACAACAAACTATTAGAAGAACATGAAATTGACAGACATAGGGCGATGTCGCCTTTCTGCAATGGACAAGAGGTTGCTGCCGCATTTTTGCGGTAAAGCAGAGGGCACTGCCACCTTTTTGCGACCTTTTCTTGTAAAATTCTTAACAAAAAGGGAGGTTAAATGCAAGAACCCGTTTGTGGGTCCCACCAGGCGTGCCAGAAATGTGATCCTAAGAATTTCTTCCTAGTCTAACGTGCAAAATAACTTTAAAATGCAAGTGATAAAAGACTAAGGACACTTCAAGATTAGCCAAAAGAGTGATAAAACAAGAAGGAAAATGGATAAAACAAGATACAAATGATTTCACCTTCCTTGTTGTTGATGACTCCTTGATTGACCCTTGCTTGGGATGATTTTGTGTGCTCCTTAGATGATTTCTTGAGTGACTAAATGCTAGATTGAATATGCAAAATGATTAGAATGAATGGCTAAATGCTAATAAAATGAGTGAGAATGCAAATTGACAGCATGTAGTTATCAAATGGCTAAGTGTTGAAAATTCCCTTGAGAAGGGGGTATTTATAGAAGAATTTGAATTCTCTAGAGAATTCAACGGTCAAGATTGATCCAACAAGGTCAAGATGAAGGGCTAGGGTGGGTTGAGAACCCACAAGCCCTCACATCTTGACATGTGGAGGGTGAAGTGGCCAAGAGAAGATGAGGTGTAAGTGAGGTGTCAAAAAGGTACATGAGGTGGAGGAAGGACAAACACCTTGGGGAGTGAGAAGATTTCCTCAAAAAGGGATTCCTTGTCCCCAAGTGGGAGTGAAAGGGACATTTGAGAAATTTTAGAATTCCTCAAAAATCTACATGGGAAAAGAAAAGGTGGTTGAAAACATAAATGTGAATTAAAAATTCACATTCTTAGGAGATTCTAAAGGATAAAAGGGGGGCTCCAAAAAGGTGGGACTTGGTCACATGTGGAGATTGTGACAAGTCCAAGGTTCTAGAAGCCTTGGAAGGATGGAATGTGAATTAAAAATTCACATATAAAGGAGGGGAATCTAGGACAAATAAATGTGAATTAAAAATTCACATGGGAAAGGGGGTCAATGCCAAAAGAAGGTAAATGCAAAGGTTGGCTAAAAAAGTAGTGCTAAATTTGGCTAATGACCTTGGTTAAGGTTGTGCAAATATTGGATTAGGCTAATTAATGAAAGATTAGAGGCAAGTGGCAAATGTAGGAGGATGTGACATTAATCTTTAATTAAGAGGATGCACATCATAATCATGAATTAATTAAATTAATTCAGATTAGGAAAAAATTATGGAGGATGTGACAAGGAGAGAGAAGATGAATTTTAAATTGATTTAAAATCAAAAGGGGAAAAATGACTAAATTAAATAAAATAGTGTATTTATTTAATTTAGAGAGGAAGAAGGTGACAGATAAAGAATTTAATTATTAAATCAAATACTTCACAGATATGAGATAAAAGGTATAATATTAATTTAATTAATTAATATTTAATATGATAGACGGAAAGGCAGTAAATTTAATCATATGGGAGTGATTAAATTTAGATGTCTACAATAGGATGAACGAATAGGTGAGAAGTGTGCTACCTTCATCAACCTATCCACCATCACCATAATAGCATCATGGCATTGCGAAGAGTTGGGTAAACCAACAATGAAATCCAATGAGATTATATCCCATTTCCACTCTAGCAACAAATGTGGCTATAGAAGCCTTGCTAGATGTTGGTGTTTAGCCTTCACTCACTGACACTCCAAACACTGAGACACAAAATCAGCGATATATCGCTTCATACATGCCCAAAAATAAAGCTATCGCAAATCGGCATGTGTAACGCCCCATTGTGTGAACCCCAAAGGACATCAACACAATAATTTTTTTTATTTTTTTTTAAGTATTCTAAACATACATGTGATGCACATTAAATCAAAAGTCATAAAACTTAATTAAACAAATTCACTTATACTTATGTCCCTTGGGGTACACGAGAGACATTACAAACTTAATTCCATACAACAACAATAAAGAATAAAAGCCAAAGATATAATCCATAACAAAGTAAAAATTAACAAATGTAACACATACATGATAAATCATTGATAAGAAACCATTTGTGTACGTAAATACAACATATACATGATTAACTCAACACATTGAATAACAACTGCCATGGCCAATATCAACACAAGGTTTAACGTTACATTATAGTACAATGTTCAAGAGGTACAATGATACAAAAGTGTTTCCAAATATGAATAGAAACCATACAACAAGATAACATGATACAAATGAATAGAGGAATACATAGCATCATTACTAGCTCCAAGACGGATACAACTTTGGAGTTGCCACAACAACACTAATCTGCACCTCTCGATCCTTGACTGGGGACCCAATGGGGTGCTTAGCATGTTCCACCCGACCATGTGGGTCCGAAGACCCACCCCCCATGCTAAGGAGTTGACAAGAAAGAGACCTCAACCAAGAACATCCAAACTGGGAACCACAAGACTCAACGTCATACAAAAGTAACATAAAACTCAAGGATTACAATGACATAATCGACAACATCCATGAGTCAACATAATAACTTAAAGTCATAAACCTCATCAAATTAATCAAAGCAGTAACGAGTAAACAAGTAACCAAAGGATGATCAAAATGGGTGTCTAGTGGAGAGTGTCATCGCATAGCTCTCATGGGATCTCCTGGCCCTTCCTCCAACTTGAGGCACCGACACCCATCTATGGATCTCCTAGCTCTTTCTCCTACTTGAGGCACCAACACCATAGGGTAGGTCATGCAAACACGATTCCAAAGGCAACAAGAAACAAGGCACAAGGGTGTCTAGTGGAGAGTGTCATCGCATAGCTCTCATGGGATCTCCTGGCCCTTCCTCCAACTTGAGGTGTCAACACCCATCTATGGATCTCCTAGCTCTTCCTCCTACTTGAGGTGTCAACACCATAGGGTAGCTCATGCAGAGCCAATAACCTCTCATGGGGACAAGGTTACGACTTTTCTGACTAAGGTCTTCTCAGTCTATCATTAGTCTATGTTAGCCCTAATGCATAGATGAGGCAACCAATATTTATTATCTTGTGTGTTTTACTACCCATCCCCCTAAATTCTATTTTTAGGTTATCACTTGTTTAACTACTCTTACATGGGTTCTGCTGTGCTCTTCCTCCTTTTGAGGCGCCAGCCCCCATGAAGAGCCACTCTCCCTAAGACCCCTAACATAAATCAAAACTAGGAAAGGGTTGTACTATAACGAATCAAGCATAAAACTAAAAACAAGAACATGCGAGGAAAATCCATCTCACGATAACTTATAAACAAAACTCAACAACCCATACAACCCTTCCAAGCATTATACCAATAACTTTCAACTCCAAAAGTATAACAAAAATGAGGATAACATTAAAAGATTAAATCATGCCTCTGAATCAAAGTTTCACAAACTACCTGGGAATTCCCAAATCAACATACAAGTCAAGATAGAAAAACCATAAAGGAAAAGAAACACTCAAATTAATTTTACAAAGTTGCACCATTGATTCCAATTCATTCTCAATTAATTGATTAAAATAATTTCCCAAATGCTGACCAATACAAAGGAATAAGATTCTGATTTACAAATATAAAAAGAACAATTGTCTCAATATGTGTATACATATACATGTGTAACAAGAGATAAAGCTAATTTTCTAATTAAATTATTTAACCAATTTACTATCCAATTCAAGAATACCCTAATCAATCTCTAACCATGCCCATATATTTAAATTTCACCTTTCTTTTATCAACATAATTGAAAACTACTTAATAGTTGGGTAGTTAACTCATTACCATTTCATAACTACTTATATACAAAACATCAATTAAAACATTATTTCTGCTTTCCCTTCATCATACTAACTTAACACTCAATTCCAATAATGAAAACCACTTAATACCAAATGTTTATACTTTAAAATGATAATAATCACAATACTCTAAATACTTAAACTACATATTATAACTGACCACCTTAAAATCTTAAATCTATCTAAATAAATTTACACACATAGATACATTTTAAAACCACTACATATTTATATATTTTAATTTCTTGAGGGAATATAGAAAGAGAATAAATCTTTTGTAAGAATCCCTAATATTACAATATCTATGCCCTTCTCTTATAAATTTAGTTCAATAGAATCTTTTCTAAAGTTAGGGGAATATAATCCCCTCTCTTTACCCTAAGGAGTATTATAAATAATAGGATGCCTTTTAAATATTATAGTGCATTTTCATGGGATGGATAATAAGGCACTTTATTCCCAATTCCATCTTATATTAAGGTTCACGTATAATAGAGATTTCCCTTCCGAAAATGAAAATTCGATGATACTCATGTATTTATTTCAAACACAAACCAATGTACTAAATCTCATGTTAAGGAAAAAGAATAGGCATAGTTCTTATCTAAAGCAACACCAATCACTAGGAAACAAACTCAACACAGTAAAAAGATGATTTGGGACTGAATGTGGACTAGCAAGGAAGGGCAACACATATTGGTCTAGTGAGTAACAATTGACAACAACTCAAAACAGAGTGAAGAGGTTGCACCTTCAACTTGTTGACTAAATCTTCTGCAACCTATCGAGTGTCATAGGTACATATTCATTTATTTGTATAAGACAAGGCAATGATATCAATTATTCGATATGGGCGATAGTTGTATTGATACCACTTAAGGTATATTGTAGCAAGGATAATGAGCAGAAAATGAATATATGGAAACTAGTGATTTATTCCATCAAATGGTAGTAAGACAACAAGACTATCGAAAGAACAAATAAGAACGCCTTACCTAAATAGCGATTCTTAAACAACATGTCAAAAGGAATCAAAAGCATAGTGAAATGATCTATAATGAATGGAGTGGCATCAAATTCTAAAGACAACGATGGCCAAAGACTATTGTGCTGGCAGGAATAGACTTCGAATACCATCAAGGAATATATGCAACAATCCTCAATTTCATACGCAATTAATCGAATACCAGCCAAAGAGTTAAATAAGAATGACATAGAAATAGACCATATCATAAATAGCTTACAACTATGATAGAACCACATAAATGGAAGAGGAACAGTGAGTCGTAAGGTAAAAGTATATACTTCAGGTAAATTTTAAGTGCCAAATTAGGGATAAAAGAATGATGGATGCAAGAAAAATCATTCTACAAGATCTGAATCATTTCCATCACTTTGAACCATGACCATGTGCTATAGTGAATATTGAAGGTGCTAAATAAACAAACTGAAACAAATAGACTAGCAATATAATATTTCCCACTGGTAGACTTGCATGCAAGGTATGAGAAAATGAAAACAGGTCGTTAAGAAGAGTTAGAAAGATGTCATGATGAAATAAAAAAAAAACAAATCAAGTGCCATGTTTATCTCTTATTTACAACAATTGATGGAAGAATTGAAATATTATGACTATTCATTCAATACCAAAGGGTGGATATCGATGTTTTAAAGCAATAAGATATCTCCCTCTCTATCGTCTGAGATAGTCCTAGAGATCTAAGAAATGTTGGGTTCAAGAATATGAAACGGTTCTTAAACTAATAAGTTTCAAAGAGAAAGATGTTTGTATAATTTAGACTTGAGACCTAATGTTTTATTAAGGCCTGTAATAGACATGAGTAAAATATATATACAAATTCCCCAATTTAAAAGCAATAACCAGAGCATTTACATTACCTAAGGAAAACTACCAAAGCACTGAGGGCGATATATTGTTGAAAGTGCCTAATCAAAATAATTAAAGAAAATGGAAGATCAAAGATAGAAAAGAACCTGGCTAAGTCATTGCCATGCAATCTTCGTAGCAACATGCCTGGATGAAAATAGAACCTGGCCATTTAAAGCATACCAAAATGATCCCAATAATCATTAACAACAGACAAATAAGAAGGTGATTCAAATATATCCTCTTAATTACTTCTCATAGTGATTCAAATATTTCCTCTTCATTATTGCTCACAGGAAATCCACTGGATATTTTGTGGGGGGCCAATCTCAGATTGGATCATAGGGAGAACTCACTCCAATGCATGGGTAAAGAGAAAATTTCAATCATAGGGTATGGATGTAGGGATGCGGGCATTTTTTTTGAGATTCTGAAAGATCATTCCCCCAAACAAATGAAGATAGATCCCCCCCCCATATGCGTTCGAAAACCCCCCAATAAAATAACAGATTTCCCCTTTTTTTAGCCATGCATAATCACCTTTTTTTGTTTTTTTTTTTAACTCATACCCTCTTTTTCTTGCCTGTTTTAAATCTTATTTCCTTTTTCTAATTTAAAACTAAATTAGTTTCCCATTTAAACAATTAAAATCTAATGACAACATGATTTATCCTCATCTACTTCCAACCACGTTATTTTTCCACACTAAAATAATTATCTTTTTTTCCCATCTTTTCTACCTTGTTCAAAAATCATATCTGCTTTATTTATTTAAAACGATATTATTTTTCTATAATTAAATGATTGTCCCTATCCTTTCATGATAACAAGTTATCAATTATAGAATTTGATATAAAACATCACTTAAAGCAATTTAACCTAATATACATTTATTTTATTTTTAACAAGACCATATAAAATTATTACGTCCACCACCAAACACTTACACAAATATTTTGAAGGGCCATGATGGAGGGACACTACAACATGCATCTTCTTCACTCGCTAGATGAGCTGATACCATATATATATTTAAATATAAATATATATAATTATATATGCATTAAATATATAATTATATATATATGTTTAATTTATATTTAAATATGCTTATTTTGAGGTGATTTTATTATAATGATGCAAAAGTTGATTTTATAATAGAATGATTTTTATTTTTAAAAAAATAATGATTTTGATCATTATGTGTAATTAAGGAAAATTGAATTAAACTGTTAGTTTTAAAATTCCTTAATTTTGTAAAATGTAATTGTTTTACTTGGATTTAGTAGATCCTAAAGTAGGATATTAAATTGCCTAAATTGTATTTGTGTTATGTTATCTCTTTGATTCTCGTTGTTGGGAAATTTGAGTTATTCATTTATGTTAGATTTCTAGATGTGTTTTCTTGAGATGGGATTTGTAATTTATGTTGGTTTAGCTTAGAAATAACTTGGGTAGTGCACATGGTATTTTATCAAGTATGGTCACCTAATTCTACAAAAAGGTTGTGTTGTACATTGTTTTAAGTCGATATTTGTAATTGGCTATGTGCACCTAGTTTACCCTATGTTAGTAGAATTGATCCCTTAGGTTGTTAATAGGGGAGTGGTTTTTCATGAGGGCCAACACACAAAGTGGTGTTAGGGTAATGCCTCACTGATGGACTCAATGGCTACTAAAGATGTGGGATGAGACGAGAAGGCTTGGAATGGCAAGATCAATATCTTGTTTCTTAGAAAGATAATTGATTCCGCATTGGATTGCATGTGGGGTCAGGTTTTGTAAGAGGTCACCATGGTAACCCAAGATGGGGGTCAGAGCTTAGGAAGATTCACCAAGGTAACCCATGCAACTTTTTGGTGACACTCCTATGACAACCGTGAGTCAGTTTTTTGTTTTCTACAGTTGATCATTGTTATCTAGAAGCATTGTAACCTTTTTGTAAGTTTTGTATTTTTGTAGTTTATTATTGTTTTTCCTATGTCTGGAGGTGGTAGGTTTTTCTTAGGAAGCTCTTTTACTATCTCCTAGCACATTGGTTGATCCTTCGGGTACCACATGGTTGGGTGGAGCATGCACCTTACATCGTTGGGTCCCCAATTCTTGTTCGTGATGACATGTACTTCATGATTGGAAAGCTCATGTGTACCAGTGCATTTGTAATTCTATCATGTTCTCTCTTATATTTGTTGGATACTTTTTTAATTTGTAATTTTATCACTCCTCAATTGCATTCAAGAAGAATCTTTGCAATTTTTAATTGTAACATTTTTGTATAAACTATCTCATTTGGAAATGAGAGTGGTAATTGTAATGTTGAATGAATGCAATTTATGAATGGATCATTATTGTACTTTACATTTTATGTGATGTAATTTAATGTTGCTAGATGTATGATCTTTAATTCATGAGTTATAATCTTATGTCATGTTAGTGACTTTTGTTAGTAATGGGTATTGTAATAAATGTCATCACGTACCTTAGAGAATGCTTGTATAAGTGTAGTTTTCTTTACTTGTTTAATTACACTTTTTTTTAAAAATAAAAATAAAAAATTCTTCCGTTATGTGTGTAACATTCTCTAGAGTTTCGTGGCGGGCATTACAAATGAGTTAGTCAATCGATTAGAGTGAGAAATTAGTGGTCATGATTTTGTCAATCCCAAAAGGGGTAGATATAATTAATTAATTTAATATTAACATTTTGAGTTGAATGTGCAAGTCATGTTTCATTTTAACAAATAAAGTTGTATTTGTTTGTTGACTATGTTGAATGATGATGAATAATTAATTTAATTATTAAGGTTTAGAAAGGGGAAAGTAATTTAATTAAATTTTTAGGTAATAACAATTTAATTGATTAAGAAGAATAAGATATATTAGTGAAATAATTAAATAATTTATGTTAATTTAATTAATCGAGAGGAATAAAGTTAGATTAATGATAAAATGGTGAATTAATTAAATAATTAAAGATTATTCAATTAATAGAGGAAACTAGGTTTTTTTATGTAAATTATGATTGAGGATGAATTGAATTAAATAATGTTAAATCACTTAATTAATAAATGAATCTAAAAGTTGATAATAATTAAATAATAATGTATTATTTAATCATTTAGGGAAGAAGGGTTAAAGTTAGTGTTATTTGCCAATCAGGGCAATTTAGGGTATGTACATTTTTCCCCTCTTTGATAGAATGCAATTTTGAGCCTTGTGTCAAAAAAAATTCAAAATTCCTACTCAAGAGTTGGTCCCCATTATGCCCAAAGTGATATAGCATGGTACCCCCTTAGGAAATTTGGTGAAAATTATGGATAATGAACCAAATTTTTTGATAAGCTGATGTGATGTATTTAAGTGCAAGGACTAACTATAATGCCCCGTCGTGTGAACCCCAAAGGACAACTAATACAACAATTACCATACAATTTTTTAATTATTATTATTTAAAAGGTAAACATAACATACATGATATTCACATCAAGCCATGAAACTCAATTAAACAAATTCATTAACACCTACGTCCCTTGGGGTACATGAGGAGTCCTTATGGAACTTAAATCTATATAATGGCGATAAAGAAAGAAAGTCGAAAACATAATCCATAACAAAGTAAACATTTACAAATGTAACACATACATGATGAAACATTAATAAGAACCATCCGCATACGTAAAACAACATATACATGATTAACTAAAACTCATAATGATGAACTATCTATCATCAAATAAACTCAAGGGTCATGTATCCACAGATAATATATTGAATAACAATTTCCATGAATCAAAAGTTGCACAATGTTATTCAAGATAAAATAATACTTTACACCGCATTATCTTAACCCTTCATCTAACCTTGATCCCCCATCTATTTACAGTCCTGCATCTAATCCCATTCCCCCATCTAATCCTAGTCCACCAATCCATAATCCTTCATCCACTCCTACTACACCATCTCAGCCTAGAGCATTCAAGTTCTTCACTCCAGAAGCTCTCCAAGGACTTATAACACATAAGACATCTCCCACTCCACACCTTGAAGTTATGGAATCATGCCATCCCAACCCATCATCCATAGTCATTAGAGACGAGACCCTTCTCCACCCAACACCTATCATTGATGGTACCACCCCTAGCACCACTCAAACCATCGAAACCATCACATCCTCTAAATATATTGAGCCCCCATCTCTTACCATCACATCCTCTAAATATATTGAGCCCCCATTTCCTACCATCATATCCTCTGAATCCACTGAGCCCCCATCTCCTACTATCATATCTACTGAATCCATTGAAAATCCACCCTCTACTCCAAGAGTCATCGAACCCATCGACGACGCCCAAATCCATTTTGATGACTGCATCGAATCCTCCATCCTTCCATCTCCCCAACATGAAGAGTCTCTCCAACACTCTGCCATCCTTCCATCCACACAAGATGCATCATGCCAAGAATCTAATCCAAAGCATGCCAACATATCCCCTTCTCTAGATCAAGATCCTACCATCCCATCTAGTCCACCTCAAGATCACAGTCCCCCATCCATTCCATCCCATGATCCCATTGTCATTCAAGCTTCCACTGCTCCATCTCCATCTCCATCGCATGAGCCCACTATCACAAATCCAAATCATATCATATCCCTTGATCCCTCTCTTGATACCACCCATCCAAATGTTACTATCCCATCATCTCCCTCTCATAATCCACCATCATTGCCTAAAACTACTACCCCCACACCACTTGCATATCCCCTTGGTACGCTCACATTCTTCAATGGTGGCCTCCTTGCAGAAGAAAAATATAGTGTATATACCACCCACCATCGTCCACCTAATAATGGACTCACATCATGTTTTTAGAATAACACAAATCCTATCATGGATTGCATGCTCAAGAAAATGAACTATCAAGGAAAAGGTCTAGGCCTTCATAAGCAAGGTATTTTGGACCCCATCCAAGTCAAAGAACAAGTCTGCATGCAAGGTCTTTGACCTATTTCCGAGGACTCACAATCTAAAGATATTGGTACAACCTCGAGATGTCCTCAACGAGCCTTTTCCAAAAGAAATGTCAACTCTTCACATCGCTCCAACAGACCATATGTTCCCATCCCTCCTCTATCGTATCGCCTCAAAACAACTGTCCATATTCCTCCTTCATCTACTCCATCCATTTAGGGTCCTTACATCCCTCCACCCACCATCTCCCACCCTTCATCTACTCCATCCATCTTGTGTTCTTATGTCCCTCCACCCACTATGACTGTTTTCGGTCCATATATCCCAAGATCACCTCCTCCATCTCATCCTTTCATCCATCCAACACCTATCCATCTCATCCATCATAAACATCCCTCTCACATATCCTATAATTAGGATCAACAAAGGAACATACCTAAACATCCTCCATCTACACATAATCCCCATACTCCTACTTCCATCACTCCACATCATCCATCCCATTGCTACTAAAAGCACTTTGGTTGTTAAAGGAAAAATGCATAAATCCAAACATCCACATGAATCTAAGGCTCCCCATGTCCCCTCCACAAGACATGGTGAAGAGAAGAAAAATCTAAATCTAAATCAAATTTGTAGGCCACAGAGGCCCACCAAAGCAAAGATCAAAACCATGTGGAACCCAAAGAAAAAATATGCAATGAAATCAAATGAAAAATCTATAGGAGCATCCAAAGTTGCTAATGCAAAAGCTAGTCATACACCCCTTCCATCTCCTAAGTCTTTTTTGGGTCCCCATGTCCCCAAATTCACTATTCCATCCCCTCCATTATCCCCACATTATCCATCCATTAATCCTCTTATCTTTTCACATCTACCCCCACATGTGCCAATGTTGCTCCTAAACTCACCACCCCATCATTCCATCCATACCCTTTGCAGCATCCTGTCCATTATCCCATGTATCTCCCCTCTCAAATCCATCTAATTCATCCTCTTGCATAATCCATTTATCCTAATAAGGTTGTACTAACATCCAACAGTCGGTTCAAACATGGGCTCTTAATACCTCATATAGAACTTAATGCTTGAGTCCTTCATCCATATCCTTATCATGTATCTTCTAAATTCCATTATCCACATCACTATCCTTATCCATTTTCATCCCCCTAATATCCAAAAATCCAAAAAGTCAAAAAATCTAAAAAAATAAAATAAAAATAAAAATAGAAAAAACGTCAAAAAAATAAATAAACAGTAAAGAGAAATAATTCTTCCAATTGTGAAAACTTGGCAAACAAGCGCCTTGGATAAGTACCATGATGAAAACCTGGCAAATAGGAATCATGCGTAAATCCCCATCTGCACTTGGGGGAAACTTTCTGATATGCATTCCCTCCATCCGCTATACTTCCAGCTATGCACTCGTAATCCCCTCCATCCCACCTATCTTCCGCACCCTACCATCACATCCCATTTATCTCCCATCGCTCCATCCTTCTTGTGATCTTGATCAAAACAAGGGCACCTATCTATACATGCTTTGGCCACCTCTTTGTATACATTCCTTTCATCCATGCTCTGTTGTATTCCCTGGTCACCCATCCTATCCTCCTCTAGTTATCTCCTTTTCCCATCCACTCATCTTCCATCCCTCATGCCTTATCATATATGACATACCTAGAGTGGGGGAATTTGCTTCCTTTGTGGCATAGTCCTTGGAGACATCATCTATCATAACATCCCTTCATCTTCGTATCCATCTATCATAGCATCCCTTCCATCTCCCCATCCTTATCTTCATATCCATATATCACAACATCCCTTTCATCTCCCAATCCTTTATCCCCCCATCCCCCATTTGCCGCTACTTGGGGCATGTCCACCCCAGCTCCCAAGGCATGTCCACCCCTTGCTCAGGGCGGCTCTGCCCTAGCCTAGGGCAGCTATGCCCCCACCCAGGGCGTGTTCGCCCCCTGGCCCAGGGCGGCTCTGCCCCTAGCTGGGGCATGTCCGATCCCTTGTTGGGGCAGCTCTGCCTCCTACCTGGGGCGTGTTTGCCCCCTTAACCGGGGTGGCTCTTCCCCTACCATGGGCATGTCCGCCCCCTTGCCGGGGCGGCTCCGCCCCTACCTGGGGTGTGTCTACCCCTTGTCGGGGTGGCTCCACCCCAGCCCGGGGTGGCTTCACCCCAACTCAGGGCGTATCTGCCGCTCTGTGCTATGCGACGACATGCCCTATTTTTTGATAATCATCGTTCCATCACCAAAATCACAAAAGTGCCACTTAGAACATCATTAAATCCCATATTTAGCATCAAATCATCCATCCCAATCACCTAGACTTCATTTTGAGAATTTTGATTTTTGTGTCGAAACTTCTGGAGGCCATAACTTTTGACTTGGTATAACATAAAGGCTCGGTATGATCACTCGACAAAGGATGATAGTCTTGCCGACTGATGAAAACTTTGGAATAACTTGTGGTCATCGGTATGATGTCTCAACGAATGGCGATTGTCTCGCCGATGAGAAGGAAATTCGGTATGAGGTCTTGGCAACACGGCGAATTCTGAGCAATAGCTTTTTGGACTCGGTATAATGTCTTGCCGATTGTGAAGACTCTTGGTGACAATGACAATATGGGCTTTGTGGCATTGGTGAGACACGGTTAGTGTCTTTCCGACATACGACACAGGTTGAACACCTTTGACCAAGTGAAAGACTGTCCTATGTGGTGCGACTTGGACCAATTAGAGTGAGCAAAATGTGAATTGTTTGCTATGAGACCATTGCAACTGTTTCTATGTGGAAGGGAGAACTCTACATGAGGAAATGGAAACATCTTCGATGATAATGATGCTGAGCTGGAGATTGTGATCTAACAGTTGGAAAAAGAACATGAAGAGCTTATGAGAATAAGAAAAATAAAGAGAAGAGAGCTGAGAGAGAGAGGGCCATGTGGCTGGCTGAAAAGGTCGAGGCCATGAGGTCGAAGCAGAGGAAGAGAGAGGTAGGGTTATGCTACTGGAATCTCTCCTTATCATGAATGCCATGGTTAATCTCTCTGGATCAGTTTCTACCAGATGTATCCAAAATGCACAAGACGTAATCTCTAAAAAGGCTATGAGTCTGAATTATATTGTAACCTTCAATTGCTGAATAATACAATGGCTCGATCTTTGGAGTGTGGGGTCTTTTACCTGAAAAGGTTTTCCCCACGTAAATCTGTGTGTACATTCTAGTTTTCTATTTTATCTTTCATTTGTGTTGTTGCTTGTTGTTGAATTTAACATGTGCTTCTCTCAGAAGGATCAATGTGGGAAATAAACTGTGTCTCTCTTCGCATTAGGACATAGTTGTACGTGTCTTTGAGGTAATCTTTGAAATGAAGTTACCAAAGGCACCTCTATTCTTGGAGATTTTTCTGAGATACAATTAGTTTTCCCTTACAGGTATTTTTCTAAACATTTGTGGAATCTGGGTCTTGTTCAACATGTTGGATATCTTCTTCAGTTATTTGATCCCCTTCATTGTGTTTGAGTCCATGAAAAGGATTCTCTTCATCCTCCGCCATGGTGTTTTATGTTTCACTATTTTGATTTTTGGTGTTTTGAGTCTCAATGATTGGAGTTTCAATGGTTGGAATTTCAATGTTTGGAGTTACAATGGTTAAATTTTCAATGTTTGGCTCTTTAATGTTTTAATTTTTGAGTCATTTTTCCTTGAGATTTTGTTTTTGTAACCTTGTTTGAACGAGCATACAAGTGTTATAGTTAAGACTAAAATTTGATCTAAGTTTTGGAAAAGTACCAAGGATTACAACTAAGTCAAATAGAATGACAAGTTCTAATGAGACTAGCTTTTATTTGACTATATAGCTTCATTTCGTGATGGAAGGATGATAAATCTTGATGATGAAACTAGGATTAATAATCAATGGTGTGATAAATTTGATGATTTTGATTCTTTGAGATGTTAGATCTTGGTTTAGGTTGGAAAATTCCACTTGTAGAGGTCAATTTCAACAAGTTTAGATTCTAAGGTACCTGAGGAATGATTTTGGAATTTGAGAAAGTTTTGAAATTTTGGTTCAAACTGGGAAACCGGAGAAAAAATTTCTTCCTATACAAGATACTCAAATCTTTGGAAAAGTCTTGAATTTTGACAATAGTAAAATGAGTACAAGTTGGGATTGTTCTTTGAACCTCTTTTTTAGAAATTGAAGACTAACCTCTCTCTAAATTCATAGAGTGTTGAGAGACGTTTTTGGTGTTCTCATGGAATAAGAACTTTGGACTTGGGTTTCCATTTTTTAATCTTTCATGAAATCATTTGATAAAGTGCATGTTCAAACACTATTGTACCTAAGGAATGGTCAAACACTACTGAGGATTCCTAGGATGAGATTGACTATCAGACAGGAGATGAATCTAGATCACTGGTTTTGTGGTATGTAAAATGTGCCAAAACAAAGACAAAATGCACCAGAACAAGTGCAAAATGCACTAGAACAAGTGAAAAATGCACCAAAACTAGTGTAAAATGCATTAGAATAGGTGTAAATGCACCAAAACTAGTGCAAAATGTGTTAGCATAGGTGCAAATGCCCCAAAACTAGTGTAAAATGTGCCAAAATAGGTACAAGATGCACTAAAATAGGTACAAGATGCACCAGAATAGGTAGAAGATGCACCAGAATAGGTGCAAGATGTGCAAGAAGGCAACCAATATGCGCTAGAAATTTTACAAGATGCACCAAACTAGGAGAATAAGAAAGTTTCTTGGAAGTTTGTTTGATTCTTTAGATTTTCTAGTTAAAGACTTGGTTGTTTTGATGAGTGTTTTTTTAATCAAGGTTAACATGTGATGTTTGTGATTAAAATTGGTTCAAAAACACATTGGTAAAGAAACATCAAACATGTACAACTTAGGCTATGTAGAACTATATTTGTTGAATTCCCACTTGGATTTTACTCTAGTTGTGCTTACTTATAGTAGATGATTAGATACTTGACCCCACTATCTCTCCTCCATGACACTCATTTCTATAGGGTAGCCAAGCATCAATACCTATGAAGCTCCCATGGCATATTTTTCATCTCTACTAAACTCACAAAAGTGCAGGATGGCTTTAGAACGATCGTTCTTGCACCAACAAATAGAATAAGGATTTTGGCCTTGCTACACAAAGGGTTTTAATATAGACATTTTGTTCGTGGTGGATAATCCATGGGGAAAGAGACCATTGTTTCCCTTCTCATTGGAACTATCCTCGTGATACTTCCTTTATTCAAGTACCCATATTTATATCCCGGTTGGAAGTTTCTTGGCTTTAGTGTGTTACCAATTGGGTTGTTCCTTTAGGTGATTACTTTTTCCCACAAAGAAAGCCCTCTAAGAAAAATAAAAGCAAGCAAGTATACATGTAGTTTGATCAATCTTTATTTTGTGTAAACAAAGAGAGAACACATGCGATATACTCAACTCACACTCGCACACAAAAAGTGAATGGGTCTAGCTTTTTGGTCACCCAGTTAATGGGAGAGCATATGCCTACCATCCATCAAGAACAAAAGACATGGTGTTTATTAACCTTTTAATTAAGGTATGTTCTTAACTTAACCAAAAGGAAATAATTAAATCACTTCTAGCCCCTGCTATATGTTAGTAGTTTATGTTTGAGTCTTTGACAATGAATCTAGGAAACCTGCAAAACAAAAGCACAGAGTATTAACCTTCAAATTTGGTGAAAAATAGGAAAACTACAAAATGCACCAAAACAGAGACAAAATGCACCAATTTGGAAGAAAAATGCGCCAAAAAAATGCAATATGTGCCAAAACTAGTGCAATATGCGCCAAACCTCATGCAAGATGCTCTAAAACTCAAAAACCATGTTTTGGAACGCTGGCAAACTTTTTTGGAAACTTGCAAAATATGCCAAAACTCATGCAATATGCACCAAATTAGGTGCGAGATGTGCCACAAAACTTGCAAGATGAACCAAAATAGAGACAAAATGTGCCAAAGTTCATGCAATATGTGCCAAAAGTATCACGTCCGAAACTACAAACATAAATTTTCCATAATGTTAAAAAAAATGGGGCAATGTCTCACGGTGGGCGCCATCTTGTGTGTGTGTGAAATGTGGAAAGTTAGTATCAACACAAACCTTAATGAAACAAATTATATTAAAGATTCAAAGCAAAGAAGCTACTCTAATTTGCAACAAAATAAATCTTTTAATGACGTCTCATTGTCCTCTATTCTTAAAGATTTCTTTAACCCTTTGGCCCTCAAATTTCTATGTGCACAAAGGCTATTAGAATGACACTTAAGAAATGAGATTAGTATTCAACATGCAAGCCAATTAAATTCCTACATGAAACTATATGCTAACAATGATGGTGAATGCTATGATGAATGGATGATGATGCTAGATTATTTGAGGCAGATACTATGGTAGTGAGATGGAATGATTCTACATATGCTCAAATTCAAAGTATAGAAATGCTAATCTAAGATCTAACTAAGATGCAAAACATGATATAAAATGTAACTATAAGACTCCAAAGTTCTCCCAAGTTCAAATGATATTTCTACATGATAACTCTATTCGAAAGTCGATGCAAAATACAATGCCAAAGGGTTGTATTTATAGCATTTTCCAAGCATCTTGTGAGGTGGAAAAGATCAACGGTATAGATTTGAACAAGAATAATGAATGGTGGAGATGGAGAGAATCAAGATGTTGTCCCCTTGACCAAAGACAACATTCCATTTGGAAGGAAGAATCTCTTGACGAATGGGCAACATGCCAAATGGATGGAAGACTCGAGTGTGGGAAGAAATGACCATGTGTTTGAAAAATTGGTGGAAGTTTGTGAGGAATAAGCCATGTGCTTTAAAAATTGGTTGAACATAATTCTAATTAAAAATTATAATTATTTAATTTCATGTGACCTTGGTGAGGTGGATCAAAAAGTTGTAGACATGTGCTTGAATTCCTAATCGAGATTAGTGAAGATTAATTAAATAAAAGAAGCTTATGGAAATTTGTTTATTTAATTAATTTAGAGGAATATGATTTTAGATTTGGAGAATTTAGAATATGGACAATATAAATAAATTGAGAATTTATTTATACGTAGTCAAAATATTAATTAAATAACTAGTATTTAGTTATTAAAAGTGATGACCAATTTTAGGTGTATATAGAAGCAATAGAAGCTGTTGGTAAACTATTAAACCAATATCTAGCCCCTTCAGTTAGTGACGTCATAAATAGCCTCATATGTACATCTTTATACTACATATCTAAATCTTGAATAAAAACATTAAAACTCCTTAAAGTGTTCTTCAGTTGTGATTACACTACTTCCTGTAAATTTTGGGACAAGACCTCTCCAACTGTTGTCCATAGGGTAAGGATATATTTGAAATCCTTTTAAGTCAAATTGTCTGATCATAGTTGTGTAATGCTGAGGAGGTGGATTTTGAGGATGGTGATATTGGTATAATTGATTATTGTATGGTACATGGGGTGGTGGGATATATTGTTGGCTAGGGGGTGGTTAAGCATTTGGGTGTTGTAATAGAGTTTTAGTTGCAACATTTAATGGTCTATATTGATTCTCAAACTACTTCTGTGATGCTTTTGTTGGATTTGAAGGTCCTACATTAGTATTCTTTTGCTTGTGAGGTGGTGTGTATTTAGGGAGGTTAGCTATCTGAGCATCAAATTAGGCTCTCTACAACTTCAAATCCTGGAGCTCTTTTATCACTTGGAGCCTTTGATCATATTCTTCTTTTGTTCTTTCCATTTCTTCTCTTTCATAATCCAATTGTGCATTTAATTCTTCTTGAGTCATGAATTCATAATTTTCTTCAAGGGATACATTATCAGTAGTCTCATTTTGATTTCCTTCCATTCTATGATCATATTCATGTTGTTTCTTGATCCTTTCAGCCTCAAACCTAGCCCTAAATTCTTCCTCCTTAGGATCTAGCTAGTAGAAAGGGTTCCTTTTTTCTTCACGAGTGTGAGGTTCTCTTGATGAGCTATTCTCATTTATCAATGTATCATCTCAAAGTGTGGTTTTGACGTTTTATCCTTATCGGTCATGCACATGTCATCAGATTCCTTCTTACCTTTATCATTCTTATGTGTCCATTTGTTATTGTCACTAGGACCTTCTTTATACATGGACCTTCTACCCTGCATGGTCTAAAGTCTAGGGCTTGTTCTTTCTGATGTGTATTGTATCTTATTAGTCCCAATGCACTTATTCTTTCAGCGTTTCCACTCATTTTTAAAGAAAGAAAATTATATAACTTCTAGTTCCCAGTAGAGTCTTATGTAAGGTATTGACTCTATGATGAAGGCTTGGATTCAGATTTGACTCCCCAGCACAATTGCCAAATTGTTAGTTCTCAAAAATGCTGGTTGAGAAACCACAAGAGGTTTCCAAGCTCTTGGTATGTTTTAGGCTAATGTACAAGGCCCAATGGTGTATTTGAACCTTTTACTCTTTAGGCTCTACCAAACCTAGGTGGGTATACCTATGCAAATGGAGGAGACTTAAATTGTGTGTTTCCTACTTAAGCAATCTATCCACAATGACAATTGGAAATGGTAGAGATGCAAACCTATTTGGTATAAATTGTATAAGCAATATCAAGATGAAGCTTATGAATATGTTCAGTTAACAAATGTAAGGTTTTGAAAATAAATTGCATAGAAATAAATGATGAAATGGATAAGACCAGTGCCTTGTTGGGTAGATGGAGTCAAATGAAGATCTAGAATATATAACTTGTATTGGAAATAACTCAAACTGTTTGGCACACTAATATTGGTTTATAACTTGTATAAATGTAAATGATTGACAAACTCTATTTATAGATCCAACTAACACAACCAAGTTACTTATAATTTATCAAAACAATTTTTATCTTTACTTGAAAGAACCAATTGAATAAACAAAAATAACACCATATTGGAGACAAATTGAAAACCCTAACTATATAATTCTTCTTATTGATCCAATTAACACTTCCAGATTATTATGATTGAGTAGAAGGATTTTCAATTCCTCTGGGGAAACCGATTGATCATATCACACAAATATAACAATTGTGCATTGATAAATTTAATATATACTTGATATACCAATTTATATAACAAAGAAGCATTAAAATGGAGACAACCACATAATTGGATAACTCCAACAAATAGTTAATACCAATATTAGGCCACAAAATCAGATATCTTTCATATATTTCTTCAAAATTTTATACATGCATCATGGTCTTTTGAAATTTAAGCATTATATCTATTCTTATTCACCTATTACTTTCTCCTATATCTAATCCAATGGTTTACAAATTTGATTTCAACCTTCATTGCATTTCCAGGGGTTATGATTCTTCACAACATCCATTTGGTCCAACTCTTCCTTTTGGTGTAGCTCTTCGTATCTTTGACAAACTAACTTTAATTCCTTTTATTCTGGTGAAATCAATTATAATTACAATCATGATCCCTTTGCTTGCTGGAAATTTCACGTTCACACTTTCACCAAAAATATATTCTTTGGGTAAAAATAATCAACCACTTTTTAACCTCCTTGGTGAAAATATTTCACAAAAATTCACTTTTCAAAATTATATATTCTATACTTAATATTTATTTCCCAAAAGATGGCCTTTTCTTCTCTCATGCAAGATATTTGATTACATTAAAATAATTTGCATTTCTGTGAAAAATAAAATATTTCACAATACCTTAGTCATAATCTATTTTTACTCTTGGTGAAAATATTTCACTTTAGATTCTAAGGTACCTAAAGAATTATTTTGGACTTTGAGAAAGATTTAAAATTTTGGTTCAAACTAGGAACCCAGAGACAAATTTTCTTCCTATGCGAGATACTCAAATCTTTGGAAAAGTCTTGGATTTTGACAATAGTAAAATGAGTACAAGTTGGGATTGTTCTTTGAAGCTCTTTTGTAGAAATTGAAGACCAAAATCTCTCTAAATTCGTAGAGTGTTGAGAGATGTTTTGATGTTCTCTTGGAATAATAACTTTGGACTTGGGTTTCTAGATTTTAATCTTTCCTAAAATCATTTGATAAAGCACATGTTTAGACTCTATTGTACCTAAGGAATGGTCGAACACTGCTCAGGATTCCTAGGATGAGATTGATTATCAAATAGGAGATGAATCTAGATCACTAGTTTTGTGGTATACAAAATGTGCCAAAATAGAGAAAAAATGCACTAGAACAAGTGCAAAATGCACCAAAACTAGTGTAAAATGAACTAGAATAGGTGCAAAATGCACCAAAACTAGTGCAAAATCTGCTAGAATAGGTGCAAATTCCCTAAAACTAGTGTAAAATGTGCCAAAAAAAGCACAAGATGCACTAGAATAGGTACATGATGCACTAGAACAGGTACAAGATGTGCTAGAAGGCATCTAATATGTGGTAGAAAGTTTACAAGATGCACCAAACTGGGAGAATAATTTTTTTTCTTGGAAGTTTGTTTGATTCTTCAGATTTTCTAGTTAAAGACTTGGTTGTTTTGATGAATGTTTTTTCTGAATCAAGGTTTTCACTTTCAACATGTGATGTTTCTGATTGACGTTAGTTCAAAAACACATTGGTAAAGACACATCAAACATGTACAACTTAGGATGTGTAGGACTATATTTGTTGAATTCCCACTTGGATTTTACTCCAGTTGCACTTACTTATAGCGGATGATTAGATGCTTGATCCCACTAGCTCTCCTCCACGACACTCATTTCTACAGGGTAGCCAAGCATCAATACACATGAACCTCCCATTGCATATTTTTCATCTCTACTAAAGTCGCAAAAGTGTGGGATGGCTTCAGAACGATTGTTCTTGCACCAACAAATAGATTATAGATTTTGGCCTTGCTACACAAAGGGTTTTAATATAGGCATTCCATTCATGGTGGATAATCCATGGGGTGAGAGACTATTGCGGCCCTTCTCATCAAAAATATCCTCTTGATACTTGCCTTTGTTCAAGTACCCACATTTATATCTCGATTGGAGGTTGCTTGGCTTTAGCGTGTTACCGGTTGGGTTGTTCCCTTGGGTGATTACTTTTTCCCACAAAGTAGGCCCTCTAAGATAAAAAAAATCAAGCAAGTATACCCGTAGTTCAATCAATCTTTTTTTTGTGTAAACAAAGAGAGAACACACGCGATATAGTCAACTCACACTTGTACACTAAACGTGAATGGGTCTAGCTTTTTGGTCACCCAATTCAGGGGAGAGCATATGCCTACCATCCATCAAGCACAAAAGACATGGTGTTCATTAACCTTTTAATTAAGCTATGTTCCTAACTTAACCAAAAGGAAACAATTAAATCAATTCCAGCCCCTGCTATATGCTAGTAGTTTATGTTTGAGTCTTTGATAATGAATTTGGGAAACCTGCAAAACAAAAACACAAAGTATTAACCTTCAAATTTGGTGAAAAATAGGGAAACTACAAAATGCGCCATATTAGAGACAAAATGTACCAATTTGGAAGCAAAATGCACCAAAACACATGCAATATGTGTGAAAACTCATGCAAGATGCTCTAAAACTCAAAAACCATGTTTTGGAACCCTGGTGAACTGTCCTAGAAACTTACAAAATTCTCTTACAAAATGCACCAAAACTCATGCAATATGCACCAGAATAGGTGCAAGATGTGCCATAGAACTTGCAGGATGCACCAAAATAGAGACAGAATGTGCCAAAACTCATGCAATATGTGCCAAAAGTCTCATGTCCAAACCTGTGAACATAAATTTTCCAAAATGTTAAAAAAAATGGGGCAATGTCTCATGGTGGGTTCCATTTTGTGTGTGTGTGAAATATGGAAAGTTAGTATCAAAACAAACCTTAATGAAACAAATTATATTAAAGATTCAAAGCAAAGAAGCTACTCTAATTTGCAACAAAATAAATCTTTTAAGAACATCTCATTGTCCTCTATTCTTAAAGATTTCTTTAGCCCTTTGGCTCTCAGAGTTCTATGTGCACAAAGGCTATTAGAATGACACTTAAGAAATGAGATTAGTATTCAACATGCAAGCCAATTAAATTCCTACATGAAACTATATGCTAACAATGATGATGAATGCTATGATGAATGGATGATGGTGCTAGATTATTTCAGGTAGATACTATGGTAGTGAGATGGAATGATTCTACATATGATCAAATTCAAACTATTGAAATGTTAATCTGGGATCTAACTAAGATGCAAAACATGATATAAAATGTAACTATAAGACTCCAAAGTTCTCCAAAGTTCAAATGATATTTCTACATGATAACTCTATTCAAAATTTGATGCAAAATACAATGCCAAAGGGTTGTATTTATAGCATTTTCCAAGCATCTTGTGAGGTGGCAATGATCAACGGTCTAGATTCGAACAAGAAGAATGAATGGTGGAGATGGAGAGAATCAAGATGTTGTCCCCTTGACCAAATAAAACATGCCATTTGGGTTGAAGAATCTCTTGACCAATGGGCAACATGCCAAATGGATGGAAGACTCAAGTGTGGGAAGAAAATACCACGTGTTTGAAAAATTGGTGGAAGTGTGTGAGGAATAAGCCATGTGCTTTAAAAATTGGTTGAAGATAATTCTAATTAAAAATTATAATTATTTAATTTCATGTGACCTTGGTGAGGTGGCACAAAAGGTTGTAGACATGTGCTTGAATTCCTAATCGAGATTAGTGAAGATTAATTACATAAAAGAAGCTTATGGAAATTTGTTTATTTAATTAATTTAAAGGAATATGATTTTAGATTTGGAGAATTTAGAATATGAACAATATAAATAAATTGAGAATTTATTTATACATAGTCAAAATATTAATTAAATAGCTAGTATTTAATTAATTAAATGTGATGACCAATTTTAGGTGTATACAAAAGCAATAGAAGTTTTTGGTAAACTATTAAACCAATCTCTAGCTTCTTCAATTAGTGACATCATAAATAGCCTCATCTGTACATCTTCATACTACATATCCAAATCTTGAATAAAAGCATTAAAATTTCTTAAGTGTTCTTCAACTGTGATTGCACTAGTTCCTATAAATTTTGGGACTAGACCTCTCCAACTATTGTCCATAGGGTAAGGATATATTTGAAATCCTGCTAAGTCAAATTCTCTGATCATAGTTGTGTAATGTTGAGGAGGTGGATTTTGAGGATGCTGGTATTGGTATAATG
This sequence comes from Sequoia sempervirens, assembly GCA_007258455.2. Lineage (NCBI taxonomy): Eukaryota > Viridiplantae > Streptophyta > Pinopsida > Cupressales > Cupressaceae > Sequoia > Sequoia sempervirens. The sequence continues at coordinate 1,059,682,081 of VDFB02271358.1, forward strand.
GATTATTGTATGGTACATGGGGTGGTGGGATATATTGTTGGCTAGGGGGTGGCTGAGCACTTGGGTGTTGTAATGGAGTTTTAGGTGGAACATTTGATGGTCTATATTGATTCCTAGACTGCTTTTATGGTGCTTTTGGTGGATTTGAAGGTCCTGCATTAGTATTCTTTTGATTGTGAGGTGGTGTGTATTTAGTGAGGTTAGCTATCTGAGCATCAAATTAGGCTCTTTGCAGCTTCAAATCCTAAAGCTCTTTTATCACTTGGAGCCTTTGTTCATATTTTGCTTTTGTTCTTTCCATTTATTTTCTTTCATACTCCAATTGTGCATTTAATTCTTCTTGAGTCATGAATTCATAATTTTCTTCAAAGGCTACATTATCAATAGGCTCATTCTGATTTCCTTCCATTCTATAATCATATTCATGTTGTTTCTTTATTATTTCAACCGCAAACCTAGCCCTAAATTCTCCCTCCTTAAGATCTGGCTGGTAGAAATGGTTCCTTTTTCGTCATGAGTGTGAGGTTCTCTTGATGAGCTATTCTAATTTGTCAATGTATCATAGCAATTATACATCTCAAAGTGTGGTTTTGATGTTTTATCCTTATTTGTCATGCACATGTCGTTAGATGCCTTCTTACCTTTATCATTCTTATGTGTCCATTTGTTATTGTCACTAGGACCTTCTTTATATAGGGACCTTCTACCCTGCTTGGTCTGAACTCCAGGGCTTATTCTTTCTGATGTGTATTGTATCTTATTAGTCCCAATGCACTTATTCTTTTAGAGTTGCTACTCACTTTTAAAGAAGTGAGAAAATTATATAACTTCTAGTTCCTAGTAGAGTCTTATGTAAGGTATTGACTCTATGATGAAGGCCTCAATTCAGATATGACTCCCTAGCAGAGTTTCCAAACTGTTAGTTCTCAAAAACGCTGGTTGTGAAGCCACAAGAGGTTTCCAAGATCTTGGTACGTTTTAGGCTAATGTACAAGGCCCAATGGTGTATTTGAACCTTCTTCTCTTTAGGATCTGCCAAACCTAGGTGGGTATACCTATGCAAATAGAGCATACTTAAATTGTGTGTTTCCTACTTAAGCAATCTATCCACAATGAAAATTGGAAATGGAGAGATGGAAACCTATTTGGTATAAATTGTATAAGCAATATCAAGATGAAGCTTATGAATATGTCCAGTTAACAAATGTAAGGTTTTGAAAATAAGTTGGATAAAACTAAATGATGAAATGGATAAGACTAGTGCCTTGTTGGGTAGATGGAATCAAATGAAGATCTAGAATATGTGACCTGTATGGGCAATAACTCAAACTATTTAACACACTAATATTGGTTTATAACTTGTATAAATATGCAGGTAAATGATTGGAAAATGCTACTTATGGACCCAACTAACACAACTAGTTTACTTATAATTTATCAAAATAATTTAATCTTTACTTGAAAGAACCAATTGAATAAATTATGCAAGAACACATATAACACCAAATTGGAGACAAATTGACAACCCTAACTATATGGTTCTTATTGATCCAATTAACACTTCCAGATTACTGTGACTGACTAGAAGGATGTTTAATTCCTCTGGGGAAACCAATTAATCATATCACACAAATACAAAAATTGTGCATTGATAAATTGAATATATACTTGATATACAAATTTATATAACACAGAAGCATTAAAATGGAGACAACCACATAAATGAATAACTCCAACAAATAGTTGATACCAAGATTAGGCCGCAAAATCAAATATCTTTCATTGACTTCTTCAAAATTTTATACATGCATCATGGTCATTTGAAATGTAAGCATTATATCTATCCCTATTCACCTATTACTTTTTCCTATATCTAATCTAATGATTTACAAATTTTATTTCAGCCTTCATTGCATTTCTAGGGGTTATGATTCTTCATGGCATCCATTTGGTCCAACTCTTCTTTTTGGTGTAGCTCCTTGTATCTTTGACAAATTAGCTTTAATTCCTTTTATTCTAGTTAAATCAATTATAATTATAATCATGATCCCTTCACTTGTTGGAAATTTCACATTCACACTTTCATCAAAAATATATTCTTTCGGTAAAAATAATCACCCACTCTTTAACCTCCTTGATGAAAATATTTCACAAAATTCACTTTTCAAAATTATATATTCCATACTTTAGTTATTTCCCAAAAGATGGCCTTTTCAAATCTCCCGTGCAAGATATTTGATTATATTAAAATAATTTGTATTTCCATGAAAAATAAAATATTTCACAATACTTTAGTCATAATCCTTTTTTACTCTTGGTGAAAATATTTCACTTTATAGTCACCCATCCTTTTTACAAAATTTATATCTTAACCTTTCAATGCATATCCACTCAAATAATTACCTCCTCATAATTTTCACATTAGATTTTCTTTTTCTGTGGATAAATATTCAACATAATAAGTCATTTTATAATTTCTACATACTTTCTCCATTCAAATATAAACCATTTCATATTTTATCTCCCATGTAAAAATATTAATGTTTGTTATTTTATTTTACCTTCACCACAACCATGCATGCAAACTTGAGACCCCTTGCGGTAAAGCGGGGACTGTTAAGAGGTCTCCCGCAATACCACACCTTCTCCATCCAGTCTTTGCGGGGATGCGAGGAATCCCCATAGTACACACATCTGCAACCTTACTATCATATTCTTTCTTCAGGGCTATGTAGCCAGGCATTTCCATAGTGAATTTAGGTTGAGAATGAAGTAAAGAAGACTTTGAGTAACCGAAATCACAGATTTTGAGACGAGGAGCTTGACTTCCATCTAGCAGCGTGTTTTCCAGTTTCAAATCTCAGTGACAAATTTGCGTGTACTGGCAATCGTTCACTCCTAATATAAGTTGTTCAAAGAAGAGGCATACCTCATCTTTACTAAAACGACCCACATTACAAATGCGTTTAAAGAGCTCTTCCCCTGTTGTATATTCCATCACTATTTCCAGATGGTTCAGTGTCAATATCACTTCTTTAAAGTGAACAATGTTTGGATGCCTGAGAATGATGATTGATGATCTCCCTGTGCACATTATCATTTAATTCAGACTTCTGAATAGATTCATTACGACTAAGCAGAACACTATCTTTTTTAAATTGTCCATTGCATGGTTTTTGAAGATTGTTGCATCCATTACTATCCTATCAATCCTTTTCTTTCTCAAATTTCTCCATAGAATCTTTGCCATAGTGCACATTGTGCCTATTTTGTGGATTGTGTTCTCTGTTAGAAGATACAGATCATTCATACTACTATCTACGGATAAAAACCAATTAGATGATCAGTTGGTGGGATTGAGGTGGAAACTCTGTGTAAACTAGAATCATGTCTACGTTTTATTTGTAGAGTTCTTAAAGGTTATGCATCTGGTTATGCTTCATAAGAAGCACTGAATCTTCTTTTCCATCTCTAGCTATTAACTTTCATCTCTTTCCACAGATGCTTGAAGTTTAGTCATTGCTAGTGCCCGGTCTTTGGCATAGGCCGACACTGGTCCTAGCCACCCATGTTTCAGACAGGTATTCATGGATATACTTAGATTTGTCATTAGTGACTTTGTGCAACCTATCATCAATAAAAGTTCTTATTTTGCAAAAAAATTCTACACTTGAGAAGTTATTGTACTTGCTAGATCAACTCTCCATTGATTATCATCCATCTCCCCCCATTTGATCAAATATGCTCTCTTTGTTAGGCCCTAAAACACTCACTCATCAATTTTGACCACATGTAATGTATAGAGAAATTCATAACCATGATGTGTATGAATTTCAAAAATCTTCAATACACTATCTAATAATAATCCCTTTAGAATGCCTAAACAAAGAGCCCTTTCTGAGAGTTGTCTAAGCTTTCCTTTTTGGATTTGAGGAAGTGTCATTATCATCCAATTCCATTACTTTATGAAACATTTCTTAATGCTCTCATTCTCCACAATCCCTAATTAATCATATTTCATGATACTTTATATCTAAGAGTGGTGATTAAATCTTGCTTTCTGAGTTTTGCACTATGACTGAAATGGGTCAGGTAACAACTGGAAGTGATTTGGAAAATAGGTCAGAACTTTTCCCAGAGCCATGAAAACATACTGGAATGTAAATTAATGACATGGAAATAGGGTCACAGGAGGGTTTGGCATGAAGTCACCAGATTTGAGAGATATTGATTTTCAAAGTAGCCCAATCAACCCTTTTTTTGAAACTGCACTCGTGAAAACTATCTAAAGCATGCCAACTTGCCATTTTGTAAAAATATCAAATCACTTCCTATGAAGCCAAAACTTGGGGGATTGGTTCATTTGGGATCCATGAGCATGTGTGCACAACGATTTTTTATCAGTCTTCTTATTTTGCAAAATACAAGGTGTCAAAGTTGCTTTCTGTGAGTATTTTTTGGAAATGCCAATGTCAAAATTGTGCAAAATTAGTTTGGTTTTGGCTTTGAAAAAATACCAAATTATGTGCTATGACCCTAAAAAATTGGCATGGAGGTACACTTTCATGAGGATAATCTAGGGAATCAATTGTTTTTCCATGATGAGCTTTTAGTTGCTTAATACTAGCTTCCAAAGATGGCTACTTTAGCAGATTTAAGACTATGTAAACAACAAACCTTCACATGACCCTTCAATTTGACCTTTTGAAACCCTATCAAAACTAATCGTAGAGAGCTGAAAGTTGGCAGAGATACTCACATATGGTAGATAAACACGTTTGCAAAGTGATTTTTCTTGAAATTGCACTGACTTCATTTTATGATTTTTCAAAGTAGGTCATTGGAGTGGATTTTACACTTGTGTTTCTAAGTGCTGCAATCAAACTTTTCATCATGGCACCTTCAAATTTTGGCAAAATTTGAAGGTTCCAATAATTACTCAGAAACCATGGCACTTAGAAATATTTTTTCTAAAGGAACAAGATCATATTGGGTCTATCTAAAATAACCTCTCAATTTTTCATATATCCAAGCCTTTTGCCCATGGTGACGATTTTTTAATTGATGGAAAAAGGATCAAATGCATGCCATGTAAAGTTGCAAGGTGGTGTAATTTTCAATTTGTTTGTCGTGTGACCAAACCAATAGTTCCAAAATTTCTATATGGGTAGGTTATGCTAGGAAAGGTCCTATTTTGTAGTTAAACATGTCAGAATGTTTCAGGCTACATTGCACTAGTGATATCTCTTAAGAGACCAAAGTGCAAAAGGGAAACAAACTTTGATGAGATGCTACTCAAAAACCATGGCACTTAGAAACATTTCATCTGAAGATACAAGATCATATTGGGATTGTCTATAATAAATCTCTCATATTTTTATATCTCCAAGCCATTTGGCCATGGTGAAAGTTTTTCTGCTGCCCCAAAAACTATGAGATGCATGTAGTGTAAAGTTGCATGGTAGGCTACTTTTTGTTTTGTTCTTTGTGGGACCAAATCGTCAGTGCCAACATGTATAGGTGGGCACATCTACCCTAGGCATGGTCACCAACCTTTGCTATAAAAGATTCATAGTCTTTCCTACTCAAGGGTCACAACTTTTCACCTTTGAAAAGTCACAACCTAAATCATATCATCACTATTCATGAGAACCTAAATTAATTTATTTGCAAAATTGCCTAAGATTCTATTATTAATTGAATTCTTCAATGATGTTATGGATGTCTTTCTCAAATGAAATGCTCTCCCTTTTCTATTGGTGTGAATGGGGTCATTTCCTAACTAGTTATTAGTGAGGACCTATTCACATTAATAAGTTTATTTAGGATTTAAGTTAGTCATAGTTATCATTTCTAGAAGTTAGTTATAATTGGGCCATGCCTCATTATTTACTTTTAGTTATCTAGGTATTTAATAATTATCTCATGCATTTAATTTATTGCATTGAGCATTTAATACTTGTAGCCAAGTAGTTATCATAATTCCTCTCACCTTGCTTATAAATACAAGGTGCTTGTACATTTGTAAATAATTATAGATCAATTCAATAGCATCATAGATCATTATTTAATCAATCTATCTTCTTGAAAATGTTGCAACACTTTATTGTAGATGGTTTCTTTCTTGGTTGATCCATTGAAGACTACAACTTCATTTGGATAAATTTGACACTTTTGGTTTGGAGCTATCAGAGGCTTTTTTCCTAGTTGGAGAAAATCTGTATCATATGGCTTATATAGTTGGTAAAAAATATATACTCCCCTTTGATTTTTTATTTATTTATTTTATTTTGAAGCAACATTATAATATTTGTAGGTTAAAGAAATTTCTATTAGGCAAGAAAGTATTCATATAGTTCGGGTTTTAAATTTTTAATTGTTGAAGTAATATTAAAAAAAAGGGGGAAAAATATTTTTATCCGGGCTATATTTTTGGCAAATAAATCTTTTATTAGGTCCAGCATAATTTTTATTTATTTTGGTTGTTAAAATTTAAAAGTTTGTGGATAAATATACTATTAGAGGCATATTCTATTTATTGGCGGTTCAATTATTGTTCTACAGATTGTTAATTCTGAGAGAATATTAAATTTTTTCAGTGGGTAGTGTTTTTGTTGGACATTTATATTTTGCAGGCCCGTATACACCTTTTGTCAATTCTTGCAAGTTTTTGATGACCTATCTGAGGTTGTCAGGCATTGATTACCACTGACCTATGTTGATTTTCCTTGACATCCATGTTGTGTCTCTGTCTGGTTCCTTTATTACTTTTGATGACTTTTGTTCATCCATCGACTACAAAACTCCCACCAGCCCTCCATCAGCTAGCCTGAGGTTCTATTGTGGACCGGGAGCTCCACTCATGGTGATTGATGCTGCCCCAACCATCATTGGACATCTACCTTTTCGTTTCCCAATTGGTGATGCTTTTTTTTTTCTCCCTCAACCCCTGGGGTAGTGACCATGGGGCTTTTTTTCTACCCCAAGTGCTTTATTTTTTGCACCTAGTTAGCCTATATGTCCAAATTGGGTAGTGTTTTCAATGGAGCATAAATTTTTACCAGAGTATTAGACTTTCACAAGTTCAAGATATCAATAGAAAACTAGTTTCATGTACGTCATAGTGATGCAGACTATTTTTCCAAATTTTTCTATAGGTACAAATTATAGAAAATTGAAGTTAGTGCTTCCTTATGGACTCTTGAGCTCATAAATTTTCACCAATTTGTCAAATTTTGGAGATTGTAGTGAAATTGTGAAGGTAATTTAGAGATCTATCATTCTATCCATGCACCTTTTCTAGATTTAGACCTAGGTGCAATCCATTGAGTTCTTACAATTTGTGGCATTTGCTTGATTACTTGGACATACTACTATTTGGAGAAGGTCTATTTGATTTGGGAGGCTTCATTTTCAGCTGCACATCATATTTTGGGAGTTTCACATTTGTTTCTATTAGATATTTTTCCTTTTACTCAATTTGTGTTTGTGGCTCTAGAATGGCAAACATAGAATTTGAGGTTCTTAGTCCTCATAATTATCACACATGTAAGGTGACAATGCAAAGGTTACTTTGGTATAGGGGATTATGGTCAAACTTGGTAGAGGAACAACCTGATTTTCCTAGGGAATATGAGAAATTTGCACATCAAAACAAATGTGATGAGGCGATGGGCTTAATTGTACGTGTTTTCAACTTCTTATTCTTCCACATTGAGGAATGTACTAAACCTATACAGGTATGGGATAAATTTAAGAATCTCTTTGGTTCTTTTAGTGATGTACAAGATTTACAATTAGGAGCAGAATTGGCATCTCTTTCTACTGATATGTTCCCTACTATTAAGGATTATTTGGTGAAGTTTAAGTCTTTACGGTCTTAATTAGTGGGATGTGGGAAAGAGAACACTGATAAGGAATGTATCTTTCTAGTTTTGTCTAGATTGAAGGGTGCTTTTGCATATTTTTTGACTTCCTTTTATTCCACTATGGATGGGTTAGGTGATATATTTGCCATGCTTTCATTTGAGACCTTTTTTGAGAGTTTGACGAGGGTACAATCAAAACTTAACCAACATGATGTCACTTCTAAGTTTCATGCTTTGATAGTCACACCACCTAAGGGGAAAGGGAAGACCAAGAACAAGCCCAAGATAGAACCTAGTGAGACTTCCACCACCTCTTCTAAAGAGGGTAAACCCAAGTAAGAGAAATCCACAATAACATGACATGCTCTCATTGTAACACATGTTGAAAGATCTAAAATTGGATTATTGACTTTTGAGCCTCATATCATATATCAGTCCAACCTAATAGGTTCTCTTCATTAAAGGATACTTCACTCATGAGGATATTGATGGCTAATGATGTTTATCTTGACATATTTGGTAAAGGGCTTATTGATGTGCCACATCCATAGTTTTAATAATGTGCTTTGTATTATTGATATTAAGCACAATATTCTTTCAAAATATCATATAGAAAAAAACTAGTAAATCCATCAAGTTCACTCCAGATTCAATCTTCATCCATGATTTGCACACCAAACAACTTGTTACAGTGGGTAGGACCAATCGCTAGGAAATATCTATTACTTTTCTCATTTTGTTTCTGATGGTGAATGTTCTAGGGGTCACTCTCCTAGTTCCAATATAGGTAGTAATTCACATTATCGTTTTGGTGGATGGTTAAACCTCACTATTCATTAGCCATGTAATGAGGCTCCATCTTCTCCTACTTCATCAGAGTTGACAATTACTACATGGACTTCAATAGAGTAGGATGTATTTAGTTTTTTAGATTTGTGGATGTAGGATGGCATTGTTTCCAATATTTAAGTTTTGTCTTGTCATTGTTCTTCTATAGGTTTGGAGGAAATACTTGATGGGGTAACTCTCCTCTTTATAGATTATTCTTTGGAGGATATTCTTGAGTCTCCTCATTTCATTATTTCTTCCTTGATTGGGGATCCCAAATTTGGTGAGATAGCTTCGAAGGCACTTGATTCTTCTTCTGATATTTCATTGGTGAGACTTCTTCCTTCTCATTTCATCATGGAGTTAGACTATCTTTCACATCTACCATTGGATTTATTTCTTCCTAAGGGGAGACATGTGGTTTTTCATTATTGAGTTCTCTTTTGGCTTCATACTTTCTTTAGTGGTTTTGATGATACTTCATTATGGGGGGACAATCTAGTCTTCATCTTTCCCTTCATTGGAGGGGTCATCATATTATATTCTTGTGATGGATGTAGATCTTGCCCAGGGTATTGATGTTGATACTCCACACATCACTTCTATCACTTGTACATGATTTGCATTGTATCTCTTTTTTGGAGAGGATTTTTTCCCATGAGGTTTTCTCCTTTACTCCATTTGTGAGAGATTAGTTGCATGATTAGTTGTACATGGGTACCTAACATGGCCTCATTACCAGGGCCCATATTGCATTTCCATATTGCATCATTTGCATAATAAATCCACTCCCTAGTTGCACTTATGGGGGTGTATTGGTGTGAATGGGGTCATTTCCTAACTAGTTATTAGTGAGAACCTATTCACATTAATAAGTTTACTTAGGAGTTAAGTTAGTCCTAGTCATCATTTCTAGAAGTTAGTTATAATGGGTCCATGTCTCATTATTTACTTTTAGTTATCTAGGCATTTAATAATTTTCTCATGCATTTAATTTATTGGATTAAGCATTTAATATTTGTAACCAAGTAGTTATCCTACTTCCTCTCAACTTTCCTATAAATACAAGGTTCTTGTACATTTGTAAATCATTCTAGATCAACTCAATATCATCATAGATCATCATTTTATCAATCTATCTTCTTGCTCATGTTATAAAACTTTCTTGTGGATGGATTTTTCTTGGTTGATCTATTGAATACTAAAACTTCATTTGGGTTCACTATTAATCAATATTTTCCTATAGTCACAAATTTGAGGGAATAACTCATATTCAATAGTTACAACTCTTCATTATTGCATTTGGATACTAATTGTAATTTAATTTTGAATAAGTTAATTTGTTAGTGCTTATCAACCTAGAAAGCATTTTGATAGATAATGTTTTTAATATTTTCCTAATTTTTAAGAATAAGGTACAATCATAAATACACATGGAGTAATCTTGTTGAAGATACATACAATCATGAAGAAAACACATAGATATACATAATACATGAAGTATGAGGTATACACATGTGAATACACGTAATATGTGAAGTATACATAGGAAGCAAGAAGCATGCACATGAATACACATAATACATGAAGTATACACATGAAGCATGAAACATACACATGAATATATGTAATACATGAAGTATAAATAGCAAGCATGAAGCATACACATGAACACATGATGTATACACAAGAAGCATGAATCATACATGTGAATATACGTTGTAGTGTAAAAAAGTATCCCTTTTTCACATTATTTTGAGAATAATTAATATTAAAATGAACCTAATGTTGCCTTGATTTAGTGTTGTAATGTTTTTTACACATTCACATTAATTTTAGGGCCCTTTTAAACTAAATATACTTAATAGTGCCTTATTTTGGGTTTTGTAAATTGTTTCTTTACACTTTCACACTAATCTAGGGCATTATTAATTAATTGAGGTTATTTGAGCTTAATTGGCCCCTTTAAATCAAATCCGAGCCTAATTAATTATAAATTATGAGGGATAAAACCTGAAATACATAAATAATATTACACAACACTTAATTTTATAAGGCATGTGTCCTAGGTTAGTGACCTACGATCCATTCGCCACCTGGTGAATTGGTCCTCACTTAACCCTAGGACCCCCTTGGAGTATGTTTTTGGTAGTATTCTAATTATTTCAAATCCTAGATCCGATGTTGACTTGTCTTATTTGAATTTTAGGAATTAAGAGTAAGATAAGTATAAATACAAGGTCATTTCACATAGTTTCACCTAGAAAATTCAAGTTATCTCAAGAGTACTTTCATAAAAGCATCATAAAGAATTCAAGAGCATTCAAGAAGTCATTCAAGAGAAAATTATTGAAGTTTATTACAACAATCAAAGGTCATATCACCATGTCAAAGTTATAGTGCATCATGCATGTTATTGAGCTATAGAGAGGGAGAGGGATAGATATAGATAGAGGGTGATATAAGGAGATAGAGAGGGATAGGGAAAGAGATAGAGAGATGGGGAGAGAGGTAGAGAGATAGGGAGATATAGGTAGAGAAAGATATGGATATAAAGAGTTGCTTAATGTGACACAGACCAATTTTACAAAATGGAGACAAAGATAGGGAGAGAGAAATAGGGAATTCGTGTGTATATGAGTGAGAGAGAGATGAATATATATATATATATATATATATATATATATATATATATATATATACATATATTGTAGACACTAAAAAATGTCCTAAATGATATCATACACTCGAAATAGGTATATTAACATCATTTCCTCTCGAAACTCATCCTCTTTTTGCTTAATTAATTGAATTAGTCTAGCTAATTAATTAATTGCATCATTTGCGCCTATTAACCTAGTTAATTTAATCGGGTTAATTCAACCCCTTTCATGCTAACACTTCATCTCATTAAATAAAATAAATCAAACTATTTAATTTAATTCTATAAGTCATCTTATTTAATTAAATAACCCTAATTTATTTATTTAAATGTCATGTCACCTTTTCACCTTTTATTAAATCATTTAATTTAATGAAAATCACTTTATCCTCTAAATCCCCTAATTGTATGATTAAACCTTGTTTAATTAACAATTAATCTAGTTTTCCTCTAAAAGGGGAATATTCCCATGGAATATTCACTCCCCTTTTGCACAATTAAACCTTGTTTTAATTAAAAATATCTATTTCCTCACCCATGAATATTCCAAAGAATATTATCTCTCCTCCAATCATTTGAAAAAGGGATATTCTCACTTGGCTTCTTGAGCAAGCTAAACTTGTGACTTCTTGAGCAAGTTACCTTGTCACCTATGTGTGTAGGTCAAAAGTGTGTTTTTTTGGAACAAATTGGAACCCTTGATTAAATCTCATCTTGCATTCACACCCGTTGATGAGAATCCATGATCCATGCCACTTCTTTCTTTTATCCCTGACCGATGATTGATCTTTTAGATCTCAACCCTTCATTTCTCATTTGTTCTCTTATAAATAAAACACTATTTGGAGACAAATGGATCCATCTTTCAATTGCAAACTTATGATGTTGAATTCACTCACACTCAAACTCATATTTTACTCACATTTAGCACATTTTAGTTCATTTTTAGTTGCATATTAGTTTTAAGCTTTCATTAATGGCTTCCATGCATCCATCTTAGCTTGTTTATAAATTAGGGTTTGAATATTTTAGCTTAAATATCACTTAGGTTAGCTTAGATTTTGCATACTTAGATCATTTTTAGTATTAAATCATGTTAATTTAGATTGCATCATGTTCAATTTAGCATAAATCATGTTTTCATCCATCTATCACAACAGTTTCATCGATTCTCTTCAATAGAACCAATTGAAACAAGCTCATTGATCATGGGATTGGGAAAGGGTTGTTGTTCCACATGAAGACGAAACCAATTCCAAAACAAGATAAGTTTCAAATGGGGTAGAATAGAAATTTCAATGTTTTTATATTTAGAATGCTTCATTTCACTAAATGTTTAGTTTATCTTTAATTTGAATGATCTTGTTTGAAGATTGAGTATTAGTGGCTATGTTATGCTTCGATTCATTATGGATCGAGCATGATCGGCCCATACTAGTATCCTCAGTCGACATTTTGGCGCTAGAAGGAGGGAAAACTGACAATTTAACCAGTTTCTATCTTGAATTTTGTTCATTTAGCTTTTTGCTAGAAATAGCAACACCTAAATCAATTACAATGATGCACTTTGCATAGCATCGCCATATAGCAATGTTATCTTAGTTTGAAACAATGACGCCTATTAAATGCACTGATGTTGATTTAAATATGGTGATGCTAAATATAATAAAGAGGTATCAAAGATTTTCAAACAGTGATGCCCGCTCAAATTGTGACACTATCGTGCTCTCTGGTTTTTTTGTAGAGTGACACCCTTATTTACCAAAGCGACACCCTTATTCACTAGAGTGACACTAATGTAAATAGTGATGCCCAATTTGGGTAAGAAGTTTAACGATCATTTTTTCAACATGTACTTTAATTTTATTGATTCGTTAGATTACTAATGCACAAGTCTAACATTATTTTGGTTTTTTATCTCTAGGTCTCTATCTTCTTCTATCACCCTTTATCTCTAGAAAAGTCTCCCTCTCTCTACCCCTCCATATCTCTCCCTCTCTCTCCCCCTCCCTCTTCCTAGACCTCTATTGTCTTCTTGATTAAGAGGTTTTCTTTCACTTGTGTTTGGAGACCTTTGTTGCACAAAAAATATCATTTTATAAATGGTCTAGCAATTGACCTCATGTAATATACAAATTTATGAAAAGTAGGCTAAAATCTTCCCTAATAGAAATTCAACACCTCTTCGGCATACCCATTGCACATTTCTTCTTCCATCTCTATATCAATATCTCCTTTCCTATTTATCTCTCTCCATATTTCTTCTTCCATCTCCCCCTCTATCTCTATCTCTCCATCTATCACTACTCCTATATCTCTCCCTATCTCCACTTCTCTCTATATATCACTTCATATTTCTATCTTTATCTTTCTATCCCTCCCTCTCAAATTCTCTCCCTCTCTCTATCTCTATATATTTATCTCTCTCTCTCTCTCTCCATCTCTCCCCATTGCAAACATAACATGAGCTTGTTGGTAATGGAGCCTAATTATCTTCTTGATTCAAAGGTCCTACCATTTGGCCTCATGTATTATGCAAATGTATGTATAAAATAGACCAAAATCTTTCCTAGTTGACTTTCCACACCTCTTTGACATATCCATTGTACACCAAGGTCAATTTTTAAAAAATGGTCTATTTTTTGGTTACATTTGTGCAATGAAGGTCTTAATGGAGAAGTGATATGCATCCATTTACAAAGATCCAAACATGATTGAAATAAAACCTTTGAATCATGAAAATAATCAAGCTCATTTATCATAAATATCTACATGCATGGGTCAATTTTGTCTAGAATTACTATTTTGTCATTATAACTTTTCCTTGTGAGGTCTATCATTATTGGTATAGAGTATAAATATTTGGGAAATTTGATCAATTGAACTATCAAAAGTTATGACATTAGCAAGGCAATCCAACAAGAGTTCAATACAAGAGCAATGAAATGGTGTTCAAAAAATATGAAAGGTAATTTTATTGAAAAAATCATTCCCAATGTTAGAATTTTTGAATGGCTATCCATCTAACCATAGGATCCTAACGTAGAACAACTTAAGGAGGAGAGGATTTGAAATTCCTCAATGCTATCCAAATCACTAACCACCTCTTGGTTTCTTATTCCCTTTCCAAGCCCTCATTGAAGTAACAAGACAATTTTGGTTGCAAACTCAATGGGTAGTAGAACTAAATGAAACTAGTACACCAAATTTTTCTAAGACTTGTAAAATAATCATATAATAATACTAGCATGTATGCCACTGATGATCATTTATGTATGTACCAATTAATCTCACCATCCTAAAGAGAATTCCTTCATACCATAAATCAAAGGAAAGATTTTATGGGACAAACCTTTAAGACCACACTCATAATGGAAACTTCCTTACTTGCATCTGGAAGTTGAAATACTGCCACATGTCTCTAAGGATCAAATTGCTCATTTATTGGGTCAAACTTCTCAATTCCATATTTTTTGAAAACTTGTAGTTCGTACCAACATTAACCATCAATAAGAAATAAATATCATTCTTGCCATGGTTTAGCTAATATTAGTTTGATTACTAGTTTAAATACTAAATTAATACAAAACTATAGTGAGTACCATTAATCACTTAGTTTAATTTCTAAGTATCCATTATCATTTTGGTAGAAAGAACTTAAGAGAAGAAGAAAACAATGGAGAAATTGGAAGAATAGGTAAAATATTCGATGACATATATTAAATCCATTATAGGTATGGAAGAGAAAAATTCAAATGTAATACACCTATCTTCTATACGAACTACCACACCAAGTAGAATTACAAATGATACTATTGCTTAATGCATTATATAGAAAAAGAAAAATTCTAAGATAGTCAAGATACATAAGAGATTAATTAAAGATGGACTTGAATTCATTGAATAATAAAGAAACATGTATCTCACATTTGTTAAATTCATTGAATAATAATAAACAACATCATTTGCTAAATGGCCTACCAACTTTTAGAGAACATACATTTTGACTCGAGACATTGCTTGAACCTATCTTCTTTTTATATTGAAAATCTCAAAGAGGTCCATGTTGTTGTAACAAACTTGCTTTAGCTAAGGCTCTTTTGATATTTTTTGCACCTAAAATTGACATCTAGAAGCTTGAAAAAAATTGTTTTTGATTCTATAGAGCAAAAATTATATTTTCTTTGTTCTTAACATTAGAATGCAAGGGTGATATACCTCTCTTAACAATGTTTTCACCAAGATTGTGACTTGTTCATTGTGTATGCTTTTTTGAGATCATTGATCCACATAACTAAAATAAATTAAAGTTAAATAATTAATGAAATATTCTTGATAAGAAAATATAATTTCAAAATACAAATTTACAAATCGTTACAACTATCGTTTAACTAATGATTCATTTCCAACTAGTAATTACTCTAAATTATCATTGTAATATATTTCTAAATGTAATTGATAATACTCAGTAATCAATACTATAATTAAAATAATTAATTCTATGAAATAATCTGAAAACAATACAATACTGCAGGCAAATAATATACATACAAATACGAAATATAGCGATGAACCAGGCCAAAAATTGTATCGTACCATGACAGGGATTGGCTTACGGTGTTAAAACGATTACAGGTGGGCCTGCTCGGCCACAAAAGTTGTAGACCACTGCGTGACCATCAGGCAGGCGGTTTGCATGAATTATTTACGTAGGGCCTTGCATGGTACGTGAAGACAGTATACAGCTATTAGATAGTGTACTCCACCTCACAATTTCTTCTGGAGTTCAATACAGATATCATGTCTGAGTCTTCAGAATGATAGGTAAAGTAACTTTAAAAGTTCTCACCATATTCCAACGCCATACGGGCCTGCCATTCATATGATGTTCTGCCACTGTAAGTCTATCCCACTTGTCTTTGATAGGAGATTCCTTTAAGGACATGTTTGTTCTACTTACAAGTTTAAACCATCCAAGGGAAAGTGGAGAGCTGGCGACAACTCATAAGCGGCAAACAAAACGCTTGAATTGACTGATGGGCAAAAAAGTAGTGGAGAGCTGTAATTTAAGTCTTCTCAATTTATTGTACAGTCATGAAGAGTCAGTGAAAACTTCTTTCTTTCTTTTCTATTTTTTCATAGGACTTTAAGATGTTAGGTATGGCTCCACAAACACTTCCCCAGATATGGTAATATTTTATACTTCTTAATACGTATGTGTTTTTCCTTAGAATTTTAATTTTAACTTTCCTTACCGGAAATGATGATTCATTCTCTCAATTTTTAAATTTGTAATTTTTCTTTAATTTTATATAATATATATATAAATATTATTAATTTAAGTATTATTAGATAGTCTATTGATTTAAGTTTTTATATAATTATTTTATCTGCTCTTATCTTGATTTAGGTGAATGGTTCCTCATTGTTCCATTCTTAATATGAAACTTATGCTCCTCACTAGTGGCGATTCTTTGTAGACTAGACCACAATGACTATGATTTCTACAAATTATTAATGAAATTTTAAACTTGTATTATGATGTCATACATGTCCATTTTCAACTCAAACAAAATATGGAATCATCACCCACATACTCAATTACTTCCTCAAGCTTGGCTATTGGTGAATTCATTCTTATTTTGTTCTTTGTCCTTTTAGATTGGAGTTTTCCTCCCCTTTTCTTCCTTATCTGCTCTTATCTTGATTTAGGTGAATGGTTCCTCATTGTTCCATTCTTAATATGAAACTTATGCTCCTCACTAGTGGCGATTCTTTGTAGACTAGACCACAATGACTATGATTTCTACAAATTATTAATGAAATTTTAAACTTGTATTATGATGTCATACATGTCCATTTTCAACTCAAACAAAATATGGAATCATCACCCACATACTCAATTACTTCCTCAAGCTTGGCTATTGGTGAATTCATTCTTATTTTGTTCTTTGTCCTTTTAGATTGGAGTTTTCCTCCCCTTTTCTTCCTTAGATTGCTGAAATTTCTTTGGAAACATCCTACAAACATCTTGATGATTTAAAATAATAATATTAGAGAACTTTTTACTTCCCATGAGTTCTCTTTGATTTGTTCGTAGTGAAGACATCTTAGAGTTTTTTCCAATCTCTATGCTTCCATTACTAGGAATAAGTGTAATTTTCACCTTGAATATCTTAATGTTTATTATAAATTAATTAGTTTTTTTTGTATTGGATTAAGAAAATTAGAATTACAACAAAGCAGCAATAATGTTGTTAATGTAAAACAACAATGTTGTTAAGGAACAACAATAGAGAATCTAGCAGCAATGCTGTTAAAGAACAACAATAGAGAAGTCCAAAGAAAAACAACTAAAGTCTGTTACAAAATAGCATAAAAAAAGGTAGCAAAATGGTGCTAGAAACAGCTGAAAGTTGCAAAGATACAATCATAAACAACATGAGCTATTGTTGCTTTCATAAACTTGCATACATATTTGCACAAGAACAACTTCCAATCATACATAAGCACTCTCCTCCTCCAAAAATGTCAGGCATGGTCACTCCAAAGTGCAACGATCATTGTTGATGAATTCCATAGCAAGGAAGATGCTTTAAGATGATTCATTGCCGGCAAGTTGTAGCTGAAAATGTCACAATCTCTATCATACACAAGGCTGCCAACACATAGTGTAATATGGAACCCCCAATTGAAGAATTTTGTTGCCAACTTGAGTGCCCTGTATTTTAAATTTTTCCTCAAAGGTGTTGAGTTGTGTTTGAAAATCATCCAATATCTTTTTGAGGTCAGCCTTAGTCTGGATGGTAGATTGAAGAATGTGGATTTTCAAAGAAAGGTTAGCATAGATAGTCATTGATTCGACTTGCAGGGGTTGAAAGGTGTGAGAGAGAGCTGCCAAACATCTGAATCTCTAGATGTGTTTAAGAGTGATGTGTCTAAGGGTTTGAGTAATAACATTGTGAGATGAGGAGAGACCAAGAAGAGCAAATCTCCAAGACCATAGCTGAGGAAAGAGCACAAAGAAATTAGAGAAGAGAGAGTTCCAAATATTCCATGCATGGGGACAAAACCAAAAGGCATGTTTGATAGTTTATTTTTTGGATCAAAATGGACATGTTGGAGGAGGGGAAATGAAGGAGAGTTGGTCACCAATGGAGACCATGACATGGAGAATTTTCCAGGTTGTCAACTGGGCTTGCACATCAGCTTTAGACTTCCAAATTAAGGAGCTTAACTTGTTCCATCTTGATCTACTAAATTTGCAGTTCCATTTGAGGTTAAGTTGGTGGGCTAATGAAATTGTTGGAAGGAGCTTCTTATATATCAACCAGAAAGGAAAATTTTGAAGGTTTTGGTTGTTAGGCCATTTCCAATCTTTAAGGAAGTTGTCATGACATGGGGTGGAAAGGAGTTGCAGCAAATTAGGCATAATTAATTGATTGATTTTTTGGATTGGGGTCTCATAAGATGGAGGAAGTCGAAGCTGAGCTTTAAGCTACAACCAAGGTTTCCAATTGAATGTTAAAGGGTCCCATACATCCTAGAAAACTTGGATACCTTTTTTAAAAAGATGTCTACCTTTGAGATCCTTGATAATGGTCAAAGGACAATTATCTTGCTGAACCAAATGGAAGAAGAGGTGAAACTCAAGCCATGACTCAAGCTTTGGTCATACCAAATTAGTCTTTTTGATGTAGTTTTCCACGCTCTCCAAATGGAGTTAAAAGGTGCAGACCCATGTGTTTTAAAATAAGATGCAAGGAGAATTTTATCTTTCCAACTAACCAAGTCCCAAGAATGACTAGCAGTAGCTATTTGGATACGGTGGCACACAAGATATTTCCAAGGAGCATCACCCTCCAAGGCTCTTACAATCCATTTTTTTATGAGACAAATGCCCTAAGTATAAGGATCTATAATTCTCAGTCATCCTTTATCTTTAGGTTGGATGCAATGAGTTCACGAAGTAGTAGGCAAGCCTTTTTTGTTACCCCATTTTTCCCAAAGAAAATTTATGATAAGCTGAGATAGCTAGTTATAGCATGTTTTAGAGGACAGCCAGTAAGAGGAGATATAGACATGACTAGCCAACAAAATTTTATTGGAAACTTGGATTCTGCCAACCATCGAGAGGAACTTATTAGTCCAATTCAAAAGATTTTTTTTTTAATTTTTTGCAAGAACCAAAACCACATCTCTTTAAGCGAGACTCCAATGCCAAAAGGGATACTAAGGTATCACGTTATGATACCATGCTTCACTTCATTCCATTCCCTAGGGATCCAAGGTGGTCGAGGGTTGGGGAAAAGATTATAAATTCAGTTTTGTGCATTGCTAGTTTGGAACTTGAAATAGCGTAAAAAAAATCTAATATGTCCAATGTATTAGTCACTTCTTCCTTAGAATTTTGTATGAACAACATGCTATCATCAACGAAATGCGAGTTGAGTGCAGTAGCATTGCCTGGAAGAGAGATGCCTCAGATAAGCTTATTTAGGTGAGCATACTGAGAAAGATATCCTAAAGCATCAACAACAAGGACATAAAGGAAGGGAGCAAAGAGGAAGCCCTAGGGAATGGATTTTTTCAAAATAAAGGAACGAGAAAAACTACCATTAACAACCACTCTAGCATTAGCATCCCTAAAGAGCATGCTGATTTGATCACATAATTTAGAGAAAAAATTGAGCCATTTTAGCATTTTAAGGATGAAAGGCCAGCGAATGTGATCGTAGGCTTTATCAAAGTCAATCTTTATAATTAATGCATCTTGAGTGGATTGTTGTGCCCATTTAGTCATTTCCCAAGCAAGAATCAGATTGTCTAGGATAAATCTTCCACCCAAGAATCCAGTTTTCCCTAGACACACTATCAATTGGGAAATGTGTCTAATTCTTTGAGCTAGATCTTTGGCTATTATTTTATATGATGTGTTGAGGAGAGTAATTGGTCGCCACCCATTAACAATATCTTCTTCCTTGCATTTGGGAATGAGTTTAATTAGCCTCTGATTAATTACCTTTCTTAAGGAACCTGTTTTAGTCCCCTCAAGGTAAACATAATAAAAATCCTCTAGAATGTGAGGCCAAAGAGCTCTATAAAATTCCACCAGAAGCCCATCAATACTCGATCTTTTCTCTAAAGCCATACATTGAAGCACAACATCTATTTCATCTATGGAGAGGAGGTGATCGAGGAACTTGCTATACTTAGGGTCTACTTTCGTGGGTATATATTCAACAAAAAATCCCTCAAGGATGGGAAGGAGGGTATCATTAGTTGATTCGTCTATAAAAAGGTTTTTGAAGTGCTCATAAAAAGTATTCATAATGTCAGCATGATTGGTTTGTAAGGAGCCATCAACAGATTTGATTGTAGAAATATGCTCCATCTTGTGCTTGTGGTTAAGATATTGAAAGAAGAATTTGGAGCCACGATCGCCATCCTTAATCCATTGAATATGTGAATGAATTTGGGCACCTTTTCCTTTATACACAGTCATTTTTTGAAGCATATTTTCAGCATTGGCCATAGATTGTTGCAATGAGTTGTTTGTTGGGTCATAAGCCAAGTGTAAATGCTTATATACAAGTTGACCTTGCAAAGATTTCTCAAGTATGTGATGTTTTTTTGCAACTCTTTACCCATAGTTACGAAGAAAGATGGTACACTTAGCAATAGTTCTCTCCCAACAACTAATACAACTACCTTCTTGTGGTCTTGGTTCTGACTTCCAAATGGCCAGCAAACCATCAATGTAGTCCTGATTTTGGAGATGGGTAATATTGAGTTTGAAGAGAAGTTCATTGGAAGGGGGTGTGTAATTCAAGAGGGAATGACTAATTAAGATGGGAAGATGGTCAGAAAAAAGTGGTTGAAAGGTCTACAGAAAAATATGACCATCAAGTGAAGGGAGAATGGGACAATTGGGAGAGATATAAAATCTGTCCAACCGACTCATTTTTCTTGAGTTTCCTTCTTTGTATTTACTCCACGTATACCAATGGGGCATATGAAGGTTGAATTTACCCAAGAGGGGATCATGCACACCAAGGGAATTTCAAGCCAACATCCAAGCTTCAATTTAATACTAGGATAGGTGAGAAGGACCAGCCCAACAATGATTTGAAAGTTGTTCCACCATATTAAAGTCACCTCCCAGTACCCACTCAGCATTAGGAAGATTAGTGCAAAGCCACTCCCAAAGTAAGGTTCTCTCAGTAGGAAAGTTAGGAGCGTAAATCAAACAAAACCCCACCAACAAGTCATTGATGAGAGTAGTAGCCCAAACACAATAGTTATTAGAATCGGATCTAACAACCACAATATGCTTAGCTAACGAAGGGGCAAGGCCCAAAACAACACCACCACCGTCAGAGTGGTTAGTATGGAGAAATCTTGCACTAGGCCATATGGAAGCAAGGGTATCTTTAAGCTGAACAAAATTCACTTTCACTTATAGATAGGTAAATAAAATTTATGTATCTCTAAGAACCATAGAGAGAAAAATGTGTTGCCCATGTGAGGGAGGGGACATATAGATATTCTTGTAATAAAGCATTGATGAGGATATTGCATAGTGGACATGTAAGATAATATTCTATTATTAGCATGTGGGCGTAACTACTACTTTACGTAGGAGTGCTTAGAAGTTACATATGACAACTTGCATGATGAAGGCCAAAGATGCTTGTGTGAGGAGTTACATTCTATTTTGGAGGTCATTCCCATGTAGGGGGTCATGAGAATTTTAGAGTTTAGGGTTTTTACCTAAGAGATCCTTTTTCAGTCTAATGCTTGAGCTTACTTAGGCCATGCTCTTTTTTGTGACTCAAGTCATTGGATGAGGACACATATCATGATCTCTTCTCATCCTCACCTAGGAATTATTAAGGTTTTCTATCTTTTTTTCCTTTATATGAATTGATTGTATCATTATTACTCACTGAGTGAGGTTTTCATAATCAATATGATTCATCTTTTTAGATCAATTTGGCCTCATTAGTCCAACTATTTCTTTGTGTGAAATTGTTTGATTGTAGGTGATTTTGAGAGTTGTGAGGTTGAGGGATTAACTCCAATAGAGAATTGATAAATTATGGTATGTTGGGACCATATTTGGGCCTATAATAATCTCTTATAGTGGTTTTCTAAGCCTCCTTTTGTCTATATATTTTGTGCTTGATATGGAGGCATTAAGCTTATTTCTTCCAACGTAATGCTACTAGTTTTCCTCTAAGTTTGAATAGTGTGGATCTTCATAGAAGGTATTAAGTTGTATACTATATCATAATATTAATTTTGTTAGTAATATATTTTCTTCATTACTTTGGAGGTTGGGTTTTTCTTGAAAGGGGTTTCCTAAGGTAAGCATCTTCTCTCATTTGCATTTCCTCTCTAAGTTTTATTTATTTTTCATAATTATAACAAAACTTTTGTAGATCAATTTTATAGTATTTTTCTATAGATTCAATTTGAAAATGCATGCATCTTCAATAAGGAAAATAATAATTTTGACTTAAACTAGGGAATTAAACATTAAGGCTACTTTTCTACTTGGAATTAAACTGTGGGTCTCCTCCTTTAATCCTCTCTCTAAATATTTTATTCAACTAGCAATTTGGATTTGAATCCCAAATTTTCTCCATTTTTGGTGTAATTCTTACTACATTAGAATTTCTAGCTCCTTTGGAAGTTTCGTAATGGTGGACCATAACACTGCAAGGTTCTCTCAAACCACATATGTGCATATTCTTGTGGAGCTAGATTTGTTTATGCATCTCCTAATGGAGGTTGTTTTGTAAGTCGTTGATAACTCTTGGATCCAAAATATGCATTATGAAGGAATCCCCTCAGTGTATGGGAAATATTTTTCTACTAGTTGGGTATGTGCAGGATCATCATGGAAAAAATAGGCCCTTAAGTGGCAAAAAATTTAGAAAAATCAGAGTTAGGCAACTTGACGTAAAAATTTGAATAAGTTATCTATATTATTTCAAAAATATGTAAGAATAGAATTTGTAGAAAATTGAATGTAGTTTCTAAACTACTAGGTTTGTTTAAAAAAAAATCTATTTGGTGAAAATTTGAAATTTCAATGTAGTAGTACTTAAAATTTTAGGGAAAAAATAAGTAGGTGTCTGTTTGACCACCCTAACCACAATAAAATGATAATATTTTTTTATAATATTTTAAATATAAGTGGAGGACTCATGTCCCGATGTGATGCATATTTTTTTGTAATTTTTTTCCAAGTAAATAATTAATTATGAATTTTTTATTATAACTTTTAAAAAAATAAAAAACTCGTATGTCTAACCACCCTAACTTGGTCAAAACTTCATGAAATTAATTTTTTCTTTTTTTAATCCTATAGTATGTGAAGCATATAATACGACACATGTTTTGGATTCAAAAAATGTGATACCGTTTGAAAGCTATAAAAAAATTTCAATCAGCCTATCAATTAGGACTTTAGTCGTAATTTGAATAGAAAATGAATAATAATTACTTATTAAATTCAAAGTAAAGAATAATTTTTATTTGTGGAAAGATGAGAATCTCCTTTAAAAACCCTTTTTGTTTCATCAATTTTTGGTAAGAAAAAATTCGCCAGCCACATACCCTTCATATTGCCACTTTTTGGCCCATCATGATCCTGCACACACCCAGTTGTCTAGCCTCTAATTTCCTTTGCTCAAAATTCTCTCATTTTTCCTCACTATGGAGGTGGTAAATTATGTTTATTGTCTAGATGGTTTTTCTCCTCCTAGTATTATTGAGGCAATTTTTCTTGATCATCCTATGTCACTTGTGGTTTCTCCTTTCCCTTTAGTCCCCTCTTCTATTCCTAGGGGTGACATTTTCTACCTCATCCCTTTTGTGTGAAGACTTCTCATTGATCTATTTCCTCAAATAAAGTTTCTTCTCCCCATTCTCCATTTTTTATGGATGATAATAATGAGTTATATTGGGTTTTTTTTACAATGAAGCAAGAA
Source organism: Sequoia sempervirens (assembly GCA_007258455.2). Lineage (NCBI taxonomy): Eukaryota > Viridiplantae > Streptophyta > Pinopsida > Cupressales > Cupressaceae > Sequoia > Sequoia sempervirens. The sequence continues at coordinate 1,059,706,440 of VDFB02271358.1, forward strand.
AATATGGTCATTTCTACAACCAACATTGGATTAAGCTTCGTCGGTATTGGCATGGTGTGTTGGTTTAAAGGTGGCATTGTTGTTCTTGGCACCAAGGTTCAAACCCCATTGGGGTGGTATTGTTGAATGGTTTTAATCCGGTTCATAGCTCCAGTCAAAAGTGTTTACCCCTTGAATAAAAAAAAATAATGAAGCAAGAAAGGTCTTCCAAAACATGTTTTATTGTCTCATTTCCAAGTCAATGGTGTGTGCCTTCTTAGATCTAGTTATGAAGTTATCTTGTTTTTTCTAGCTATTTATTTTTGGTATCTTTTTTTTAGGTGTGTTATTTGTCAAGTTTTGTTCACCAAATAACTTGTATATGGGTTAGGGACCTTCGTAAAATCCATTTTATTTAGTAAAAAATAAGAAATAGATAGATTCGAGCTTATCAACTAGCAAAAAATATCACTGAAGTCTATCCCCTCAACCCCAGAATATCCTTTAAGCCAATCTCATCCTATAATTTTTTATAACACCATATGAATGAGACTTCTCTTAGAAAACCACCCTTGATGGAGGTAATATAAAAGGAAGTTCCATATTCTATCAACCATGCACCTTCAAATGGATTTATTTCCAAAGATACAAAAATGACATTTCCAACATCTTTGAATGAAGATCTATCAAAATTATTATTTTCCTTATTTTTCTCAACTTTGTAATATCTTACTTTTTTCATCTATATAAATATTTGAGATATTTTCATCACCAAATGATCCCATGAGTGTGGCAAGGAGTCTAAAAGATTCACACCAATAACATCATTCTCCATCTTCACTCCAATCAAGTGTAACTTATTTTAAAGGGCTTGTGTTATGTTTTTTTCACGTAAATTCAGTACAATTAAATCTATCAAGGTCTCTTTTCAAAATGGAAACAATTTCTTAAAATAATAGAGTACTTGTTGAAAACCCTAATCACTTCCCTCTCAACTTGTTGTAATAAAAGAACTCATATTAAATTAAAAGTATAAGGTATCTAAAAGTAATCATGGCTTGAACCCCAAATCAACCAAGATGAAGAAAAAGACAAGAATGTAGAAGCCTAGACACTAAAATAAGGAACCCAAATTAGATTGAAACCTAGAACTCAAGATCATTTTTGGTCGACATGGAAAATATTGATATAATGGATAAGCACACATGAATATATTCCCTTTTCAATGTGAACTATCGATACCAATTTAGTATTACATCAACCACCATAAATAGTTTGGTGACGAAACATAACAACCCAATCATGTTGCCATTCCCTAGTTTCACAATTAATATAGATGACTGTATTGAAAATAAGGTGATCTCCTTCAAAATCCTAGGTAAAATTATAGATGTTATCTTAGATTACAAAGAAAAAAATTATTTTGTTTTTCCTAAAAGGAAATCACTCTGAGCAAAAAAAAATTCTATAGATGGACCCAAAATAACTAGGAACAAAAGGGCTAGAGTATTGAGGCCTTTAGGGGGCTTGGTCGAGGATATCTACCTTATAATTTTAGTAGCCTAGAACATGCTAAAACTATAATCCAATATGGATCATTTATAATATGTTGTTGAATCAATTACACCTAAGCTTGGGACCTATATTTTCCCCTTGAAGGAATATCCAAGTCTATAATATACCTGATGTGTGTTCAATCCCTATTCCTTAACATGGCATTCCATCCATTTACAAGATACAACTTCTCAATTGACTAGAGTCTTGTGGTGTAAATAGAAATTAGATAAATGGGTTGTTGGAAGGTTAAAGAGTTTTTCATTGAGATGTCTATTAGCAATATGGGCATGAGTATGAGCATAAGTTGTACAATATGCAAGTACAATGTTGTCATTGATGTCAACATTATTCTTTGGTATGAAGATGAATGTGTAACCCATTTTTTGTACCATGATCATGCATAAATATGTTAATCTAATGATTAGTTGCAAGAAGGTTTTATCTAATGCAGATAGTAAGTTGAAGAAGTGGCTAAGTGTCAAAATACAATTTTTAGTGTACATGACATCCAGTAATTTGGTCTGCATTGGTTTTCCTTGAATAATTTTTCTATGTGGTTCTAATTCAATTTTTTTGGATGGTAGAGGAATCTAAATCCATATTTTCACATTTTTTTTTCCTCTAATGTATAAGTTATGAATGATGTCCAAAATATCTAGTTTACTAGTGATAGTGTTTCTTATGCAAAATGTATGTTTTGATCAATCCACACTTCACTGTGGAATAATATTTTGTCTTTTATATCTGTTGAGGTGTTTACAGGTCTTAGGTGTATCTGTGTTCCAAGTGGCATGAAGTTTGGAGGTGTGCAGGTCAATTTGTGGTTGATCGGTTGGGTTATTTTGGTATTAGGTCACCAACGATGTTGACCTAATATAATTTGAGTTATGTGAAGTTTAATTAAGTGTTGATGTGTTATGTGGGATCTATTATAGGTCCATTCTATACTATTTTATGCTTTACAAGTTTTTTCTTTTGACATGGAGTGTGTAAGTTTGAATGTGGAGCCAACAAGTTATTATTTTGTATGATATATCTAATTAGAGTTTGCTGCTTCTGGATTAAACTGTGTTTGTTGATGGATCGACATTTTAGATCATGCTTTGTGATCCATCATTAGGATGAAAAAAGAGTTTTGAAGCATCAACTATTTTTGCATCCTGATGATGGATAACAAAGTGTGATCCAAAACATTGATCCAAAAATAAACACACAATTGAATGCAAAAGTAGTAAACTCTTATAGATATGTATTATAGAAATTTGATGTCTTTGACATCTAATTAGGATGACCTCATTGATGTTGCAAGGGCTTGCTGATGTAATGGTTATAAGTATAAGATAATTTTGGTATTGGAGTATGTTGATAATGAATATACAAGTAAATTGTGTGAATGTGATGTGAATGTAGAGCAGAGTAGAGCACATTAGTGCAGAGCAATATGAAGTATATAAAGTTTGTGTACTGAGCTTTAATGGAACTGTAATAAATACTAATTGTAGATGCAATTGTAACAATTCACTTTGGATGTGTTCCAATCCCCTCTTCTATCTTTTTTGCATGTTGTGGGTAGTGAGTCCACTAGGAAATTGAGTCCATCTAGAATGAGCATTTTTGTATTATGTTGTAACCGGTTATAATATATTGTGAGCTAATCCTCACTGTGGTTTTCCCTTTTTGGGGTTTCCATGTAAAAATTTGGTGTTCTTGTGTTATGTGATTTGATGGTCACTTTCACGATTTCCTTTGTTACTACAAATTGAATATGCTATGTGGAATAAATGTTTAAGCACAATTTCAGGGAATATTGATTCACCCCCCCTCTCAATATTCTGGGTTTTCAACATGGGTCTACTTATAGGTTCAACCTAGGGATTTTTATGAGATGGATCTTACCTAGGCTTTGCTAAGAACCACTAAATTAATTGGATTGAGCTTCAAAATTAACTAAAAAAAAATTACCTTGACAAACCAAATGCTTTTTTATACTATTACTAAGAAATCCATCTCATTTTACATTGCATTATTCACTAACTATTCCCCTCATCTTCTAATATCTCTATCCCTAGCTCTCAATTCTATTGAAGAAAATTTAAAACTATTTGAAATCCCTCAATCTACCCCCCCAAAACACTTCAAGTTCCCATCCTCTAGAAAAACACCACCCCCACCCTCTACTTCTTCCTCTTCCCACCACCCACCATCTTCCATGAGCTTCACTACATTCAATGATGTTATGCTTGAGTCTAAGATAATTCCTTAAAATGAAAAAAATATTTTTCCCACCATCAACATGTACTTCTCCCCCCACCCCTTCCCTTTCATCACCTCCCTTAATGAAATAGTATTTCCAATCTTGTAATATTTGAAGATTGAAGCTCCTTACTTAGAAGACTAATGCCAATAGTTGTATCTAGAATAATTAGTATGATATAATTATGTTGCAAAAATTAAAAAAACCAAGTATGTGTATTTGAAAGACACCCTTTCATACATTTGGAGTGAGGGTATTTTCCACCACACTAACCAAAATGAGGGAGGAGGTGGTGATGTTTTAGGTCTTGCTTCTTGGCTCACCAAACATGTTATGACTTTTCAATTTAATCCTAACACTTATTATATTTGGGTTATTGTGCTCCTTTACAATGTGTTATTTGGATTCCATTTATGCCTCCTCAAAGTGAATGCTTCTCTAGGAATGGTTAAATATTCACCTCATGGAAAAATTTGTTCTTAGAGGATACTTCAAAATGGTTGAACATTCCACTAATCAAAGCTAGGACAATAATTCCAATTTATCTCAAGTTGAGTTTGAAGCCTAAACTTTAGCTTGAAATTGTTAGAAATTAAGATCTTAGGATACTAATCATTACTAATAAAACATGTGAAATAAATTAAATAAGAATCATACATGCATAGATTGTACATATTACACAAGATATACATGGGTAAAACCCTTTTAGGTAAAAGAACCCCTTTTAAGTATAATTTTATTAAAACACTTACAATAGTGGTCTATTATAACATAGACTAAACCTGGGGAGTTCACTTCTCCATACTTCCACATGGCTAATAATACCTCATGTGCATAGTAATATAATTTGTTATAACTCTCCAAATTTTGTTTCTTAAATGAACGAGAACCTCCTTAAATATAGGAGAGGGTAGTATAATACATAAAGGGGTATTAGTCGCCCTATTAAACAACAACCATTCATAAATAATTAATAATCTAATATTTATTAAAATATAATTGTTTCAAATGGGATAACTTAATAAGCATATTTAATATATAAAGTTTTATAACCTTATATTAGAATAATATATAAATTGTATAAGGGTATGACACCTAATAACACTATGTTCTAACAATAACTCTCTATGTGTCCACAAACCTCTTTAGGGAAAATTTTACATTCATAAACCACATTGGCTCTCTTGGCACAACTATTGGGAAAACTTCTTAAGGAAAATGATTCATCTAGTGTAATTCTACATTCCTATCACATTGTTCACTCTCTTTCTAGTCATGTTATCCACTGAGATCTTTTAATTTCTCTCTAATCACCTCCCCATATTTACCATTGTATCCCTCTCTAATTCTACCACTATCCCCACTGATCTTAAATTCAATTTGAATATCTCTCACTTAAATTGCCAAGATTGTATTGATGACCTCCTTGCTACATGGAAATTTAAACCTAAACCCCAATAAGATCGATGGATTAGTTGGTGGTAAAAAAAAAACTTTTTGTACTTTGTTTATTCATGAGTATGGATAGAAAGCTACTACCAAATGTCACATACTAAAATATAATTTAAAATTTTATTCAGAACATTGATGGCCCCTTCTTTCTTCCACCCTTCTAACATTGCTGGCCAAGATCTAGTTTCCCATACTAAAAAAATGTAAAAACTAGATTTTTATAAAGGAAAAAGATCCAAATTAATTCCTGTCTTTAATGGATAAAATATGGCTATAGAGGAATTGAATTCCTCTTTAAATATTTGCAACACAAACATAAAATGGTGGAGATTTCTTCCATTAAATATGATGATGAATCTCATTAATCCTATTATTTAGACATATTACAAACCTTTTCTATCATTATAAAAACCTCTTTACCAATTATTTTTCTAGAGATCCCCTTTTTAATGTCAATGATGAGAGTATTACCACCTACATACCTTATAAAATTGACCTTGACTATAGCCACTTTCTTGGTTTCCTTATTTTTATGGAAGAAATGGATGAAGCTCTTTACTTTATGGATTTGGAGATGAGCCTAAGTATTTATGGTCTCCCTATATAATTTTTTAAAACTCTTTGGCCTCACATTTATGAGCATGTTTATCATGTTTATCTTGAAGCCATTGGAATGAGATCTTTACGGGCCACCATTAATGAAGGGATAATCAAGATCATCCTAAAAGGAAAAGATGAAGACACTGTGAATGGATGGAGGATTATACTTGTCATAAGGGGGGATAAAGCATTAGGAAAAGTAAGCAAATGAATCAAAACTAATTTAATTCAAAACAAGATTAAAATCCCAAAACCCGTTACTAATGAAATGAAGCTCTAAAATTACAAAATCAAAAAATGCAAATCCTAAGACAACATAAAATGAATTCAAAACTTTAAAACATATACCATCCTATGTTGGAGTTGTGTTTGTATTGATGTTTGGATGTCAGATTGCTTGATTCAATACAAAGCCTCCATTGTTGTTGTTGGAAAAGCTTCAAGAATGAATGTAGATGATGAACTAGAATGTGAGGATAGCAATTCTCAAGTGTGCTCAAGAATCAGTTGTGCAACACTTCATTGTGTAAATTCTAGATGATTTGTGAGAGGGTAGAAGAGTGTTTTTATAGATTTATCATTTTGAGATGGACAATCAAGATTTTCTAGTAAAAGATCTTGATCAATGGCTCAAAACTGTTGAGAGGAAATAGATTGGAAGAATTACTAGTTTTAGATTGCATAATATGTGTGATTGGGAAATCAAGTTGTGTAGTTAGTGGGATTGAAGAATCGGGTTGAGTGGTTAGTGGGATTGAAGAATTAGGTTGAGTGGTTAGTGGGATTGAAGAATATATGAGTTAGTCAATCAATTAGAGTGAGAAATCAGTGGTCATGATTTTCTCAATCATAAAACGGGTAAATATAATTAAATAATTTAATATTAATATTTTGAGTTGAATGTGCAAATCATGTTTCATTTTAACAAATAAAGTTGTATTTGTTTGTTGACTATGTTGAATGATGATGAATAATTAATTCAATTATTTAGGTTTAGAAAGGGGAAAGGAATGTAATTAAATTATTAAGTAATAACAATTTAATTGATTTAGGAGAATAAGATATATTAGTGACATAAATAATTTCTGTTAATTTAGTTAATCAGGAGGAATAAAGTTAGATTAATGATAAAATGGTGAATTAATTAAATAATTAAAGACTATTCAATTAATAGAGGAAACTAGGTTTTGTTTATATAAATTATGATTGAGGATGAATTAAATTAAATAATGTTAAATCACTTAATTAATAGACGAATATACAATTTGATAATAATTAAATAATAATGTATTATTTAATCATTTAGGGAAGAAGGGTGAAAGTTAGTGTTATTCACCAATCAAGGAAATTTAGGGTATCTACATTTCCCCCCTTTTTGATTGAATGTGATTTTGAGCCTTGTGTCAAAAAAAGTTCAAAAATTCCTACTCAAGAGTAGGGCCCCAGTATGCCCCAAGTGAGATAACATGGTGCCCCCTAAGGAAATTTGGTGAAAATTATGGATAATGAACCAAATTTTTTGATAAGTTGATGTGATGTGTTTAAGTGCAAGGACTAACAAAAGAAACGTTGAAAAGAAGAAAATTTTAATAAGAAGTTAATAATAGTTAGTAGGATTAGGGGATAGAAGAAAAATGATGAGTTTTCTTTTTCTTTCACAGAGACTTTGTATTGTTTAGCAATCCTTATTAATGTAGCAAATAGACATGATGCACTAGGGTATTAATAACCAAGGTGGCTTTGTATCCATTGTGTGCACTTTGACTCTATAAAAAAGGAGTATTCTTGCTCATACCAGACATACAAAATATTTTTTAGAGTGTATGGGTTAGAAGCTCAAAGCATTAGGACTAGTGCACAGAGAGGTATGAGGAACCAAACATGCAAGGCCGCTTTAGTTGCTTGAAATGATTTCCACACACACAACACAAGTATTCACCATGGTAGTTGTTGATGTGAGGATACTAGTATGGGCCGAATTACACTTGATCCATGAAGAATCAAAGCATAACAAAGCCACGAATACTTGAATCTCAACAAGATCGATAAAAAAAATTAAAACTAAACATTTCATCAAAATCTAACATACTAAATTATGAAAGCTATTAAAAAATCTATTCTAATCCATTTGAGATTTATCTTGTAGTGGAATTGGTGTCGCATTGATGTGGATTGATGACCCTTTCCCAATCCCGTGATTGTGAGCTTGTTTTAGTCAATTATATGGAAGAGAATTGATGAAACCATGGTGTTTGATGTGTGAAAACCTAAATTATGCTAAAATGAACATGATGCAAGCTAAGTTACCATTATTTTATGCTATAAATGATCTAATTATGCAATTTCTAAGCTAATCTAAGATAAAATTATGCTAAAAGATGAAAGCCTTAATTTATTTACAATCTAAGATGGATGCATGGAAGCGATTAATGGATGTTATAAGCTATTATGAAACTAAAAGCTAAAAATGAGTAAAGGATGAGTGAGTATGTGACTAATTTAAATAGCATAAGTTTGCAATAAAATATGGATCCATTTGTCTCCAAATAGTGATCTATTTATAGGAGAGAAAATGAGGAATGGATGGTTGAGATCAAAAAGATAAATCAATGGTTCAAGATGAAGGGGATGAGAGGAATAGATCATGGATTGCATGATGAAAGTTAATCAAGGGCTCACATTTGCCTCAAACAAACACACATTTGACTTGCTCACATAGGTCAAAGGTAACTTGCTAAAGAGGTTGAAGGTTTAGCTTGTCCAAGAAGCTAAGTGAGTTGATTGGAGGAGAGGGAATATTCCTTTTGGGTGAGGAAAAAGGTTAATTTACAAATTAAAATAAAGTTTTAATTGTGTAAAAAGGTTAAAGAATATCCATGGGAATATTCCCTTTGATTAGAGGAAAATTAGTTTAATTGCTAATTAAACAAGGTTTAATTTATGCAATTAGGGGATTAGAGGAATTAAATGATATTTATTAAATTAGATGATTTAATAAATAAGGGAGGGGTGAAATGATATTTAATTAAATAAGATGACTTAGGAGATTAAATTAAATATTTTGATTTATTTAATTTAATGAGATGAAGTGTACAAAAAGAGGTGAATTAACCCAATTTAATTAATTAAGCCAAATAGATGAAAATAATACAATTAATTAATTAGATAGGCGCTAATTAAATCAATTGAGAGAAAAGAGGATGGATAAAGAGGAAATGATGTAACTAATAAATCCAATTCGAGTGTATGACATCGATTAGGACATTTTTTAGTGTCTACATCTTTCCCCTCTTTGAAGCGAGGTACATGTTGCTTTGATTCAAAGAACAACACTTTTCCATTGAAAAATGATGCTCAAATAATTAAAAAAAAAATGATTTTTTAGATGCCCCAATGGAAGGATAAAACTAATTCCCTACCCCCTCTAGAAATCAAGTGAAATTTTCAAATTTTGGGTTGATTTCTCGATAAAGGTTCAAAAGTTGCCCTAAGGGTTCAAAAAGGTTCCGAGATGCAAGAATAATGCCAAAAATGCAAAAAATGATGCAAAAGTAAGTCCAAATTGGAAAATTTGGTGAGAATAATAATAAACCCCATTAATAAGGTTAAATTAGGGGAAAAACTCTAATTTTCTAGTTTAAATAGGCCAAGAGGGGTCATTTTCAATTCATTTGTGCATTCACACTAAAGAAATTCTTACAATTTGAGCTCTGACCCTTCAACAAAATGGTGTACTGTGAGCTTCCCCGACACATCTTTGATTGAGTTCATGAGTTCTAGCAACTTCCAAGTGCAGGACCATCAGTATGTGATTCAAAACCTGATTTAAAATTTGAAATTTTGATGCATTTATTAGGCATTAGAATTTAAATTTTGGTGGCATCGCTATGTAGTGATGCCCAAATGATATATGGTGATGCACATGTATATGGTGATGGGGCTGATGCAAAAGGCTGGGTCCATAAAAAGTGTTTTTGTTGTTTACAAAATTTGTCACACTTAGACTAAAAATTTGAGGCACTTACACAATGAATCTTAAAAAAACTTAGTACTATGAAATTTAGCTTTTTGAATCTAGTTTCCAAATATGTAAATTATTCAAATACCTAGATTATAGAAATTAAATTTTTATAGGGATCTATACAAACCACTTTTTAAAAGTTATTTTTTTACCATACCATGCACGTGTACAGACACCACTTTTTGACCCAAATAAAAGTATTTTGCTAATTCCTTTTGGAGAAAGAGAGCTAACAACATAAAGATTGATGAGGAAATGTTTTTGTAATTTTTTGTTGAATATATATTTTTTTCTATTGAATTTGTATTGGCCTTAATTTTTGTTTCTAAAATTCAATGTGTACGGACATCATAATTAAAACTAAACTAAACATTTTTTGAATCTTATTTTTTTCATTGTGTAGAGAATTGTCTGAAGATTGATGCCATATAACTTTTTTACAAAAAACTTAACCAAAAAAAAGTTATTAAAAAACAAAAAAAGCCTGATATTTAAAGTTGAAGGCCTAGTTTGTTTAGAAATTAATTAAAAATATCAAGCATAATCCAATCTTAATAAAATTATATATTCATAAACTAGATATTGTATTCTCTAATGGGTTTTAATTTTATAGATTGATTAAAAAAAAAGTCCATCAGCCATATTGCCAAAGTTGGACATTCTTCTTAAATCTGCCTTAGTTTTTAGTTGCAGGTCAAAGGTTAAGGCTCAGATTGCCAAGCCTTTCCCAAGCCTAAATCCAAGGCTACATGTGGGTTGGGAATTCAATTTTTAAATAACACGTACACGCTAATAAAACACATACACATTATTTAGATGAAACATGTACGTGTTATTTAAATGAAACACGTGTTTCATAACGCGTACATATTATCTATATGCCCATTGGGTAAAGGTAACGTGTATGCATTATATAACATGTACGTGTTATCTATTTACCCGTTGGGTAAAGGAAATGTGTATTTTTTATATAATGCATACACATTCCTAAAATAGAATGTGTATGCATTTTATAATGCATACACGTTTCTTATATAGCCATTTTTTTCCCAATTTTGAAAATACTGATAAAACATGTTTTTCCTACAACATTCCTTTTCTACAGTACGATACAAAAGCACCACTTTCTGCATTTTTTATTGCAAATTTTTCTTGTGCAAGGCATAGTCTATTCAAATTATTGGAAGAGACAAGTGCAGGTTGAATTTTCTAAAGTGGAATCAAGTACAAGAAAATTTTACAATAAGATTTGGAAAAAGAGAACTTTTGGATGTATTCATGGTGTTTTTGTACTTCAAAGTTTATAGAAGAAAGGATCTTCATGCTACATAGTTTTATTTCAATATTTGAAGGAGAAGGAAATTTGAAAATAGGTTATTTGAATCATTTGTTTTTTCATCAAAGAGGTTTTGGTAACCATGGGATCAAAGCAAAGACAAAGAAAAAAATGTAGAAAGTTAATGACACCTAAAGAAATTCAAGCAAATAAAGAAATGGAGGCAAAAAGACAAAGGGATAGAAGAGAAAGGATTCGTCAAATGATTTGGAAGCATCTAGTTCCATGAATGTTGAAGAGGAAGCCATGAATGATGAAATGAATGTGGATGATGCAAATTTGGAGATGGTGAATATGAAAGAAAATGCAATTATGGAGAGAAACTGGTGCAGGAGCACCTAGCAAAATTTAAGCCTTATTTAGAGTTTTTGGTTGAAGTTTAATTTTGTTATTTTTGTTTTCTCATAAGGTCATGTAGACCATTAGTGGTGACCTAGGGATGGTTTTTATTAGTTGGAAGGAGGTTAACAAGATTTAAGTAGTTTTAACTCTTCATTTTGGCTAAATTATAAAAATTGCCTAAGTGCTTGAAAACACATTGGGTTTTACAAAAATGCATTTTAGGTCATCTAAGCCTCGACCCAAGAAGCAAAACTATTTGGGAGGAATATTTTAAGGTGTCATAAACCTTTATACAAGGTTGGAAAAGTTTTTGTATGAACTGTGTTTTCAGAAATTGAAGAGAACAACGTTGAAAAGGCAGTTTTCCTATATTTTTGTGTTGAAACTGATCTTTAATGGCGTGATTTTGTCATTTTATTGTGTGTAGTATGTATTGTGAGACTTATAAAATCTTGGGAAGCCTTTATTTTTTATTTTTTAGTGTTTTTTTAACTTGCATTTGTAAATACTTTAAATTTATGTGTTTTCTGGTCTGAATCAAGCAGTGTTGGAAAGATGGAGGCTTTGAGCACCTTCCCACCGTAAAATTTGTACGAAATTTTGGGAAATTTACCCTACCTCCATGCTTGTAAATATGGTAGTATTTAGTTTGTTTTTGGTTGCAGGAGTCAAGAGAAAGGCCTTACCCTAGGCGAGACAGTGGGAACCCGGCTAGGAAAGGCTAGAGGACAGCATGAATAATTTGCAGGGGAGTGAAGTTTTTTAAGAAATTCCTTTTGGAGGATTTAGGGGAGTGTCCTGGCTCTACATGGTGACAAGGAAGATCCTTTAACAATCCATTTTAATGAAGAACTTTCTAACAGTCTTGAATCAACCTGAGAAAGCTAAGGAAACCCTAGCTTCTTGACCAATTGGGTGTCTAGACCACATACAGCCTGAGTAGTCTTGAAACCATAAGAATCTTGGAGGTGAGGGCATGTGAAACACATTTCCTAAGCAAAGAACCAGGTTACTTGGCAGGTTTAGAAAAAAAAAAGCATTTTTCCCCTGTTCAACGACCTAATTGGGGCTCAAGGCTCCTAGCCTTTTAAACCCAAGAAAAGCATTTTCTTGAAAGCGATGGAGAACTAGTGAATGGAGGTTGATTAGGAGCCTTTGTTAGATGATTTTGAAGAAATGGAAGTTTCTCACACCTCTGCAACAAGATTTGGAAGTATTTGGAGGTGAGCTAGTCTTTAAGAGTATTAAGGGCTAGGAATTGCATGAGAGGAAGAGCACCAGGATTTGGTTGGTTGAGACATTGTAAATGATAGCAGGGTTGGAAGTGGAACTAGGGGTGCATAAATAGCTTAGGACCTACAGGTTGAGTGGTGGAGGAAGTGACACCAAGGGGTTATCAAAGGTGAGACCTGGAGCATTGAGTCTGTGATTGATTCAATCCAACCCTATCCCTATTAGATTGGTATCAAAGCCTAGCTAAAGATTTGGGAAAGCAGCTTATATGTTAGAAGTTGAGTCAAGTGAAACTCCCGCCATGGTGACAAATGCACAATTAGCCAAGAGGGTTGAAGAACAGGAAGAGGACAACAAGTCTTTAAAAGAAAGAATAGAGCAACTTGAGAAAGCATTGAACAATGCAAGGTTGGAAGGAACGGTGCCAAAGGAAGAAGAGGTTGCAGAGGAAGAAAAGGTCCCTGAACCTAACCCTATTCTAGGGGAGGGTCCTTTCTTGAAGGCATTGAAAGCCTTGAGTGGAAAAGGAATTGAGGGCATACCACTGTTCAGTGGAAAGATGGATCCTAATTTGGTCATGGATTGGATAGATGGCATGGAGAATCACTTTGAGTGTGATGGAGTCACTGAAGCACAGAAGGTGAAGGTAGTAAAATCAAGGTTAAGAGGATTAGCCTTGACATGGTGGAAATTTGTTCAGACTGAAAGGGAGAAAGAAGGAAAACAGCCCATATCAACTTGGAAAGGAATGGTTGCTAAGGTGAAGGAAGCCTATATGCCAAATGATTATGAGATCCAACTACACAAGAAGAGGCAAAGCCTAAGGCAAAAAGAACAAGATGTCAACACCTATACTGAAGAGTTTCAAAAGATTTTTTTGAGATCAAATGTGACAAAAGATGAGAGCCTAAAAGTGGCTAGGTACATTAATGGCTTGAAGTGGAACATTCAGGAAGAGATGGCTTTACTCAGTCCCAAGACAGTCCACCAATGTTATCAGCTGGCTATAAAGATTGAGGAAAGGAACAAAAGAAAGCATGATCAAACCTCTAAGGGCAGAGGCAGAGGCAGAGATCAAAGAGGACAGCGTGGTGGTTACCAAGGAAGAAATGGTGACCAAAGAAACCAAGGAGAATCAAAACTCACTGAGCATGGAGGTGAAACATCTTCAAGAGGAGGATTTAATAGAGGAAGAGGAGCAAGCAGGAGCAACTCTTATTTTGTAAGCATGAAGTGTTACCATTGCAACCAACTAGGTCACCCTACTTATAGATGCCTGGAGAAAGCATCATCATCAAGCAATGAAAAGAGAGTGGATTATGCACAAGAGGACACCATGAGTCCTAAGGCAACTGAGATCAGTCATATAGAATCTAAAATTGGAGAGATTCTGATGTTTAACAGAGTGTTGATCGGACAACCAGTCAAGGAGGAACCTAAGCAAAGAAGAGCTCTTTTTAGAGTAAGGTGCAAAATACTTGGTAAAGTATGCAAGCTCATTGTAGATTCTGGTTCTACAGATAATATAATCTCAGAGGAGGCAGTAACTAAGATGAAATTGTAGAAGGTACCTCATACTAACCCCTACAAGGTCACATGGCTGAATAAAGGGTAGAGTGTTTTGTGAATGAGCAAGTAACAGTGGAATTTTCAATTGGAGGCTATAAAGACAAGCTAGTTTATGATGTATTGCCCATGGATGCATGTCATCTACTACTAGGCAGACCATGGAAATATAACATAAGTGTCATTTATGATGGGAAAGAGAGCACCATCTCACTCAAGAAAGATGGAAGAACATTCAAGTTGCAGTCATTGACAGAGGAAGATGAGGGACAGTCAAAGGTACCTAACATCATGTTGAGCAGTGGGAAGGAGTTCATTAAGGATCTACACCAGGGGAATGAAGGGTATGTGATCATGATGCAGCCCAAAGAAGGAGAAAAGGCTGAAAGGACAGTCTTACCAGAAGCAGTCCAAAGGTTACTTGATAAGTACAAGAGCATAGTGAGTGATGGTACACCAGAAACTTTACCACCAAAAGAGAGTAATAATTCATCAAATTGACTTCATACCTAGAGCCTCATTGCCTAACAAAGCAGCATACAAGCTCACTCCTGAGCAGAACCTAGAGGTGGCTAGGCAAGTGGAAGAATTGTTGAGTCAAGATTTGATTCAAAAGAGCATCAACCCTTGTGCAGTCCCAGTTGTTTTAGCAACAAAGAAAGGAGGTAAGTGGAGACTTTGTACTGATTCCAGAGAAATCAATAGGATTACAATCCGGTATAGATTCCCAATACCTAGAATAGAAGATTTAATGGATTGCCTTGGAGGAGCACAGTATTACACCAAGTTGGACCTCAACAGTGGCTACCACTAGATTAGAATTAAGGAAGGTGATGAGTGGAAGATAGCTTTTAAGACAAATGATGGCTTATATGAGTGGAAAGTGATGCCATTTGGCCTCTCAAATTCCCCTAGCACTTTCATGAGACTAATGAATGAGGTGCTTAAGGATTTCACAGGGATCTTTGTAGTAGTTTATCTTGATGACATACTGATTTTCAGTAAGACAACAGAAGAACATTTGAAGCATGTGGAGATGGTACTTAGAAGGCTACAAGAAGAACAATTGGAAATTAACCTTGAGAAGTGTGAGTTCTTCAAGAAAGAACTTGTGTATCTAGGCTTTGTAGTATCCCAAGGAACGTTGAAGATGGATCCAAGCAAGGTGGAAGCCATCCTAAACTGGCCTACACCAACCACAGCAATAGAGGTAAGGAGTTTTCATGGTTTAGCTCAATTTTATAGGAAATTTATAAGGAACTTTAGTGGCATCTGTGCACTAGTATTAGATACAATCAAGGGTGGTCAGAAAACAAAGTTTAAGTGGACTCAAGAGGCTAATAAAGGGTTTGGGAAACTGAAACAAGAGGTAGCAACCCAACCTATACTTTTCTTGCCTAGTTTTGATAAGTTATTCACAGTTGAGTGTGATGCAAGTGGAGTAGCAGTAGGAGGAGTACTTAGTCAAGAAGGTAGGCCTGTAGCCTTCTTTAGTGAAAAGCTCAATGAAGCCACGCAAAAATACTACACCTATGATCTAGAATTATATGCTTTAGTGCAATCCCTTAGGAAGTGGAGGCATTATTTGTTGCCCAAAGAGTTTGTGGTTTTCACTGATAACCAAGCATTTAGTTACATTAACACCCAAGAGAAGTTGAGTAATAGACATTTGAAATAAATGGAATACCTCCAAGCTTCACTTTTAGCATCAAGCACAAGAAAGGGAAAACGAACAAGGTGGCAGATGCATTAAGCAAAAGGTTGTTGACAGTCCAAGAGATATAGCTGAAAAGCATTGGATTAGAGAGTTTCAAAGACCTCTATGGTGAGGATGAAGACTTCTCAGAAGCCTACAAGGTATGCCCTGATTTTGAGAATCATTTTCATAGTCAATATGCTGAATATACACTACAAAATGGACTGTTATTTAAGGGTAATATGTTATGTGTTCTAAGAGGGTCAATGAGGGAAAATTTGATTCAAGAGAAGCATAATGGCAGTCTTAGTGGTCATTTTGGCATCAACAAAACATTGGAATTAGTGCAAAGGTTTTACTATTGGCCCAAGTTGCCAAGGGACGTTAGAAAATATGTAGAGCAGTGTGTAGTTTGCATGAAAGAAAAAGGGGGAGCTAGCAATGTTGGTTTGTATCAGCCCCTACCCATTCCTAATAGATCATGGGAGTGTATGAGCATGGATTTAGTGGTAGGTATTCCTAAGACTAAGACTGGTTTAGACAGTGTTTATGTAGTTGTGGACAGATTTAGCAAGATGAGTCACTTTATCCCTTGCAAAACTATACATGATGCAAGTTACATAGCCCATCTCTTCTTCAGGGAAGTTGTAAGAATCCATGGATTACCATTGAGCATTGTATCAAACAGGGATGTGAAATTCATGAGCAATTTTTGGAAGACTTTATGGAGTAGATTGGGAGAAAATATTTCATTTGGATTAGCTTACCATCCTCAGACCGATGGTCAGACAGAGGTGGTTAACAGAGTGTTAGGCAACCTTTTAAGATGTTTAACCAAGGAGTATGGACAAACATGGGATATGGTGATTTCTCAAGCTGAATATGCATACAATGATAGTGTTAATAGAACTACAGGGAAAAGTCCATTTGAAGTGGTGTATGGGATGCACCCAAGAGGTATTTGTGAACTCAGAGACCTTATATCACTAGAGAATAGGATTGGACATGCAGAGGACTTCACTCAGACCATGAATGAGGTACATGAGCAAGTTAAGAAGACAGTTACAGCAGCAACCCAAAAATTGAAGGAGAAAGTGGATTTGTAAAGGAAGGATGTACAATTTGCAATTGGGGATTATGTTATGGTCCACCTCAACAAATCCAGATTGTAGAAAGGAATGGAAACCAAGTTACAGATGAAGAGAGTAGGTCCATGCAAGGTGTTGGCCAAATATGGCAAGAATGCATACAAGGTGGAGTTACCATCATATTTGGGCATCTCACCGATGTTCAATGTTGCTGATTTGATCAGGTATAAGGGAACAGTCAGTGATGAGGTTTAGAACAGTCATGAAATATTCAAGGACATTATTAATGTACCCCTACCTAATCAAGAGCAGCCTCAGGCAGAGCGGATCTTGGAGTCCAGAGTGCAAAAGTCTACAAGGAATAAGATATACATGGAGCACCTTATCAAGTGGAAGAACAAGCCTGACTCAAAAGCTACATGGGTACAAGAAGATCAGCTCAAGAAACTTGGTATTGATCTGGAAATGATCCCTTCTTCTAGTTCTTAGTGTTTGTGCTGAGAGGGGGAGAATGGTGCAGGAGCACCTAGCAAAATTCAAGCCTTATTTGGAGTTTTTCATTGAAGTTTAATTTTGTTATTTTTGTTTTCTCATAAGGTCATGTAGATCATTAGTGGTGACCTATTTATGGTTTTGATTAGTTGGAAGGAGGTTAACAAGAGTTAAGTAGTTTTAACTCTTCATTTTGGCTAAATTGTAAAAATTGCCTAGGAGCTTGAAAACACATTGGGTTTTACAAAAACGCATTTTAGGTCATCTAAGCCTCGACCCAAGAAGAAAAACTATTTGGGAGGCATATTTAAAGGTGGCCTCAACCTTTTTTCAAGGTTGGAAAAGTTTTTGTACGGACCGTGTTTTCAAAAATTGAAGAAAACAACGTTGAAAAGGCAGTTTTCCTATATTTTTGTGTTCAAACTAATCTTTAATGGCGTGATTTTGTCATTTTACTGTGTGTAGTATGTAGTGTGAGACTTATAAAATCTTGGGAGCCTTTCTTTTTTATTTTTTAGTGTGTTTTTAACTT
Source organism: Sequoia sempervirens (assembly GCA_007258455.2). NCBI lineage: Eukaryota > Viridiplantae > Streptophyta > Pinopsida > Cupressales > Cupressaceae > Sequoia > Sequoia sempervirens. The sequence continues at coordinate 1,059,724,588 of VDFB02271358.1, forward strand.
GCATTTGTAAATACTTTAAATTTCTATGTTTTCTAGTTTGAATCAAGCAGTGTTGGAAAGATGGAGGCTTAGAGCACCTTCCCACCGTACAATTTGTATGGTATTTTGGGAAATTTTCCCTACCTCCATGCTTGTAAATATGGTAGGAGTTAGTTTTTTTTTGGTTGCAGGAGTCAAGAGAAAGGCCTTACCCTAGGCAAGACAGTGGGAACCCGGCTAGGAAAGGCTAGAGGACAGCATGAATAATTTGTAGGGGAGTGAAGTTTTTTAAGAAATTCCTTTTGGAGGTTTCAGGGGAGTGTCCTGGCTCTACATGGTGACAAGGAAGATCCTTTAACAATCCATTTGAATCAAGAAATTTCTAACAGTCTTGAATCAACCTGAGAAAGCTAAGGAAACCCTAACTTCTTGACCAATTGGGTGTCTGGACCACATACAAACTGAGCAGTCTTGAAACCATAAGAATCTTGGAGGTGAGGGCATGTGAAACACATTTCCTAAGCAAAAAACCAGGTTACTTGGTGGGTTTAGAAAAAAAAAAAAGCATTTTTCCCCTGTTCAGCGACCTAATTGGGGCTCAAGGCTTCTAGCCTTTTAAACCCAAGAAAAGCATTTTCTTGAAAGTGATGGAGAACTAGTGAATGGAGGTTGATTAGGAGAATTTTTCAGATGATTTTGAAGAAATGGAAGTTTCTCACACCCCTGCAACAAGATTTGGAAGTATTTGGAGGTGAGCTAGTCTTTAAGAGTATTAAGGGCTAGGAATTGCATGAGAGGAAGAGCACCAGGATTTGGTTGGTTGAGACATTGTAAATGATAGCAAGGTTGGCAGTAGAACCAGGGGTGCCTAAATAGCTTAGGACCTATAGGTTGAGTGATGGAGGAAGTGACACCAAGGGGTTATCAAAGGTGAGACCCGGAGCATTGAGTCTGTGATTGATTCAATCCAACCCTATCCCTATCACAAACCCAAATATGCCTTCAACTTCAACTTTGAATGATATGAAAATAGTACCTATGCAAACAACTTTGGGTATGTATTCAAATCCACCTCCCAATGATATGGAAAATGCACCTATTCAAAAAATCTATCCAGGTATTTTTCAAACCCAATTCTTGATAATATTAATCTTGCTTCTTTAGATGATGCTGGATACACCATTGATGATATCAATAATTCTAGGGTTGAAAAAATGTAAAAACAAAAAATGATGAAATTATATCTTATGAGAATGCAAATGAGAATGAAATCCATTTTACATTTGAAAATGAAAATGAAAACTCTTGTGTGAATGAAAATGAAACCCCTTGTATGGATGAAGGTGAAAATGTTTTTTTTTATAATTGAAAAATGTTGCAAGTATGAGCTAGTTTGGTGGTGTTGTCATTGATTTCAACACAATTTAGTATGTTACAGATTGTACATGTATGGTTGAGATGTTGTTGAGATGTTGTGAGTACATGGAGCTATCTTATATGGCTGCAGATGTGTTGTGTTGATAAGTTTCCAAGTGCTTTTGAGAAAATTAATAAAGAAGAGAAGTCAAAGGAATGAATGTTTTCACATTATGCTCTGGTATGTGCTCCATGTTTCTCCTATATTGATCCTATACCTGTGCGGTTCTAAAGTTTTCATTACGATGATCTGATGATGATATATTCTAAGTTTCAATTTCTAGTGAGATGGTACTTGAAAGTTGTGTCCACCGATATGTGTGTTCTATTGGCAGAGTTAGTGTTATGTGGATTGGGAGAAATATTTATTCTCCACAGTCCTCCATTGTTTCATTACAGATCTTGCAGATCTGGAATATGTTTTGTGAAGGTATTTTCTATGCTCTGGTGAAGAAGGTTGAAGTTTGGTAATCCGAAAGTCATGTTTCTATATTCCAATGCAGGTTTGCATAGTGCAGATGAATTGGTGAAAGGTATTCAGTGTATGAAGTACATTTTTTTTCTATGGATGTATCTAAAGAAATCTAAGATGAAGTCTCATGAATAATGAAGCTTGTTGATGTGTCTGTGTGTCATCTTTGTGTTGGGAAGCATGTGCATCATTATTCATTTGTGTTTTCATTAGGTTTGGCCAACCTAGTGTTTACACTTCATTTGAAGAATAAAATTTAATTAAGGAAGCATGTAGAAGATTCAAGAATATTGTTTTTGGTCTGGGTTAAATATTTTTATTGGTCCACTCTTATTCCTTTCCACCGTGGGAATTTAGAATTGTCGACCTAATTTGAATTTATTAAATGATGTATTGTAGCTGACCTTGGAGAAATTTTTTAAGGTTAAAGATGGTATAAAAGCAAGTCAAGTTGTGAAGAACTGTATGACAGTGTAATGCAAAGTGACGAAAGTGTGTCATAAATCATAAGAGAAAAAGTGTGTGTGAGTGAGTTATGATAGCAGTGTTTCAGTGTGTTGAAGGAAGTAAGCTGAAGGTTTCTATAATCTTATGAATGTGCTTTAATTGCAGTGGTGGATCTTTTGTTCTCTTTTCTATCTATAGGTAGTGAGCCTTTGTATTTGGACAGTGAGTCCTCTTTTGGGCAGTGAGCCTTTGTATTTAGTTTATAATCTTTATATTGTGAGTTAACCCTCACCATGGTTTTTCCCTTATTGGGTTTTCCATGTAAGAATCCAGTGTTCATTATGTTGTTTTACTTTATGTTATTTATGTTTCATGCTCATATTTAATAACAAAATAGTGTGCTTGAAGAATTGATAAGTAATAAAGTTTTAAGTTTGAATTTGTGAGACAACTAATTCACCCCCCTCTCAGTTGTTTTGTGCTTGTTTAACAATTGGTATCAGAGATTTGGTTCCTTGTTGTAGAGCCTAACCACTTAAGGAAGATTTGATGGCACACAAGTTGGCCATCCCTATGTTTGATGGAACTGACTACAAATATTGGAAGGGATAGATGAGAGGATATACTATCTCTCCTGGTTTCAAGACCTGGAAGGTTGTTGAGAATAAGTATACACTTCTGTCTGGTGGTGTTAATCTTGCAAATGAGATCTCTTCTTATGAAGAAAATGAGAATGTGAAGTATGCAATTTGTAGTGATTTATCTAAAAATGAATGAATTAAGGCTAATTATTTGGATACTACATATGATGTTTGGAAGAAGTTGGAAGACATGTATGAAGCAAATGAAAAGGTCAAATTGATAAAGAGACTAGTAGAAAAGCATAGATTTTTGAACCTGAAGATGGAAGATGGTGAAGAATTTACAAGCTTCTTTCATAGGATTTAATGGTTTGCAAATGAAGTTAGAAATCAAGGAGGAAAGCTGTTAGATGAAGACATAATTGAGAAATGTATGATCCTAAGAAGTACACCTTGGAACACTTGTTTGGCACCTTGCAAGCATTTGAATTGAGAAAGTTCTAGAAAGATGACATGATAGAAGGAAAGATAGAAATGACATTTAAGGCAATGAATATTGAGGAGGAACCAGATAAAGATGGTGTTGATGAGTTGGAAGCTAACTTTAGCAAGAAGTTGAAGAAAGGTACAAGAAATTATAAAGGTATGTTTCCCTTTAAATGCTTTAGTTATGGTAATATTGGTCATCTAGGACATATTCAAGCAATTAACCAGGCTTTGACCAACCATACTAATAGGGACTGGGTTGGATTGAGACAATCACAATCTTAATGCTCTGAGTCCTTGCCTTGAGAACTCCCAAGGTGTCACTTCATCCACCATTCAACCTATAGGTCCTCTGCTAGTTTAAGTACCCCTGGTTCATTGCCAACCCTACTAGCATCTCTAATTTGCTTCTGCCAATCTGTTCTTGGTGCTTTTCCTCACTTACTCCATCTAGCCCTTAATCCTTTTAAAGACTAGTCAAACCTCCAATGCCTCCTAACTTGCTTGCAGGGGTGTGTTTATGATTCTATTATTTCAAAAACCATCAAGGAAGGGTTCTTATTTAACCTCCATGCTTTGATCCTCCATCGCTATCACAAAACCCTAGTCTAGGGTTTGGGAAGGGCTACTAGGATTAGGCCTCCTCAAACAAGAAAAATGCTTAATACTCCTCCCTGCTCAATGAACACCATAACCTCAAAGAAAGAACCTTGGCTCAATTTTGGAGCACTTCGATATTTTAGTGGTTTCAGCCCTTCTCAGGCTGTACACAAGGTTATTCCTGATTTTGAGAATTTTAGGGCTTTTTAAGCCTCTTCTTGGATACAAAGAGGACTGTCTTCTTCCTTCAGCCACCAGGTGAATTGGTGATGATTCCTGCCTCTTTTCAAACCTATGTAAGGTCCCCTACAACCTTTACACACCCTAGGTTTCCAATTTTTAGTCACCATTTCAACGTTGGAAGCAATTTTGCACAGTCTTTCCTAACCAAGCATAGTTTGCTCGCCTAGGAATAGACTTTTGGCATGCTATAAGAACTCCTACTGATTCCTACTATTAGCATATATACAATAAAGGAGATTATCCCCATTCCAAATGTCCCCATACTTCTTGGTAAGGTGGGAGTGCGGGCTAAAGCTCCATCTTTATTCCATTTGCCAGTCAAAACAGCAAGTATGGTAAAACACAGAAATTACAAGAAAGAAAAAAAAATGATATAACAACTATCTAATGGTGCAAAACAGAACTTCTAGAGGCTTCAATACATGCTGAAAGAATCCAAAAAATTCCTCATTTAATTCATTCAATAGATGCTACAGAAAACAAGAACAGAAAACCAAAATTTCCACGCCAAAATCACTGTTTCTTTTATTCTTCTCTTGAAACTGCCAACATTCAAACTTCTAACCCCTTCAAAAGGTTGAGATATATCTTTTACAATGCATTGGAAATGGTTAGGTTTTCAATTTTTTCCTAAGAACGGCCAAAAGCTTGCTTTTGTAAAACACAGTGTGTTTTCCAATTTTTGACAAAAGCTTAGGAAACGACCACAAAAAGGATTCCAACCTTATTCAACTTTTAACCTAAGAACCAAAAGGTCCTCAAACACAATCTAAATGGTGTTAAAGACCTTACACAACAAAATGAAAATATTTTTAAAACAAGACTTCAAAATATGCTTGCACCTTGGCACCTTGGCAGGTGCTCCTGCACCATTCTCCCCCTCTCAGCACAAAGATCAAGGAACTTGAGGTGATATCAATGATAGCTAAATTCCTAGCTTCTTAAAATCAGATTCCTCAACCCAGGTGGCCTCTAATTCATGTTTTTTCCTCCACTTGACAAGGTGCTCCATGTATGCCTTATGTCTTGTAGCTTTCTTCACCCTGGACTCCAAGACCTTCTTTGCCTGAGGTTTCTCTTGATTTGGAAGGGGTATATTACTAATATCCTGAAAGAGTTCTTGACTATTTTGAACTTTATCACTGACTGTTCCCTTGTATCTGATCAAATCAGCAACATTAAAAATTGGAGATATGCCCAAATTTGATGGGAGTTCTACCTTGTATGCATTCTTTCCATACTTGGCTAACACCTTGCATGGTCCTACTCTTTTCATATGCATTTTGGTTGACATGCCCTTCTACAACCTTGATTTGCTAAGATGAACCATAACATAGTCACCTACTTGAAACTGCACATCCTTCCTTGATAAGTCAACTTTATCTTTCAATTTTTGTGTTGTTGTGATTGTCTTATTAACCTGCTCATGAATCTCCTTCATGGTTTGAGTGAAGTCTTCTGCATGCCCACTCCTATTCTCCATTGTTCCAAGGTCTCTAAGTTCACAAACTCCTCTTGGGTGCATCCCATACACAACTTCAAATGGACTTTTTCCTGTAGTTCTATTTACACTATCATTATAAGCATACTTAGCTTGAGAAATCACCACATCCCATGTCTGTCCATATTATTTAGTCAAGCACCTCAATAGGTTACCTAACACTCTGTTAACCACCTCTGTTTGACCATCGGTCTGAGGATGGTAAGTTGATCCAAAAGACAGATTTGTTCCCAATCTGCTCCATAGTGTTTTCCAAAAATGGCTCATGAACTTCACATCCCTGTCTAATACAATGCTCAATGGCAATCCATGGATTCTTACAACTTCCCTAAAGAAAAGATGGGCTATTTAGCTTGCATCATGGGTGGTTTTGCAAGGAATGAAGTGACTCATCTTGTTGAATTTGTCCACAACTACATAAATACTATCAAACCCTATCTTAGTCTTGGGGAGTCCTACCAAAAAATCCATACTAACGCACTCCCATGGTCTATTGGGAATGGGAAAAGGTTGATACAAACCTACATTGCTAGCTCCCCCTTTGGCTTTCATGCAAACAACACACTGCTCCACATATTTCCTAACATCTCTTGCCAACTTAGGCCAGTAATAGAACCTTTGTACCAGCTCTAAAGTTTTTTTTATTCCAAAATGCCCACTAAGACTGCCATTGTGTTTCTCTTGGATCAGATTTTCCCTCATTGATCCTCTTGGGACACATAACAGATTTCCCTTAAATAACAATCCATTTTGTAGTGTATACTTAGCATATTGACTATGAAAGTGATTTTCAAAATCTGAACATACCTTGTAGGCTTCTGAGAAATCTTCATCCTCACCATAGAGATCTTTGAAACTCTCTAATCCAATGTTTTTCAGCTATATCTCTTGGACTGTCAACATTCTCCTGCTTAATGCATCTGCCACCTTATTCATTTGTCCCTTCTTATGCTTGATGGTAAAAGTGAAAGCTTGGATGTATTCCATCCATTTCAAGTGTCTATTGCTTAATTTCTCTTGGGTGTTGATGTAACTAAGTGCCTAGTTATCTGTGAAGACCACAAACTCTTTGGGAAATAAATAATGCCTCCACTTCCTAAGGGACTGCACTAAAGCATAAAGTTCCAGATCATAGGTGGAGTATTTTTGTTTGGCTTCATTGAGCTTTTCACTAAAGAAGGCTACAGGCCTACCTTCTTGACTGAGTACTCCTCCTACTACTACTCCACTTGCATCACACTCAACTATACACAACTTATCAAAACTAGGCAATAGCAAAATTGGTTGAGTTGCCACTTCTTGTTTTAATTTTTCAAACCCTCTATCAGCCTCTCGAGTCCATTTAAACTTTGTTTTTAAACCACCTTTAATAGTATCTAGCACTGGTGCACATATACCACTAAAATTCCTAATGAATTTTCTATAAAACTAAGCTAAACCATGAAAACTCCTTACCTCTATTGTTGTGGTTGGTGTAGGCCAGTTTAGGATGGCTTCCACCTTGCTTGGATCCATCTTCAGCATTCCTTGGGATACTACAAATCCTAGATACACAAGTTCTTGTTTGAAGAACTCACACTTTTCAAGGTTGATTGCCAACTATTCTTCTTGCAGCCTTTTTAGAACCATCTCCACATGCTTCAAATGTTCTTCTGCTATCTTACTGAAAATCAGTATGTCATCCAAGTAGACTACCACAAAAATCCCTGTGAAATCCTTAAGCACCTCATTCATTAGTCTCATGAACGTGCTAGGGCATTTGAGAGGCCAAATGGCATCACTTTCCACTCATACAAACCATTATTTGTCTTAAAAGTTGTCTTCCACTCATCACCCTCCTTAATTTTGATTTGATGATACCCGCTCTTAAGATCCAGCTTGGTGTAATACTATGCTCCTCCAAGACAATCCATTAGGTCTTCAATTCTAGGTATTGGGAATCTATACCTAATGGTGATTCTATTGATTGCTCTAGAATCAGTACAAAGTCTCCACTTACCTCCTTTCTTTGTTGCTAAAACAACTGGGACTGCACAAGGGCTGATGCTCTTTTGAATTAAACCTTGATTCAACAATTCTTCCACTTTCCTAGCCACCTCTTGGTTTTTCGTAGGTGTAAGCTTGTATGCTGCTTTGTTAGGAAATGAGGCTCCAGGTATGAAGTCAATTTGATGACTTATTGCTCTCTTGGGTGGTAGAGTTGCAGGTGTTCCATCACTCACTATGCTCTTGTATTTATCAAGTAATCTTTGGACTGCTTCTAGTAAGACTATCCTTTTAGCCTTTTCTTCCCCTTTGGACTGCATTAGAACCACATAACCTTCACCTCCTTGATGTAGATTGCTGAGAAACTCTTTACCACTGCTCAACATGATGTTTGGAACCTTGGACTATCCTTCATTATCCTCAGTCAATGACTGCAGCTTAAAGGTTCTTCCATCCTTCTTGAATTCAATGGTGTTCTCCTTCCCATGATATATAGCACCTCTATCATATTTCCATGGCCTTCCAAGCAGAAGATGGCATGCATCCATGGGTAGTACATCACAAATCAGCTTGTCTTTGTAGCCTCCAATTGAGAATTCCACTGTAACCTACTCATTCACTAGAACACTCTACCCTTTATTCAACCATGTGACCTTGTAGGGATTGGTATGAGATACCTTCTACAATTTTAACTTAGTTACTACCTCCACAGAGATGATATTATCTGTAGAACCAGAATCTACAATGACCTTTCATACCTTTCCCAATATCTTGCACCTTGCTCTAAACAAAGCTCTCCTTTGCTTGGGTTCTTCCTTGACCGGTTGTCTGATTAGCACTCTATTAAACATCAGATTTTCACCTACTTCTGATTCTATATGACTGATCTCAGGTGATTTGACACTCATGGTGTCCTCTTGTGCATATGCCACTCTTTTCTCATTGCTAGAAGAAGAAGCTTTCTCTGGGCATCTATAAGCTGGATGACCTAGCTGATTGCAGTGATAACATTTCATGGTGGCAAAGTAAGAGTTACTTTACCTGCTTCTCTTCCTCTGTTTGAACCACCTTGAGGTCCTCTTCCTCTATTAAATCCTCCTCTTGATGATGTTTCACCTCCATGCTCAGTAAGCTTAGATTCTCCTTGGTTTCTTTGATCATTACCTCTTCCTTGGTAACCTCCACACTGTCCTCTTTGATCTCTACCTTTTCCTCTACCCTTAGAGGACTGATCATGCTTCCTTTTATTCCTCTCTTCAATCTTTATAGCTAGCTGATAACATTGATGGACTGTCTTGGGGCTGAGTAAAGCCATCTCTTCCTGTATGTTCCACTTCAAGCCATTAAGGTACCTAGCCACTTTTAGGCTCTCATCTTCTGCCACATTTTATCTCAAGCAAAGCTTCTGAAACTCTTTAGTATAGGTGTTGACATCTTGATCTTTCTGCCTTAAACTCTGCCTCTTCTTGTGAAGTTGGATCTCATAATCATCTGGTATATATGCTTCCTTCACCTTAGCAACCATTACTTTCTAGGTTGATATGGGCTACTTACCTTCTTTCTCCCTTTCAGTCTGAACAAATTTCCACCATGTCAAAGTTGATCCTCTCAACCTTGATTTTGTAACCTTCACTTTCTATGCTTCAGTGACTCCATCACATTCAAAGTGGTTCTCCATGCCATCTATCCAATCCATGACCATATTAGGATCCATATTTCCATGGAATAGTGGTATGCCCTCAAGTCCTTTTCCACTTAGGGCTTTCAATGCCTTCAAGAATGGCTCCTCCTCTAGAATAGGGTCAAGTTTAGGGACTTTTTCTTCCTCTGCAACCTCTTCTTCTTTTGGCACTTTACCTTCCAACCTTGCATTGTTCAATGCCTTCTCCAATTGCTCTATTCTTTCTTTTAGGGACTTGTTTTCCTCTTCTTGTTCTTCAACCATCTTGGCTAACTGTGCATTTGTCACCATGGCGGGGGTTTCACTTGACTCAACTTCTGACATATAAGCTACTTTCCCAAATCTTTCACGGCTCTGATACTAATCTAATAGGGACTGGGTTGGATTGAGACAATCACAATCTCAATGCTCTGAGTCCTTGCCTTGAGAACTCCTAAGGTGTCACTTCATCCACCATTCAACCTGTAGGTCCTCTGCTAGTTTAGGTACCCTTGGTTCATTTCCAACCCTACTATCATCTCTAATTTGCTGCTACCAATCAGTTCTTGGTGCTTTTCCTCACTTACTCCATCTAGCCCTTAATCCTTTTAAAGACTAGTCAAACCTCCAATTCCTCCTAACTTGCTTGTAGGGGTGTGTTTCAGCTTCTATGATTTCAAAAACCATCAAGGAATGGTTCTTATTTAACCTCCATGCTTTGATCCTCCATCGCTATCACAAAACCCTAGTCTAGGGTTTGGGAAGGGCTACTAGGATTAGGCCTCCTCAAACAAGAAAAATGATTAATACTCCTCCCTGCTCAATGAACACCATAACCTCAAAGAAAGAACCCTGGCTCAATTTTGGAGAACTTTGAGATTTTAGTGGTTTCAGCCCTTCTCAGGCCGTACACAGGGTTATTCCTGATTTTGAGAATTTTAGGGCTTTTAAAGCCTCTTCTTGGATACAAAGAGGATTGTCTTCTTCCTTCATCCACCAAGTGAATTGGTGATGATTCCTTCCTCTTTTCAGACCTATGTAAGGTCCCCTGAAACCTTTACGTACCCTGGTTTTCCAATGGTTAGTCACCCCTGCAACATTGGAAGCAATTTTGCACAATCTTTCTTAACTGGGCATAGTCTGCTCGCCTAAGAATAGACTTTTGGCATGCTATAAGAACTCCTACTGATTCCTACTGTTAGCATATATACAATAAAGGAGCTTATCCCCATTCCCAATGTTCCCATACTTCTTGGTAAGGTGGGAGTGCAGGCTAAAGCTCCATCTTTATTCCATTTGCCAGTCAAAACAGCAAGTATAGTAAAACACAGAAATTGCAAGAAAGAAAAAAAATGATATAACAACTATCTAATGGTGAAAAAAAAAACTTCTAGAGGCTTCAATAGGTGCTGAAATAATCCACAAAATACCTCATTTAATTCATTCAATAGCTGCTACAGAAAACAAGAACAGAAAACCAAAATTTCCACACCAAAATCACTGTTTCTTTTATTCTTCTCTTGAAACTGCCAACATTCAAACTTCTAACCCCTTCAAAAGGTCAAGATATCTCTTTTACAATGCATTTGAAATGGTTAGGTTTTCAATTTTTGCTTAAGAATGGCCAAAAGCTTGCTTTTGTAAAACACAATGTGTTTTCCAATTTTTGACAAAAGCTTAGGAAATGACCACAAAAAGGATTCCAACCTTATTCAACTTTTAACCTAAGAACCAAAAGGTCCTCAAACATAATATAAATGGTGTTAAAGACCTTACACAACAAAATGAAAATATTTTTTAAACAAGACTTCAAAATATGCTTGCACCTTGGCACCTTGGCAGGTGCTCCTGCACCACATACACCCATTATGAATCCAGTACCACAATTGCCTTTAGTTATACATCTATATCCTCCAATGAATCAAGCCCCACCACTAACTAGTTATCCTCAAAAAAAATTCAATCATCCCCTTCATTCACAACAACAAGCTAGTTTTCCCACATACTTACAGAATTTTGAAGTATTAAAGTAGTCCATGAGTTCAAGAGTAGCATCAAGGGACCCTCAGAACAATGGATCGAGATTTTGCACAAGGACATGGACAACATTTTGATAGAGGGAAATCATCTAGTCAGAATTTTGATAGATGACAGACAGGTGGACAAGGATTTGAAAGGAGACAACCACCTAGGAAGAACAAAACATGGAACACAAGGTCAAACAATGGAGGTGTTCCTACTCCATTGGATCAACCCCCTAATCAAGAAAATTTTCCAAGTGGTGTGTATCTAGCAGAGGAAACTTTATTTGGATGGTGTAGCCTCCACAAGACAAGTCAACATTCTGAGCTAGATTACTCTAAGTTCCAGACTGCCACATCCATCTTTCAGTATGAGGTTGAAAATAATTCCAAAAATCAAGAGTTAGTACCATCCAATCCTTATGAATCCTCAGTAATGGTGTTAAATCATGCCCCTTTCCAAAGAAGTGAAGAGAATAGGCTAGAATAATATTCAAGTGGGTAGGACAATAAGGTAGAACAAGTGTACAATGGAGATGAGATTTCACAATTGTTTAATGAAGGAATTGAGAACGGCAATTGTCGCTTGGATGAGGAAGAAACTGGCATTGAAGAAGTGCAGATGTTTCAATAGCCTACCAAAAAGTATGACCTGAGGAATAGGCCAACTAGAGGTCCACAAGTTGGGGGTCCATTCACTACTTCCATTCCTCTAAACAACTTCGTAACACCTTCTGACCCTAATTCCAGTAATAATCCATCCTATCTTCATGTTCCCACACAATACCTTTCAAAATGAGGACAGTCTGACTCCTCTAAAGGTAGGAATATTGATGAAGGCAAGGAGAAGTTGGTGAATCATCCCAAGGACATTCCTGCTGATATGAAAAAGGATCGGTTAGGTGACTATGTGGCTAAAGAACTTAAGAAATTAAAGTTAAGTCTTTCTTCTTTTGAGTTACGAAGGGTTCCTACTATTCGAAATATAGTTCTAGGATCCTTTAAACGAAATATAGTCCCTCAAGAAAGGACAACTAGTGAAGTGGTTGGGAAGACCTCTAGTCCCCAAGTACCAAAAGATCAAGGTTAAGTCCAAGCACAACCTAGAGATAAAGGGAAGGAAAGGGATAAGAGTCAAGTTGCACAAGTTGATACTCACCTAAGTCTATTTCAAGGAAAGACAAAAACTCCCCATTTTTTAATTTATGTTCGCTTCTTTGGGAAGACTTTACACAATTTCCTGGTAGATTCAGGGGCTTCCATGAATGTTATACCTTTTTCTATGTATAGAGCCTTAAGTATTACTCCCACAACCTCTCAATAGAAAGTAACTCAGTTAGAAAAGATAGAGGTTAATGTGGTGGGAGAACTAAACATGATTCCTATGTAGATTACATCAGCTCCTAGGATTCAACAAGTCATTAATATTTAGTTGGCAAACATTCCTGACACTTATGGTATGATTTTAGGTAGAGATTTCACCAAGGCACTAAACGGATACGTATCAATCGATCATTCCCACATGTGGCTTCCCTGGACAGGAATACCAAATCAAATTAGGATTGAAGGGGAACCTAGAATGAAGTATGTAATTACTAAATAACAGAATACTTCAAATGAGATATTGGTATCAGAAGTTAGTCTAGGGAATTATGTATTGACAGCCCCTGTTTCAGAGTCAAATATAGAGGAAATATTTATGTTGCAGAGCACGTGCAGTTGAGCTCACATCAAAATCCAATAATACTAGAGCATTAGTTGAGTCAGTAGAAGAAGTTGATGACTAGGAAGATGGTCAACTCAGCCTGTAGGATAACTTTCAAGAATTTATCTAGAAATACATAGAAGATCAAATTCACTTGGGTAGAGATGTGAACTTTAAGGAGTTACTTCTTTCGAATTGGTGTGGAGTCCATAATGCTTCCCACTCAGAATTGGAATGCTTCCTATGTCAAACAACAGTGGAGAAAATACAGAGATGCATCAATCCACCCCTGGCTGTCAGGATTAACATACAAAGTGTTCAAGATGATCCTAAAGGTAAAAGCTTAATGCCTCCTAAGGAACCACCCAGTAGTAGTAGAATGAAGGAAAAATCAAAAGGAACTAGAACTGTTGGTTGTTGGACACTTAGATTTGATGGATCTAAATCAAAGCAAGGTGTTGGAGCTAGATTTGAACTAAACAGTCCTAAAGGTAAGACCTTATTTGCTGCTCACAAACTCCAATTTCACTGTACTAATAATGTAGCTGAATATGAAGCTTTGATTCACGGATTGTTGATGGAATTAGGAAGGAAGGTTAAAATTTTGCAAGCTTTTGGAGATTCAAAATTGGTAGCTAGGAAAGTTAGGAAATAGTACTCATGTCATGATAGAATAATGAATAATTACAAACATAGAGTATGGAATCTTATCAAGGGGTTTGATGCTTTCAACATTCAGTTGATATCCTATAGCAAGAACCAAACTATAGATTCTTTAGCTTGGGCAGCTAATACATTACAACCCTTGTCACTTTTAGGATTGAAGAATTTAACTGTGGAGCTTACTCCAGTACCATCAAGGCTCAAAAATGTAACTAATTTTTTAGGTGTTTGAAGATGACAAGCATATTCTAGATTTTATCACTAGTTATGATATGTTTACCTCTTAGATAATTGATGAAGTGGAGCCTCATGAAGTAGAGATGGATCTAGAAGGAGTCGTCAACTTAAAGACCAACACTATTCAAAGAGGGATGGTACAACTAGAAAGAATCTTTGATTTGGATAGAATCAAAGACCAGGAACAATAGGCCAAGAAGGAGTCCATTAGCAGTCAATGTGATACATACAACACGGGGACTCTGAACAATGTTAGGTATGTTTTTTATTGGCAAGGTATGTACTCCGGAGGAAAAGAAAGGAATCATTGATGCACTGCATACATATCAAGATGTAATAGCTTGGAGTTATGAGGACAGGAAGACATATGATACTTCAATTATTACACACCAATCCTCTCAAGGCAGGTGTCAAACCGTTTAGACAAAGACAAAGACCCATCAATGCTCTGTTGAAACCCATTATTCAAAAGGAGTTACAAAAGTTACCATTTTCTCGTATCATATTTCCCATCAGACATTCAACTTGGGTGGATAATTTAGTCCCAGTAAGAAAGAAGAATGGAGAAATCTGGCTTTGTTGTTGATTTCAGAAATCTCAATCATGCATCAAAAAAGGATAACTACCTAGTCCCATCACTGGATGAAGTATTATAGATTGTCAACGGATCTCAAATGATGCCTTTCCTAGACAAATACTCTGGATACAACGAGGTCATGGTGCAATACGAGGATATGCACAAAATGGCCTTCACCACTAAATGGGGAACTTTTGCTTATAGGAAAATTCCTTTTGGGCTAATCAACACTGGAGAAACTTTCTAGAGGGCTATGGATATTGCCTTCAAGGACATTATTGGTAAGTGCATCATCATTTATATGAATGATTTAACAATATTTTCCATGAAATGAGGAGATCATATTGAAGACTTGTGCAAGGTATTCCAAAGGTGTATGGAATTTGGCATTTCACTTAATCCCAAGAAGTGTATCTTTGGAGTTATTGAAGGGAAGCTATTAGGACATGTTATCTCAAAAAAGGGAATTTCTATTGATCCTAAATGAGTGGAGGCCATACTTAAGATCCACCCCCTACAAGTAAAAAGGAAATGGAGTCATTCTTTGGAAAAATAAAATTTGTGAGAAAGTTTATCATTGGATTTTTGGTAATAGTTAAGCCCTTGAATGCAATGTTGAAGCAAGATGCAAAGGTTGAGTGAAATGAGAATTTTTCATAAATCATGAGGGCAATAGCCAGTGTTGGTGAGTCTTGATTATTCCAAACCCTTTTATATATATTCTTTTGCATCAAATCACTCTTGTGTTGGAATGTTAACTAAAAATTAAGACCAAGGAAATGAGCATCCTATAGCTTTCATGAGTGCTCCTTTAAAAGATGCAAAATTGAGATATATTAGTGTAGAAAAGAAAGCCTTTGGTCAAAGTTGTAAAGAAATTTAGGCATTACATCTTGAGAAATAAAGTCTTGCAATAGTGCCTAACCCTATAGTTAAGCTTTTATTAATGCAAAATGAATTGGGAGAGTGAAGAGAGAAGTGGGTCACAATGTTACAAGAGTATGATATTGAGATCTAGCCTATGAAACTAGTAAAAGGATAAGGATTAACTAAGATAATGGTTAAAATGGGTCTTGATCTCACAACTCAACACTATCAACTTTAAGATGTTTCCCCAAGGGAATGGTATGATGATATTATTTGCTATCTATTAAATTAGAAATGTCCTGGTCAGCTTAATATAGTGCAACAGAAAGCTCTGCATTTGAAAAGTGATAACTTTATGCTGAAAGGTTCCATTTTATACAAGAAGAATCAAGAAGGCATTTACCTTCATTTCCTAGGAAAAGAGGAAGTTGAGAGAGTGATGACTGAATACCATGATAGGTATGGCATAGGCGATGGTTCTATACCAACTACTAAAAATTAGATTATGAGGGAAGGCTACTACTGGCCCACTTTGTTCAAGGATGCACACAACCACATGAGGACCTGCCATGTGTGTCAAACTACAAGTAAGGATAAGTATGTAGCACTTCCACTTCAACCAGTTATAAAGGTAAAACCATTTGCACAATGGGGTTTGGACTTCATTGGTTTGATTAACCCACCTTCCTCTGCAAGCCACATGTACATTCTCATGGTAACTGATTACTTCAGTAGATGGACTAAAGCTCTTGCTTATAAACAGTTCACTTCTGAAGTGGTGATCAATTTTCTACAATTAGGTATTATCAATCGCTTTGGTTGCCCATTTGCTTTGATTTGTGATAATGGTCTTGCATTTACATCATTAAATTTTTATAGTTTGGATTTTGACCATGGAATCATCATTAAGTTTTCCTCTAATTACTACCCAAAAGGTAAAGGTCTGGTTGAGTCCTCAAACAAGAATCTTTTAACAGTCATTTGTAAATTGTTAGAGAGGAACCCCAAGGATTGGCATACCCAACTCATATTTTCTCTTTGGGTAGATCATACTAGACATAAGGCCTCTCTAGGAACCTCTCCCTACCACCTTGTATATGGTTTGGAGCCAGTATTCTTGATTCAATTGAAGATCCCCACTTTGCAATTTATCAATGAATACTATGACAAAGGGGATAAGCGTGAAGCCTGTTTGGCTGAACTTCTACACCTTGAAGAGAAAAGGGATGAAGCCTTAGCGAAAATTTCTAAACATCAGGGTGTTGTCAAAAGATGGTTTGATAGGAGAGCCAAGGTGAAAGCCTTTCGAATCTCTGACTTTGTTCTCTATTGGGATAAAGCACATGATAGAAAATGGGAGCATGGAAAATTTGATAAGCTTTGGCTTGGCTCCTATCAGATTTTAGAGATATTGGGAGACAATGCTTTCCATCTAAAAACTCTCACTGGAGAGGATGTCTTGTTGCCTGTCAACAGGAAATATTTGAGGCATTACTTCCAATCCCAAGCTACTTGCAACTCTTTCCCTTGTAAATAGTTAGGTTAGGTGTTGGTTTCTTTTGTTTTGTTTCATTTTGGTTTGTTTTCTACTTTTGGTTAGTTTAGGTTTTATTTGGTTTAGGTTAGGTTTTCTTCTACTTCTGCTTTTTTCTTTTGGTTCCTCTATTTTATTTTGGGCATGTTGTACCTAAAAAACAATCATTACATTATTAGGAATAGTTCTAATTATTTCTTTTACAAACTCTAATCCTCCTTCCAGAGTTGGTTGGTAGAAATCCTCTACTTGGTGTCGCATGTGCTAATGTGCAAAGTGGATGAGTCCCTAGACTATGTTAAATCTAGAATATGCTTGGGTCTTACACTTATAAACACATCTTAAGAATTCCAAGGTTTTTAAAGGTTCCTTATGAATTCTGGTCAAGTGAAAATGTTATTTTTTCTTCAGTGCCACTATGGTTCTCAACCCTGAGTGTGAACTTCATTGCTTACAGGGTGAAAAGGAAAATTTAAAAGATCTTAAAATAATACCAAAAAAGAAAAGAAAAGAGCTAAAAGTCAAAAGTGAATGTTCACCTTATCAAGAGTATCTAAGTATCTCTACTAAAGCTATGGATTCCCAACTGGCGGTAGAGCTATGCTCAGGAGAGCCACAATGATAATCTCATTGGGGCTATGGATGCCTAACTAGTAGTGAGGCTCTATCCAAGATGATTTTGAAGTTAGAATCTCTATGTAGTTTGATTAGACTAAACTTGGTTCCTGCAACAACCGAGGAAGGAAAATGAATACATTTGCACATACTTTGACTCTGGCACAAGAAATTTTTTCTTATTCATGAACTTTGAAACTCTACTTATGGTTGACTCGATGCGAGGATTGAAACTAGAGATTCTAGGATCTTGATTCTAGTTTTTCATTGAAATGTTCTGGAGCATGTCCCTAGTAGGAGTCGCCATTTGTTGTGCAATTTTCACACACACACCCTGCTGAAAGCAAGGACCCTCTTTTCTTGTTTTCTTTTAGTAGGTTCCCGACTTCATCCCCTTAAGCAATAAGTCTCTTGGTCTTGGTCTTTTTTTGCCCATGTGCTTAACGATAAATCTACATTTAAGATGCTATTTTGCAACTTCATGTGATAGTATGGCTCTTGGGGACTAACCCTTGATAAAAAAAGTTCAAATCAAGGTAAGATTGGCTAAGTAAGAAGGAAGTTTGGTAATTTTGAGGTACTTCAGATTACTCAAACCTTAATCAAGTCAGATAATCTGAGCTACCTTGGATTACTTGAATCTGACCCTACTTTGTATTCCCAAGTTTACTATGACATATGTTTGGGCATTAATTGCTTGTACCTCATTGTTTTAATGACTAATTTGGGAAATAAAGGGTGATTTGAGCAGCCATTTTCTCATTTTTCATTTGTGATAATTTCAAATTGAGAAGGTTTCTTTCGTTTCCCACTCGGCATGTGCTTCAATGTTGCATTTGTGTTCTTCATGCGATCATTTTAGGGTTCATGGGTTATCATTTCTACTCTTCCATTATTTTCTTCCTCATCGCATGCTTTTGCAAGGTATGCTTTTGATATTCCTCAAGTAGCTTTGCTTTGTTTCGGTCTTTAATGTTAATCTCTTATATGGTGGGTCATTTGTTGAGTCAGGGATTTTGGTTTCGCATCATTTCTCACTTTACCATTTAGGGCTTTCATCTTTTGAATTTTTTGTTTGAAGTGTTAAATGAGGGTTTCAATTTGAGCATATATAGTGTGTGAAATGTATTGAATGCCCTCAGGATTCATTTGTTGGTTGCTTTTGCATGATCAAATTTGAGATTCTGGATCCTCTCCCTATTGCATGCAATAGAATGAAACCCTAGTTTTGGATATTTATATGTCTGATGAGAATGAGTGAAATCAATGATTGTGAATCAAATCATATGATTGGAATTCACCAAGTGATGCCAATAATTCAATTTGGGGAGGATTAGATGATATATTTTATTGATTTGAAGAAGTTAAGAATCGACACTTAGAAATTTTGCAGGATCGAGCAAATTTTGGGAATTTTGAGATAGCTCAGATTTTCCAAGGTCTAATCCACCCAGAGAATCTGAGCCCCCTTGGATTATTCGAGTTCCTTGACTAGTCCCAAGTTTGAGCTTAAATGTTGAACCCTTAGTCAATTTTTAAGCTTGTCGTGTCATCGGTAAATCCAAGCAAGCTCAAATTACCCAAACGATAGTTCACCCGAGTAATTTGAGGTCCCTAGAAATACTTGAGCTTCTAAATCCGACCCTCTGGTGCATGAAAATGACTTGAAATTTGAATGAAAATGATTTACCAAGTCCTTTCAAGGTTATCAACAATTGAATTTGATCCAATACAATGATGAACTTGATCCCTTAAGGATTGTAGAGGATTTTAGAATAAAATGTGAACAATGTGCAAATTTCAGGAAAACTGAGCTAGCTTGGATTACCTGAGCCTTACTCTGGCCATAAAATTTGAGCCTACTTGGATTACCTGATCTTCTTCTGGTGGTCTCATATTTCAAGAATAAATGATGCATGAGCTTATACATGATGGTTATTTGAATTTGAATTGAGTTTAAACATGATTCATCATTAGTACTTTGAGCTCATATTGATAATTTTCATTTAACCATGTTATTGAACTTGTATTTACAAATCTTATTGAATGGTTGACATGATGTAATGTGTTATCTTCTTTTGGGTAATTTTGGTCATTTCTCTAACAAGTGCAAATTGAGGTAAGTCCTGACAAAACCACCAAGACAAAAGTAGCTCTAGTACAAGAAGATGTCAGGAGAAGACAAGAAAGGATGAAGTACAACTTCAAGGGTATTTGGCTAGAGACCAAGATTGATTTTGCATGGTCGAAGATTGTAGATACAAACATTGGCAATGTGGATTATGATGAATTTTAGTAGAGGATTTTTGGGAATGCACCAACTAAGCTGGCTCAAAAGATTACTCACACTGGATTGGCACAAGCAATAGGATTCCCTCCAACACAA
Source organism: Sequoia sempervirens (assembly GCA_007258455.2). NCBI lineage: Eukaryota > Viridiplantae > Streptophyta > Pinopsida > Cupressales > Cupressaceae > Sequoia > Sequoia sempervirens. The sequence goes on from VDFB02271358.1 coordinate 1,059,744,564, forward strand.
CTATGTCCTAAATTGGTCTTGGAGTGTGCAAAGCATTATGACTCTAGGACAAGAATCATAATTGGGCCACAAGGTAGAGTCATGGCTAACTTAACTAAGGATTCCATTGTAGAGGTCTTCAACATTTCCTCATCACAAGCTCATTGAGGAAATCAACATTGGGGAAGCCATCAAGTTCTATGAGGAGGACCCCAATAGAACTTAGGAGATTATGAATAATGCATGGATATTGAAACCCAAGCCCCACTACTCAAAGCTACCCAAACAGCTACACAGGAGTGACTTCAAGCTAGAATACCATGACATCATAACTCTTTTGGGCAGAGTCATGGGAGTGGAAGAGGCTCACATCTTTCAAACTTGGATGTTCCATCCCATTATACAAGTTGTGGAAAACAAACATTATCATTGGGCAAGGACCATAACAACAATTTAGATGCCCAATTGAGGAGTGTGTAGGAAACTAACAAGTTTACTATGACCTTGTATCTTGTTTACATGTTAGCACACAAGACCAAGTACAAGGGTCTCAGCTGCAAAGGGACCATAGGGCAAGACAAGATATGGTATGTGTATCCATAGCTACAACACAAAACATCCAACTTCAAAAGAGCTAATGATGCTTTCTTCATGTATATTCCTAGGGTCTGTGCAAGATCATGGGGCTCCAAAAAGTGGCGATGTGAAAAAAAGGCATTTTTAACATGTCCAAGAACAAGAAATTCATGCCTTTGACTTTTTGCAGGCCCAAGTACAATATCCGTTTTGGTTTGGTAATACTAGACCAAAACGGATTTCCATTACAAACATATATCCATTACAAAATAGATATCTGTTACAAAATGGATATCCAATATGAAATGGATATTCATTTTGTTTAAAACAGAATTTATAATTGCATTAGGTTCGACCCACCAATTATTATATTCTATATAATGGATATCCATTATTTATGTTATAATTAAAAAAAAACCCTAAGAGGTCATATTATATAATATTATATTATATTATAATATTATATCGATATTTCAAAAAAACCACCATGGTTGAGTCTTGGACCCAACCATTTATTTAAAAAGTTGTAAATCAGGAAATGGATATATGTTTTCTACGTTATATACAGAACAAAAAAAATGCGAGAGCTATATTTTTACCAGTGGGTGTGTGTGGGTTTTTAGAGTGACTCAGATATTCGTTTGGGGGAGGGGTATCTACAGGATCATCATGGAAAAAACAGGCCCTTAAGTGGCAAAAAAATTTGAAAAATCAGAGTTAGGCAACTTGACGTAAAAATTTGAATAAGTTATCTATATTATTTCAAAAATATGTAAGAATAGAATCTGTAGAAAATTGAATGTAGTTTCTAAACTACTAGGTTTTTTTTTAAATCTATTTAGTGAAAATTTGAAATTTCAATGTAGTAGTACTTAAATTTCGTGAAAATAAGAAGTGGGTGTTTGTCCGACCACCCTAACCACAATAAAATGATAATATTATTTTATAAGATTTTAGACATAATTAGATGACTCGGTCTAGATGTGATGCATATTTTTTATAATTTTTTTCCAAGTAAATAATTAATTATGAATTTTTATTACAAATTTTAAAAAATATAAAACTTGTATGTCTCGACCACCTTAACTTGGTCAAAACCTCATGAAATTCATTTTTTCTTTTTTTAATCCTATAGTATGAGAAGCATAGAATGTGATGCATGTTTTGGATTCCAAAAAATGTGATAATCGCTTTGAAAGATATAGATGTTTTTCAATCAGCCTATCAATCAGATTTTAGTCATAATTCAAATAGAAAATGAATAATAATTATTTATTAAATTCAAAGTAAAGCATAATTTATATTGGTGGATAGCTGAGAATCTCCTTTAAAAACTCTTTCATTTCATCAATTTTGGGTAAAAAGTTGTCAGCCACATACCCTACAAATACCCATCATATTGCCACTTTTTGGCCCATCATGATCCTGCACATACCCGGAGGTCAAATTACCAAAAAATCACCAAATTTGTAAGGTATGTTTGATTTTTTCAATTTTTATTCGATTTATATTCATTTTTTTTTTTTTGAATTTTAATAAAAAATATGGTATATTTGATAGATTTTTTATTAGATTAAAACCATTGTTAATTTTATTTTTTTTATCAATTAACGGATTAAAAACGGATCAAAATGAAAATCCTAACCTTGCACAAAATGAAAACCCTAATCTTGTAGAAAATGAATACCCTCTAAATCCTCCACCACAACCATTGTTTTTGAATGAAAATGTGCCAACAATACACGAGTCTATTCATAGAAATTTAGATCAATTAGGAAAATTATGTCAAATCTATGAGACACTCGATGAACTATCAGGTATGAAAAACACTTTGGAAACAATCATTGTAAATATTCAAACTTTGGCAATTCAGCCTAATAGATTTGCACAATGGCGAGAGCAACAAAGACAATTTTATGCTAATGGGTTATTGTATGATGAGGTGAAGACTCTTGATATTGAAAAATACCAATTAGCCTAGTTATTCATAGATTAGAGAACTAGACAACTTGTTAATGTGAAAAAACAATTTTTTTTAATTAAATGGTGCACCCATAGAGGAATATTAGATAATTTTTAGAGACGTTGCTGGATGGTTTTCGATAAACCACCCAACAACAATCTTGATGTCCCTCAGTATTTTCTCTAAAAATTATATGTTGAGTTTGTGCTAGGGAAACATGTCAATTACTTTGACATGCGAGATTTATAGGGCGTTGGTAGAGGGATGCCATAGGATAGACCTAAGGCACGCCGAGTCACCCTAGTTCGTCCTCCTCCATTTATTGTCTCTCTAACTCCACTATCTTACTCTAAGATTGTTGTAGATGTGGGGACTATGAGAATTTATGCATTACATTTATTGAGTGATCATTTGGTGAGGTAGAGCCATCATGTTGTGTAACCATTTGATGGTGCATCCCATCACGGTGGTGTTGCACCTAATACATCCCAGCATGATGGTGGTGCACCTGCTACAACAACTCCCACTGGTACACAACCATCAACTCTCACTAGTACACCATCTTCTTTGGGACATATTTGTGTGCCTCACCATTGCATGACATGCAACAATTTAAGTTTCGGTCCTCTCCCATAGTCCACTGAGGCTCCCATAGACACATCTGACTTTGAGGTTCATGATATGCCAAATGTAGGAGTTGATAGAGCATGGAATGGAGCATTTGTAGGAGATACATCAACTGCCAGGGATGATATGGGAGCACCGGTAAGTCTTAAAGCAATTTCATAGTGTTTTTTATGTAAATTCTTTCATATTTTATGAAGGATATTTGTACTAATATATGTTTATGTGTTGGAATCTTTAGCAGTTGTTGATAGTGGAGCAGTTTTCAGAAGTGTAGCAGGCTACACATACTACCATTTCATTTGTCTTAGATAATTATTACACGATAAATAATTTAAATTGTTATTTTAGATGTTAATCTTTGAAATCTAATATGTTTAAATACATGTACTACATAGATTGATAGTCTAATGTAATATTTTCTTTTTATATAGCAACCTGGTTCTTATACAACCTCGTTGATTGATTCTGACCCATTGGATGAAGCTGCACAACAGGTATATATCTTTTTTATTGTTGAAATTATAATTATATGTGCATGTGAATTTACATTCTTGTCATTTTTTATACAGGAAAGCATCTTAGTTGATCCATCCACTTTGAGCCCATCTAGTGTCATAGCATCACAACAAGTATGCGTTTATTTTATATTGTAGATCATTTACATTTAGATAAGAGTAGATATGTGATTAGTAGATATGATTTTTTGTCAACAATTATATTTTAATTTGTATCATTTTTATTTTATTTTCTATAACTTCCTCTGTTCGAACCAGTATTGTGACAAGTGAGAGACCATTACTTTATAGGCCTCATGATCATCCTAAGGGACAATCATATGCAGAACATCTTGCAGAAAAGAGAGCAACATTAGAGGGAAACAAGAATTGCATTATTGATATAATATAGTACATGTATACTGATTTTGATGTTAAATTTGTAATTTATAAATGATGGTATATAAGTTTCTATTTACTAATCTATCTTGTCAACCATTCACATAATCTAATTTGTGGTTTGAATTGTTATTGTGCAAGAAATTGCAAAGCATCTAACTTCTTCGAGGAGGCTTGATTTTGATGGTCCAACACATGATTAGGATATGATATAGATTGACATGTACTTAGGGTGTGATACATCTTGAGATGGCATATATGCCACAATTTGTAAAACTTGTTCTGAGTAGGCATATGCTAAATTTGTATATGCACAAACACAATTATTCTAAAATTTGATATATAAGAATTGATATTCGATCTAATTTGTTTCTCATATGCATGTATTTCTACTTTGAATTTTCAAAATGGAATGTATAATTATCTTAGAATTGTTTAAATTTATGATTGACAATGTATGTTATAGATTAACAAAATAGAATTTCAATAGAACTTATAAATTACAATTGGTAATCCATCTATTTCTTTGAGGATATTTTTCAAACAATGAATTGCCTTTTCTATTGTACCACATTTTTCATACATGTCTACCAATACATTTTTATCAAACACTCATTTTGAGAATATCCATGATTTCAAGCTCTATTGAATGAATTTACATTTGACATTATTTTGTTTTTTAAACTCGTGTAATGAAGTGTGTAGTTGATTTTTATTTCAAAAGAAGTTAAAATTAATGAAAAGTGGATACAACTTAATGAAATGCATTTCATGTTACAGTGTTCATTCAAAAGTAATATAATCATTTGGATAAAAATCAATGTCACTTAATGTTCATTGAAGCATAATAACATGTAAAAGGTATAAAATCATCTTGAGTAAGAATCAATATCTTCACAAAATAAACTCAAACCCACAAAAAAAAAAGGTTGTGAAAGACACCCATTACCCTTATCCTTAACATATCTCAAAACCTAATGTGCTTGTTTTGGAGCAACCCCATTGAAATTGAACTATTACACTGAGCAGGGCTCCAATTAGCCCAAATTTGCAAAACAACTCATCTTTAAAACTACCGCTCCTCCAAGATTCCTTTGGATGGTATCTCACCAGGATATAAACATCCAAATTCCACAACCATCATCCTTGTAAACACCATCTAAGTCAGTCAATCATGAAACCCTCATTTTGCCTAGATTATAAGGGGGTTAATTGAAAGTATGCATTTCCACACTTATCTCACTCAAACAACACCTCAAACACATTTATACAAGTCTACATATGCTTAATACACCTTTAGAAATTGCTTCCCCAAATAGATTTCAATCACTAACACCCTTAAACCTCTTAATTTCACTCAAAAACTACACTTTTCGCATCTAGGGCGTCATACCCAAACCTCAATTGACCTCCCCTACTCTCCCAAACCCTTCTAACATCTAATTCCTACCTAATTAGGCCATGACCAAACAAATTCCAACTATTTTCCAATGAACTACAACAAGATGACTCTTGAACTTCCATCATTTGACAATAAGTTGCAATTTTGACAAGTAGTGTAAAGTTACAAAGTGGTGTAACTTTCATTCTACAACTCATAGGACCAAACAGACTATTTCAACGCATCCAAATGGGTACGTTTACACTATATATGGTCATCTTTTGCACCCAAATACAATGAATCACTTTAAGCTACATTGGACCAGCAATTTCTCTTAAGAGTCCAAAGTGCTAAAAGGCAACAATCTTTGAAGGGATATTTCTCAGAAATCGTTATACCTATATAATTTATGTTAGAGGCTATAGGATCATTTTGGGACCCTCTACAATAACCTCTCTCAGATTTTTCTATCTCGGAGGTATTTTACCATGGTGATGACTTTTCATTTAAGGAAAAAGTTGTCAGATGCAAGCAGTGTAAAGTTGTAAAGTGGTGCAACTTTCATTCTGCAACTCGTAGGACCAAACAAACTATTCCAACACGTCTGGATGGGTAGGTTTATGCTAGGGATGGTCTTTTTTGCACCCAAATACTCTAAATCACTCCAAACTACATTGGACCGACAATTTCCCTTAAGAGTTAAAAGTGCTAAAATGCAACAATCTTTGAAGGGCTATTTTTTAGAAACTGTGATGCCTACAGACTCTCTATATGACGCTATAAGATCATGTTGATACCCTCTACAATAACCTCTCTATTTTTTATATCTCAGAGGTTTTCCTATGGTAACGAGTTTTCAATTGAGGAAAAAGTTGTCAGATGCAAGCAGTGTAAAGTTGCAAAATGGTGCAACTTTCATTCTACAACTCGTAGGACCAAACGAACTATTCCAACATGTCCAAATGGGTATTTTTATACTAGGGATGGTCCTTTTTGGCACCTAAATACTCTGAATCACTTTGAGCTACATTGGACCAACGATTTCCCTTAAGAGTCCAAAGTGCTAAAAGACAACAATCTTTGAAGGGCTATTTCTCAGAAACCGTGATTCCTACAAACTCTCCGTCTAGGACTATGGGATTGTGTTGAGACCCTATACAATAACCTCTCTCATTTTTTTCTATCTCAGAGGTGTTTTCCACCAGTGATGAGTTTTTAGTTGAGGAAAAAGTTGTCAAATGCAAGCAGTGTAAAGTTGCATAGTGGTGCAACTTTGGTTTTGCAACTCGTAGGACCAAACAGATTGTTCCAACACATTCATATGGGTATTTTTACACGATGGATGGTCCTATTTTGCACCCAGATACTTTGAATCACTCTGAGCTACATTGGACTGGCGATTTCTCTTAAGAGTCCAAAGAGCTAAAAGGCAACATTCTTTTAAGGGTTATTTCTCAAAAACCGTGATGCCTACAAAATCTTTGTCTAAGGATATGGGGTCATGTTGAGACCCTCTACAATAAGCTCTCTTTTTTTTTCTATCTCGAAGGTGTTTTCCCACGGTGATGAGTTTTTAGTTGAGGAAAAAGTTGTTAGATGCAAGTAGTGTAAAGTTGCAAAGTGGTGCAACTTTCATGCTATAACTCATAGGACCAAACAGACTATTCCAACACGTATGGATGGGTACATTTACACTAGGGATGGTCCTCTTTTGCACCCAAATACTCTAAATCACTCCAAGCTACATTGGACCGATGATTTCCCTTAAGAGTTCAAAGTGCTAAAAGGAAGCAATCTTTGAAAGGCTATTTCTCAAAAATCGTGATGCCTACAATATCTTTGTCTAAAGCTATGGGATTGTGTTGAGACCCTCTACAATAACCTCTCTTAGTTTTTTCTATCTCAGAGGTATTTTCTTGTGGTGATGAGTTTTCAGTTGAGGGAAAAGTTGTCAAATGCAAGCATTGTAAAGTTGCAAAGTGGTGCAAATTTTGTTTTGAAACTCGTAGGAGAAAATAGGCTATTCCAACACATCTGGATGGGTACATTTATGCTAGGGATGGTCCTCTTTTATACCCAAATACTCTGAATCACTTTGAGCTACATTGGACCTATGATTTCCCTTAAGAGTCCAAAGCGCTAGAAGGTAGTAATCTTTGAATCTCTATTTCTCAGAAATCGTGATGCCTACAGAATCTTTGTATGAGACTATGGGATCGTGTGGGATCCTCTACAATAACCTCTCTCCTTTTTTTCTATCTCGGAGGTGTTCTCCTACAGTGATGAGTTTTTAGTTGATGGAAAAAGGGTTTGATGGATGCGATGTAAAGGTGCAAAGGGGTTTAGGGTTTGTTTTGTTCCTTGTCAGTAAGTGAAAAAGTGATTCATTTACTCAAATAAACTTAAGTTGTGAACTACACACATGAATAGAAAGTATACGCTTTAAAACATCTAAGTTGTAAAGTATACATTGCAATACTCATAAATGACAAAGTATACACATACGTTGTAAAGCATACACTTGAATACATATAAAGTGTATACAATATGCATGATATTATCATTCAATCATTGCTATCAAATATAGGATTTACAAAATTCCATGTAGGCATACAACAAACAACCCTAATACATAGTCATTTCCCAACAGGGGAAGGAAATGGAGCTCGCATTGCCTTCACAGTCGACACACTCTTCCACAAGAGTAGCATGTTGATGTTCTAGAGTGAACCACCTATACAAACCATTATGGTAGTAGTCAAACTACATACAATAGAAAAGATGCTTAGAATAACAAATCTATATTATTCTAAATGACCTAATTGATGATGAAATGGTAATGCAAACTATAAAAGATGTTTAGAATAACCAATCTATATTATTCTAATCTCTTGCATACCTCTCCCAAAGGATCAGAGCTGGCTATTGTTGCAGCAAGTCCATGATCTATCATGCTAGGAACATTGCAATATACTTCAAATGAGAAATCTATATTGTCACAATAGAAAAGATGCTTAGAATAACAAATCTATATTATTCTAAACATCTTGAATGATGATGAAATCATAATGCAAACTATAAAAGATGCTTAGAATAACCAATCTATATTATTCTAATACATCGTATACCTCTCCCAAATGATCAGAGTTGGCTATTGTTGCAGCAGGTCCATGATCTATCATGTTAGGAACATCACAATATACTTCAAATGAGATATCTATATCATCACAATAGAAAAGATGCTTAGACTAACAAATCTATATTATTCTAAACAACCTAAATGATGATGAATTGGTAATGAAAACTATAAAAGATGTTTAGAATAACCAATCTATATTATTCTAAACAACCTAAATAATGAACCTTAGTAGATAAACAATGTCAAAATGTAATGAATAATATCATACCTATCCCATACAAAAAATGATCTGCTACTCAAGTGTCCCTACAGGGTCATCTCTTACTTTCAAAGTTTATAGTAATGGTTCATGATAAACACTACTAATTTTCCATAGTTTTTTTGTTTTTGGTCCCGCATGATGTCTTAATAACTTAACATTTGTTGCTATAACAAGGTGTGAATACATCAGAATGTTTTTTTGTTTTTCATAGTCTTCAAATGTAGGTACATCATTCTTTCTAATCATATATGTTCACAACCAAATTCTGAAAACAACAACTAAACCTATGTGATCATAAATTTTTATCAACATCTACATATACTTAGAATAACAAATCTATATTATTGTAAACAACCTAAACAATGGTGAAATGGTAATGGAACCAAGTTCGAGAAACAAAAATTGAATCTGTAGGATACATGAAGCCATCATCATTTGTCATTAGTTGTGTTAGATTTTTCTTTCCCTGTACACATCATGCCAACCTATAGTTTGATCCCTCTTGATTCCCCCATGGTGCTACAATTACATAGACATGTCTTGGCTATACAAGATCTAAAAAATGTTTGTAGTAAGTGAACTTTCCATTACATCTTGTAATGATGATTGTGCTACAGATAAAGGGGTTAGGTAATGTCAAATCCATGTATCTATCCATTCACTTGACTTGCATTGATCCCAATCACACCGAATACAATTTTGACAAAAATAAGCCATATCTTGTGTCCATATGGTCCATGCACTCACATCTAAGCTTCAAAATGAATGCATATTTCAATAATGTCTAATTTTTTGACATTCCATTCTGTCTCCCACTATGCTCTCCTCAACCAATCAAAATAACCTACTGACTTATGAATCAAGTGTCCCTCTTTGTGTTAGTGCATAGGTACAACAATCCATAATAGAGTGTGCATCACTGAATATTGCACCACCTCTAATCTTCATTTTTTCCTTAACCAAAGCTCTCTTCACACATGCACCTGCACCATCATGCTCACCTTTTCCATGCCCAACTTCAAAGAAACTTTAAATATGTCGTACACCCCTCTCTATATGCATCCTACTCAACCAATAAAACATGTGAGCATTCTTGAATTTCCATGTACAGTTATCTGACCAAATCAAATGTTGACCCATTGCAATTCATTTTTCCTACAAGACAAACTCGAATGAATGAGATATATCATCACTCATGTAAAAATGGTACTCCCTGATTATCGTCTTGTCCTATTTTGGACTATTAGGGGCATGCCTATATGTTATGTGGAAAAAAATAGCAATTTGAATATAATTATAATATTGTGATTGAACTTCATTTTGTGGTTGCAATGTGTAATTTTCAGCAAAATCAACTACAGATACAATAGTTCCAATGGGGAAAGAGTCCTTACACATCCTGAATTGCCGATCCAACCACTATGACCTATGGCTATGCCTTGCATACTTATAGAAAATATTTTTCTTAAAATCTGAAATAAAATCAGCAATACTTACCTCTCTTACAACCAACTCCCTTCTAGAACCCTCACCTCCACTCTTCAATTTGTATTTCAATATCTCATATTTTTTTCTCAACAATTTTGTTACCAAAATCATGATCATTGCCCTCATGAAATCATGTTACAAACTTCGATAAACCACAACATTGCAAACATGTTTCATTTAAACAATTTTTTTTATAAAATAAGTAACCATCACCTCTGATGCATAAAAATGTATCTAACAACTCCCTAGATGACTTGGGAAGTTGCACTACATGACACTCCTACAAAATTTTGTCAGTATGCATAATAGAATGAATATGGCATACCAATTCATGATAGATTGAAAACTCAACATGGTATTTACAACATGTATTATGAACCTTAATAGGAACACAATAAAATGGTTTGCAAGACTCAAAATCCCTTTGCGAGATTTGCAAAGGTGGATGTTCTCGAAAAAATTGTTTGTACACAATTATTTGGCTAGATTCTAAAAAATGTTTAGGATAGGGTGTACAATCTCTATTTCCAATTCATAACTTTAAAACATCCTTTACGTTTGGTGATACTCTAGAGTGAAAATTCCAATATTTTTCAATTTACATCTTTACATTATTGGTTAGCTTTTTATGAACACGTGGAAGCCTCCCACTAAAATCCCATGTATCATTTTGAAGAGCACTATTGAGTCTTCCTCTTCTTGATAGTGCTCTATTCAATGTTTTACGATTTAAGTTAAAATCAATCCAAGTTTGTCTCATTAAATGAACATTTTTCAAATGATGGCTTACTAGTGAGGTTGTGATCACTCTTCGAGCAACCCTTTTATGTTTTTCCTTGCTAGTCTTTCCAATAGAGGTTAGAGCATTAAAAAAAAATTACAATAAGACTATTTTTTCTTGATTTTTTTGTGAGACAAATCTTTAATAATGGTCCCATTTTGTAAATATTAAGTAATTGTACAAAATTTTGGCATTGTTTGGTTAATATTTATTGAAAAATAATTCATTGAACAATTTTGTAGCCCACAAACGAACCGTTCATTGTGACCTTTTCCCTTGAAGATTATCAATTATGTTCTCATCTATTTGAACCAACCATTTAGGGGTTCTTTTTTAATTAGGTGTTGCATAAGGTTCATTTTCAACATTTTCATTTTCAACCACATTTTCATTTTCAACATTATCAATTACAATTTCATTGCCCAAAACAATTTCATTTTCAACCACATTTTCATTTTCAACATTTTCAAAAACAACTTCATTTTGAATAACATTTTCAACAACATTTTCATTCTCAAGATTGTTCACATTTTCATTTTCAATTTCAATGTTTTCATTTTCAATTTGAATATGATGTTCAATATTTTCAATTCCTATTTCATCTTCACTTGAATTAATATTCAATGGTTCAGAAGAAGCTTCAATTTGAGTATTTTACATACCTTGTCCTCTTTTCCTATGACTTTCTCTAACTTTTACCCTATATGCTTCAACTTGATCTGCTGTAAGATTCCTTTTACCTTTTCTCTTACACCGACTTTTTCTCCCCATTGCACAAACAAAAAAACATACACAAATGATTGGAATTCTACAAAAAGCGTAAGAGAATCTTTGAAAAGCTGAATTTCATCTGATGTAGACATAAAACATGAAATTTTTGCCACACAAAAAAAGTAGGGACTGTTGAAATACTCAAAATAGTCCTTTTTTTATTTTTTATATAATTTAGAAAATGGATATTTGTTACTAAACGAATATCCATTATGTGATCTAACCGACATGGCCCTAAGTCTTAACAATTCACACCTAGAAAATAGATATATGTCACCTCTAGTGTTATTAGAATTTCATATGATATATAATATATATATAATATATCAATATATAATATATTTCAACATATAATATGGGTATGTGCAGGATCATGATGGACCAAAAAGTGACAATATGTAACTGATATGATGGCCCATGTGGCTAACAACATTTTTTACCCAAAATTGATGAAACGAAAAGGGTTTTTAAAGGAGATTCTCAACTTTCCACCAATATAAATTATTCTTTACTTTGAATTTAATAAATAATTATTATTCATTTTCTATTTGAATTATGACTAAAGTCCTGATTGATAGACTAATTGAAAAAAATCTATAGCTTTCAAACGGTACCACATTTTTTGGATCCGAAACATGCATCACATTCTATGCTTCACATAATATAGGATTAGAAAAAAAAATTGAATTTTATGAAGTTTTGACCAAGTTAAGGTGGTCAGACATACAATTTTTATATTTTTTAAAATTTGTAATAAAAAATTCATAATTAATTATTTACTTGGAAAAAAATTACAAAAAAATATGCATCACATTGGGACATGAATCCTCTACTTATATCTAAAATCTTATAAAATAATATGATCATTTTATTGTGGTTAGGGTGGTTAGACACACACCTATTTCTTATTTTTTTTCTGAAATTTAAGTACTTCTGCATTGAAATTTCAAATTTTCAGCAAATAGATTTTATTTTTTTAAAATAAACCTAGTAGTTTAGAAACCACATTCAATTTTCTATAGATTCAATTCTTACATATTTTTGAAATAATATAGATAACTTATTCAAATGTTTATGTCAAGTTACCTAACTCTAATTTTTTTGAATTTTTTGCCACTCAAGGGCCTGTTTTTTCCATGATGATCCTGCACATACCCATATATATTATATATTAAAATATAATAAATATTAATATATATTATATATTAATATATAATAAATATTAATATATATTATTTATTAATATATAATAAATATTAATATATATTATATATTAACATATATTATATATATTGTTGCTCATCCAAGTGCGTAAACTAATACAAAAAATGGATATCCATAATTTGAAATTTAAGAATTGTGATTTCTTTTGACATAATATATATTTATTATATAGTAATATTTATTGTGTATTAATATATATATATATTAATATTATATTAATATATTTAATATAATAAATAAATAATAAATAGTATCCCATTCTATAAACCCTACACCCTCTCCCGTACCCTCTCCCACCCTCTCCCACCATCTCCCACCCTCTCCCATGCTACCCTATCCTCTCCCACCCTCTCTCACCCTCTCATGCTCCCCCACTGTCTCCCACCTTCCCATGCCCCTCTCCCAATCTCTCCCACTCTCTCCCAACCTCGCCCATTCTCCCACTTCTTTCCACCTCTTCCACCCCCTCCCTTTCACACCCTTCTCCCACCTTCTCCTCCCACCTTCTCCCAACCCTCTCCCACCCTCCCATGCCTCCCTTTACCGTCTCCCCACCATCTCCCACCCCTTCCATGCCCCTCTCCCACCCCTCTCCCACTCTCTCCCAACCTCTCCCACTCCCCCTTCTCCCCACCCTTCCCACCCCACCTCACCCCCTCTCTCCCACCTTCTCTCCCTCCCACCTTCTCCAACCCTCTCCCCACCTTTCCCACTCTTTCTACCCTCTCCCACCCTCTCCCCACATTTCTCGTCCCACCCCACCCCTCTCCCACCCTCTTCCACCCTTTCCCATCCACCCTCTCCCCAGCCCTCCCCACCCTCCCTCCCTCATTCCCACTCTCCCACCCATTCCCCATACCCCTTCCCACCTTTCTCCCATGCTCTTCTGACCCCTCCGGAACCCCTCTCTCCCCACCCCACCCTCCCCCCACCCCTCCCCCTACCCTCTCCCACACCTCCCCACCTTTTCTCCTCACTCCCTCTCCCACCCCTCACCCAGCATGCTCCCTCTCCCTCTCCCATGCTCCCCCAGCCCCTCTCCAACACTCCTTCCCTACCCTCCCTCTCCCACCCTCTCCTTCATCTCCCCTCTCCTCTCCCAATCTCTCTCCTCTTCCTCCCTCCTACTCTCTCTCCCACCGTTTCCCCACCCTCTCCCACCTTCTCTCACACCGCTCTCCCACCCTCTCCCATGCTCTCGCACTCTATCCCACCCTCTCCCATCCTCTCCAACCCCTCTCCCTCCCTCTCCATCCCTCTCCCAATCGCCTCTCCAACCTCTCTCCCACCTTTCTCCTCCCATGCTCTCCACACCCCACCACCCTCCCCATGCTCCCCTCCCTCTCCCACCCTCCACCACCCCCTCTCCCACCCTCTCCCCCCCTCTCCCATGCCCTCTCCTACCCTCTCACACCCTCTCCCTCCCACTCGCACCCTCTCTCTTTCCCCCTCTCCCCCAACTCCCCTACCCTCTTGCACCCTACCCCACCCTCTCCCATGCTCCCCCATCTTCTCCCACCCTCTCCCCTACCCTCTCCAACCCTCTCCCACCCTTTCCCATGCTCCCCTACCCTTTCCCACCCTCTCCCATCCTCTTTCCCACCCTCTCCCATCCTCTTTCCCACTCTCCCACTCTCTCCCTCCCTCTCTCCCACTCTCTCCCACAATATATCTAGAATATAAATAATATATATTCTAGTATATATTATATATTATATAGTATATTTATATTTAATAAATTTATAATAAAAAATAGATATCTGTTATTAACTCCTTTGGATATTGATGCCCTGTGAAAAATCAATATGTTGTTACATAACAAATATCTGATACTTTACAGATATTCATTTTTAGCATATATCTGTTTTGTTCTCTCTTTTTCAAATGGAGACAGCATATTAAATATAATATATAATATATATTATATAATATATATTATATATAAAGAAATTTATGATATAACAATTGGATATCTATTAATAACGAATATTTGTTAAGGAATAGATATATGTTCTTTATCCATTGAATTGAAGCCACACGGGAATATAATATAGTTTTGCAAAACAAATATCTATTTCTTTGAGGAAATTTTAACGTGAATTCTTTCTCATTTTCACGACCCAATCCTCATTTTGGTGACGTAGCAGTCAAGCAACGACCTCCAGGTATGTTGTTTTTGCATTTTATTTTATTTTTTTGCTAATTAGTGATAAATTTAAGATTTTTTTTGCATTTTTGTAGATATTTTGATTTTTTTCATTTCTATTTAAAGTTACAATAAAATTTGAAACCCTAGTTAGTGGAAAAAAACATCAAACAAAAAAGAACCTTTATTACTAGAAAAAACATAAAATTGAACCTAGCGTACTAAACAAACATAAAATAGAACTTTCACTGCTTCCTTTCTCCATTTTTTTAAATTGTTTTACATTTTGTCTATTTTTCATTATTCTTTATCACTTATTTTCATGTTTCTTAAATTTTTGCTTTGATTCTTATTTTTAAATTAGTATTTCTTTGGTAAATGTAATTTGTTTTTTAATTTTTTAATTATTTTGACTCTCTTCAGCTCTCAAAATAGAAAGGATCCTTGTTGGGAGTGCTCTAAACTTCTAATTCTTGGTGAATTTGGATCCATTGTTAGTACTGACTAGACAAAACTTGTCCCTGCAACCATAGGGAAATGGGTGAAGTGAATGGGTAATAATCAATGTGATACGCAAGAGGCTATTATATTGAATCATATACAAATGGTAGCCTCCTGCACAACCCATTGATTATTACCCATAAACTTTTCCCATTTCCCTATAGCTGTAGGGACAAGTTTTTGTTTAACTAACTATGTATGTAGATTCACTTAGTATTGGAAATTTGGAGCAAAACACTTCCACCTTTGTTGAATCAATTTGGAGCTTAACACTTCCCAATTGTAGCGAGGTAAAAATTTAATGTATTTTTAAATGAGATTCCACATCACTTTAACAATTGTTTGTTTTCCATTTACATGCCTTAGACATAAATGAACTTTACACATTTTTTCATTTGTATTCAATTAAGTCATTTATATTGAATGGTTTAAGGGGATTTTAAGCATGTATCTTATATTTTTCAATTACAAATTTAATGCAGGTTCACTTAAATATCTAAATCATGGATCCACACCCTCTAGCTCCAACCACTCCACCTCCACTTACACCCGATGGTGCTTGATTTTTAGAACAAGTCGATGTGAATGTTAGAACCATTCAGGATCAAGATAACACTATTCAAAACAAAGAATGTGTTCACCCATTATTGAGGCATTTTGCTTCAAAAATGCAAACCATTGTTGATGCATGTAGGTCCATGGAAGTGGACTTAGATGAGCATCAACGATGGCTAGAGGAAAGGAGACAGTCCCAATCTAAAGAGGAAAACACAAAGAAATGAATAGATGAAACTAAGAGCCGCTAAACTTTATTAAGAAAATGATCTTATATTTATAAAAAAAATTAATCTTCAATGGATATTTTATAAAGAATTTTGTTGGATGGGTATTTTACAAAGAATTTGGTTGGATGGATATTTTAGTGTTGAATTTATGAATATTTAATAGTATAATGATGAGACAAAAATTTAGTAATAAATATTAAATAGTCTATTAATTTAGTGTTTGTTAATGTATATAGTGTGTATATATAGTATTTATTCATGCATCACGGTTGACTAATGACTTATTTTTTGATCATAATCATTGTATATATTTCACATGAACAATCTAATTAACATGTATCTTGATGTCTTCTAAGGATTTTGTTTGAAAGTTACATAATGTTCTTGTTTATGTACCATGATTGGAAGATAGTGATTCTTATTCAGGATGATTTTATGGTCTTTTACATGAATGATCTAATGACATGTTATTAAACTTGAAGGTTTTAATAGCATGAATGTTGAATTGAGTTGTAATGGTTTTGTTTGATGGTTGTATCACTTCTTATTCTAGAGCTCATCCCAACACGGGAAACCACTCTTCCTCTCAACTCTCTCCTCTCCCTCCCTCTCAGGTCTCTCTCTCTCCCTCTCTTCCCCTCTCTCCCTCTCTCTCCCTCTCTCTCCCTCTCTCTCTATCTTTTTGTCCCTCTCTGTCTCAACTCTTCATCTATCTCTCCCTCTCACTCTCAGGTTCCTTCCACCCCTCTCTCTCTCTCTCAAGTCTCTTAGAGCTTCCTCTCTCCCTCCCTTTCTCCCACTCAAGTCTCTATCTCTCCCTAGATCAAGTCTCTCTCTCCCTCTTTTCCTCCTGCTCTCCCTCTCAACTCTCTCTCTCTCTCTCTCTCTCACTCTTAGGCCCCCCTCTATCTCTCTCAAGTCTCTCTCTTGGAATCTCTCCCTCCCTTTCTCTCTCTCAAGTCTCTTTCTCCCTCTCCATCTAAAGACTCTCTCCCTCTCTTCCTCTCAATTATTTCCCTCACTCTCACTCTCCCTCCCTCGCTCCCTCTCTTCCTCCAAACTATATATCTCTCTCTCTCCTTCCCTCTATACCTCCCTCTCTCCCCTCGTCTCTCCCTCTTAGCTCTCTCTCCCCATCCCTCTCAAGTCTTTCACTCCCACTTCTAATCTCTCTCTCTCTCTCTCATGAATTGGTCACACATCAATGAATATATAATATATACTATGTATTAAATATATTATATAATATATATAATATATATTACATAATATACATATAATATATAATATTTCATATATATACTATATGCTATACATAATAATTAATATGTATACTATATATAATATATAGTATAATATAATAATATATATATATTAATATATATAACATAATATCATATATATTAATAATATAATATAATTTAATATTATATAATATAATAATATATATTATATATTATATTATTATATATATTATAATATTATATTATTATTTATATTATAATTTTATATATTAATATATAATATAATAATATATAATATAATAATACATAATATTAATTATATATATATATGTATTATAAATAATATAAAAAAATTATAATTAACGGATATCTGTTACAAATGGATATTCGTTCAGGATTTGGTTTGGCCTAGAAAGTCAACCCAAAAAAAAGTGTTTTTGAGAATTTGTTTAGTTTTCTAAAGTTTTCCCTTGTGGCGGACGACTTTTTTTTACCCAATTTTCATCAAACAAAAAGGGTTTATAGAAAAAAATTTCAGTTTTCGACCAATATAACTTTTTCCTTATTTTGAATTAAATAAATAATTATTATTGATTTTCTACCTACATTATGTCTAAAGTCATAATTGATAGGCTAATTGAAAAACTTCTATAATTCTCAAACTACTTAACATTTATTGAATCTACAAGATGCACCACATTCTATGCTTCGCATACTATAGGATAAAAGAAAAAAAATTGAATTTCATAATTTTTTGACCAAGTTATGGTGGTCAAACACAAACGTTTTAATAATTCTGAAAAGTTCTAGTAAAACAATCATAGCTAATTATTTATGTGGAAAAAAATTACAAAAAAATCTGACACATCCGGACATGTGTCCTCTACTTATATTTAAAAAATTATAAAAAAATTATGCTTTTCTTGTACTTAGCGTGGTCAAACACACACTTGCTTCTTATCTTTTTCCTGAAAATTTAGTACCATTGCATTGAAATTTCAAATTTTCTCAAAACAAATTTACCTTTTTCCAAAAAAGGACTAGTAGCCTAGCAACTACATTCAATTTGCTACAACTTTTATTCTTACATATTTTTCAAATTATGTTAATAACCTATTCAAAATTTTATGTCAAGTTGCCTAACTCTTTTTTTTTTTTAATTTTCATCGCCACTTAGAGGCCTAGTTTGGACCCCCACGATCTTGCACATACCCCCCAAATTGTTACAGGATGCTCTTCATGTCAAGGTTTTTGCCGATGCAAAGGAATTGATCAAGCAATATGGTCAATCCATGTTCATCCAATTCCAAAGATTCACATACATCTAGATACAAGGATCTCTAGTGGTTCCTCTCAAACTACCCTGGTATCCCACCAACAAACTCCTAATGCTAAAATTGACAAGACAAATTGTAGGCTTTGAGGAGATTCTACAAAATGAGATAAAGAAGAAAGGATTGGGATTAGAATTCCCATTAAGAATGGGGACTTTGGAGGCTTTCCCTTCTATTCAAAGTGCTCAACATTCCAAAAAGGAAATGACCCAATTTGAGTTGTATTCCCACACCAATAAAAGTAATTTTGATCCTTATGGTAAGGCCATGAAGCAGGCCAATAGAATATTTAGGCATAAAGATCACATAGAGGACTATTGGGCCAATTGTAGGGATGAATTTGATGTCCTTGGGAGAAGATTTTCTAGGTTACCTCTCAAATTGATAAGATTGTATAAAGTGGCACAAGTGCCTGATTAGGTATAGGATGAGGAGGTAAATCTGATTCAATATCATGATTATGAGCCTTATAGGAATAAGCCATTGCCTCCTATTAACTAGTTAGAGGAAGAAGTGACAGATTTGAATCAAGTTACTGAACCAGTAAAGAAGTACTCCAGATTGTGGGTCAAGCACAAAGTGTTAGAGTTGGAAGTTGAAGGTGTGAAGATCACCTATGACTTAATGGGAGACTTGGTGTCTCAGGATGAAGAAGAAGTTGAAGTCGATAAAGAAGATGAAATTGTTGAGCCCATGATGAGGAAACCCATGAATAAGTAGAAAAATCACTACCCATTAAGAGGAGAACTAGGAGCTAGGTAGAGGTAAAGTAGGGAGAGAAGCCATCTCCTAAAAATAAAAGAGCCCCTCAAGTTGGAACTAATGTTAAAGAAGGTGAAACCTCACAACTAGTGAGGAAAAGAAGAATAATCATAGAGAGATAGAAGTATACTAAGGCAAGGAAAGGTGAAGCTGCCATAGATGCTCCTTCTGCAACAAAATTTGTTGATTTGGAAAGTTCAGGTGAAAAGCCCCAGGTATATGTTAGAAGAAAATATCCTAAGCAAAAGGTTTCTCTTGTGGAAGAAGTAAAGGCTGTAGAAGAAGAGGTGCAAGATGAAGAGGCACCTATTGATGATATGGAAAGGAGAGTAGTTATAGGAAATAATCCTCCCATTCCTTCTCCATATCAAAATGTGCAAGTTTCTAAGGAGGCAATTCATGAGGAGGGGAACATATCTATTAATCCTGATCAATTAAATGAAGAATATGATGATATTTCTACTCCTAAAAGTGGAGAATGTTGTAGAAAGTAAGAACATAGAATCTGAAGTTGTTCAAGGAAAAGCATCAAAGTCCCCTGAAAAGGTAATAATTGATGAACATGAAGATCACCCTGAGGAAGGGGAAAACAAAGAGGAAGTTACTGATAGTCCTCATGAGGACAAAGGTGAGCAAGGAAATCAACTAGAAACAAAGTAGAATGTTGAAGTGAATGTGGTTGATAGTCCTAACAAGGAGGTGACAACTGAGCCATCTACAACACCTGAATGGTTGGAGAGGAGGCTTAGTAAGAAGCCAATAATTGTACAAGAGGAATCCCCAAGCTAGGACAAGTTTCTTGAACAATGGGGATAGGATAAGCAAAGGAAAAGAGCAAGAACTATCTCAAAGGTCTCAAGAGATGAATTCAATAATAGGATTATTCATGTGGATGTTCCTACAACAAATAAGTTCAAAGATGAAGTCATACCATCTAACTATAAGGTGCAAACAATCAATTTAGGGCCCACTACTAAGGAACACGAAAAGGAGGAGTTCCAAGAATCTTCTCAAGCAATTTTGAGGAGATTAGATAGGGAAATGGAAGAAAAAGAAAAGTTACAAAAGAAATTAAATGATATCTATAAATATGTACAACATCTAATGAAACCTCTGCATACTATTGGAAGTAAAGGAGCTATTCTAGAGGGATTGTTACCAAAGGAGGTAGTTTCAGAGATTGAAAGGTTAAAGTCCTTTGTGCATTGTACACATAGCTAGCTCCAGGATGTTAGTAGCAAAGGAGATGAAGCAATTGAGAATATTTTAAAGATATACACTAATGCTTCTAATTTCTTGGACAATACTTCACAATTTGTTGTAGATTGCGACAAAATTGATGAGTCAACTACTGATGAGTTGAAGAAGATTTTGTAGGTGTCAAAGGAAGAAATGGCTAAGATGGATATCTTTTTTCAAGATGAAATTGGAAAGGTGAAGGAGTGGATTGAAGTTTGGAATTACAAGAAGAAGATCCTCACAAAGGCCTTGAAGAAAATAATGAAATTGCAAGGAAAAATGAAAGAAATCTATAATAGTTGTATAAGTTTTCTTGAGATAGTAACTTGCAAAAAGAATTTTGGCCAAAAAAACATGAACATTGGTAGATTGCAGGGATGGTGGCATGAGATATATGCTCCTTCTAATAGTGCTCCAATTACAAATGAAAATATAGAAGATGCAACTATCTACATTTCAAAATAACTACAAATTGAATGGAATAAGGTAATGCCTCAATATTTGGAAGAATTTAAAAATAATAAAACTAGAATTAAGTTTATTCCAGTTCCAGACCCAGAGGATGTGAGAGAAATATTGGAGAAGGATAAGGAATTATTTAATAAATTAGAGGAAAATCAAGAGGGAGAAAAGGACAATAGTTAGAAAGTAGCCACATAGATTTTTGTGCTAGACATGTGACCTCCAGCCAGCCAGTTAGACAAGCTCGAGTTTTGTGCCATCAAGGATATTTTTGGAAGGACCTAGGCCAACCTGGATGAGGCTCCAACTATTAAATGCAAATTTTATTTTTATTAAA
The DNA here is from genome assembly GCA_007258455.2 of Sequoia sempervirens. Taxonomy (NCBI): domain Eukaryota; kingdom Viridiplantae; phylum Streptophyta; class Pinopsida; order Cupressales; family Cupressaceae; genus Sequoia; species Sequoia sempervirens. Next base: position 1,059,766,458 of record VDFB02271358.1, read on the forward strand.
GAACTTTCTAGGCTGACTTGCCTAGTCAACCTATTGATGTAAACCCCAAATTAGGCCAACCTACTGAAGGAATTTTCTATAAATTGAGGTTCAAGCCTCCTTTGTAATAGTTAGAAAAAGTTAAATCATAGTTTCAAGAGCTATAATTGAGTTAGGAGTTTACATTTTCTGAGAGCAAGTGTCACTACATTAAGAATACTTGAATTGTTGCAATATTGGGTGATTCAATATAAGTAAGACATTGTTCTTTGGTGCTCTTTCTTGTGTTGTTTCATTTTGCATGGTTCTTGTTAATCCATATCTTTAAGATTGATTTGAGATTATTGGTTGCATGTTAGATTTTAGACTTAGGTATGATGCAATGGTGTTGATGATTTGATATTTTAAGTGTTTGAGCAATCCTTTGTCCATACTTTTAGCAGCTTGTTGATTGTAAATTATTGTGTAAAGTTAGCCTAGGCCTTAAATTTGTGCTAAATTCAATTGTGGGTATTTATTCATTTCAATTGTTTAAATAAGGTTGAATTGGGTGAATGGTTCATGATCTATTTAAAATCTTTAATTCCTTAGAGGATTGTATTGTTTCCGTGAGATTGTAGGTTTGTTCTGGGTTAAGCAAGAATTGGTTTTTGAAGGATTGGTTCACTTTGAGTATTTAATCATTTGTGTTGTTGGTTAGGAATTAGTTTAGTTTTAAAACCCCTCTAAACCCTTATCTTTTCTTTTTTTCTTTTGAGAAAATGAATTAGGTATTAGATTAAAAGTATCACCACACTACAAAATTTGATAAGTCTAAAGTTTCCAACATTTGTTTTGTAAAGTCCCTTGTGATTACGAACATTTTCACATCATCACTAAGTTGTTTATGTATTTTCAAGACCTAACATTAGAGACCTTGGGGTTATCTCTTGAGGTTTTCTGATAGAGATTTACCTTTCAAGAGAGATAGAGTAGTTGTATTATGTCTAAATTGTTGCTATGTAGAAAAAACCATCAACAAGAATGAAGAAAATAGCCATATTTAGGTTGATTAGTCAAAGGAGATGTTACAAATCAACCTCCAATGAGAATTGTAATGCCTCCGCAGGCTTCAAACACAAGAATCTTCGAAGGACTTAAGCACACCACTAGACGTCTATGTGCCACACGTGCATTCCCGGTAATTATTCCTTTGTCGACACAAAACAACTGCCAAGTGAAATGAAGTCAATAGGCTTATGTGGAATTTAGCCTACAAATTTGGTTTTCTAAAGTGAAGAAGGGAAAAAGGGGAATTTGCATAAGGGGTGCAAATTTTCTCCTATACAACAATTTAAGCAAAGAAACATGAAACACATTATGGAGTCAAGCTAGAGTAGGTGGTAGAGCAAGTATGTATGCAACCGAGTTGATTACTTCCAACACATCAAATAGACCCACGTATCTTGGAGCCAACTTGGATGATTTCCCAAAGGTAAGAGAGCTCTTATGTGGCTTGACTCTTAAAAATACCTTATCTCTGATCATTGCAAATTGTTTAAAGGTTTTATTCATGTCCACATAGCTATTTTTTCTATCTTTCACCTCCTTCAATCTGCTCTTGATAAGTCTTATATGCTCTTCAAATTTTTTAGCATTTCAGGACCCACTATGATCATGTCTTCTAATCTATCCCAATTAATGGGAGTACAAAAATTTCACCCATACAAAGCCTTGAAAGGTGCCATACTTAAGGATGCATGATAGAAGTTGTTATAAGAAAATTCTACTAGTGGTAGATACTCTTCACATTTGTACTACTGATCTATGCAGTACATCTAAAGAAGATCTACTACCTAGTTCACTCTCTCATTTTTCCCATTAGTCTAAGGATGGTAGGCTAAACTGAATTTTAGCTTAGTCCCCAATGTTGCATTCAGGGTTGTTTGGAACCTTGATGTCATCCATGTATCTCTATCAAATATAATGGTCTATGGCACTCCATGTAATCAGAAGATCTCTTGGAAAAATTTCTTGGCCAAGGTCAATGATCCATCCTTAATGTTACCTAGAATAAAATGTGCCACCTTAGTCAACTCATCAACTACTACTAGAATGGCATCATGTATGTTCTTTCTTAGAGGTAACCCCTACACAAATTCCATGTTGATCACTTGCCATTTGTACTTAGGTATATCATGAGGGTAAAGAATCCCTACTATATGCACATGCTCAACCTTGACTTGATGACACTACAAGCATCTAGCTATGTATTCCACTATGTCCTTCCTAAGTTTTAGCCAATAAATCAAGGTTTTTAATCATCTTTGTAACTTCGGGGTGTCATGAATATGGTGCATTGTGTACTTCTAGGATCAACTTCCTAAGCTCTCTAGAATCTGGGATATACATCCACCTCTGATATCTCAAGATACTATCTGGCTTAAACTCATACCCATTGAATTGATGGTTTGACAAATTTTCTTCTAGAACCTTTTTTACTCTTTCATAATGTTCATCATCTTGCAAGTGTTGCATAACCTGCTGCCTCAAAATAGATATCATAGAGGTAATGGACACCAGATGCCTTCTTCTAACAACATTGACCACTCAATTTTCCTTTCCTTTTATATACTCAATATAAAAATCATACTTTCTAAGGAATTCTAGCCATCTCCTTTGTCTTGCATTGAGGTTTGGTTGAGTGAAAATGTATCTCAATCCCAAATGATCCAATTTTAGCTCAAATGGATTTCCCAAAAGATAGTCCCTCCACATTTGTAAGGCATACACTATAGCTACTAATTCTAGATCATGCGGTACGTAATTTACTTCGTGTTGCTTTAGCTTCCTAGACTCATATGCCCCTACTTTCCCTTCTTGCATTAACATTGCTCCTACTCTGTCTTCTGAAGCATCCGTGATCACTAAAAATTAACCATTGGGATCTAGAATAATTAGCAATAATGTTGTAATAATTACCTACAATTTTAGAAAACCCTTGCACAATTTTTTTGTAATATCCGACAAGGCCCATAAAGCTTCACACCTCCATCACACTTTGAGGTTTCAACCATTGCACAATTACTTTTATCTTTTCAAGGTCTACAAAAAATCCCCCAGCTGAGATAATGTGGCCTAGGTAATGCACCCTATCCTAATAAAATGAGCACTTGGATAGCTTTCCGAAAGGATTCTTTTCCCTCAGATGTTGTAAGACTATCCTTGGGTTCTGATTTGTTCTCCTCAATAGACTTGGAGTAAACAAAAATGTTATCAATAAATATTAGGAAAAAATCATCCAAATAGTCCCAAAACACACTGTTCATAAGATTCATGACGTCTACAAGTGCATTGGTCAACCCAAATGGTACAACAATGAACTCATAATTTCCCATACCAAGTTCTGAAATGCATTTTTAGAATATCTTCTTCCCTTATCCTCAATTGATGGTATCCAAATCCAAGATCTATTTTTGAGAATAATGTTGCTCCCTTCATTTGATCAAATAATTCATTAATCCTCAAAAGAGGGTAGCAATTCTTGATGGTCACCTTGTTCAACATCTGATAGTCAATACACAAATGCAAGGTTCCATCCTTTTTTACAAAGATAATTGGAATGCTCTCCATAGTGACAAACTAGGTCTAATAATCCCCTTGCATAAAAATTCTTGTAACTAGGCCTTTAATTTGTAAAGCTCTATGGTGGTCATCTTGTATAGAGCCTTAAACTGTGGCTTGACTCCTAGCACTAGGTTAATGAAGAAATCAAGTTCTCGCTTTGGAGGCATCTCAGTGAGATCTTTGGGAAACACATCCAAGAATTCCTTAAGGATTAGATAATCATTTAGGTATGGTTTCTCATTGTCAAGTTCACTAACATGCATATCATATGTATATGAAATAACCCTTCCTTTGAGCTCTCTTGAGCTACATAGCAGAGATCTATGTAAGCTTCAAGGGTCATTATATCCCCTGTATCTCAATCAGGTTCCCATAGTCATCCATACAACTCACCATCTTATCCTCACAATTTACCATAGATTTATACTTAGTTAACTAGTTGATTCCCAAGATTACATCATAGGATCCTAATGGTGCCATGTAAAGGTCAACTTGGGTCAAGAAGTTGGGAAATTCTATCTCACTGCAAAAGAAATGTGAATCTACTTCTCACTATACTTGATTCCCATACTGAAAAGAACATGAATTTTCTAGATATCCAAGTTGAATGGGAAACTTAGAAATCATTCTAAAATCTATGAAACACTCAGTAGCTCTAGTATTTATCAAAATAGAAATAGTTTGGTGATAGAGCTTACTCGTTAATAATATTGGAGAAGCCTAGTGCTCTACTTATTTGTTATCCACTACTGCATGGATCTTGTGTTGTGGGGTCTATTGTTGGTTTCCTCTCTTTCGTGACTTTGACTTCTAAGGAAAACTAGATGCATAATGGTCTGCCCCACAAGTGTAACACTCATCATGTGGTCCCTTTCGACCTTCATGCCTATCTTCTTTTGATTACCCCTCATTACTATTATAGTCTTTGTTGTTCTTGAACTAGCCCTTTTATTCCTTATGCCTTGGTTACCTTCGTCCTTCTCTAGAGAGTCGCCTTCCCTTTTCAAACTTCTAATATGATGGAAATTATTTCCATTTTTTCTGTCACCCTTCTGAAACATTTTGCTTTTGAAGCAAGGCTTGGAATTTGATCCTTTCTGAAGGTTGGAAAACTACAACTTTTTTTCTTGCTTAATGGCCTTCTGAAAAGCTTGTCATTGTAAGATGATTATGAAGATCCACTTCAACTCTAATGTGGGGTTTCAATCCCAATATAAACTTTTAAATATGGAAATGCTCATCAAATTGATATTGTGGCACAAACTTGAGTAAGTTGGTAAACTTCTCCCAATATTAAACTACTATCAAGCCACCCTAGGTTAGATTCTAAAATCTAGTCATCTGCTTGTCAAAGAAAAGCTATGGTAGCCATCTCTTCCTGAAAGATTGGAGTAAAAACTCCCAAGTGATCTCTTGCGAAAGTCTCCCTTTTTCCTTCTCGTTGTCCCACCAAGTTGCTACCTCTCTAGACAGTTGATATGTAGCCCAAGTAGCCTTGGTTTGGTCTGGAAGGTTGCAGAGTCCAAAATGTTTTTCCATCTCTATGATCCAGGCCTTAGCCCCATTTCTAATGGCCTTGCCATCAAATTTAGATGGTGCTACCTTCTTAAGATCCTTCCCTAGTTCTTCCTCAATTCGACCTTGATTAGGATTCCCTTGGGCCCTTTCTCCTTGGTTAGGTACCTTGTTCCTAATATTATGATCTCCCCACACTCCACATACCTCTTGTTCCAAATGGTCCATCCATGTTTCTTGTCAATTCAAGAGTTCCACGATTTGGTCTAGCCTCTTGCTTGGCTCATTGTCTTGTCTGCTACTCCCACTTCTTGTCTAGTGGTCACCATAATGAATCACACTCGACCTATGCCACAGTCGCATTTTCTTAACACAAGGATCTATGTTTAAACCATTGTATGTATTGACACACAACATGTAGTCTAGAAGAGATGCACATTCATTCACATTCACATCAAGACAAGCCTTCAAGAACACTCTTGAACAACAAGAAAAGGACTTTCTTTATTTATATTAAAATTTAAATTTACACTAATCCTTATTTACAAAAAAAATTCCACTCTAAGTAGTTCCCTCATTATCAAAAAGAGGACATTCCTCTGGTTCCCCATCCAAATCTACATCTTCTCTCTTAGTTGAGGTAGGACATGCACACATGCACTCCTTCTCCTCCTTAGTCAATAGAGATATGCTAGGTCCACATCCTATTGGCTAGTCTCTAAATGCAGAGGGTTTCTTATCCTTAGGAGTTCGTTTGGACTCTTCAATCTTTTTGGCTCTCTCCAACTTGAGACATGGTAGGGCATGTGTTAGAGTTTCATCGTCATGAATCCTGGGTTGGTTATCGAGTTTGGAATTTTTTTTCAATAACGACTGGCTTCTTCAAAGCCCTAATAGTTTTTCCTTTCTTTCTTCTTGACTTGAACCTTCCCATTTCTTGTAACCAATTCAGATTGGTTATTTTGTAGGTAATTCAAATCTAGTTAAGGGTCTACTATTCCCTAGTTCAACCATCATGGGCTCATAAGCCTAGAGCTAAACCTTGAGCTCTAATACCAAATGTAACATTACCAACTAGATTTTCCTAATATAAATTAAAAATTGACATTGTGAATATAAAATTTATGACATAAATCCCATAGCTATTTGGATTTAACAATTTCATGTTCATAAATAAACAAAATAAAATTGAATATATATTCATTTTCAAATGTCAATAGTAAATTTACAAATTTGACTTGGCACTCAACGCCTTAAAGTCAATACATCAACTAGGCTCCTAGGCAAGACTGTAATAAAGTATCAAGGAGGCCACTTTAATAATATAACTAGTAATCGCACCTTCGTGTGCAATGGGTACGCCGAAGATTTGTGGAGATGAATATTTTAATATATGGTATTGTATTTGAATTATAGAAATTGTAAAATATGAAGTGTTGAAGTTTTATAAATAAATGAAGTTATGCAAATATAATTTATTGTCACTTCATTTTAATTAAGAGAATATGATTTTGAACTACAAATTCAACGGTGCAGCCACATTTGCTATACAGATTTGACATTCAAGAATCAGTATTGAGATTTGACTTTACAGTAGGTATTGGAAGAATAGGTCTGGCAACCATTGAATTTGCAGCTTCAGTAGAAATCTATCACAATAGCTACAGTACAAATTAAATAATCTTCATAAGTTAATCTTAATACCTTGTTCTTTACAGACTTTATTAATTATACAATAAATATTTCCTCACAATTCTCAGCCATTTTATTGGTTATTGTCCTTTGCAAAAATACCAATTATACTGGTTCTTGTAATTGTTCAGTCCAAAAGTGGGACCATTTTTTATTGTACCCTAAAGCAAGATATTCAAATCAAATAAGCATACGTGGTTGAATTTTAATACAAAATATCATATAAATCTAATTAATCTTTGTCTAATTGATTGATATCTCGATACAATCAGAAATCCATATTTAATATCTTCTCATTGTTTCCAGCATTTGAAAGAAAATTGAAAGCTGGAAACAATGATCACACTTAGTTACTTTCATTAGTAATTAACAGTCTTTTATTCTTATGAATTTGGTATTCCTTCATCCAAAGTTAACTGCCTGTTGTAATTAATATGAGGTTTTCACAGTTCATAAATTTAAGAAAAAAATTGCACTGCCTGTTAATATTTATTGATTCTAATGATCGAATTTTCTATGAAAAGTTGTTTACAAAAATTCATAATATAGAAATTTTAAATAAATTTGATATCATAAATAACAATACCAACAAGCATGTTAGATGATGGTGTAATATCTACTTTTAGAAAATGACTTGTAGTTAAAAATCATATTTTCTTAATTAAAATGAAATGACAATAAAATATATTTGCATTACTTAATTTATTTAAAAAAATTTGACACTTCACAATTTACAATTTCTGAAAAAGAAAAGAATCGATTGAATTTCTGAAAACTATATTTCTAACTAATTTCTACAATCTTCAATTAAAGATGGCAAGACTGTTTGATCTGCACCAACATAAGGATATTATAATTTCTGAATTTTGAGCGTTGCTTGAGATTTTGAAGAGGTGTTTGATGTTTTATTTTCAGTTTGGTATTTGTAAAACAATTGTATAAAATGATAGTAGGGGCTCTTGTTTTATTTTCCAAATCAATGAGATATAGCACATGTAAGTATGGGCATTCCATATCTTGGACATATGAACATGGACAATGCTAGAGACTTCATGAGTTTCCTTGTATTTCAATAACAGTAGTGCACTAAAAACATAAACATCAAGGACTGCAATATCAATAGAATGATAATTATTTCACTACGATTTCTTATTTCACTACGATTTCTTAGCCAAGCATTGGCATTACACAGCAATAGTAGAAAGGCTATAACAGCAGTATGATATATATAAATTTCTGAGTGCAACTAAGACTGTAATTCATGAACAAATCATATTCTCAGTTTGACATTCCTCCCAACTAATACAAGGTATTTTCTAGTCACTAGTGATTAGATTTCTCACTGGAAACAGACCCATAATATAACAGCAACTTATAGACTGTTACAAAGTAATTCTTGACTGCTAATAGACAGATTTTAACCCAGAACAATCTCAGAAGTTATTTGGCAACTTACAGATTACTCCAGTACTCAGCAGGTAGCAAAAATATGACAAAGTAATGAATCAATTAGACTTGGAATAAGTGTCTGGAAACATGGAGTGTGACTGAAAGTGCCCAGTTTATGATTGATAACTGCTAAATTTCCATCACAGTTTACGAAATGCTGAGACTAATATTCTTGTTCAAATTTCTTTACTTAATATATGCCTGAAGCTAACGATGCAGGTGAGATTTTCTTTGTATGTCATGGGATTAGGTAAAACATGATGATTATTTAATTACACAAAGAATGCAATAAATGATATAATGTTCCTTCACCCCCAATTTTGGAAAATGCAAAAGTATACACAAGGCATGTCAACCGTTTGACAGAATGACTAAGACAAAGTGTTGTGAACCGTTTGACCGAATGACTCAGAAAAAGCTTTTTCTGAAATGTAATGATTGCAGGTTATGCACAAAATGGATTTATTGAGGATGCTTTAGAAACTTTCAAGCAGATGGAAACGGTGGGGGTAAAGTCAAGTTTGATAGCCTTTTTCAGCACCCACTCAGCCTGCACAAAAACGGGAGCTTTGGAACAGAGTATGGACGTTCAACCGGAGGGCCTCCTACCCCCGGCTCTGACTATATCTCAGTTTCATTCTGATAGAGAGTTCCCCTCCTCACCTGAATATATACTATGGAAATTTATGTATAAAATAAATGCCCTGGTTTCTCATTGCCATCGTTGTGTGCAAGGGAAGTGGTCGGCGGTGAACTGCTCCTAAAGATTTGGCTCAGCTGGATGAATGTATTCAAAACCCTGATATTGACAGGCACGATGTTATTAGGTTTGAATGTCTTGATTTGGTGGATGAATTGTCTGCGGAGGCTTCCATACTTGTGGGCTAACTGAAAAGGATTGGATGATTTATTGCAAGAAAGTGGAGAACAGGGCTAAAGTTAAAGAGGGAAAGAATTTTAGAATTTGTAGTAAGAAGGAAGAATTATGCGAAGGGTTGCGAATATTCTTGGGCTGGAGAAGCCGTCTGTTGTTTACTTGGCCCTGGGGGATGATGTTTTGGAGGACGGGACTTTGCTGCCCAAAAAACCAAGCTTGAAAGTTTTCCGTTCAATTCTATGTATTAATGAAGCATCTGTCACTAGAGGAGAATTAAACGAGGGTTCAACACATCTCATTAGATTTGCATTGCATTGAATCACATTACATCACATTTGAGTTTTCAATCGAGGAAGGCCTAATGGAAACTTTTGCTTTTGCTTGTTATTACTTGTAGGTTGGGCCTTTCCTTTTTAACTAAGTGGTGAGTATTACTTCATAATTGTCTTGTTTATGCTTGAAAGACAGTGAAAACACCAACTCTTGCACAACTATCATGCTTGCAGTCGCAACATAAGTCCAAGACCAAATGTCATAGCATCACCTCATCTCCATGCCAGACAAATGATGCAACCAAAATAAGGTCTCTATTCTATGAAATTTAAATGTTGTTTGCACACATTCACAAAGAGAGCTTGCCTTTTTATGTTGGTTACTTACCCTCCATGATACCTAGTTGACTTTTTGAGAATGCTGCAAATAGATTTGGTAATAGATGGTTCACCATACCTAGTAGATTTGGTAATGCATGCCCACCAGAGAATTGGTAATAGATGGTTCACCATACCTAGTTGATTTTTTGCGAATGCTACAAATAGATTTGAGGGTGGGTTGTCAAAGGTCCATTGCATGGATTGATAAGAATGGCTCATGCTTTTTCGCCAAATCTGTCATTGAGGGTAACGTTGATGAAGAAGTCGCACCTAAAGTTGAGGTTGAGGTTGAAATTTGCATAAGCCCAACTGAGGCCTCAAATGCTGAGAATTGTGACAAAGTTGCTGCTAATATGGAGGTTTCAAAAACTGAGCAAGCTTGTTTTCCTGGTAATTTTGGAGTTTCAGAAACTCAAAAAAATAGTTTTCCCGGTCACTTAAAGCTCTTTGTCCAAGGTTTGAAATTTGAAGCCTGTGGCTGATGTGGTATCAATGAATGGCCCTAAATTAGATGAATTGATCAAGAAATCTGAATGTGTGGAAGGTCAATTAGTGATAGGCTCTGGTTTATAACTAATGAAAAGCCAATACTTAGACATTAAGTAGCAATTGAAATAGCAACCAAAGTTTGTATTTATGATCGTCGTGGTTTAAAATGTGAAAGCCCAATTGTGGTGATAATGTACTACTATTTGCAACATGCTCTTAATTTCATATTCTATCCTTACTGCTATCTTCTTATGCTTGATTTTGTCTTCCAATCTGGAGATTATAGGCAGAAATTACCTAAAACATATTGAGGATCCTACCTTGTTTAGGAGTTTCGAACACCATTGCAAGGAGTGTGTAGTAGATTATAAAGTGTCATGAATGCATAGCACATTTATTAAGAAACAAAAAATGGGTAGATGGAAATGGAATCCGCAACTTGTTGTGACCTTTTCACACATCGCCCCATCTAAAATGGGGACCCATAAATTTTTGCTCCGTTCTGGTCTTTTGGCTTTGCTTTTTGTCTTTCTCTCTCTCGTTCTGCTTCTGTTCCGCTTTCTGCTTTTCTGGGGACGCTCCCGTCAGCAAGCTTGAACGTAAGATTCGACCAAGTCTAAAATTAGGGTTTCACATTTTTAGGTCATATTGAGATCAATCTGAGTTGGTTTGTCAGCTTTTGAGCCTAGTAGAATTATTACCATGTTTTCAACAAGCAACCCCTGCACTTTCACTGAATTCTGCCATCTTTCTATTTTTAGTAAGTGTCAGTTTAGGGTTGATTTTCTTAAGATTTTCACATGTTGGCAACTTCATTGCACTCAGAGCACTTCAGATTCACTTCTGGCAAATTTTGAGCAAAAACGGACAACTTGCTATTTTTAGCAGTTCTGCCTTCGGAGGCAATTTTCAGGGCTTAAACGCAGAGTTTTTCAATGCATGTCCGGAGATTCCTTGTGGGTTTTTCGATACCTTCGCAGTGATGTGACATGCAAAGTATGATGATGACTTTCAGCACTCGGCCTTCGGAGGCCAATATCAGGGTTTGCATGCAGACATTTTCAGCACATGTCGGCATTTTCTTTCTGGGTTTTCCAAGAGCTTCGCGACAGTGTAACATGCAAATGGAGCTAACCACTTTTCGGAAACTTACTATTTTTAGCCAGTGCGTGCATGTTGAAGATTTTTCTGGGTTTTCAAGATTTTTCGGGCAGTATGACATGCAAGATCACCGACAGCCGGTTGATCACTTTTCAGGCCGCTTTCTATTTTTAGCAGGTATCACTTGGGCAGCAGCTCGACGCTTCAGAACTGCAAGCTGATCATCATGCAACTGAAACGACGTCAAACGGAGCTCATCTGAGCGACATGCATAAAATTAGGATTTCGAGCTTCAGAGCTAAAAATGAGGAGTCAGAGGTCAAAATATTCAAAACTGAAGTACTCATCACGATCAACATCCTTTCGAGAATCTGCTGGCAAAATTTGAAGGCAATCGGAAAACCTGCTATTTTTAGCAGGGCATTCCAGATGCAGGCTATAAATAGAAAGTTGACGACATCAGCACAGCAGACAGGGTTCACCACCAACGGGCACACTCCAAGTTTCAAGGCAAGCGGAGCAAGGAAGGTCTCAGAAACGGACACTTACTATAAATAGTAAGTCACCTCAGCAGCAGCTATATTTGGCAGGTCAGCACCAAATCTCAGCAAATACAGGTCGAGCACGTGATGAGGAGCCTTTGGCGCAAATTCCAAAGCAAACAGAGTTACAGAGAATCAAGAATCAGACAATTGCTATTTTTAGCAGGTCAATTAGGGTTTCCTAAAATCAAGGGCGGAACCCGACATTCACGCAGAAGCAGCATCCAGTGACGATCACCATGTTTCAGGCATCCAACACATGAAATTTGAAGACTTTCTGAGAAGTTGCTATTTTTAGCAGGTTGCTAAAAATAGCAGGTACAAACAGACATCAGGCGCTGACAGAAAAGGTTAGTCGAAATTCAAAGCAAAGTGAAAATCAGGCTTTCAGGAGTCAGAATCCAGTCCACGGCGCGAAATTTCAAGAACTTTCTAAAAATAGAAAGTCAGGGTGAGTTAGGGTTGGCCACGGAAAATCAACTCAAATCTGGCAGCAGGCGTAAAATTGTGCTAAATTGTATAAAATTTCAAGTCCGGCATTAAAGCTCACTTTGAAGGCTGAACGGAGGCGAAAATTTTCTAAGTCTGGAAATTGAGCGTAGACAGGGTGAAATGCGCCCAAGGTCAAGAGGGTTGGAATGATGAAATTTTTCTAAGTGTCGGAATTGAGTGTAGATCCTGTCATATGCGCCCTTGGTGATTGGATGAAAATTGGCTAAAGCAAAATTATAAATGGAAGTAGGACCCATGAAATGTGCCCCTTTTGACCAAACTGGAAGTACGCCCCTTCATATGCGCCCCCTCTTGGAATTAAAAGTTGAATATGTGAAATGCGCCCAAGTGGTAAAAATGAAAGTTGACTAGGCAATATGCGCCCCCCTTTGGCAAAACTGGAAGTTGATGGCCTTAAATGCGCCCTTACAAGTTGATGTTGAAAATAAAACCTTGATAGACCAAATGCGCCGAAAGTGAAAGCATGAAGGGTGATTTGCGCCCAAGGCACAAAATTGAAAGGTGACCATGTGATTAGCGCCTCTACCTAGGAAATTGCAAAGATTTGACTAAGTGTTGGAAATAGACGTGGCCATGATGATTTGCGCCTCAAGACAAATTGAAAGTAGGATGTAGCAAATGCGCCCCAAGTCTAAGGTGAGAGCTTGATAGGCAATTTGCGCCTGGAGTCATCAGAATGAAAGTTGGATGATTGATATGCGCCCCCCTTGACAAAATGGAAGCTAGATGGGACAAATGCGCCTCAAGCTAAAAGTAAACACTCTCTTTTGCGCCCAGCCCCCAAAGCAAAAACATAAAGAAAACGCCTAAGTCATGAAAATGGAACCTTGGTGGGTAAAATGCGCCAATGGTCAAGCTGAAAGCTTGATAGCCCAAATGCGCCCAGGGTGAAAATAAAAAAACTGAAAGCTTACCTATCTAAGTGCGCCTTGGATGATAAATGACACATTGGCGTGGAAATTAAAATTGGAAGTGGCATGTGCAATATGCGCCCTTGGGTGAAACTGGAAGGTGAAGGTCCAAAATGTGCCCCAAAAGACAAAATTAAAAGCTCACCCTATCATATGCGCTTAACCTTGGAAGGTGATTTGAAAGTTAAAAGCGTTTAAGTGTTAAAATTGAAAGTTGAAGACATGATATGCGCCCTTGAGTAGATATGACTTGAGAAATATTCTAAGTATGAGAAACTAAACGGAGACCCCTCAATTTGCGCCTGGAGTGTTAAAGTGAAAGCTTATGGGTCTATTTGCGCCCCTCTCAAAGATGAAAGCTTGATGTGAAATTTGCGCCTAGCTCAAGGAGGAAACAGGAAAACGTCTAAACTGAAAGTTGGAGGTCTCATGTGCACCCCAAGCTAAAAGTGAAAGTTAAAACCTTCAGATGCGCCTGGAAAGCAAGGATGTTGCTAAAAGGTCTAAGCCTCAAAACTGAAAGTTGAGGGTGCAAAATGCGCCTTGATGCTCCACCCTCCATACGCGCCCAAGGAAGTGATAAGAAATATTCTAAGTGGTTAAAGAGTGCACCCCTCATATGCGCCCCTGGAGTTTTGAAAATTGAAATTTGATAGTATGAAATACGCCTTGGTTGGAGCAGGAGGACGTTGATAAAAGTTTTAATGTTGAAAATGTAAGCCCATGTGCCAGATGCGCCTCACTCCCAAAAATAAAACTGACCATGTCATATGCACAAAAACATAAAAGTTTGCCTTAGGCGTTGAAATTGAAAATGCCATATATGATTTGCGCCCAAAGCTGAAAAAGCGAAATTGAAAGATCAACACTCTAAATGCGCCCCTCTCTAAACTAAACATTGACCCACTCTTTTGCGCCCAAGGAACAAGATGCTTAACATGTGATGTGCGCCTGAAGGGAAGTGCTCGAAATAAAACTCCAGACATGATATACGCCCAAGATCAAGATAATTCAAAATCAAAGTACAAAGATTGAAGTGCGCTTATGGAGGAAAATATTTAAGGCGTTTTGAAATAAATTAAAGGGGCGTTTATTTTCAAAAAAAAAAGCAAAATAAAATTAAAAGGGCGTTTGAAGTATAAGGAAATCAAAAGGCAATTAAAATTTTAAAATTTTGACTTCAAAGCACTTGAAATTTTCTCAGCACGATTAAATCGAAAGGCAATCGGAGGAAATTAAAATTTCTCTAGGCAAGACGGAGAAATTAATTTAATTAATTGATTTAATTATTTTCCTAAGTCTAATATTAAATTCCCCCTTCGATTTTGACCCATGCAATTTTAATATTTCGGACGATTTAACAAGGGGAATTTGTTTCGGAAGTTAATTACGGACGGAAAATAAAATTTTGCCTAACCAATTTTGACAATCGATGTCGAATTTTTAAATGCGTTGAAAGGAATAAATTAAAATGGCGATTAAATTAAAATTTTAATTAATTAAAAGTGTCATTTTAAAACGCAGTTGAGATAACTTCAAATCGATGTAAAAATGATTTTCTCGAAATCACTAGAGGTAACTGGCAGTCGGGAGGGAATTTTAAATTTAAATCGAGGAAAGAATCTCCCCGAATAGCAAATTGTCATAATAACTGCCAGACGACGGGAATATTCCCTTTTAAAATTAGCAGACGCGTCAGTCATGATGAAGGGAATAAAAGGCATCTGCTAAAATTAGCGCCAGCCTTTTGCTATAAAACTTCAAAGATTTTCATTATCGTCTCACAAGATTCGAAGTTGAGATTTATGCTGGCAAACTGGGTGGTGAGATTTAATTCGAGAAGTTGCTGAAAGTTCGATTTTTGAAGTTTGAGATTGAAGTTGCTGAAAGTTCGATTGTTGGAGTTGCTGAGATTCGAGATTGCAAGTTGCGAGGTGCTTCGAAGTTAAAGGGTTTAGCATTTTCTTTTTCTTCACGTTATCGAGATGGCTGACGCTGCTGGCACTAGCAAGGCTGGAACTAAGACTGCAAACAATGAAGCTAACGCCTCCAGGCAGGTGATCATCAAAGGTCTGAAGAAATCCTTCGTCCCTGAGTCAAAGATCATCTCGAAGTATGGAAATTTGACGGACACCAACCTCGGATCCTTCAACCTCGAGATGTTCATACGCCGAATGTACGGGCAAGGTGGCAACCTTCCAACAGAGGCATCACAGAACATTGTGAAGAGCGGGTTGTACAATGCAGCAGGCTTACAACCAGCAGTTCGATGTCCCGAGTTGATTCTTGAGTGCGCCAACTTCTATAATTCTGAGGATCGAACTATCACCTCTCCTGGTGGTTTGATCATGGCTAATCTCGCTCTAGATGCGATTGGCGAGGCATTTGGAATCCTCGCTACGGACAACATGATGTATAAGTCCAAGGCCAAGGCGGATAAGATGTACGCCACGACCTTCGAGAAGTGCATGAAGAGAATAAACACCACATGGATGCGCAAGCCAAAGCCACCGGCTGCTAGGCTACCGAAGCAAATAATATCAGAGGAGCTGAAGCAGGAATATTGCGACATTATTATGTTGCTCAGCAGAGTCAATGGTAGCCCACAATCTTTCATATTCGAGCCATGGATGTTCTTGTACATCAGTGTAGTACTCGAGGGGAACGAGCAAGTGAACTGGGCGAAGATGATCAGTGATAATATCGATGAGCAGTTCCGGAACCTCAGAGGAACAAAAACATTTTATATGAGCTCATACGTCATCTATATGTTGGCTCGAATGACCAAGTACAGGGGATTGGCGTACCAGGAGCCGATTGGTTGCGGCTACAATCAGTTTAAGATCCACCAGTCGTGCAGACAGTTGCATCTTACTCACACTGGTGACTTTCAAAGAGTGAATGACGCCTTTACCATGTACATCACGAGAACACTTCAGCAAAGGCTACAGCAGAGGGTCTCCGAGGAGGCACAGGCGTTGATCGAAGAATACGGGTGTTGGTTCATCCAATTCCCAAAATTCACCTACTTGAGGCTGCCAGGGTACGATTCGTACGTGTACAAGCTACCGAGGTACCCCACTAACAGGATGATCCTACTTGAGTTGTCTAGACAGTTGGTCGCCTACGACAAGATTATAAGGCGTAAGAAGAAGGGAGGTCTTCATTTTCCCATTGTGCTAGGAAATTCACTCGAGGAATGCCCGACTTTGCAAGCAGCCAAGGAGGCTGAGAATGAGCTAAAGTTTTACAAGCTGACTCTTTATACCAGCAGGCAGAATTTTGATCCCAAGGGGATAATTGGAACAGTACAAGGAGAAGAATTTAAGCACAAGGCTCACATGGAGGACTTTTGGGCAAATGCTGCGGGTGAGGACGAAATTAGAAGGAGGATGTTCTCAAGGCTACCTCTAAAGCTAATCAGGGAGTGCGAGGTGATCAGGGTGCCGGATCAACTGGAGGAGGATACTAGGGTCACCCATCCAGATTTTGAAGCAGTGAAGAACACGCCAATACCACCTGTAGATTGGGCTGAGCCGGAGATTGTGGATCTAGACACTCTATTTATCCCAGTCATGACATTTACAAGAGCTTGGGTGGACGAGCGTGTTAATAGATTGAGAAGGAGGTCAGTCGCTCTCACGTATAACCTCATGGGTGATGGAAAGCCACCAGTGGTAGCAAAAAGGAAGAAGCAGCTCACACGAGGTCCAGAACCAAAAAGAAGAGAGCCCGTTCAGCCAGAGCCCGTTCAGCCAGAGCCTCAGGGATCAGAGGACACGTCCTCAACTCAGTTGGTGTCTCATGCTTCCAGTGTACGTGAAGTATCATTATTTGCTAGTCAGAGAGCTAAAAGAAATGAAGAGCTAGAGGATGGAGAAATTAACTAGCCAATGCCAAGGGAGGTGGATACTCAAAGTGTGAATGATCCCGAGGCTGCCAGTAAGCGAGATGAAGGGGAAGACACGGACACGGACACCCACTTCGATTATTCCTTCGGAGAGGAAGATGTTGGGGCACGTGAAGGAAGTGATCAAGAGGTCGAGATAATCGAGCCTCCACCAAACACCCCTCGGGAAGAAGTTCGAGAAGTGGAAGCCACTGAGGAGCAGCCTCTGATTGTTTATGATATTCAACGAAATTGGCTTTCACAGGCGATCCGAAGAGACCAGGATGATGACGCCAGCCTAGCAATTGAAATGGAAGCACTCTTGAATAGGACAAGCAAGTCGCCGAAGCGGAAGAGGGCGAGAAAATATACAAGGATAGAAACTAACGAGGCAGGTTCCCGTAGCCTTCACATCGCTGCCCCAAGAGAAGATCACGACTTGAGTGATGCAATGCCAGAGAAATACACAATCACCACTGTTGAGTTGGGACGCCCTTCAGGAGCGCAGGTGGTGGAAGAGGCTGAAACTTCGTTTCAGGCATTAAAAGATAGGCTGGTAAAGAAAGAAGGAAAGTATAAAAGGTTGAAGAAAGAGCACAGAGCGTTGGTTGAATACGTGCAAAATCTCGCACATCCTGTTGCTCAAAGTAATCCAGCAGCAGAGCTTCCACCAGAGGTGCCACGTGAGCCGATCAGCGGCTTGGAAGAAGTGAAGAGGGCTGTGCGAGAAGGAGATAAGTGGGTGAATGGTGTCCGCATTGAGGCAGAAAAGTTCATGGCAGATCTCGCCTCAGCATTCCAAAATGCTTCCGGTATTCTTTCACGATTAGATGATGTTGAGCAGGCTTGGGGTGATACCCACATCTTCCAGGACAATACTATCCCACGCCTGGCTGTTTTGATGCGTGTTCCCACGCAAACTCTGGTGAATGAAGGGGTAATTCAAGCAGGCGACAGATATGACTTCCGTGGATGGCATTCGGCAGCATTCACAGGGAAGGGTTTCTTTGATACTGCAGCAATAGAGTCTTCCAGGATCAGAAAGGCCATGAAGAATATTCGTGAGAGTATTCTCAACACTTTGGAGTCGGTATTTGCAAGAAGGCTCGCACATGAGGAGGTAGTTGCAGAAGGATTAAGGGCAAGATTGCAGCCGTTCTTTTCAGAAATGAGGACGTTTTCCCAGCTAGATTTTGAAAACATCTCCACGTTTTCAACGATCATTCAGAGCACACAGGATTCCATCGAAACATGGGGAAAATCTTGCGAGAGGCATGAACAGATGGTGGCCATCTTAGAATATCAGCTGAATCTCACTCCATCAATTTCAGAAGAAGAGGTCGATGCAGTGTTGGCGAGATTCATAGCGTACGCGGTCAGAGAGAAGAGCAAAGGAATCCGGGTCATGGACGAGAATCTTCTAGAAGGATAGTGGGCATTAATTGCTCATACCGGTCAAAGGAGGAATCTGCTATTTTTAGGAGCATTTATGACGCCACTCCTCCACCTTCTGGCGGTTTTTAGGGCAAACTCGTCTAGGGCTGAGGTGGCTCAATCTGAGCCCTCCGATGTAATTTGATCTGGACCGTCAATTCAAAAGGCCAGCTATATAAGGGGGAGTCCCCCTCATTTGTACACTAGTAGTCATAGAATCAGAGAATAGAGAGCAATTGTTGAAGCAGAATAGAGAGTAGAAGCTTTTAAGTTAGAGTAGTTTTTCATTTGCATTGTTGAAGAAGAAGGGGAATTCTCCCTTAGAGAATTTTGTAAGAGATTGTCACAAAAGATTATTCTTAATAAAGCTTTTCATTGATGGTGAATTTCAACTTTGTTTGGAATAGTTCGTGAGGTTTCTTATTCCCTTTGACTTCAATTAGGAACTTAATTTCATGCTTGTAGTTAGATATGGATGTTTATGCTTGATATAAGTGAATTTCTTTTATCCATACCACTAACGTTCTTGCTGATGGTAAGTCTGTCTTGTGTGGTCAACTGGACTTTCAGTACTTAACTTCAATCAAGGTTCATAGGTGGTTATGCATCGTTGTGATGGTAGTTGCTCTATTGAATCATGATTTGAACATTATTTTCACCCTTTGAAGATTGCACTTACCTTGTTGACGCTGTCCAACAGGAGGCTAAACAATGTTTGTCGAAATTCATTTAGGTTGAGCGTAATATCCATTTGCATTTAGATTAGAAGTTAGATTTTAGAAATCTCTGCAACCATTCAATTCTGCATAATCTTGGTTAGTTTTAGGAAACTTGCATCATAAAGCCAAATCATTCGCGCATAAAATCCCCTTTAAAAGCACACATTGGTTGTCACTACACGTCTTGTGAACAACTACGTAAGTCCCCTCGTGAGTACACAGCATACACACATCAACCAAACTGAGCCTATTCGCATTTAAAGAACCTTGGAGTTGAAGGCGTGATCTCACTCGCAATCCTAGCACGTCGAATACTTTGTTCAAGAGAGAATAGGGGATCCATTTGGAAACTTTGTTCTACAGTTGGTGTGAGGTCACAAAAATCACATCAACACAACTATTATATTACTTCTGGACATTTTAGTTTCTGGTCCCCTGAAGTCAGCAGGGGAACTTGTTACTGGAGGGCGCCCGAAGTCTTCCAATATCCCCAAGAAGGTTTTTCTAACGGGAATGCAGCCCCTTGAGGGAGTGGATACCAGGAATGTCTACGGACTGATAATACAAAACAAAAGGCCGAAATTACAATACAGGGATGGCAAGGTAGACACAAAATGGATTTGCTTAAAAAAAAAGGCTAGAAAATTTGAAGCAGATGCAAATGATTTCTGCAATGCAGAAGGTTCAAAAAATACAATAAACCGAAATCATGGGAAGTGGCTTACCTACAGATTCTGCGGAATTTGTGTCGACCTGTCAATGATGCCAATGAGAGAAAATGGGCAGAGGTCGCAGGAAATTTTCAGGAAACCCCAAGTTGTGTATGGTTGCTGCTTAATCTCGCTGCTTCAATCTATCACAGTAAAGGGGCAGAAAGCATTAGCGGCGAGGGAAGCAATAAAATATGGAGTGAAAACCATTAACGGCAAGAGAAATGCGACTTACCTCAAGATTCTGCACAAATCTCTGTTGATGTCGCTGATAAAAAACAAGGTCACGAAAGTAGGGCAGATATTAACAGAAGGCAGATATTTATTTATAAGGAATTTTCTGATTTGAGTTGCTGAGGATTTAAAAGCTCGGCCGCACGCAAATTCTCCAGCAGCTGTGATACACCAGATTACACCCAATTACTCTGTTCTCCATGTTTTTCGTCAGCCCTCGCCTTAATAAGTTTAGGTTTCTTGGTGTCTGTTGTATTTCAATCGAAGTGGAGTTACTTTTTAACTGATATTTTTTTGACCGACTTCAGCGTAAAGAGAAAAACGACAAGAACTAATGAACGGTCAAGATATATCATAGATGGTCTTGCATTCTGCTTTAAACCGTCGATAGAGAAATTTGACTGAGGGAACGCCTTCGGCGTAATTATATTAAAAGCATCAAAGCCTAGGTGCACCTAGGCTAAGCCTTGCACGAGGCATTAACTCGCCATTAACCATATTGACATGGTACTTCATTCCTATACAGAGCTGCGGATGGTAGGTCTGGAAGGCCGTATCGAGTAGGATTCAGCCTCAAGAGGTATCCATTATGACCACTTTTCTTAGCAAGGTACTCTAGTGCAATGTATGCATCGGATCACCAGGAAGATTAGCCTCTTGATAGTGACAAGAACAATGGTCTCTACTAGAGGGAGGTTGAGCCATGCTCATGCCAGGTCTATGCATTCAAAGCGTATTTAAGATATATATATATATATATATAATTTTTTCATGACAGCCTTTTTGAAACTTGGCGGCCAAGCAAGCATCTGGGCGAAATCAACAAGCTGGGTTTGGAGTGTGAGGCACGAGGAGCCGACTGTCTCTTTTGTTAGGTGGCTACGGTCATTCATTCAAGTGCATAAATCCTTGGCTTAAATATTGTATATAACCTTAGAACAACCATGGAGTTCACAGGCATCTTTTTGTATAGAAGTATTGATGGATGCTTGACCAAGCCATCTAGACATATAGAGTACTTTTGAATTGATAGGATAAGGCTGCCCGGACTGAGTGCCTTTTGGAGGTAGAGGTAGAAGTGTTGGGACAACTATGCATTTAGTACTCAAAATCCCGCATTAAGAACTTGGATCAAATAAATATTGGTCTAACTACTCTTGCTTTGGATTACTCGTCTACCTAATCCCTTTGACATTTTGTTTGTTTTAAATCTTTATGCTAACCAGATTATGCATTTATTGGCTTAAATCTAGGGAGTCCATGATTATTGTTGTTGTATCCATATTTTTTTTGTTTAAGATCTATAGTGCCATGTGCAGTATTCTTTTTCCTTTTAAATTACTGTGCTACTACCGAGGGTTGTGCCTAAGCTATTTAATTCACTTTGTAGGCTAACCTGAAGCTAGTTTAATAAACGTTTTTACCTGAGTTCAAAAATTTTTGAACTAGTTTTCTTGAAGTAGTGCACGATTAATAATTTTCATTAATCATGTAGTTACACGGATGAAATAGTGTGCATATAGGCATGAGCTGATCTAATTGTTATTTTTAACCTCTTGGATGCAGCCACACATACCTTTTTTTTATTTATTTATTTCCTTTTGCTATGGAGATGCTAAGATAGTGGGTTTGTATTTCAGCCATAAGTAAGAGACAAAAATTATGTTCTTTGTTGGTTATCTAAATTACTATTGATGTTATTGGTCTGTTCTTTTGACTCTTTATTTAAATTATGCAAAAATGTGCAAGTGTATAGGGCATTACAAGTAAATTTATTCAACATAATGCATTTGCTACTACATCAACCTGGCTATATGAATGAAATTTTATTCTCTTCTAACCACCACTTCTAGAAACAAGAAGTAAATAATTTTATTAAAGAAAAATATGTGGCTACCACTTACAAACAATTGAGCAAATCAAATTCATATCAATATAGCATACTAGGAATGCTTGTTACTCTTTGAAAGAACCAGGAGACAGAGATATTCGACAAGCACATTAGAGATAGAATGCATAAATTCAACCTGTTATTATTAGACAGTCAAGGGTCTCCTTATAAAAGAGAAATATCCAAGTGTTGGAAAAAATATCAAGAAAATGTCTAGAAAATATCTTGTCTATGTCAATGAGTCATACAACAATAAATGCCTAAGTAGGTTTAGGTCAACCTATGTGTAAGCAAGCATTAATGTATACACTGACACCCACCCTTAAGCATAACTTAGGTGGGCATGGATAAAATGGGTCTCAACTACTAGCCATGTTAGGTACCCATGAACAAAGTAATTTCTCATGAAGTGGAGAAAAGTAGAAAACCCTATGGGAAAAAAACTACACTCCAAAAGAGAGAAAAGATGCATGAAAATTATACATGTGAAGAAGTACTACTTCTTTCACTAAGTACAATATATGTTTTCCTCCACAAGAGAGAAAATGATAGAAGTTCTATGAGACCCCCCCATAATACATGTCCTGCTACATTAAAGTTGGATAGTTGACAGAGGATGTAGATGTAGTTCCAAGAATGCTTCACAATGTTCCTTCCCTTGGGAAGAAATGAAACCAACTAAAGATGCAAGATATCTTCCCATGTGAGAAAATGTATGTATGATCTTGAATAGAGTTTAAGCTTATCCAAGAATGATAATGATGGTTCCCATGATGTCTTCGAATGTTGCTCAAGAATCTTCAAGCCAATGCTCACATGTGACATGGGAAGAGCAATCATATCTGAAGAAGGCAAGGCTGATGCAACTTTATTGAAGTTGTCATTAAAAAAGAAGACCGATGTCCTCAATGTGTACTTTCATGTCAACAATGCGGGACTCTACGAATAGACATGAAATGTTGGGTAGATATGCATCCCAGTCAGCAATGCTAGGAAGGCTAATATCCTATTGCAAAGAAGTGTTGGAAGCTCTTGAAGAAATGACTCTGAAATCCGATGAAGCAACAAGAGGAGGTGGAGGAATGAGGATTTCCTCTATGTCAACTAGATGCTCGAAATCTTAATCATGATGCGAGATGTGATTTGTGATCATAGTAGGATCACGTGGGAAGGGAGAAACATTGGAGTCTCCAAGTATTTCCCAAATTTTGATCCATAATGCATGTGGACATTCAATATCCATGATGGCATACAAAGAGTCATTTGGAATATGTAAACCAATTAATCCATGAATATAATCACAAATATTAAACCATTTATCCTTTTGAGTTTGTTTACTTGGTTCAGGGATAAGTCCATACAAATATGGCATGAGATTATGGAACCTGAGATATTTCAGGATTCCTTCACACCAGGACTTATAGTTTCCCTGTTTTAGGTTGATTACAGAAGAGTGGGTTTCATATCCCATGATTACAAATAAGTTAATTCCTTAAGACAAGAGAAAATCAATAGATTAAGAATCCCCCCAAATTAGATGACCCCCTAGTTTTGGCACTTTATAAGTCAGTGCATGAATCTCTAATAATTTCCCCCTTATGAATTTTAATTTTTTATCACATTTGATCAAACAATTAATGTTTGTAGTCATAATTGATTAGATTTGCATAAATTGTGTTAAATTCAATCTATCAAAAGGAAACAATAAAAATGCAAGATAAGCAAAATAAGAGGGAGAAGACAATTACATGCAAAAATCAAACTAGACGTCTCTATCCAAAAATATATTGGAATTGTTTGGAGATGACATAGAAAATTTAATGGAAGGCTACCACAGATCATGTCACCTCTCTATTCCAAGTTGATTCTCCTTTTGTCAATCAGCAACAATGTCCAATGTAATGCGCTACTAGTGAATGGGATTCATGTGATATGCGGTCTTCACACCAAACTAAACCAAACATAGCTCTCAAACACCAAATCACTGCCTCCAATAATGCAATCATGGTCTGTGGACACCTAGCTTTCATGGAGTGACGTGAGTTTCTTCCAGCTTTGAAATCACAGGTCAAGGTCTTCAAATCACGCCTTAAACCACTACACCATTCCAGTCACATTGAAATCACACCTCCAAAAACACAAGATCACCCTATTTGCAAACAAATGAACCTCCACTTCTCTAACTCTCAAATGCCCTCTCCAAAAGAATGAAGTGGGAATTGGAGAATACGAGGCATTGATTTTTTGCATGGGCTACAAACTTAGCCTCCACTCTCGTCCAAAACACATAGAAAGGGAGAAGGCTCGATTTGTGTGGAAGAGAGGCAATATGCAGCGAGGTGTCTCCAATTTGTGCAAGCCAAAAACTCTTGCTATGGATGGTGAGATATGCAACAAAAGCGTGGTGGGCCCATAACCAAACACACAGAAAGGGAGAAGGCTTGATTTGTTTGGAAGAGGGGTAATCTACTAGAGAATTGAGCAAAAACAACAATATATGTTACCTTTACAGCCTGAGAACTCTCTATTCAGCTCTGATACCATGAAGGAACCAGGAGACAAAGATATTTGACAAGCACATTAGAGATAGAATGCATAAACTCAATTGGATATTATTAGACAGTCAAGGGTCTCCTTATAAAGGAGAAATATCCAAGTGTTGGACAAAATATCAGGAAAATATCTAGAAAATATCTAGTCTATGTCAATGAGTCATACAACAATAAATGCCTAAGTAGGCTTAGATCAACCTATGTGTAAGCAAGCATTAATGTATACACTGACACTCTTGAACCTAAATCTTGTTAAAATATCATGTGGTTGCATTATGTATTTGAAATGGACTAATTATGTACAATTTGGTAGTGAGATGCACATCTTATAATGAAATTTAGCAATTTCCATATTATACTTTAAAAAATTCTAAACACCTAATGACCTTTAGTAGTGAGCACTTTTCATTCCTAACTTGATACTTATACACATAACCATGTTGCTAGATTAGTGTATTCTACCTTGCTCTCAAAATGGAATATAAATTAGTATTTCAAGTCTAAAATAACAATTTCTCATACCAGGAAGTAGCTGATGAGTTATATCGCATTCTTCCTCCCTACATTTTTTACATAACTCCTTGTACCCTTGTCTTCAAACAAAAAACACCTTTCCTTTAAATATAAATCCAAAAGTATCATTTTCATTATGAGAAGATTCCAGATCCTTTCATTTTATGAACAAGAGTTTTCCAAGAGGAGGTATTAAGAATAAACTTTATTAGATCAACATTTTACAAAGAGTACATTTTAAATAGATGAAGCTATCTCTTTCTCATTCTTTAAAGGATTACTATCTTTAAAGGATTACTATCTTTGATGAAATTAGAAAATGGTGGAATATTGATGTTTCAGGTACTACTATGTTTAGAATTGCTAAAAAGCTGAGAGAAGTCAAACAAAATTTAAAGGATTACTATCTTTGATGAAATTAGAAAATGGTGGAATATTGATGTTCCGGGTACTACTATGTTTAGAATTGCTAAAAAGCTGAGAGAAGTCAAACAAAATTTAAGAAGATGGAAAAAAGAATCCTTTGAAAACATTTTTGGTATTAAATCTAAACTTCAAATGGAGCTTGCAGAGATCCAGGACAAAATCCAAAAGGAAGGATAGAGAAAATGAGTTGTTGGTGAAGTTGCATGACATAATAGCTAAAGAGGAGGAGTTATGGAGGCAGAGATTGAGGGTATTGTGGCTTTTAACTGTAGATAGAAATACAAGGTACTTCCATTTTTCTACTTCTAATCATAGGGTTGCCAATAGAATCACCTCCATAGAAGTTAATGGTACTAGATTTGAGGAAGAGGAAGACATCAAAAAGCAAGATGTCCTCTTCTATAACAATCTTCTTTCAGTGAATGTGGAAATCAATCAAAATGATCAAGAATTTTTATTAGAGACCATCCCCAAGTTTGTTGTTAGGGAAGATAATGAAAAGCTTGTGTCCATCCCCTCTAAGGAGGAAATTAGGAAAGTTGTCTTTTCTTTTGAAGGAAACAAGGCCCCTAGGCCTGATGGATTTCCTATGTTCTTTTTTCAATGGTTTTGGTATATTGTGGAAAATGATGTTGTAAATGTTGTTAAGGAATTCTTTCAATCCAGAAGGCTCCTTAAGGAACTAAATGCTACTTTTGTGGTCCTTATTCCTAAGAAACTAGGGGCAGTGGAGTTTGAGGCGTTCAGACCCATTAGTCTTTACAACTCTCTCTATAAAATCATATCAAAGGTCTTGACTTCAAGGATCCTTTCTATCCTTCCTTCATTGATTTCCCCTCAACAAAATTGTTTTTTCCTTGGAAGGAAAATATTAGACTCTATAGTCACAGTCCATGAGAATATTCACTCACTAGTGGAATCTAAAATTGAAGGGTTTCTTCTTAAGCTGGACATATCCAAAGCTTATGACCATGTTAACTGGGAGTTTTTATTCAAAATTCTAAGGGGGTTTGGTTTTAGTAGAAGAGTCATTCAATTGGTGAATCAATTGGTTACTACAATCTCCACATCTATTATTGTGAATGGATCTCCTAGATTCTTTCAAAATTCAAGAGGTTTAAGATAGGGTGACCCTATCTCACCTATTTTTTTTACTATAATGGTTGAAAGTGTGGGAGGAAATCTTAAGAGATTGATTGAACAGAGGTATCTTGTAGGTCTTAGTCCTTCTTCCATGAATCTAATTTGTTCTCACCAAAAGTTTGTTGATGACATAATGTTAATGGGAAGATCTATGATGAATGAGGCTAAGAATTTGAAAAAAACATTGGATGTGTATGAGAAGATGACAAGGAAAATGGTTAACAGACAGAAGAGTTCCATATTTTTCTTCAATACCCCTGAGCATAGACAAGTCAAGATTGCAAGAATCCTTGGTTGCAAAGTGGAATCCTTACCTTCTTCTTATCTTGGACTTCCATTATGCCTTAAACCTCTAGACTCCTTTTGGTGTTCATTGGTTGACAGGTTCAGAAAAAAGTTGGCAGGTTGGAAAGGAGCTCTTTTGAGCCAAGCTAGAAAAATTCAACTTCTTAAAGCATCTCTTCAGAACCTCCCAGTTTATGCTTTAAGCCTCTTCAAAATCCCTATTAAATATAGTGAAGCCATTGAAAAGATCCAAAAAATATTCCTTTGGTCTGGAGTGGAGGAAAGAAAGAGAATGCCTCTTATAGGGTGGGATTTGATTTGCAGACCGAAAACCTTTAGGGGTTTAGGTCTCAAAAAAATTAGAATTATGAATAATACTCTCCTAGCCAAAAAAATATGGAGATATTTCTTGTTTGGTGGAGAATGGAAAGACATTTTAAGAAGTAAATATGTGGCTGATTGTATGTCCCTCAAAGCTCTGCTGGACTCTCCTATCCTCCCTCGTGGATCAACTTGCTGGAATGATATGATTGCTGGTAGAAAATTCTAGAATCATGGATAGGATGGCACATCAGAAGTGGCAATCAAGCTAGATTTTTGGAGGATAAATGGCTCTTTAAGGAACCCCTTATCAATATTGAAAGATTCAATAGATGGGAAGAGCAATGTAAATCTTCTTTCGGGGAACTTTCCAAAGATTTTTGGTATGAAGGAGATTGGGTGAACTTATGTGTGATTAGTAAAGATTTGGCTTAGCTTCAATCCTCCTTAAAGGCTATCAGTTTGGGACAGACTCAGTAGGATGATATTCTTTTCTAGATGGACAACCCTTCGAGTAACTACTCTGTCTCTTCAGCTATCTCTTTGTTGTCCCTTTCTCAAGCCCCCCCTCCCTTCTGGTCAAAAGCTTGGATTAAACACTTGACTCCAAAATTCAATATCTTCTTATGGATCATGCTTCAAAATAAGTTTCTTATGATGGAAAATCCTTGTAAACGGGGATTTCAAATCCCCAACAAATGCTACCTCTGCAAGAGTGAGGTAGAGTCATCCAACCACTTGTTTCTCCACTTTCTCTTTGTTTCCTTAATCTGGGGAAAATTATTAGCTCTCTAGAATATCTCTTGGGTGTTCCCCTAGACCATTGAAGAGTTCTTTTTACAATGGAAAGCCCCTACTCAAAACCCCTTCATTCGAAGGTTATGGATTTCTTATTCCATTTTGTTGCTTGGAGAGTGTGGAAAGAAATTAATAATAGACTTTTTCAAGGACAAGGAGATGTCAAAGAATAATGTCTTTGAGAAAAAATTTAACGTGATTCCTCAAAAATCTCTTAACTTGGAAGTTGTGGTGTGCACTCCCTATGATTTAAGGATAGCAAAAGATTGGAATATTAAAGTGGAAATTTCTTCAGCTTCCAAGCCAGCCAAGAAAAGTAGGGAGGGTGTGTGTTGGACCTTTCCTCCAAACGGTTGGTATAAGGCCAACTTTGATGGAGCTACGAAGGGCAACCTGGGCATAACTGGAAGTGGACGTGTGTTAAGGGATTCAAATGGTAATTTTATGGCGGTTGTGGCCATATCCCTAGGTCAGAAAACCAACCATGTGGTGCAGGCTATAGGAGCCTTTCAAGTTTTAAAGTTATCCCATAATTTGAATATAAAAAATTTATGGCTAGAAGGGGATTCTAAAAATATCATTGATTGTAAGTACCCCACCCTCTTGGTCGATAAAGAATTGGATTGATGAAGAAAATTATATTCTAGACAAGTTTGAAAAATTAAAAGTTTCATACATCTACAAGGAAGCTAACAGCTTAGTAGATTACTTTGTGAATGAAAGGGTTAGGAAGCAAGGATTGAACGCATGGAAAAATTGTAGGGACTTGAGAACTGAATTCAGGGCCTTACTAGATTATGATGTTACACATGGGAAAGAGGAAAATACATTTAATAATTAAATGGAAAGGGGCCAAGTACATCAAAATTAAGAGATTTTATGGGGCCGCGTCATATTACTTAGATGGGAAGAAAAAGCGGCACGCTTTATGGGTGCATTGGAATAGCTACTTAATTCTGCAATAGGTGCTTAGCACTGCTAGAGTTTGCAGTAAGGTGCAAATGAAAAATGGGTGGGACAAGAAAAGAGTTGAGCCAAAAAGCTTTGAGGTGCACACTAGGAATGATAAGGTTTGGAAGCAAATTGAAAGAGGTGGGCTGGTTCCATTTCTGGAAAAACTTCATGGGCCCGATACTATGGCCATGGACTACTTCGAGAAGAACTAGAACAATGGTGAAATAATTCTCTTTGGAAGAAAGGTGAAGTTGGATGAGAAAATTATAGGGGTGATTAATGGAATGTCCACTAAGGGTGTTATTTTTTATCACGACAGAAGGTTTTTTGATGAGGCGGTCATCAAATTTCCTAAGAAGGACAAGGAGAAATTGAAATTGGTTAAAATTTCTAACAACTATTTTGAAATTGAAACCATCAAGGCACTGTGGAGAAAGGTGCTTCATGTTATAATGGAGTATATCACCTTGAAGGGGAGATTTACTAGAGTGTATCGTCATCATTTTTCCATTCTTAACCACTTCCACCATAAGGTACGAATTTCTCTACCTCACTACCTATTATGTTCATTGAGTAATATCCTTGAAGACCATAAGAAAAATCCCAAGAGATACCCCATTCTTCATCCTAGTCTTATTAGGTTAATATATGAACACTATCAAAGTATGTCGGATTTATCTAAACTTGTTGCCTCCACGGTGTCTGAGGACTATGACATGGATAGTGGGGGTTCTGAGAATCAGCCTAACCAGAAGAGAATTTTTAAAGCCCACCCATCCTCTAAGATGTCTAGTAAGAACACCCAATCTAAAAAACCCTAGCTTGCTAAAGATAACCCTGACACTTACCTCGACTGCTCTATCCCCTTAAAGAATCCTATTCTCAAGGGCTTCCCTACCAATAAGTTGGTTTCCTACTCTACAGACTCCTTGGAAGAACAAGATGAGAACCCTGAAGCTAGTAGAAATTTTGTGCCTTCCCCTCGTGTCTCTTTCAAATTTGAAGGTACCAGATTTCCTAGATCCCCCAACCTAGGTGATATTAATCTCATATTAAACCGGGTCCAATCTGGTGACATTCTAGCTTCTGAAAGAAATGACATTAGTGACATTTTCATGCTTTTGAAATGGGCCTATCAAGAAATTAATGATCTTAATCAAAGAAATAAGGCTTTGTATAGTAAGTCGAAGGAGCTGGAACTAAAGTTGGCCGCTCTTAGCAATGAAGAAGGGAAATAGAAAAATAATAGTAATGGAAAGGAAGGAGGTGATATTGAGGATAAGTACAAGTCTTTGGAAGCTGAAATGGTTAAAATTAAAAATAACATGAAAAATGTTGTGGAACAAAACCATAAAATGGCTAGGCATAATGCCATTATCATCAATGCTATGTCTGAAAAGCTAGAAAAAATGCAACAGGGTTCGTTGGTTGTTGATCTAGAAGAGAACAAGGAAAGAAAGAATGAGGACCAAGGTATTTCAAAAAAGACCTGTGCCAATCTTAAAAGAAAAGAACCTCCCGCTACCCAGATGGTCTAGATCTTAAAGAAGGGGGTTCAAGATATGAACAAGCTAGAAGCTAAGACTATAGATTTATTAAAGACCCAAATTTAGTTGTTTTTGGTGTTTTTTCTAGTTTTTTGGTTTTGTGGCCTTTGCTGGCCTTTTTGGTGGTTGTGGACTTTTATTGTTGTTGTTTTTACAGCCTTTCCTACTTTGGTGTCTTTAACGATTTTATATTTAGTTTGTAAACTTCGTGGTTTTGGGTCCCTATAAAACCCATTTATTCCTCTTTCAAAAACAAATTTAAAGGATTACAATAAAGGGAACACAACTGATTAGGTCTTGCTCTCCACCCTACCATAATGGCATCATGGAGCCTCGTGGGCTCTAGCCATACCCTCGAGCAAGAAATTATTTTAGCTCCATAATGATAAATGGAGCCTTTTATCATTTTACAAAAGGATAAAGTAATAGATAACAAGATTCATACATCTAGATTCTTTACTTTATATTCCCCAACCATGATCCATAACCAATAAAAAAGGGTAAATGAGAGTAGGAGAACTTATCTCTCTTCTTTTAGGTGAAGATATTGAACTTTTTTATCCATCCTTCTCTTCAATCCAAGCCATATTGATCACTATTTTTACAAAGAGTTGGACCCCTCTCTTCTTCTCATTCTCTCTACAATCTTTACTCAAGTTCTCCAAGAGAAGTGGGTAACATCCCACTCATCCTTCCTCTCCAAGATATATAGGAATTTCAACTTGCAACCCTTTGGATGAGGAGGTGTGGATTTCACCTACCTCCATCAATGAGAGTCTTTTACTTATTAAAGAGTAAACATGCACTTGGACAACCCCTATATCATTCCATTTGATCCTCACCTCAAAACTCGTCACTCACCATAATGGAGACTTTTCATGGTCAAATCATGTCTTAGGAGCACTATTGCATGCCCTCTTGAACCCTAGCACTATGGTATAGACCCTAGGGGGTTTAATTTTGCATCCCAACTAAGGAAATTGACCAACAACCCACTTTAAAAAGCCCATTTAAGGTTCTATCCGAATTTCAACTTGGATAATTGTTTCTAAATCTCAACCCCAAATTACATGACACAAATAAATACCCTCTCAATCGGCAGTATAAGTTATCCATTTTTACATCAACTTTCACCACCCTACTCTATAATCATATTAATTTTATATCTTTCCAAGCCCCAAAAGGAGTCAAATTCATAACCTCAAGAAGATACATCATTTGATCTACTCAATGATCTTCCCTTTTCATACTAACACTCTACTTTCATGCACATTACCAATGCAATCATAATAACAATCTCATACCATATTAAATTGATAGCTAAACTAAGATTTCATTATACAACAAATTCCATTTACAATTTTAATTCACATTCCCATTTATGGGTCGATAACACCTTCACAACAGTGAAAATGAAGTGAGTATCAAGGACAAATACAAGAATATGGTCACCCAATCACATTATTTATTTTCTTCCATATAACTTACCATCTATTTATGGAACATATAACAATTAGGTTTAGCACTTATCATATGCAATTGGGGGTCTTACAACATTTATGCATGTTACATATATTCTTGGAAATGAACATAAGTGAAATACGCGTATACATTCTAAATAATTAAAGAAAATATCCCTTACATACAAGTTTTTCATATTTATTAAAGAAAACATCACTTCATTTAGATGCCCCATTTAATTTATCTATAACATCTAATCTCAATTATGATATAAATGAAACTTTTATTATATAGTCACTAGTCTTTCATGAGGACTGAGAACTATTCAAAGGAAACATAGTTGATTTACAATATAAAATGATATTTATCAATTGCAAAAAAATGAAGATGCCATGGTCTACTATGGTGTGTGAGATTCCAAATTCCATTCTTGCTTACCATTGTCATCCAGCTAAGCATTCCTACCTTAATCAAGTTCTCGTCCTTCAACCTACTCCTACACACACATTCTTACACTTATCCACTTATCATTAGTTCTCATCATTGGGATGATCAAGAACCTATCATGACATGATGATTTAAATAGTATCATGCCAACACTCTAATGTGTAATCAAAAATCCATCATGGTACAACAATATAACCCATACTCTCAATAGCATATTGTCACCTCCTCTAAGGAGATCACATGCTCCAAGCAAACAAACCATGGTCTCAAGAGCAAAGTAATATGCCAAAACTTTAATGCATCATCAAGAGTATACCATTACATACCACCAGCATACTCTAAACCAACATCACATGTCCAAGCATTGTTGACACCTAACCAAAGACTCAAAGGGTCCTCCATGGCTCATATATGTTAGACATCTTCAATCTCATGAAGATGACCATCTCCAAATAGTATTCATGAAAATATAAAAGAAACCTTCTACAACAATAGGGTCTAAGAGATCCTCTTAGTAACATCTACAACACTAAAGAAGATCATCCATCAACAAGTGATGAATTCATAGTCACTGATAAATCTCCCACTAAATAGTGATACCAATCTCTCCAAGCATCATGACTAAACCATCTCCAAATATGAAGATCCTCTAGGTCCACACACCCACATGTACATCTAATAGTAAAATAAAGTGGCCCCAAGATCTCCAAGGAAACTATCACAATAACTCACACAAAATAGTGTATCCAAGCTATCCATGACATTGTGATAAAACATGTTATAGGTCCCCACAACTGACTATTCAAGTACTCAATACCCATCCTCTCATCTCAATGCTACACATACCATTATACAAATAACCTCCTACTACCATAAAATGGGTGATCATCCCATACGATTGTATGACACATAGATATAAAACATTGAACATGCAAATCCATCATCATATTAGTAATGCATGCCATACTAAGATATCAAAGAAGATATCTTGTTGCTCCTCATGACTCAAGCAATAGATCACCAATAGATTTGATTTTCTAAAAAAAACTGTAACACACGCACCATAGTCTAGGAACCACTCAAGCATTCTTTTGAATCTCCAATCTTTTTCATCTAGAAAACTCAAGAATCTGAACACAATCTTTTCCACATATCTACAAACCCACAAATTTTAGTACATAGGAAATTTGCAAAACCTATAGAGGAATTAGGTTATCAAAACCTTATAACAACTTCATGACCACTACTAAATGATAAAGCATTAATCGATATTTCCTCAACAAGATGACTACAAACCTCCTCCCACCATGCATAAAACATGCATGTAGAGATACAACTATCTTACATCTAGAATCATCCCAGGACCCAAACAATAGTTATCTGCATATCTACAAAACCATAAGTTTTTTCTTGACCAACTAGAAAAACTACAAAACCACCATGTTTTCCAACACATACAAATCCATATCCACTTAACATCTAGAATACCCAAAGGTCATAAAGAAACTATAACAATTAATCCAAGAATAATGGATTATCATGAATATGTATAACCATAGATTTTTAATAGAAAATCCATAAAACCATTAGATCCAAGGAACATCAATCCAAGCCATGCAAGTACAAACATCCATCAAGAAAGTAGAGGAATAGGAACTCCAAGCCCATTCGTAGGCTAATTCTACCACCATGTACATGCATGAGAGAGAGAGATAGGTTATTCCAAAATCTTCTAAATCATCCAATGATTAAATCCATAGCCTACATGTATTTGTGGATTATAAATAGTTACTTCCAATATTATGAGCTAAAATAAGCATCTAGTAGAAGCACAACACACCATGGCCACAATAACAAAAGTATATCCATATCACCATGAGACCCTTCTCATAAACCCAATATGAATATGCTACTGCACACAACCATGAAGTGTAACCACACCCCATGCATCAAGTTTATTCAATTGTCTAACTAGGAGCTCTAGATCAACATCATTTCAATGTGATCAACTTCGCTTCTTTCTACCTTAACCATCCTTCTTTGTGTCATTTGTTTCTAGAAACTAAAGAAACTACAAGTATTTTACTTACCAAAATATTAACAATTAGTCCATTCCTTTAGTTCAGATTCCCTCAACCCTCCAAGGCTAAGGAATCACTAGAAGAAATACCTAGAAATCCAAACACCACATGCATCACCATGCGAGCACATGCAAGTGACATGCAAGCCCATGCAACACACATGCAAGTACATGCAAGCCCATGCAAGTACATGCAACACACATGCAAGTACATGCAACTTACATACATGCACATGCAAGCATGTGCAAATCTGGAACTAAGCTCTGATACCAATTTAAAGGGAAAAAGAGGGTCCCAAAAAGCCATCTAGGATCAATATGTTCCTTAAGTTGCATTCAATCAATTTAGGAACCTCAAAAGCATATACTACTATGCCTTTTAAATAAAAAATTGATAGTTAATTTTTTACTATTAATTCTTAATGGAAAGAGGTTGCAATTAAGTTTTAGATCTTTGCAAATCAAGTAGTTTCAATAGCATTACAAACACATAGAATTAAATAAGAAGAATAAGAAAAAAGAGAAAGAACACACAAATTTACGTGGAGAAAACCCTTTTGGGTAGATAACCCCACTCTAAAACCACAAAGACAATATATTATTTAGTAACAAAATAGTTACAATACATTCTTTAGACTCAAGGGCATTAAAGGATATTTACATCTTGTTATTCTAGCAATATAAAACATGTGATTAGCACTTCTCACATAACTCCTCTAGCAAAACACTTTTATTTATAGATTATATTGTTCCCAAGATATAAGTTTCCTTAAACCCATACCCATGCATGAACATACAATAAGAAAGGAATTGCATGCAAAAAATGCAACATGCACATGCAAAAAAATACCTATAAAAAATCTAGGGATGTGCATTCCAAGTTGACTTGAAACTAGGAATAAAAAGTGCATCCATACACAACTCTAATAGCAAATAGAAACTTTCAAACTTGACTATCAAAGTGGAAACTAACTTCGTCAAAAGTAGTGACATACCATAGTTAACACAACATGCCTTGACACATGTCACCACCATGCAACTTCAAGAAGTTTTTTACAAAATCCTCTCTCCAAATGAGCACCCAAGTGACAAGTGTCACTATGAAGCACCTCCATGAAGTATGCACAAATAACAATGCTTCAAATAAGTGCTTAGATGACAAGTGGCACTTCATTTACGGGTCCCATAAAATGCTATGATTAACTATTATGGATGACAACTTAGGATATATCAATATTTACTCAATTATTCATCCCAAAATTAATGCTAAGACTCAAAGGTTGAGACACCTTAATCCCAACAACCTATAGATGAAAAAAAGAGGAGCGGGGTGCTCTTACTAGTTTTGAGCTAGCTATGGATGGTTATATTTCCCCTAATATATTAAAAAAACTAGATGAATATGATTCTCCTAATGGTGCAGGTCTCATTCCTTAGCACCATTGCTATTTCTTATTGTTTGGGCTTGCTCCTTGGACTTTTCTTTATTGTTTGGGCTTGGCACTACTTGTACTTTGAGATGTTCCTTCTAACACTTTCCTTTTTTAATAGTTTATTATTCTCTTTATAATATATAAAAAGTAATATAGCCATTAATTGTTAAAGAATTAGCTTTTTTATATTACCAAAAATTGAATTGTGTCAGATAAATGTTGAGGTAGAGATAGGGAACTTGTTGCATAAAAAATATCTCTATAAAAAAATATGAAATGGAAAATAACATGCTATTGGAGATGTTAAGCATTTCATTAATTCAATTTATATGATATATTTTCAATATTATAATGTTATGAAAAATGAAGATTAACATAAATTTTAGTGATCTTGCTTAAAAAATTCAAGAAAATGAAACCACTAATTATATATTTATGTTAACAATATTTATAAGTAATAGTAAATGCTAAAACTTAGTAATAAGAAATTCATTTGTATCCTTTTTATTGCGTCCACTCCAAAAAAAATCGATCTAATTGATCCATACAATGACAATATTGTGCTCCTAATATTATTCTAGAAGATAATATTCTTCTAAACCTCCCTAATGAAAAGATACATATCTTGTCTTATTGCAACATTTTGAGATTTATCCATAAACCATATCAAAAAACTAAATGTAAATTGCAACAAGATCAAATGCTCCACATTTAATTAATAGTTGGTCAAGACCATGTGGTGCATGTTGCATGTATCAACATAGTATAAATGTTAATGGACATGTGCATTATACATATTAGTAAAAGCTATCAATTACCAAGATCAACTACTATTTAGCATAATTGTTGTAAGGAAAGAATAATACTATAAAAAGGTTACCAAACATGTGTTCAATTTTGAGGAAAAAATATTTAAGTACATATTAACACTACAATTAATGAAAAATATGTTATTTATGCCAAAAGGCAATTTGCAATGGTAAGGGGTTACTATGTAAATGAAAACTCTTATCTTTTATCATAATTTTGTTAGTCATTTACACATCAAAGTATTGATTTTTAACAATTAACATAATATAGTGACATCATTTAATAATAAAATAACTTTTAAGTAAAATATATATATTAAATTAAAAATAATGACATTTTCAAAAGTAAAATTAAAAACTACATACAAAACTCAAAAAGCTCTTCAAATAAAAATAAAGCAAAAAATGTTGATAAAATTAAATAGTTCTTGATTGAAAATTAAAATTTATGCCTCTACATTTATATATAGTAAATAAAATACTTCTAGAGTAAACTAATGAAGCTCTTAACTAAATAAAATAACTTATCAAAAACAATATTTTTTACCTTAATTTCAACTGCCAATTATTTTTTCTTGAACATTTGAGTTTTACAAAATAAATATTTTTCAATAAAAATATTATCTATTTTTATATTATAAATTTTCTTTATATATATATAACTATTAACCAAAATATTTTTAATAATATATACATCAAATTATATTATCCTAAACAAAAATAAATTAAAATAAATAAAATATATATTTTCTTAATTATCTAACCAAATGAAAATAAAATCTTAAAACTATATTTTATATTATAATTTTTAAAATATATTAAATTATTAACCAAAATATTTTTTATAATAGATACATTAAATTATATTTACATTAAATAAAAATGAAATAAAATAATTTTATTATTAATATACATATATGGAATCTTACTTTCTTCAAATATTCTTTTTTAGATATTTTTCAAATAATCCTTTTAAGGACCAAAAATATATGAGTCGTCTTAGTTACATATATCTAATATCAAAATTTTCAATATTACAAAATGAAGGAAACAATCTTCTTACAAACCCAAGATTATCTGGATGTGGGGATTATTTGCTTTGATTTTATTCCAATCTTCCCCGCCTTCCTTTAACCTCTCCTCTAACTCACCACTTACCTCCCCCACAACATCTATCTCCTTTAGTCTCCTCAACTGCTCCAATCCCTCTAGAACTCTCTTCACCCGCAGGCAATTCCCTATTTCTATCCCATCCAAATGTTGCATCGCTTCCTCCTCCAATGTCGACAACTCCTCCAAAATAGGGAAGTTAATAATATGCAGCCTTTCCAGCTTAGGAAATCCCTCACTCTCTCCAAAGTTCTTTGGTAATTCTTTGCATTTTGGATCATTCCACAACATTAAAAATTGTAAGTTGGACATCTTTTGGAGCGATGGATAATCACTACACTTAGTCAATCCAAGATTTGTCAGATTTTCCATTCCACATATCCAACTTGGCACAAAAAAACGCGTTCAAGTTGTTGAAGATCTTTCATAACATTCATTTTCTCTAGAAATGTTGGAAGACTAGATTCTTCTCTATCACCCTCCCTTGCATGAATGTTATTTTGTACTACCAGATTTCTCATTTTGACTAGATGGTCAAAGATACCATCTTCTAAACTTTGCAATCCCCTTACATCTCTTAAATTGAACCTTATTTCTCGAAGATTGGTCAAATTTCCAACATCTTCAACACTTATGAATTCATTCTCTTCAATGGACATTGGGAAGCAATTTGAACTCAGTGTCCTCAGACTCAAGAGCTTTAAAATTCTCTTGGGCATACAAATCATAGTATCATCACATGTGCTCCACTCTACACTGAGATGGGAAAGACATTTTAGCTCACCAATCCAATCAAGTACACATTGAAGGCTTGTGCAATAAGAAACATCAAGGAACTGAAGACTCTTAAGTCTTCTTACACAATCTGACACCTCCTTGATCTTTTTGTGAGACAAATTCAAAACCTTAAGAAGTTTCAATTTCCCAACACATTTTGGCAATGTAGAGATGCTGGTGTGGATAAAGTCAATTACTCAGAGTACTCTCACATGATCAGAGAACTATTGTGGAATATGTGTAATGCAAGGGTTCTGAGATAATGACAGTGTGTGGAGAAATCACTAACAAAAGAGAGGCTTTTCTAAAATTGCATTACTATCTAAACTCCTTTTAGCCAGTACTAACCTCTAGCAACTTGTTACTTTGAAAGGAAGATCAAATTCACACTCATGTTCTTTATATACATTTATAGCCAAATCAAGCAACAAATCATGTATAGTGTAACAACCTATAGCTCTATGTACTACCAACAAACATAAATTTTCAAGTTGATGTAAATAGTTTAGCCCAATATCCCACTGTTCTCTATCTTCTTCTTGGGGAATACATCCTTCTGCTATCCACAAATATATCACATAGTTCTAGTCTATAGCCTCATCAATTTTAAAAGTAATAAAAGAAATATGTGTGTCCTCTAGAAAGAAAGAAAAATAAGCAAAACAAGATTTCAGATATGGAAGAAGAGAGTCATAACTCAGCTTTAAAATCTTCATAATGTAGTCCTTTGTTTTTCCTATCTTTTTTAACTGCTCCAACTTTGACTCCCAATCTGATTTGAGTGAAGACTTGGCCATGGATGCAACAACTGTCTTTATGGCCAGTGGTAACTTCACACATTCTTCTATAATTTGATGAGCCAAGCTTTCAAGCTACTCAGGTGGGCTATTTCCCTCACAATTCGGGAAGGAAAATAAGCAAAAAAGATCCCAAGTCTCATCCTCCAAGAGGTGTTGCATCCCATAGATGTGAGCATTCATGTTTTTAGCAACATCTCTACTTCTTGTGGTAACTATTGGAATATTATATTCTGCAGTCAGTAGAACTGTCAGCTCAGCCCCCACATCAGATGAAGACCTCAAGTTGCAGCCAACGTATTCCTCCAGCATTTATTTTGGTTGGTATTTTTGAATTTGAAATGGAGCGCATGTTTTTGAGTTTGAAATAGTTGTTGCAGCCTACCAGCAATTAATGGAGGTAGGTAGATTTGAATTTTGAATCGAAGCACTCATTCTCATGAGCTTGCGAATAGAAGACAAAAATAATGTATTTGTTGGAGTTAGATAGTTAGAATTTTTGTATTGGAAGGTGACCCTACATAGTAGTAGATGAAGTGGAGAATATTCAACATAGAACCAATGACAACAACAGCACAAAAGGAATGTTTTAGCAAATGCAGTGCATTGTCAGCTACAGCTACAAGATTGTAGTAGCTTATGTATTTTAGTGTGAGAGTAGCACCATTTGTATTGGACATCTTCCCAAGCTATTTTAGTTTTATTTTTTTCATGCAAATCAGAGAATATCCTCTGAGTTTTGTATTTTGAAGAAAGCAAGGAATATATGCAAAGTTAAATTTTGTCTATTTATCTTGTTGTCACTGTACATACTCTATGTGCTTTCTATGCATTTAGTTTTGTTCTATCAGTCCAATAACAATAGTGAAGTTGTGTATGTGCACCCCTGCTACCCAACAAGTGGTATTAGAGCCCTATTTTTCTGGGTAGTAAGTTTATTGTGGGTGTCTTTTGTAAAGCCCTAGGTTATCTAGGCATTGTCTAATCTTCTCAAATTTGAGAAATATGGCAGGAGGTGATAGAAAAGGCTGGCAGCAGCCACCACATTTTGATGGGAAAAATTATGACATAAGGGCTAACAAGATGAGAACCATCTTAGTTGCAAATGACCTATGGGAGTTGGTCACAAATGGGTTCAATGATATCACTAACCCAAATGCAATGTAGCCCTTTCAAATGCACAAAAAAATTAGTTGAAAGAGATAAGAATGAAGGATGCAAAATCCCTTAGTTTGATTGAGGCAGCCTTGAGTGAGGATATTTTCCCACATATTGCAGAAAAAAATTACTCAAAACAAGCTTGGGATATATTGCAAAATAGTTATAAAGGGACTGACAAAGTGAGGTTAGCTAAATTGCAGCTCTTGAGAAGAAATTTTGAGACTCTACAAATGAAGGATAATGAGTCTATTTCAGATTTCCACACTAAAGTCTCCACCTTGGTAAATTAGTTGAGAGTCAATGGAGAAACAATGGAAGAGCAAAGGATTGTTGAGAAAATCCTAAGAAGTCTGCCTACTAAGTTTGATTATGTAGCAGTTGCCATTGAAGAGGAAAAAGACTTGTCTCAAATGACCATAGATGAGTTGATGGGTTCACTACAAACCCATGAGCAGCGGTTGAACAAATCTACTCCTTCCCTAGAGCAAGCCTTCAAAGCTCATACCAATGGAAGAGGTCGAGGAAGAGGAAGTGGTCAAAGAGGCAAAGGCAAAAACAATTCTGGAAGAGGAGGTTTTGACAGCATAGAGGGGATGAGCAACTCACTGTTAGCAAACTAGAACCAAAGGATGAACAAAATTTCAAATCAAAGGAGTGACAAAAGCAATGTGTAGTGTTATTACTATCACAAATATGGCCATTATGCAAGTGAATGTAGAAAGGAGCAACGTGACCATGGAGGCCAAAATGCTAATGTAGCAAATGAGAATAAAGCTGAAAATGATAGTCACATGTATTCATTGTTTGCAACCTTGTTGAGCACAACAATGATGAAGTATGGTACTTGGACAGCGGATGCAACAACCACATGAGTGGTAACAAGAATTTCTTTACCTCCATTGATAGCAGTATAAAAACAAAAATCAAAATGGGAAATGATGAGAAGGTTTTCATCATTGGAAGAGGTGTAGTCAGCATCCAAACCAAGAATGGTGAAAGGCAAAAAATCCAGGATGTCTATTATGCACCCAACATAAATCATAATTTATTGAGCATTAGATAAATGGTCCAAAACGGTTACAAAATCCTAATGGAGAATGGAGAATGCAAGATATTTGATAGAGGAGGCAGCAAAAGAGTGATGGTTGTAGTGTAGATGATGAGAAATAGAATGTTTCCTCTTAGGGTGCACATAGTGTCTGTGACAAGAATAGCAAACGGTCAGCAACAACATTGTTCACCGGCACT
This sequence comes from Sequoia sempervirens, assembly GCA_007258455.2. Lineage (NCBI taxonomy): Eukaryota > Viridiplantae > Streptophyta > Pinopsida > Cupressales > Cupressaceae > Sequoia > Sequoia sempervirens. Next base: position 1,059,808,524 of record VDFB02271358.1, read on the forward strand.
GACAACAGTTTCACAATAGTTAGCGGTCGAACAACAGTCTGCATTCAAGACAGTCATGAAAGACCCATCCAAACTATGGCATTTAAGGTATGGGCACTTAAGCTTTTCAAGTTTAAGTTTATTGTCTAGGAAAGGAATGGTTAGGGGTTTACTATCCATTGTAGAACTTGATGGCAAGTGTGAGGCTTGCATTTTAGGAAAACAACATAGGAAGCCATTTCAATCTAGGTATTGTAGGAGAGAAAAAGCACCTCTTGAGTTAGTGCACTCAGATTTGTGTGGACCCATGAAAACCCCCACATTAGGAGGAAATACATATTTCATGACTTTCATAGATGACTATAGTAGAAAAATATGGGTCTATTTCTTGAAAAACAAATTGGAAGCCTTTGAGAAGTTTAAATGGTTTAAGTCAACAGTTGAGAAGGAGAGTGGTCACTATATTAAAGCCCTTAGAACAGATAGAGGGGGAGAGTACATCTCCAAAGAATTCTTAAATTTTTGTAGGAATGGGGGCATTCACAAACAATTTACAACAAGGTATACCCCACAACAAAATGGAGTGGCGGAAAGGAAGAATAGGACCATTCAAGATATGGCGGCAAGTATGCTGAAAGAAAAAGGGTTGTCACACATTTTTTGGGGAGAATTTGTAGCAACAGCAGCCTATATACTAAATAGGTGCCCTACAAAAGCTATCTATGACAGGATTCCACAAGAGGCGTGGACAAACAACAAATGGAATGTTGAGCACTTAAGGATATTTGGGTGTGTGGCATACACACTCGTGCCAAAAGAGAAGAGGTAAAAATTTGATGATGGAGAAAAGTGTATCTTCATAGGCTATAGTGAGGATTCAAAAGCCTACAAATTATACAATCCCATCACCAAGAAAGTTGTACTTAGTAGGGATGTTATATTTATTGAGAATGAAGCATGGGATGGAATGGTGGATGACACCACAGGTATTTCAGTTACAATACCCCTTGATGATGATGAAGTTGCGGATGATAGCAACATAGGGGGAGCTCAAGGGAGCAGTAGCTCAGTAAGAAACCACCGTAGAGCATTGGAAAATAGTAGCTTTGGTGATCTATAGCAGAACAGTAACTCTGGAAGTGTTCAGCAGAGACAGTAGTCTGGCAGCACTAAATAGAGACAATAGTCTAGTAGCTCCAAAATTCAGCAGAGCAATAGCTCTGATAGCCAGTAGTACAGTATCTCCAGAGGTTAGAGTAGCATCAGTTCATAGGCAAACTCAAACCCTACACTCACATTATTGATGCCAAGAAAAACAAAGAGTGTGAGGGAGATCTATGACAACACACAACATGTTGATTTTGATGAGAACTTGGATTTTGCTCTATTCTCCTATAGTGATCCAACATACTTTAAGGAAGTGGTGAAAGAAGAGAAATGGTGTAAGGCAATGGATGAAGAGTTGGATGCTATAGAGAGAAATCAAACATGGGAGTTGACCAATTTACCCAAGGGTAAGCAAGTGATTGGAGTGAAGTGGGCCTATAAGACCAAATGTACTGCAAAAGGGAAAATTGAATGACACAAAGCAAGGCTTGTGGTCAAAGGGTACAAACAATAGCCCAGTATTGATTATGATGAGACATATGCACCAGTTGCAAGACTGGAAATAGTGTGGACAATGACAGCAATTTCAACACAACATCAATGGAAAGTGTTGCAAATGGATGTAAAGTCAACCTTCTTGAATAGAGTGTTGAAGGAGGAAGTGTATGTGGAGTAGCCACCTAGCTATGAAGTCCCAAGGCAAGAGGACAAGGTGTATAGGCTCTAGAAAGCTCTTTATGGGCTGAAACAAGCACCTCAGGCATGGTACAACAGAATAGACACTTATTTGTTGAGAAATGGCTTTAGCAAGAGCAGCAGTGAGCCCACACTCTACATCAAATCAGCTAAAGGTGATATCTTAATTGCTATTTTGTATGTAGATGATCTAATTTTTACAGTAATAGTGAGCAGAATTGCAAATTTTAAGGAGGTAATGAAAAATGAATTTGAGATGACGAATTTATGTTTGTTGAATTATTTTCTTGGGATAGAAGTTCAACAAACAATGCATGGCATATTTATTTCACAATCTAATTATTCCAAACAAATTTTAAGGATTTTTAAAATGAATAACAACAAACCTACCCCCACACTAATAGCAACAAGTCTGAAACTGTGCAAGAGTGACAGTAGTAAGAAAGTGAACCCAACCATTTACAAAAGCATGGTTGGAAGTTTGATGTACTTGACATCAACTAGGTTCATGGAGGAACCTAAGGATACACATTGGCAAGCAAGAAAGAGGATCTTGAGGTATGTCAATGGAACAACCAGTTATGGCATTTTGTATGCATCATCTAATGAGTTCAAGTTGGATGGTTTCATAGATAGTGATGGGGTAGGAAATGTGGATGATAGGAAGAGCACATCTAGCTATGTCTTCAACATGGGATCGGGTCCAATCTCATGGGCATCAAAGAAGCAGCCGATTGTCTCTCTCAGCACAACAGAAGCAGAATACATAGTGGAAAATGCAACAACTTGTCAGGCTATTTGGTTGAGGAGGATCCTTGCAAATTTATAGCAACAGCAAATTGACAACACAATCATTCATTGTGACAATGTATCCTCCATAGCACTGACGAAGAATCTGGTCTTCCAAAGATGAAGCAAACACATTGAGATTCGTTATCACTTCATAAGGGAACTTGTAGAACAAGGTGAGATTGAATTACAGTATTGTAGATCCGAGCAGCAACTCTTCGATATCTTCACCAAAGCATTTCCTAAGGATAGTTTTGAACACCTAAGAGATAGGCTTGGCATTATGGATAGCTTCAAAGATCAGCTTCGGAAGGAATCTATAGAGTGACAGTTGACTTGCTGATTAAGGGGGAGTGTTGGAATATTATATTTTGTAGTCAGCAGAACTCTCAGCTCAACCCTCACATTAGATGAAGACCTCAAGTTGTAACCAATGTATTCCTCCAACATTTATTTTGGTTGGTATTTCTGAATTTGAAATGGAGTGCATGTTTTTGAGTTTGAAATAGTTGTTGCAGCCTGCCAACAATTAATGGAGGTAGGTAGATTTGAAGTTTGAATCTAAGCGCTCATTCTCATGAGCTTGCTAATAGAAGACAAAAAGAATGAATTCGTTGGAGTTAGAGAGTTAGAAGTTTTTTATTGGAAGGTGACCCTACAACAGCAGATGAAGTGGAGAATATTCAGCACAGAACCAATGATAGCAGCAACACAGAAGGAATGTTTTAGCAGATGCAACGCATTGTCAGCTACAGCTACAGGATTGTAGTAGCTTATGTATTTCGGTGTGAGAGTAGCACCATTTGTATTGGACATTTGTCCAAGTTAGTTTAGTTTTATTTTGTTCATGTAAATCAGAGAATATCCTCTAAGTTTTTTATTTTGAAGAAAGCAAGGAATATATGCAAAGTTAAATTCTGTCTATTTATCTTGTTGTCACTGTGCATACTCTATGCATTTTCTGTGCATTTATTTATGTTCTATTAGTCCAGTAATAGTAGTGAAGTTGTGTATGTACACCCCTGATGCCCAATAGTAACTACTATTTTACATTGACTATTGCTACGGCCAGTGGGAAACCCAAATCTAGATATCAAGTTGTACCTTCTACACTACTACTCCACACATCATCGAAAATAATCAAACATCTTTTTCCTTGTAACGTTCCATGTATTAACTTTGTTGCCCATACATCACTTACTCTATTTTCTATATCTAAATCAATGTGGGAGGCAAGGTCACATTGCAAACTTCTAAGAGAACAAGTCTGTGAAATAGAAATCCAGGGAGAACACTCATACCTATATTTTTTTTGTTGAAGACATGCTACAGAAGAAATGTTTCACCCAGCCCACCCATTCCCATGACGACAACCACTCCAATAGTGGGGTTATCTAGTAATGTCACAATTTCATCCACCTTGTGGTCTATAGCCACTGCCGGTGAATCTTTATCCAAGATACTCCCTCTTCTGAACTCTTCTCCTTCCTCTTGTGGATGTACTAGTTGAGGGCTGACTTAAATGGGCCACATCATGGAAAAGCTTGAGTCAATGTGCCTCTTCAATGGTAGATATAATCCTACCTTTGAGCTCTTTAATCATCTTCATTGTCCTATATTGAAAGGCTAATTGACTACAATTTCACACACATGATTGACTGGTATTTGTATATGAATTCTCAACGACATACTCATCAATTATATCTTCTACATCAAAACAATTATTCCTTACCTCCGCTAGCCATTTTTTCACAACCTCACTATGCCCACTCAACTCATCTGTAGCTTGTAGAGAAGCACATAACTAGCCAAGCTCCTTCTCCAACCATTTAAAGTCACTTTTGAAGTTGAGTAGTATAGATGCCTCATTCAATGCTTTATGTGTCGCGATCTCGCCAAGCTTTCCCATTAGACCATTGGAAAATGCAAGAGCAAGTCCAGCTTCCATCTTTGATTTGTTAGAGCCTCTGGATGTAGAGAGCAGAATGGGGGATGCTAAAGCAATTAATTTTTTTTGAGTGTGAGTATGAAAATCCTACAACTCTCAGAATTTATAAGGAGGCTTCTAGAGCAAGGAAGAAACAACTCAAAGAAAATAATGTTTGTGGAGTGGATATGAGAAAATGTCTTCTGCCTTATCCTGCGTAACCATTGCCAATGAATGAGTTTGTAGGAGTGTGATGAGTGACATAAAATTTGTATTGTACCTACATTTTTCCTCCACCGACCTTTGGCTCAATAATTCTCTATGACATACTGAAGATGATATCTAAGAATATATGTGTTAAAAAGAGTGTGTGAAAAAGGAGAGGGTGAAAGATGCATGTGGAAAGAGAGGTAAGGACTATTTTTAGGAATTATATCTATTATTAATTTAAATTAATTAATTATAGAGTTGAATTAATTTGAATATTGAGTTTTGTAATTAAAATGTGTGAAGATCTAAATAGTATATTTAGTATGATGATTAATAAATGTATATATATTGAAATTGGTTGGGCTTAAACATCACACACTAAGTCGTTGACTCTTGTGTGATGTAATATGTGGGGCCTGCTTCCAAACCTTATTTCCATAAGTCTCAAATCTTGTTTTTGCTAGTCCATCCTCGCTTTTCAACACCACCACCAATTATTTTCTAACTACGGTCCCTAATTATTATATGGTGTTTTAAAGCTACATTTGAAATTATTTTGTAATTATATTTCATATTTTTGAATTATTATTTAATAACTATTGAATAATATAAATTAATAATTAATATTATTTAAATTATATTTAATATTATAAAATATATTTAATAATTATTTAATTAATAATATATCATCATTAATATTAAATAAATCCATTTTGAAAAAAAACTAATTATTAATGATAAGTAATATATAATATTATTATAATATAATAAAAATTCTTATTATAAAACATATTATATAAATTATAATGTAATAAAATTAATATTTAGTAGTAATTGTAGCGTTGAATTTTTTGAATGGAGCATAACGATCGACTGCAGAGGGAAGTTGAGGCTAGGGTTCCTCCTGAACCGAGCCTGGGTGGGAAGGAGTTGCAGGAATTTTTCATTGGGCCTCCAAACACATTTCAGCATTGTGGAGCATATGCGACAGGAGAACGTCTCAAAAACTTGGTGCAGGCTTCAGGAAAAAAGGAGGGCGACGTGAGATGTAGGGGCGAGGGAAGCAATGATGGGCAACAGACCTCAAGTTGGCGTGCAGAGAAATGTTGTGAATGGGGTGAGGGCTATGTAGAACTGAGGTCTAGACTGAATGCAAGGGGAAGTCAGGTAGGGGGTGCGAATGCTCATCTGGAGCCTTTCCATCAAGTGTCTAGGAAACTAAATACTGATGTCAAGACCAAAGAACCGACGGTTTTTCTATAAGAAGAGCTTAAGATGGAGGTTTTTCACAATATTGAATTTTTTTCTCATTTAGGTTTAATAGGTCGCTTCGGGGGTTTTTGGCCCCAACTCTGTGATTTGCACAAATGGGTTTTTGAGCACTGGGAACCCATTGTTGAAGGTTGTATCTAGATCTACCCAGTTGCAAGGGGTTTTTTTACTGTGGTTTTTGAATTTGTGGGAGATAGAAATAAAGTTCTATGTGATTACTTCTAGAGTTGGGAGGAGAAATATGCTTTGTCTCTGAAGCCTTGGCATCAAGCCTTTAACCCTGCTTCAGAGGCTTTTGATAAAGTCCCTCTTTGGGTAAGACTTCCAAACCTACCTCTTCATTTGTGGTTTGAGTCTTGCTTAGAGGCCACTGGAAGTTCTTTAGGGGATTTTCTGATGGTTGATGAGGGTTCTTCTAATCTTTTGCACTCCACCTATGCCCAGATATTGGTGGAGATGAATGTTTCAAAGCCACTTCGAGAAAAAGTCTCAATTAAAACCTCCAAAGGATGTTGGGTACAACCCTTGGACTATGAAGGGGTACCATTTCGTTGTAGGAGATGCTTCCAAACTGGCCATATTGTTGCACAATGTGCAAAACCCAGATGGACTAAACCAACAACTTGGTGGCAAGATGTCTCACGTAGGAATTATGTAGTTGAAAAGTAGGGGGCAGTATGGAACAATAGGCTAAAGCTTCTTCCGAGGTGGGGGAATACCTAATTTGCCTCAAATAAACAAGGACTTAGAGCCGTTGGGGAGGGCAGGCCCAACTAAGGATCTCAGCATGAAAGATGGTGATAAAGGAAATGCCTTGGATGGGAAAGCAACTAAAAATCATCATGGAACCAAAACGCCAAAATGTAGGGAGAAATTAGGCCTAGAAAATTTGAAGGAAAAAGGGGTAGGAAGTGAGGTGAAGGAAGGGCAGAATGAGAAACCACTAGAGGAAGATCCATGGAGGCAGCATGAAGCATCCAAGGATTGGGTGAGGGAGGAGTTTGAATTGGTAAAAGATGGGTTTGTAATGAAGGGAAGGGATTGGCAGAAGGAGGTTGAAAAGGTGGAGGACAGATGGCAAGTCGTCAAGGGAAGGAAAGAAAAGAATTTGAAATGGAAAAGATTTGCTATGGTCCTCTAATCTCAGACCAAGGGAAGGCCAAGATGGGGAGCAAAAATGTAGATGTGATAAAGTTACTGGTTCTAAGTCTCTTGGTTGTATTTGTTATTCTATGGCGTTTGTTGTTCTAGTGTGGAGTCTTTTGGTTGTTTCTCTTTCTGGTGAGAACCAGGAAAATTTGTTGTAATCTTTTCTAAAATTAAAAAAATAAACATATATTACCGATAAAAAAAAAAAAAAATTAGTATAGAATTTTATATGATAAATTATTAAATATCATTAGATATTATTAAATATGTTGATCACTCACTATAATGACAATTCAAATAATAATTAATGATGTTTAAATTATTATATATTCAATATAAAATATTATTTAAATGTGAATATTTATACATATTTTGTAATTATATTTAATATTGGTACTTATTGTTTAATATTTTTCATATTAAATTTATCATATATCATTATTTAAATAGATTAATAATTAAGATTCTATATGATAAATTTAATATGAAGAATATTTAGCAATAGTTATTCATATTTATATAGTGATGCATAACATATTTAATATTAATTATTATTATTTATTATTAAATAATTATTATCATTATTATATAATATATTATCATAGTATTATATATTATTAACAAATGTATAATATAATCATAAATTACATAATGATTAAATATTATAGTATATGATTATATGATATGTAGATATAGTAAATATAAATATGTATATAATATAATATAATATATAATTATTATATAATATGTATTATATTTGTATACTATATATTTATATGATAAGAAAATTAAAACATATAATTAATATCTTGATGTTTCATCTTGGTAACTTGCTTTTGAATCTTGCAAATTATAATGTATAGTTTATGATTATATTAAATATTGTATTTAATATTTAATATTTAATATAGTTTAAATAATATTATTACTTTTTAATATTATTTAGTAATTATTAAATAATAATTTAAATATAATTACAAAATAAATTTAAATATTCAAATTTAAATAATACTTTAAATATAATATATAATAAGTAGGACACAGTTAACGAAACAATACAAATAATCTCTCATCATTGTGGAAGTTTGAAGAGAGGTAACTTACATTTATGAACAACTAAAACGAATTGGAAATGAGAAACGAAATTTTGTAGAGATGGAATTTGAAGCGGGCCCCACATGAAACAACACACACTAGTCAACTACTTAGTGTGTGATGTTTAAGCCCATCCATTGAAATCTTTTACAGTTTATTATGAATTTGTATGTGCATCTTTCTTAATATCATTGTATTTTATAAAGGAGAAGTCTTATGTTTTTACTTATATTTATTGTGATGTCCTTTTTATTTCTAAATCTAAAGGAATTTTTCACCCACTTTAAATGGACTCAACATTTCATTCCTACATAGTTGATGTTGGAGTTGAATATTCAATGGTGTCAAACAATTACACCTCATCCTAACATCCCCAGAAGTTTGTAGCAAAATTATTTCATGAGGTATGTCTTCTAAGACACCACACAATATTGTGCTTCCTATTATAAAATTTGACAATGCATGTTGTTGACTACAATTGTTTTCTTTAATTGAATATTTTGTGGGTAGGGTCGATTTGTGTGTCGAACTAGAGTGATTATATCCATCCCATCCTTAGTGATGATTTTTCTTCAAGGTGTTTCTTTCCATTGACCTCAAAGAAACCATTGGTATTTAGGTTAGCCAAACTAGATATACATAGTGCTCATGTCTGTTACATCAACCTTTTGAACAACTGTTATTGGTTACAATCATCATAACACAAGATTTAGGATTGCTCCATAGTTTCTTAGTGCCTAAAGATCACTACGTATCCCTCTTCTAGGTCATCACCTCCTACAAAAAAAGAGGAGCCTACTGATCTACTATTGTTAGATAGAAGACTAAGAAATTTGGTCACAACAAGCCTTCCCCTACACCTTCTTTCTCAAGGAATTAGGATATGCATTATGTTCCAAAACATCCATATTTAGGCAAATTTATACCCTCCCTCTTTGGGGAGGCATTTTGTCAAGTGATTATGGTTTGAACCTTACAATTCTAACCTTTTCTCAAACCATTGTCACCAATGGTCATCTTATTTTTCCTCCTCCTATATAGTAGAGGATGTCTCACAATTTGCTAGGGAAACTAGAGGATGGAGAATTGTTAACAAAATGGAACCAAGTGAGATGGGAGGTGTTGAAACTCATGAAGCTATGTTGTAGAATAGTAATTACTTTTTTGAGATGAAAAATGAGGAGATTCCTCTCGATACCTTCATATGAATTGTATTTCTTAGAATGTTATAGATCTGGTAGACCCCCACAAAAATACTTTATTCATGATGTTCATCTATAATTCTCAAGTGTAGGCATCCTCTATCTATAAGAGGTTATTTAATTTCTAGTTTTTTCTTTCTATTTCATATCGTGTTCTTTGGCATTCTATCAATATGTTGTGTAGTCATCAAGAAGTCAAACAAGGTGTTAGCACCCTTTTGTTACCTATGTGGCACCAACATTTAGTAGACCAATAATGTGACCCCAATAACTATGTTATATGGGCCCTTTTCAACATTAATAATAATTAATTTGGGATTATTAATGTTTATGCCTCAAATGATATGAGATGCTTCCTTTGGAAATGGATTGCTAATTCAATACCAACAACCACTTAGGTTCTATATGGAGATTTCAATATGATAGAGATGGGTTATAAAAAATATGGGGCCTTTAGATGCACTAGACAATTGGAGAAAGAGACTCACATGGTTCATATGCATAGTAAATTGATTTTTTTATCACAATATTGATTATCACCAAGATATCTTGATGTGGTACACTTAGAGTAATTTATAACTTGGGATTTACAAGGTGTTAAAGAGGTTGTATAATTCCATGATGTTAGCTCAATATTTCTTTTATTTTGCTAGTTTTTATTCCTTGATAGTGGAACCCTTGGTAGATGTTGTCCTTTAAAATTTATTTCTAGAATGGTTTTGTATTGAATGTCAAGTTATGAATCACAAGGCCATGAAGATGTATCTTAACACATTAATTCCCAATCACAAAGCCACCTTAGTTTACATACAATGTGTCAAAAATTTAGAGCCTCACCCCATGAATTAACTAACTAGATTTCTTTGTGGAATGATGTGATAACTCATACTACCCAGTTCCCCCATATTTATGGGCACCAATTAGCTTGTTTTCACCATCAGATTTACAAGGTCACCACTCTTGACCTTTGCCAAGCCACTACCACTATGAAATAATAACCATTTGATTCTACTACTCAACTTTGAGTCACTCAACTACACCAATAGAAGCAAGTTGTAGATGTTGAATTAGCACAAGGGGCTCAAATCAAGACTAAGATATAGTAGCTCAACATTAGTGACCAAGTATCAAATGAATTATTTGAATAGTTTTGTTCCCATCATTCATCTCAATCCATCAAAAAAATCCATAAAGGCCAATAAATATTGAATGGACATCCTAATATTCTTTAGGCCTTTATCTAACACTATGAACAATTTTTGGTAGCTAAAAAATATATGCCAAATTATCTAGCTACCTTATGATAATGGTCAAAAATAAACCTCATAAGTGATACACACTCTACGTCTTTTGGATCTCTCTTGTACAATTTCAAGTTCTAAATTTGTCATGCAAAAAACTAAGTTTTTAATCATCCAACCTAGCCCTAATCTTGTATTTTGAGTGAATTTCATGAAGTGAAATATGTGGCCATAATTAGATATGTTGGCATTGCATTTGGCATATGAATTTTTCTCAGACATGTGGAATTAGATCATGAATAAAATTAAAAATAAATTTCTAAAGTAGACTAATTAGTTCTTATCCATGGCTAGATGCATTCTAGTAACTAATAAAATACCTCTACCTAATCATGTTTGTACATCTCATCCTACTAGAGCTACCTTCTAAATCCTTCGTTGCAATAAATTATTCCTATTCATTCAAAACTTTATATAGTCTAAATAGGGAAAACAAAAAGGTTTTCCTTACACATCCTATCTATACTATATAAAACCAAGGGATAAATTTGGGATTGGGAATTATTAATCCCCTTATGCAAGGTATTTTCCTCACTACCAAGTGTTTAGTGAGATTCTTATATGGAGATGATCCTTGGAAGAAATGCATTTAACATCACATTTTCTCTACCTTGGAGGGGCACCCTTGGACTCCAATTAACCAACAAGAAAAACTCATTATTGTTCCCTTCTTTATAAATAATGGTTCTAATCCTTTTAACTCCATCTAGAAAGCTTGGTAAATTACCTCTAGGAGGTTGGTTTGGTATGATCAATATCTCAACCATGGCATTAATTTTTCCTTTTCATCTATGTAGTTGAATAGATTTTATCTAAAAGGATGGAAAACCCCTTGGCCCCTTCTAGTAGTTCAAAGTTAAACCTCTTTTTAAAAGGGGAATTCATACATTCACTAACTTGGGATCTAAATATGTTCAATTGAAAATCTTGGAAATACCTTAAAACTTAGTACAACTTTCCTCCTAACAAATAGCTAGTTCTTGACATTGAATAACTTGTTCCCATCGAGTTCTATAATTTTTTATCTATGCATAGTCATTTTAACTTATTCAAGGACTACGTATGGTTCCATACCCATAACCTCCACTTTTTCCCTCTTAAAGTGATCTATAAGTAGATTCTCTCATCACTCACTATTTCATCTCGACTCAACACTCTTGGAACTACAAGTTCATCCAATCCAAATGAAAAAAAAATAGCATCAAAATCTAGAAGCCTAAATTTGATGCATAGTCCCAACTTACAACTTAAAAAATCCTTCATGTTAAACACCCCATTGACACTTTCCTCAAGTTCCTCTTCCCATGCCCAACATGCGCCATTTTTGTGTCAATATAGAACACATCATCAACACATGTGTTATGTTCTTTCTCACATGCTATAAATATTTAAATTTCCCTCTTCTCCACCCTCCCTTCTCTTTTCCCACATGCTCAATCATGGAATTTTTCTCTCTTGGGAATTTTCATCCATCAAAATTTCATCACCTACACCTGCAAGTAGGTGATTCTCAAGTTTATTTAGAAATGTTAATTCTTCATATTGTCAAAATACTCTATTTTATTCATGAGCATTTGGCAGCTAATACCAAGTTGGATGGGTGCATGAGGTTGGGTAGCAATTTTGTGGCCACTTTCTAAAAAAAATTTGAAAACTCAGCACGAGCGCGATATAACGTGCTTGCGTTATAGCACATTAAAAGCAAAAAAAAAAGTGAACTTGTCTTCATTTTCACTTCAACTATTTTCTTCTTTTGCCAGCGGCCAAAACCCCCAACTTTCGCACTTGCATTCTAGGAGGAGGTATTGGACACAAATATTCAACAAGAGTTGCTATTTCTTTGCAAGGATGGCACCACAATGACAAAGAGGTGGGAGAGGTAACTATTGTTTGTTGTTTGTTTTGAATTTCTTAGTTTTAGGTTGATTTTGTTAGTTTTAGGTTATATTTGATATATAAATTTTTGAATTTGTAGGATATGCAAATGAACCCACAAACCCACAAAATCCTCAACAAGAAGAGCAACCAAATATTGAAGAACAAAATCCTCAACAACAACCTCCTCCACCAATCCCTCAACACCCTCATAGCACTCAACAAAATTTAATGAGTGCAATTGAGAACAACAACAAAAAAATTGAGCATTTTATTAGTAGGTTGAGTGATCCAAATGGTTCAACCATAGAAAGAATGACCCTCACAAATTTATTGATAGATATGTTAAAAAATGTAGATTCAATTAGCAAACAAATAACTGGATGGCAAGATAGGAGGAAGGTGGCTAGGGCATATTATGCAGATAAACTATCATATAAACAAGTAAAGGATTTAAAAATTACAAAAGGTGATTTGTGCTCATTATTCGCTAACCCATGTACAAATCAAAATCTTAGCCTCAATGCGAAGAGGTTTCCTATTCATTGTTGCCACCACTAAGAGATTAGGAATTATTTTTATGATAGGTGGTACATGGTCTTTGATGACCAACCGTGCAATAATTGTGAAATCCCCTAGTATTTTCTTAGGAAACTATACAATGAGTTCATATTGAACAAAATCCCAAATTATTTTGATATGAGGGAATTCCACGAGAGAGGTGGGGGATCGGCTCAGGATAGGCACAGTGCACAACTAGATCCTACACAGCAAGAGAGATGAGCTCTCACTAGGCTGCCTCGTGAGTACATTGTTATTCCTGCTATCGCGAAGGAGAGTGCCAACATAGACACATTGCAGGTGATCAACACTTTGACCTAGAGTGTCATCCATCATACTAGCCCTATTCTATAGCACCATCTAGGGGAGTCTTCGAGTGGTGGCCTTCAAACCCATGTGTGTCAATATTGCGGGAAAACTTGTTCATATGACCCCACCAACACTCAAGAGGTTGTTGTGGAGGATTTTTATGTAGCTATGGAGATGGAGAGGGTAGTTGACATTTTGCATGATGCATATGGAATTGATACTTAGGTAAAAGTTAGCATGTTCATTGAATTTAATTTATTAAATTTTGATTTTGAAATGCAATATTAACTAATTTAGTTTTATGACTTTAATAAAATTGCAGGGTCACGGTGTTGAGACTGGATACACTGGCCCTCCACCTACTTATTTCTGCAGTACACCTATCAGCAAGGTATGTAACTAGTAAAAAATTATTTAAATTTATTACATGTTAATAGCAATGTTTTACAAATGGTATTTTAATATGTGATTTTGGATGTTAAATAGGGTAATATTGGAGGTTTCGAGGGAACACCTCCCAGTACCAATGGATTTACTCAAACCTTCATGTAGGTAATAGAATAAAGAGTTTAACTAATGAATTATACTTAATAGATTTGTGTAGTTTATATTCATATCATTGGCTGCATTGCATTGCACATCATTCAAACTCAAAGCATCAATTCACATTCCATAACGAATAACTAGATGTTGATAGATGAAAAAATTTCAACTACAATATAGTTGTTTAGAAAGTCAACATAAGCAATGATGCATTTTATTCACATGGAGGCGTGTGCTTGCAAAGGTGCACCTACACAACACACTATGGATGCTTGGAAAAAATCTATGAAACCATAATAGTAAGCAATAGCATAGACAAGGTAGTTAGTAGTTTCAAAAAATGCCTTGAAGAAATGTGGTCTCATGGTGCATTTCTTCAAAATGCTCACCACCTTTTCTATGATACCACATTTTTCATACATGTGCACCAAAGAATTTTATCAAACTACTCGTGATTCCTTGCTACTATGGCTAAAATCCTAAAATAGGTGCTTTCCAACAAACTATGGATGCTTGGAAAAATATCTATCAAAGCATAATAGTAAGCAATAATACCATACAAAAGGAAATGAACTTTTTGAAAAAATGCCTAAAAGAAATGTGTTCTTATGGTGATGGAATGCCATGGCATGCATTTGTTTTTAATGGCATTCCATCACCATGAGACCCCAACCACAGTTATTGTCCATGTCTATGAAAGCACTTAAATGATTCAATGACTTGTTGCTATGGGTAAAACCCTAAAAACAGATCCTTTTGAACACGATATGGATAGGGAAAATAGTAAGCATGGTAATCAGAAATATATAGTTTAATAAGTACTCAAAATTTTGTTCATTAGATCTCATACACTATAAGTCATGACGTGAATTGCTATTGTAGCTTTTTTGTGATTAAGTAATTTGTTGTTTTATTTTTAGATGTTGGTTTTGGAAACACTTCCAAATGTTATGAGGGAAATGGATATCGGTGTTTCATCCACTATACAATCCTCGATGGCTCTGATAGGGGAGGTATGAGGCAAATTACTAAATTTCAATTTACATTAATTGCTATAGATGTTAGTTCGAGTGAAAAATCAAACCAAATTATTGATTCATAGTCTAATTTCTATTTGGATGGTTTATACAGGGCTTCAGCATGCCTCGGCATTAGTGTGCAAATATTTTCCCTCGTGAAGAGTGATCGTGAGATGGCCATAAGTGATTTTTTCAAAATACATCATTTTTTATAATGTAATTTCTATATATTAATGTCTTGTCTTCTTATTGTAATAGTTAAAACTTCACCAAGAACTTAACAGTAGTAGGAGTAGCAGGAGAACTCCTTGAGTGCAACAGAAATGAGTAATAGACTTATTGCCATTCGAACGACCAACAAAGGGAAAGAGTTTATTTCGAGAGCCTAGAGAGAAATGACTTTTGATTCTAGAGCCCTTTGTTGTATGCCTACATGGCAGTTTTGTACATATTTTGTATTGGATATATTTAACATTGTATTCCTATATAGCATTCTCATAAGCCTATATGGCTATTTTGTACCTATATTTTATACTTATATTGACATATATTGATGTATGTGTACATGGCTATCTGGTTAATAAAAATCCTTTTTATCGATGGTGTCCATATTTGCATGTTATAAATTCATGGTTCAAGAGATATAAGTTACATGTATTCAAGTGTATACTTTACAACATATGTGTATACTTTGTGACTTACATGTGTTCCTATGTATACTTTGCAACTTACGCGTTTTCATGTGTATACCTTGTATTCGTGCATATACTTTGTATTAAGTTGTGTATACTATGTATTTGTGTGTATACTTCAAGGAATACATGTTTGTGACTACTTATGCTTTCCTTATTCACATGTACATGCTTGACTTATTCATGTGTATACTTATTAATTGGTTAGCCATAGCATTGATCATTGTTGTCCTTCATGGTTTGTCTTGAATAAATTAATTGATTGATGGTAAACAACTTTATCTAAAAGAAAAAAAATGTTTTCAATTGCTATTCTATGAAATGATTGATAAAAATATTCCAATATATTTAATCCTTTGATTGGATTAACTCAATTAAGCAAAGGATACATAAAACTTTTCCTTTTAGATTAGCAATGCATGGAAGTTTCAAAAGTATCCTTGATATTACAGAAAGATATGTGTTTATACACTTCAATTGTGCACTCACCCTTTGGTTCTTTGAAAGAAAAATCTTCCTATGCCATTGTTACACTACACAGGTAAACCAAATTTTGTATTGTGGAGCTATAGTAAGCTACCACTCTCAAGACCAATGTAAGAATGATACAAAATAATGTTTGAGACTACAAGAATACATCAAAATGGATAGTGTACTAAAAAAAATCTTATGATTTATGAAGAATGTTGATAACTCTACTCAGTTGGCTTCTTTTTTCAAAATCATACAAATTGAACCCTAGCATCAATAGACTTTGTATATCAAGCTACCACAATTCAAGTTTTAACGATGAATATTTATCATGCATGTTTTAAATGACATTCAATTTGATGGTGGTTTTGTTGTTTATATGATGTTATGTGATATTCTAATCCTAATGCATGCTTCTAGGCTGCATATATATTTATATTTATTTTTTACATGATTTTTGTACCAACGAACCCAAAATGAACCGAACACCCCTCCAAAAAAAATTTAGCCTAACCAGCAAACTGAACCCCCAAACCTAGACCCGAACCTTGAAACCTATTCCAACACTCTTCATTTTTCCTGCACAAACTTAGTTGACCACCAAATTATACTGCCTCTTGACTTTACCCACTTTTACTCCCTCAAACATCTTTTTTTCATTCAAAACCCCTATTTTCCCAACTAGGGCATCATGCCATAACATACTTTTGACCTTCCCTATCCTTGTAGACCTTTTGAACACATCAAACTCCACAACCTCACCCTATTTCCAACCTATTCTAACTTATTTTCAAGCAATTTCTTCTTTTCACCTCTTCTAGCCTAGCTTTTAAGAGGCCTCAATTTTTTATTTTGAATAGGGGCAACATTAGTAATCTCTTCCAATGCCTTTACCAATGCTATTTTCTTATTCCTACTCCCTATCCTACTTACATCAGGCCCATATCACCGAGACACAACCTGAACAATAGGTGGAATGGCCTATTTCAACATATTACACTCGAACCCTTAATGGATTGATCTAGTTGAACATAGCTCAGAGTTATTCTATGTATTTGGGTGAGAAAGAGGACTATTCCTAGCATAAACATACCTATTTAGACACGTTGGAATTTTCTGTTTGGTCACATGAATTGTAGAACGAAAGTTGCACCGGTTTGCAACTTTCCACTGCTTGCATTTGACACTTTTTCCATCAAGTGAAAACTGGACACCATGGGAAAACCACTCCGAGATAACAAAAAATAGAGAGGTTATTATAGAGGGGTCCAATGGGATCCCATAGGATTAGACGAGAAGTTTCTAAGCATCACAGTATCCGAATAACATGTTAAAGTTTGCAGCCATTTTGCACTTTGGACCTGAAAGGGATCGATCTGGTTGAACACAACTTGGAGCGATTCCACGTGTTTGGGTGTGAAATAGTACCATGTCTAGCTTAAACATACCTATTTAGATGCATTGGAATAGTTTTTTTTGTCACACAAGTTGCAAAATGAAAGTTGCACCACTTTGCAACTTTCCACTACTTGCATTTGACACTTTTTCCATCAACTAAAAACTGGACACCACAAGAAAACCACTCTAAGATAATAAAAACTAAGAGAGGTTATTGTATAAGGGCCCAAAAAAATTCCATAGGATAAGACAAGAAGTTTCTAAGCATCACGATATCTGAGTAACAACATGCTAAAGTTTGCATCCATTTTGCACTTTAGACCCTTAAGCAATCGATCTAGTTGAACGTAACTTAGAGCGATTCTGCTTGTTTGGGTGAAAAAGAGGACCATGCCTAGCATAAACATACCTATTTGAATGCATTGGAATAGTTCGTTTGGTTACACGAGTTGCAAAACAAAAGTTGCACCACTTTGCAACTTTCCACTACTTTCATTTGACACTTTTTCCATCAACTGAAAACTGGACACCATAGGAAAGCCACTTTGAGATTAAAAAAAAAAAAAATTGAGAGAGGTTATTGTAGAGGGGCCCAACGCAATCTCATAGGATCAGACAAAATTTTTCTAAGAATCATGGTATTTGAGTAAAAACATGCTGAAGTTTGTAGCCATTTTGCACTTTGGACCCTTAAAGGATCGATCTGGTTGAACGTAGCTCAAAGCGATTCCACATGTTTGGGTGAAAAAGAGGACCATGCCTAGCATAAACATACCTATTCAGATGCATTGGAATAATTTATTTGGTCACATGAGTTGCAAAATGAAAGTTGCACCACTTTGCAACTTTCCACTACATGCATTTGATAGTTTTTCCATCAACTAAAAATTGGACACCACAGAAAAACCACTCCGAGATAACAAAAATTGAGAGAGGTTATTGTAGAGGGGCCCAACATGATCCCATAGGATTAGATGAGAATTTTCTAAGCATCACGGTATCTGAGTAACAAATGTTGAATTTTGTAGCCATTTTGCACTTTGGACTCTTAAGGAATCGATCTAGTTAAACATAGCTCAGAGTGATTCCACGTGTTTGGGCTTGAAAAAGGACCATTCCTAGCATAAAAATACCTATTCAAACACATTTGAATAGTTCATTTGGTGAAACTTTTTTTCATCAACTAAAAATTGGACACCACAGGAAAACCACTTTAAGATAACAAGAACCGAGAGAGGTTATTGCATAGGGGCCCAACACAATCCCATAGGATCAGATGATAATTTTCTAAGCATCACGGTAACTGAGTAACAACATGCTGAAGTTTGCAGACATTTTGCACTTTGGACCCTTGAGGGACCGATCTAGTTGAATGTAGCTCGGAGCGATTCCACGTGTTTGGGTGTGAAAGAGGACCATGCCTAGTGTAAACATACCTATTTGGACACGTTGAAATAGTTTTTTTGGTCACATGAGTTGCAAAACAAAAGTTGCACCACTTTGCAACTTTCCACTGCTTCCATTTGACACTTTTTCCATCAACTGAAAATTGGACACCATGGGATAACCACTTCGAGATAATAAAAACTAAGAGTTTGTTGTAGAGAGGCCCAACTTGATCCCATAGGATCAGACAAGAATTTTCTAAGCATCATGGTATCCAAGTAGTAGCATGTTGAAGTTCGTAGTCATTTTGCACTTTGGACCCTTAAGGGATCGATCTGGTTTAACATAGCTCAAAGTGATTCTGCTTGTTTGGGTGCAAAAGAGGACCATTCCTAGCATAAACATACCTATTCAAATGCATTGGAACAGTCTGTTTGGTCACACAAGTTGTAGAACAAAAGTTGTACCACTTTGCAACTTTCCACTACTTGCATTTGACACTTTTTCCATCAACTGAAAAATGGAAACCATGAGAAAACCACTTCAAGATAACAAAAAATGAGAGAGGTTATTATAGATTTCCCCAACGCGATCCCATAGGTTTAGATGGAGATTTTGTAAGCACCATGGTATCCGAGTAATACCCCATCAAAGATTGCTACGCTTTTGCACTTTGGGATTTGATGTTTCATTGAACTGTACGGTTCTGTACAGGGTGATTGTGATTTTTTTAAATGGAATTCAGTGGGAAGCAAACTTAAATCCCTTTTAGTTTTGGTTTGGTTGGATTACAAGTGATTTTGTGCATTTTAGAAGCCAATTACTAAGGGTTGGTTTGTATACCCTATTTTAAGGGTTTTGAGTGCATTAAAATGTCATATTAAGCCTTTCACCCACTGTATGCTTTTATAACTCGATGGAAAGGCTTAGTTATGGTTATAAAACATGTGTGCAAAGTTTTGTGTGCAAGGGAGGTGAATAAAAGGTTTTTAGGTGATGCCCTAGATGTCAAATGGTGAATTTTTTAGTGGAAAATGGTGGTTTACTACTAGGGTTTGAAGAAATCTTTTGGGGGTAGTGATATCTCTTGAACTTTTAAGCTTTTATAGACCCTTTTGAAGGTGTTTTAGGCTTTGGTTGGTTGTGGGAAGCTTTTGAGTATGGGTTTTCAATAAGCCTTTGCCTAACTTATAGTCTCCAAATCTCATCAAATGGGCTTATCTTTTAGAGGTCTTCCAATGGCCAACCAAACATCAATTAAGCTTTAACACTAACCCTACGACAAATTCCCAAGAGATCATACCATGTTTATTTGTACCATCATTAAGATGCAATAGACCACCTTGCATAAAGGCTACTAGCCCTATTTACAAAGAGATGACCTTTTAAACACTAGATCTTCATTCAAACTCCTTAAACAATAGTATGTTATGTGTCAAAACCTCCAATTCCATGATTTTTTTCCAAGTCCAAGACCTCTAGACCCCTAATACACCAAACCCCCTATTTCAAGCAAAATACTTGGGGTTTTAATGAGACTCCTATCTCCCATACCTGCCATACCCAAACAAAGCACCAAATAGATGTACCAGATCCTACACATGGTGAATAATACATTACATGGATAGTCCTTCCCACTTTTTGTCAAAACACCACTTGAAACCCTCATTTTCATCATGAAAATACCCTGCTATGGCCCTAGAACATCATCCCAAACACCCAAACCTGACTCCACAACATTCTAAACAAGCTAGGCATGTATTTTAAAATTTAGAGGACCCATTTTGCAAGTTACAGTAGGCACAAAAATTGGAATGGGTTGAATTACATCATGAAACCCTTCAATCCAAGAACACTGTGAAAGTAGGTAGCAATAGTAAAAACAAGATAGCTTTCACTATACAAAGAGTTAGAACATCTAAATAGGTGCAAATGAAATCTAATTCATCAATCTACAACATCCAATAGGTTTTAGATCATCTTAGTGTTCGTATAGGCCATACAACAACAAGAAAAGTGAAAAAAATAGTAAATCTCTAGAAAATAATGTTCTTCTTGATAAAAAATGGGTTACAAATCAACCAACAACCTCTCCTTCGAGGAATTGAAGGTTATTATACATGTTTACATTAGGAACAATAAAAGAAAAGGCTTTGAAAGGAACTACATGAAAATCAATCTCTCTAAATGGTATATCAAACTCTAGTTCAAAATCTTTTAGATGAGGCTGCTCCCATAGCTCTCTTACTCACTTGAAAAATCCTTGAAACTCTGTATTGATTTTATTTTTCCTTCCCCTCTCTTGTTGTTCTTCCTCAATTTCATCAAGATCATACATTGA
>VDFB02271358.1:1059829945-1059909184 GCA_007258455.2 Sequoia sempervirens
TCTTCCGGGTTCAGACTTCCAAAATAACTGGGGACTTCTACTCTGGGTCTTTTCCCGATCTTTGAAATAGCCCTTATTAGCTGCATTGGTCTTGATCAATTACTTCTTCTTCCTCTTCTACCTATAAACCTTCTTCCTCTCCTTCATCCTCACTTTCCTCCCTCAGGTTTAACCCTCTTCTCAATTGCTCTTGTAATGCATCAACCTGTCTCTGGAGGGCTGCCAGTGCATCTCTTCCACCAGCATCTCTGCCACCCCGACCACCTCTGGCACCACCACACCTACCAGGCATCACTCTTGGAGGCATTTTCTTGACCTCGAACCACAACCACGGTCCTGGTGTGAACTACCTCATGATCAGTGATCTGTCCACACGCTCAAGAAAAACTCGCTCTGATACCACTTGATGAGGGTGCAACCCGAGACACAGAAAAATAACCCACAAGCAAGAGAATAATTTTATTATTTAGATAATGGAGCTTCTTACATGCAGAGGATCTCAAATCCCCAAGTTCTACAACAAATGCAAGCTACAGAAAGCTACAGAATAACCCTTTCGCAACATGCGAGCTTGTCCCCAAAAAGTTACCCCAAAAATATTAGAAACCCGCCCATAAATAGAGCTTCTCTTTAGTTTGGAGCCAAAACAACATTAGAATTGAGTTTAGGCAGTTTGGCGCCGAAAATTACAACTTGAAGTTCAAATTTCAAAAGAATATTTGCAATTGTATCTTCTAGAAAGTGCGCCAACTTCCCAGGGCCATAACTTTTGATCTGGGGCTCCGATTCGTGAACCGTTTGAACCGTTGGAAAGGTCTCGAAGTCAAGAACACACTCAAAATTTTTTACACCAATTTTGGAAAGTTTTGGGGCCAATCCGGAAGCTCTAAGTGCCTCAAATCCCACTCAGAAGGTTTTCATGTGCAAATCTGGGAAACTAAAATTGCAATATCTTTCAACCCAGGAATAGAAAATAAAAATCATAAATTGGGAATTTCATTATGACGAAATGGGTATCCAAAAATGTAAAAACATCTAAAAAATGATAAACTTGAAATTTAACTATTTTTGGGTGATGCAAGATTGCCCTTACACCACTGGATGCTCCTACATCAATTTCAAAACTAAACCAACCAAATACCTATACAATTGGCCTTGAATTCCATTTAATAAGAACAAGTGAGCAACAAACTTTGGGTCAAATTACACTTGCAGTCACATTTTTCATTTGACATTAATTGGAATTTTTATTTCAAAACATCCTCAAGCAGTTATATTTTCATTTTGATGAGGGGGAAAACATATAAGAAAAAAAACTCTTTCCATTTGCTAAAGAAGATTTACATGCCTTCCAAAAGGCACATTTCATCATTGTAGTAGTGTTGTAGCATCTTCTCCATGAGAAAAATTTTCTTCCACATGCACATCTAGTCAACAAAAGTTTGAAACAAGAAAACAATAAAAAGAGAGAAAATGAAACCCCATCCACATTAGCACCTCTGCCACCAATCTTCATGATTTAGAGGATATAACATTTTGTAATATTTCATCTAAGGCTTAATCTGTAAATTTTTCAAGCTATGTGTTATTATCCTCCTCAATGGGCCATTGAACATCTAGTAATACCTATAGCTTGGTGTTCTAAAGTTTATATCTAAAATCAATCAATATATGGGCCTCTTTGACAAATGCATCCATTCTCACTTCAATCCCAGTCACATTGTCAATGTTTGCATTTAACATGGTATAATTAGTGAGACTGATAGCTTCTTTAAAATGTGGGAGTAGACCTCCCAACTCATCTTTCCACGAAACAAATTTCTTCAATCCACCTTCATCATTTAGGATCTTGGGCATACCATGCACCTCCATGTCTTTGGACATTTTTTTTTTTTTTTTTGCAGTTGCACTCCCAACTTACCATGAAAAGTTGAGATTCCTCCCAATAAATCCATTGCCTTCAATATATCTAAAATATTTTTTGGGGCTTCAAGATCATATTTCATATTAGGAAACATTTCCTTGAGGGCCCCAACCTTGGCACTCCATTTTCTCCAATCATTTTGGAAGGAATTTTGAACTTGCACACACCTTACATGAGCCTCATGGATGCTCATATATGCTCTGAAATTTTTTTTAGCTTTTTTAACTATCTTCATAACCCTATGCTTCAATAAATCATTATAAATATCATCTACCACCTTGGAAATCTCTTCCTTGGATTTCTTAGCATTGTCTTTTTTTGTTTGCACTTCCTTCTTCAAATTCTAAATTCTTAATTCTAAGGTCTCCTTGTCTTGAGTTGTTAAATCTAAAGAAGATGAAGAAGGGGAAGACAATTCTCTTATTGATTGGATTTCTTATGTAGTGGCCCTCATTTTGTTACACTCATCCAAAATATTTTTGGTCATTTAATAGTGCATCATAATTTCTTTTGTGATATTTGTGCAGTGTCAACACTAAGCATGGCAGCATCCATAGTCAACTTTGCAACTTGTATATGGGTTATATTTGTATCCCTTTTCACTACCACTAATCTAATGACCTCTTCAATAAATTTAAAAACCTCTAATTTTCAAGCATTAGGTTCCAATGACCAAATTGAAAGAGTATGAAATATTGGACTCAAACCTGATCCAAAAACTTGGTTATCAAAATGTTCTTTTGATACAATGGCTTGGGGATCTTTTCTTATTGCATCAATTGCAATAGAAGAAGTAAGAGTTTACCCTAGGAGTAACATTACACTACTTTCCTTAACAATTTTCCTAGCCTCCACGAAATAATCATTACTATTTCTTCCATTATATTTTCCTCCTCTGCTTTCTCTGCTTCCTCTTGTTGAGAAGGGTCCACACCAGCCTTAGCCTCTTCAATTCTTCTCTTTATGTCTTGGCTTCTATGTTATATGTTGAATTATTTAAACTCATTTGTTCGCACAAAAAGCATCATCCACAAGAACTTCATCACAAGACTTGATCCTAGGATCATCATTAGTATCCTCATCATATTTCCACCTCACAATTTTATCTTGGGGAACACGAGAATCAAGAGCATCATTTAACTGAGGGGAAGGGAACCTCATTTCTACCTCTTAGTCATCAGGCACATTCTCTAATATTTATCTTCAATTATTTCAATATCTCCTTCAACTTCCAAAGTCTACTCTAGAATGTCCATAGCTTCTCTTTGCTAGTCCAAGAGGACTTGTGCCTTCTCAACAACCTCCTTAACCTTCAATTTAAACTCACCACTTTAGTCTTTTAATTTTTTCATATCCCTTTCATATGGTCTCTCAATCTCATAATATGGACTAATATAAAATGCATTCATCTTCATTATATCTTCCTCATTGTCATGAATAGAAATCCATTCCTTCTTCCTTGATGTTGTTGCACATTCATTTGTTAGATTCCTTATTGCATCATCAGTGCATAAAAAATTGGTGAGAGAAACAAAAAAAGCCTTTCTTCCTTTTCATTTCATTCACAAACCCATCAAGGTCATAGTTTTTGACCTCATTAATTGGTAGCCTGAGGTTTTTTAAAATTATTCTAAATTTCTCAAATCCCTATTTGGTAGTAACCTTGAAATAAGCAAAGGTACATTGTCATGTTATCACTGAACCTTTCCTAGGAACTCTAAAATGTTCCTTTTCCATAAAATCCAACTACCACATCAGCTCCATGAATTCCAAACTATCAAAAACATACAATGGCAGGAAATGGGGTGGTACATTAGATCCATAAGCTCTGATCAAGGTGTAATCTATATGCAAAAACTAATCACCCCAATTGTGAGGTGTTGTTGATCCTTCTATATCTTTGGGGCACATAATGTCTCTCATAACTATTTAAATTTTGTAATGAGGCTCCACACCTATACTCTCTAAAATACCAAATCTTATAACATTGAAGAAAGTAGGATAATTTGAGTGGGGATAGTTCTAGTCCCAAATATGAGTCCACACTTGGATAGGGAAATCATTTCGTTCCTCGTCCTTTTTCCTTAGCTTAATATTCTTCTTCCATTTCTCATTTCAAACATATAGAGTCATGTGCATTAACAAATAATAGTGAGGGAAAGACAATGGGGCATTTCCATCCTTCAACCCAATCAACCCCTTGCACATTTTTCTGCAATATATCCAGCATAATCAAATCCCCTATTGGAATTCCAATTCTACATATATATCATCATCACAAAAAAGTAAGTTGGTATCCTCATATGGTTATGTGCAGGATCGTCATGGAAAAAATAGGCCCTTAAGTGGCAAAAAATTTAGAAAAATTAGTGTTAGGCAACTTGATGTAGAAATTTGAATACTTTATCTATATTATTTCAAAAATATGTAAGAATAGAATCTATAGAAAATTTAATTTAGTTTCTAAACTACTAGGTTTATTTAAAAATAAATAAATTATTTGGTGAAAATTTGAAATTGCAATGCAATAGTACTTAAATTTTAGGGAAAAAAATAAGTAGGTGTCTATCTGACCACTGTAACAACAATAAAATGATAATATTTTTTAAAAATATTTTAGATATAAGTAGATAAATCATGTCCTAATGTGATGCATATTTTTTTGTAATTTTTTTCCAAGTAAATAATTAATTATGAATTTTTTATTAAAACTTTTAAAAAATATAAAAAGTCATGTGTCTGACCACCTTAACTTGTCAAAACTTCATGAAATTCATTTTTTTCTTTTTTAATGCTATATTATGTGAAGCATAGAATGTGACACATGTTTTGGATTCAAAAAATATGATACCATTTGAAATTTATAGATTTTTTTCAATCAACTCATCAATCAGGACTTTAGTCGTAATTCAAATAAAAAATGAATAATAATTGTTTATTAGATTCAAAGTAAAGCATAATTTATATTGGTGGAAAGCTAAGAATCTCCTTAAAAAACCCTTGTCGGTTCATCAATTTTGGGTAAAAACATTTGTCAGCCACATACCCTACACATACCCATCATATCACCACTTTTGGCCCATCATGATCCTACACATACCCATATCAAACCTGTGGACCAAAACCTAATCGAAATAGTAGTAAGTATTCTTGAAATAGTTGGAAAAATCTCCAAAATCAAAGGGTTCCAAATCTTTAGGACCAAATCCTCCCTTATCATCCTTTTTGGTCCTAGCAAGCACATGTGTTCTGTATCCATATATGTTTTGTTCATACTTGATACATAAGTCAGAAAAATTGAAGTTGATAGTGTAATTGGGGTTCAATTTGAACATCTCCATAATCTTATCTCTGGTTACCTCAAGAAGTAAGGTTCCAATCTCACTTTTTATCCTTTTATCCTTGGCATTATATTGCTTTTCCTACTCCAAAATTACACCAACTTGCACAATCAAATTCAGTACCACTAACCTCCCAAGGTTGAAACCCCATAGGTGTCAAGCTGGATGTCTAGCATATCTTATGTTGAAGGAATATAAGAATAATTCACAATCACTTTGAAGCAAAGGGACCTCTCCAATCCCACCAGCCTTATCAATCAATTTTCTAGTCATTGCAACCTTCCCAATGGGTCTTTTGCTAATCCATGCTCCTCCCTCATTTATATCTTTAGCTTTTCCTTCCATGAATCTTTCAAGATTTCTCTTTCTCCCTTTGATTTTATAGAATTTTATGAAGTTAGAGGCTTAGGTTTAGCAAATTTAGGCTTCTTTTGCTTGGGTTTACTAGCAACCCTTGACGATTCACTGGGTTGACTCATTGTTTATAGCTAGGGTTTATGTATTTTCAACTTGTAAATGAGGGCTAACTAGTCTATGCTATCAAGAAACAAATTTGTAGGATAAAACCTTCCCAAAACCTATAAAGATCTTATCAATTAAGTGAAATTACACAGTAATCAAACCCTTGCAAACCATAAGCACCTAAAGCTTTTGTAATTTTCACTAACTCCCTAAACTAGCTTAAAGCATAATTGAGATAGAGAGACCTATAATTACTTGCTTACCCAGAAAATAATTCACCATCAATGTCTCTACAACTATTTGCTTGATCTCTTCTTGTTGTTCTCTTCAAAATCAATCAATTCTTCTACTTTGAACAATTGCGATTGTGAGGACAAATGAGCCAACAACCTTCTTTATGGCCAAGCAATGGAGTGTATTCACCATTAATTTCTGGAAGAAAGCTCACATGAGCGAACTGACACTTGGTCATTTAAATTCAAATTTTGGTTGTTAATCATTTTGATTTGAAACATTATCCATATCTCTTGCTTTATCCTTTAGATCTCTCAATTATTTTTAGAGAAGCTCTTTAGATGCTACTCTTGGTAGATGGTCAGTGCTCCCCTTAGGATCCATGACATGGACTAACTATCTCCCATGGATATGTTAACTCTAGCAGTTGTATCGAGCCTTAAAATGTTGATCTTTTGGTGCAACAAAAAGTGTGGGACTATAATTGATATTAGAGCCAAAGGTTTTAGGTTTGAATCCCCTCAATAACATTGAGGGGGAGTTTGTTGGTAGATGGTCAACACTCCCCTCATGATTTGTGACATGGACTAACTACCTCTTATGGATGTGTTAACTCTGGCAGTTGTATCAAGCATTACAAGGTTGATCTTTCAGTGCAACAACAAGTGTGGGCCAATAGTTGCAATGTCGCCCATTTTTCCTTTAGTCACCTTTTACTTAAAATTCATCGTCATTGCTACTTTGATCTCAAATCTTTTGGATAAATTTGTGATGTTTTATGACCTTTCGATGAGGGGAATATTCCATCACTCATCATTGATACATTCCTTAGACCTCCACTTGTAATTGCAATAGCTTTAGGTGGCACGATGGGCACAAGACTCAAAAATTCATCACCCATCACCAATGCTTGCCTTCCTTGTTGCATCCTATCAACCATATGAACCATACATGTGATAGGATCTTAGTCATTAGATCTAGGTCGTCCTTTGACTTTATTCCTCACCCATCACTAATTGCCAATCTATATATCAATAGATAAATCACATTATCAATGGGAAAAAGTAGTGACAATTCAATATTCGGTCATGTGTCCACAGTACAAGATCAAGGGTAATGCAAGTGTCACCCTTAGTAGCACTTTCAATTAGTGAAGAAACATTGGAACAATAAACTTCATCGCTCATCACTGATATGTTCAGGATGTAACACCCCTCTATTTTGGCTCTTTGATTGGCAGTGTTTCCTTTGCAATGGTTGTGTCTGAACATGCTTGGACATTGGAATTTGGTTACTTGTGATTGTGATTGATTAAATGATGTGGAAGTTATATGTTGATGTGATGTTCTTTTATTCCGATGTTATCCTTATGGCATGATTGGAGTAACTTAGAAGATATCTGATTAAATGATGTGTTATGCTATTGATCATATCTTTGATGTTAGATGTGTCAGTAGTGATACTGTATTGGTGAAAAGGGACGGATTGTATCACTCGCTTGCGAGTGCCCAACAATTTTGAGATTCCTTCCTCATGGTGTGTTTGATTATATAAAAATATATATATATATATATTTTGCATGTCCAACATGTTCTTTGTTGCAGGTTGGCAGGTACATGACATCAACTCCACCTGGTTTCACAAGTTTGAGTGTGTCCATTTACCAATGATAATTG
The DNA here is from genome assembly GCA_007258455.2 of Sequoia sempervirens. Classification (NCBI taxonomy): domain Eukaryota; kingdom Viridiplantae; phylum Streptophyta; class Pinopsida; order Cupressales; family Cupressaceae; genus Sequoia; species Sequoia sempervirens. The sequence goes on from VDFB02271358.1 coordinate 1,059,837,583, forward strand.
ATTGGAAGATAGTAGCTAGGTTTTCCGAGCCAAGTCATCACCCTAGTCATAGCATGTTGTCGGGTTGTCGTCAGGGTCAGTTGTTTTAACTTGGTCAGTTCCCCTTGAGTGTTTATTTAATTTCAAGTTTAAAGTTTATTAAATGACTTGCATAGTTTAATTAAGGATTAAATGTGTTTAATTGCAAGTTAAAAGTGATTAAATGGCATTTGAAATTTATAAATGACGATTGTTTTGTCTTATTGAGATGTTGGAAAATTAGTGATTAATTAATTAATTTAATTTAATTAATAAAATAATCTAATTTTGAATTAGATTTATTTTATTGACTAAATAAATTAATAGGGATAAATTAAATCAATTTAGCCATGTGGCATCATTAGATATTTAGATTAAATCAAAAATTAGAAATATGTTTTATATTTTACTCCTAGAAATAATGTTGAAAAAATAATGTTATTATGAATTGTTGAATTACATTTTGTTAAAAGAAATTTATTTGACCTTGGGGTTGTAAATAGATTTTTATTTTAAAAGGATGTTATGCAAATTACACTTGGAAATAGAAATTGTTTTATTATTTTGCAAAAAAAGGAAATATCTTGATTTAGCAATAAGTTTGGTGGGTGAGTCCATTTTAGGGATTTGAAAATTTTGGGGGAAGGGCTTGCATAAGGAAATTAGGATTTTATTTAAAAAAAAAAAATTGAAAATGGAGGATGGAAATTGGATAGCAAAAAAAATTCTTGTTTGGATTTTGGTGGAGAGCTTGGAGGTGGCTAAAATTGTGGAGTTGAAGGAGGGCTCAAAATTCTCCATTGTTGAAAGCTTCCAAATTTGGGGAAAACACAAGGTTCCATCATTTCTTCCTTCTACTTCTTGTTTCATTTTGAATGGAATTTAAATGATTGAAAATATAGTTTTGATTCAATGGGAATCCATAGAAATGTTCTCAAAATTGCAAACTTGTAGTTAGATTGGGAAATGGAAACCAAACAAGAAATTTACACCAAGAAATAGAATGAAAATCAAAGAAAACTCCATTTTAGAACTAGATTTTGAAACCCTTTTTACTGTTTAGAAAATAATTTCTATTCTTGCAAAGGATTTGGATTATTTTCACAATTTAAGTATGAAATTAAAATCTGGGTATATATCTTAGTTATATTAGAAATTTTTTAATTTTGGGTAAAACCCAAAAAATCTTTGTATTTTTGTTTTGAAAAAAAATGCAGGAATATTTTCATTTGTCCACCACTGCACACACACAGGATTGGCACTGACTGAGCAGCACTATTTACATGGAGATATCTGTCCTGATATTGACATTTTGCCAAATTTTGCTTACCTACATACCTTTTTATATATTATTTATACATATTCTTAAGGCTATTCATAAATATTTGGCCATTATAAGCAAAAAATATAAATATAGCTTAATAATAAGGCTAAAATTAAAGGAATCTAGTATAAGTTCAAATATATTTATGTTAATCATGGTGATTTTGAAATATGACTAATTCGGAAAAAATATATAAATTATTTGATATGTATTTTATTTAATGGAGCTTAAATTTAAAAGTTATAATTTATTCATATGCAAATAAAGCATTATTTTATTTGGTATATTTAAATAATGTTAAATCGTTAAACTGAACTTCAAATGATCATGCATTACTATGATTGTGGAAACTGATATTTCAATATATGAACATAAATTTCAAAGCAGTCATTTTGAGCTATTATTTAAATGTATATTGAAGACATATTTTGTTTATGTAAAATAATAAGGAATAAAATATGATTAATTGAAATATATGAAAATATAATTTATTTAAGGAGTTGACTTTGATCATCAAAGTTGAAATAAACGGAACTCCTCTAATTAAACGAATTTATTCAAATTATGTTTTGAACGGGAAATCTGGGAATTTGAAATGATATTTGAAATATCTAAAATCGGACTTAATCTGAAGTGATTACCACATTGGTATTGAGGAAATGAAAATTGACGTTTGATCATACGTTTTATATAAAATATTGACTTAGATTTATTTATTTAGTCTATGATGAAATATATGGATTAAATGAGTTAACTTAAAGGTTATTGATTAAAATATCTTTAATCTTGAATATAATAAGGAAATCTAGAAAACAAAAGATTAATATATTTAATCTAGATGTCTATTTATCAAAATGATTTAAGTATGGAAGACAATTGAGAAACTTAGAGATAATGAATGACTTAGATCAAACAGGTGGTTCTAATCATTAATTATGGATCATAATTGAAGAGCTTAGGATTGCCGAATGATTTATTTTAAATCAAAGAACTTTATTTGTCAAATGTAGATTTATTGATAATTTGACTTTGATTAATTATAGATTGAGCAAGTAGAGTTGTATCGTTGGTTTAAATTCTTTAATTTCTCCAAGATGATTTAAGCATATACTATTGAGTATAATTGATAAAAAAATATTTGTGTACAAGAAGAGATGAGTTTTAGTTGATTTATTTAATGCTAAGTTGGAATCAAGACTGAATTATTTAATCTAAAAGTTTATTTTTCTAGATATTTAATTATAGAATATGATTGCGGAACTAAGAGTAAAGGATGAACTTATTAATTAACCTAAATGATTTATTAGTCAAGTGATTTATCTATAGTATGTGATCATGAAACTTAGAGAGAACGGTTGATTTAAATTTTAACCAGATAGCTGCATTATTAAAATGTTTTGATTATGAATATGGTTATGAAATTTAGAGTAAATGATCTATTCTTTAAATATTTCAATGTCAGGAAAAGAAATGGGATCAATTGATTGGATAAATGCAAGTCATGAAATCTGTGTTTGACTGGATTTAGGAAATCCGAACATTAGCTTACCTATTTGTCTATAATTTTTTCAGTGTTTAATTGTTTGCCTTCGATGTTGTGGAATGAGAGTGAATGTTTTGAGAATCTTCTAGATATGGGTTCATTTATTCGTATGGGTGGTTATATGTGAGCCAGCCTTTGTTTTGTACTTTGGTTTCCGTGTTATGAGAAAAGTTTGTTTGTCAAAATTACATTTTTTAGACATGTAAAGAACATGTGATTATATGATTGCTGACTTTAAGTCATTTCTTGTTGATCACGTAAGTCTTCCAGTTGTGTTTAATGAGATGATGATTTTTGCCCTTGTGATTGGTTATTTTCTTTGTTGAGTAGAGCATGAGACTTGTATCAGTGGGAACTTGGTTCTTCGTATGGGATTGTGTGACCTTGTGATTAAAGGTTGAGTTGTGTTTTCAGCTCATTATGTGGGTTATCATTATGTTAGTCAACCTTGTGTTATCCTTGGGTAGTGTACGCTTTGGTTTTAGTTTTGTACATTTGTAGTGATGTGTTACCTATTGAGGTGTATTGTTTATGTGTGATAAGTGTTAGTGCATTAGCTACCCTTGGCATGTGGTTGAGTTATTTGTTGTCAATAGAGGAGTGGCTTTCAAACGAGCGCCGGGCCCAAAGTGGTTCCATGATAACTCATTTGAGAGTCAGTTAATTAAGTGAAAATTAAAATAACTTATACTATGTATAGAGTATCTTGAACATTAATAAGATAATTTAGCCTTGCTCATTGGCTCAGGGGCTTGTACGAGACTTGAGATGAGTCGGGAAGGCCTTGAATGGAAAGATTGTTATCTCATCTTTCCAAGAGATAATCAATTCTGCTCTAGTGTGCATGTGGGGCCAGGAGTCAGTTGAGGTTTCTAGGATACCCCTAGAGGGGGGACAGGACCTAGGAAGACTTGCTAGGAGATCCCATGCAGCCTTTGCGATGACACTCCTCCTATGACAGCAGTCGGTATGCTGTTGTACCGTTGGTTTATTTTGTATAATGATTGTACTCAATTTTGTACTCTGGAAGCATTCTAACCATGATATTAAGTGATGTGGTATATGTTCTTGTTTGTAGTTTAGTTTTTGTGTTAACCTGTGTCTAGTGGTAGATGGTCTTATCTAGGAAATCCTTGTTACTATCTCCTAGCACGAAGGGAGTGGAACCTTTTGGATTCCATGTGGTCAGGTGGCATCCATCTTAGTCCATTGGTTCTTCTTCTTTTTCGTGTGGTCGTGATTTCTAGTTGGAGAGCTCGTGGGAATCAGTTTCTTCTCATGCCTTGTTCTCTCAGTTCTTATTGTATTTTATTACCCCTCAGTTGTTATCGAGGTGGAATTTGTAAGATGTAATCTTTTTGTTGGAACTTCCTCATTCAGGGAATGAGTTTTGTAATCTTATTATTTAAATATTGTTAATCGAAATCTTTTGGTATTTCTTATCCTTCGTTGTAAGTTATCTTGTATGGAATGTATGTTGTCTCATTTCCTTAAGTGATTAATGTTTTGGTTTATATTAATGTTTGTTGTTGTTTGGGTTCTAAATTAATCTTTGTCTTGTGGCCTTAGAGGTTGTTGGAAATGTGTATTCATTGTACATGTTATTTGTGCTTAAACAAATTTTTTTTTTTGGTGCATTTAAGTAGTAAACTACTTCCTCTAGGGTTGTGTGGCAGGGCATTACACATGGTATCAGAGCCCGAGTTAAAACACTGGGCACTTTGGAATTATGTTGGACCCATTATGTTGTAAGCTATGTAGGTTTATACTCTAGGCACTATGAGCCCATTGTATTGACCTAGTTGTTTTTCTCTTTCGTGTTGTTTTCCTTTTGGGTTGATTTCTCTTGTTTGCCAGAAGTTGTCGTTAAGTGGTATAGGTCCAATGGTGCAAGAAATAGTAGGAAGGATAGGATCCTCAGTGTAGTGCGCAATGCACCGATATCCTTTCTTTTGGAAGAATGCATTATGGACGATTGTGTAGTGTGTGTGATTTTGATGTGTTGTCTATGGTGGACGATAATCAGTTTTGTTGTTGTTTCCACCCTTTGCATATCTTGTTGATGAATGATTTGTGAGAGTTGGATAGGCCACAAACCTACCAAGAAGTGTGTTGTGATTGGTCTTCTTCTTGATGCATGGCCTTTTGGTTGTGTAAAAGTAGGTGACCCTTGAGTGGTTCTTGACTATGGTTGTAGTGTGTTTTTTGGTGGGTTGCAGGAGACATGTGTCACCTAAAATTTCCCTTGCTTGGTTTCTTTATTCGTGCTCTTGGAAAGTTTGGGTGACCTTGAAGGTGTCAAGAAGCTCCTTTTGTGTGCATTCTCCTTTAGAGTTTTGTTTTTTCTCTTCACCATGCAAGTTTTTGGTGCATGTCTTCTGGTGCTTTACCTCCTTACATTAATGATTACTTGATTGACCCTATGTGGTTTTGAAGTTTATTTTGCATATATATTTTATTGAGATTATGAAATATGATAATAGGAAATGAATGAACATGTTATTAGTTCATAGCGATTTGTGCATGCTCTCATGTGGTAGATGCATTTGTGTGAAAGTGATTGTGTGATGATGAAACCATGATTACTTTCATACCTATGTAGATTTGTAAATATCTTGTCTTCTCTCTCTCGTTCTATTGGGTTAATGAAGATGTTTGTCCTTAAGTGTGTGGGATATGTTGCATCTTATGAGAAATGTTTATGTATCCGTGAAAGTTTGTTTTATTAGAATTGAACCTTGGGTAAAGGACCTAAGTCCCCAAGTTGCATTCATAAACTGTGGAAAATGTATAGTACGAATAGAGAATCATTTTGTAGTAAATAAAAGTTTAGAGAGATGAACTAGTGAAACAACTTTATGTTAAGGATAATTGCATTATAGGTGCATATGTTGTTGGTGAGACCTATAGTCCCCAACCTTATTGTTGAGTGTTAAGAGATCATATAGACATTAAATTATTGTACCTAGATTCAAAATGCAAGAGTTAGATGAACATTGAAATGATAATGTTGCACACCTTGCCTTGAGTAAACATTGAAATAATATTACATTAGGTGTGGCTTTATGATGATTCTTGAAGATGTGTATTGGTGCATAGCGCACTATGTATGTTAATCAAGGGATATGTGTTTTGGAATTTTGGTTGGTGGTTGCTTCACCATGTTGATTATATATATTGACAGTGTGCTTGGTTGGGTTGATTATAGCATGGGTTGTTTTATGTTGAGGTGTGGAGTGGTTTAGTTTTAGAACCATTGATTATGTGTGATTTTATGGAGTTTGCACTAGGAGTGCTTGCAGGCTTCCAGGAGTAAGCCTAACCCTAGGGAGGAGGATGTAACACCCCTCTATTTTGGCTCTTTGATCTGTAGTGTTTCCTTTGCAATGGTTGTGTCTGAACATGCTTGGACTTTGGAACTTGGTTACTTGTGATCATGATTGATTAAATGATGTGGAAGTTATATGTTGATGTGATGTTCTTTTATTCCGATGTTATCCTTATGGCATGATTGGAGTAACTTAGAAGATATCTGATTAAAATATGTGTTATGCTATTGATCATATCTTTGATGTTAGATACATCAGTAGTGATACTGTATTGGTGAAAAGGGATGGATTGTATCACTCACTTGTGAGCACCCTACAATTCTGAGATTCCTTCCTCATGGTGTGTTTGATTATATACATATATATATATTTTGCATGTCTGACATGTTCTTTGCTGTAGGTTGGCAAGTACATGACATCGACTCCACCTGGTTTCACAGGTTTGAGCATGTCCATTTACCAATGGTAATTGATTGGGAGATAGTAGCTAGGTTTTCTGAGGCAAGTCATCACCCTAGTCATAGCGTGTTGTTAGGTTATCATTGGGGTCAGTTGTTTTAACTTGGTCAGTTCCCCTTGAGTGTTTATTTAATTTCAAGTTTAAAGTTTATTAAATGACTTGCGTAGTTTAATTAATGATTAAATGTGTTTAATTGCAAGTTAAAAGTGATTAAATGGCGTTTGAAATTTATAAATGATGATTGTTTTGTCTTATTGAGATGTTTCAAAATTAGTGATTAATTAATTAATTTAATTCAATTAATAAAATAATCTAATTTTGAATTAGATTTATTTTATTGACTAAATAAATTAATAGGGATAAATTAAATCAATTTAGCCATGTGGCACCATTAGATATATGGATTCAATCAAAAATTAGAAATATGTTTTATATTTTACTCCTAGAAATAAAGTTGAAAAAATAATGTTATTATGAATTGTTGAATTATATTTTGTTAAAAGAAATTTATTTGACCTTGGGGTTGTAAATAGATTTTTATTTTAAAAGGATATTATGCAAATTACACTTGGAAATAGAAATTGTTTTATGATTTTGCAAAAATGAAATATCTTCATTTAGCAATAAGTTTGGTGGGTGAGTCCATTTTAGGGCTTTGAAAAATTTGGAAAAAGGGCTTGCATAAGGAAATTAGGATTTAATTTTAATTTTAATTTTTGAAAATGGAGGATTGAAATTGGAGAGCAAAACAAATTTTTGTTTGATTTTGGTGGAGAGCTTGGAGGTGGCTAAAATTGTGGAAGTTGAAGGAGGGCTTGGAATTCTCCATTGTTGAAAGCTTCCAAATTTGGAGAAAACACAAGGTTCCATCATTTCCTCCTTCTACTTCTTGTTTCATTTTGAATGGAATTTAAATGATTGAAAATATAGTTTTGATTCAATGGAAATCCATAGAAATGCTCTCAAAATTGCAAACTTGTAGTTAGATTGGGAAATGGAAACCAAACAAGAAATTTACACCAAGAAATAGAATGAAAATCAAAGAAAACTCCATTTTAGAACTAGAGTTTGAAACCCTTTTTATTGTTTTAGAAAATAATTTCTATTCTTGCAAAGGATTTGGATTATTTTCACAATTTGAGTATGAAATTAAAATCTAGGGTATATATTTGTTATATTTGAAAATTTTAGATTTTGGGTAAAACCCATAAAATTTTTATATTTTTGTTTTAAAAAAAAAAGCAGGAATAAAATATTAATATTTTTTTTATTTGTAGTGAGGTGGGAGGCCAAACCCCACCCCACCACCACCGCCACCACCCAGCAGGGAGGTAGCACTGTGTGCAAGCACACAACCACTGCTACCCTGCAGGGAGGTGGGCACTATGTGCTTCACACACAAGCTTCGCTGCTCGACAGGGAGGTGGACACTATGCACCCAACGCACAGGCTCCACCGCTCGGCCAGGAGGCGGGCACCGTGTGTTGAACACACAGGCTCCGCTGCCATGGGCGGCTAGGGCCTATGTGCCCAGGGCTTCGGCCCTTTCTCTGTATTTAAAATTTTTGAAATATCTTTTAATTTTAATCTAACTTTTATATATATACTATTTATATTATATTTTATATATTATATATAATATTGTATATTGTATATTATATAAAATATAATATATTTAATATATATTAAATTAAAGCAATTTTAGCATAAGTTCAAAATATATTTTATGTTAATCATGAGGATTTTAAATATGAATTAATTGGAAAAAATATATATATTATTTGATATATTTCATTTAATGGGAGTTTAAATTTAAAGTTATATAATTTATTCATATGCAAATAAAATATTATTTTATTTGGTATATTTAAATAGTGTTAAATGTTAAAATGGAACTTCTAAACGATCATGTGATTATTATGATTGCGGAAATTGATATTTAAATATATAGTCATAAATTTCAAAGAAGTGATTTTAAGCTATTATTTAAATGTATATTAAAGACATATCTTGTTTATGTGAAATAATAAAGAATAAAATATGATTAATTGAAATATATGAAAATATAATTTATTTAAGAAGCTTACTTTGATCATCAAAGTTGAAACAAATGAAACTCCTCTAATTAATCGAATTTATTCAAATTATGATTTGAATGGGAAATATGGGAATTTGAAATGATATTTGAAATATCTAAAATCGGACTTAATCTGAAGTGATTACCGCATTGGTATTGAGGAAATGAAAATTGATGTTTGACCATACGTTTTATATAAAAATATTGACTTTGATTTATTTATTTATTCTATGATGAAATATGGATTAAATGATTTAACTTAAAGGTCATTGATTAAAATATCTTAATCTTGAATATAATAGTGAAACTTAGAAATAAAGATTAATATATTTAATCTAGATGTCTATTTATCAAAACGATTTAAGTATGGAAGACAATTGATAAAATTAGAGATAATGAATGACTTAGATCAATCAGGTGGTTCTAATTATTAATTATGGAACATAATTGAAGAGCTTAGGATTGCCAAATGATTTATTTTAAATCAAAGGACTTTATTTGTCAAATGTTGATTTATTGATAATTTGACTTTGATTAATTATAGATTGAGCAAGTAGAGTTGTATTATTGGTTTAAATTCTTTAATGTCGGCAAGAGGATTTAAGTATATACTATTGAGTATAATTGATCGGAAAATAATTGTGTACAGGAAGAGATGAGTTTTAGTTGATTTATTTAATGCAGAGTTGAGATTAAGACTGATTTATTTGATCTAAATGATTATTTACTAAAAGTTTAACTTATAGAACACAGTGGTTAAACTTAGAAGTAACGAATGATTTCATGAATCATATGAGATTGAGTTGTTTGACTTATTGCTATAAGAGTAAATTATTTAATCCAAATGTTTTATAAATCAAGTGGATTTATTTACAGTATATGATTGAGAGATGTAGAGTGATTGATTGGTTTAATTCCAATTCGATGATGTTATTTATTAAAATGACTTGATTTTGGAATATGGTTGTGAAATTTAGAGTATGTGATCTGTTCTTTGCATATTTCTATGTCGTGAAAAGAAATGGGTTCGATTGATTAGATAAATGCAAGTCATGTAAACTGTGTTTGACTGGATTTAGGAAATTCGAACATTAGCGCATTTGGTTGCTCGAAATGCTTTTAGTGTTTATATGTACTTTCTCAATGTTGTGGGATTAGAGTGATTGTATTGAAAGTCTTCTAGATAGAAGTTCATTTATTGGTATTGGTTGTGGTATGTGAGTCAACTTTTGATGTGTCATGGGAAAATGTGCATAGTTACACCATGCTGTTTCACCCAGTTTTCACGAATGGGGATGGTGTGTGTCTCCTTTGGATTAGGAGAGGGTTATGTAATTTGTGCCTCCTTTGGATGGAGTGGTATTTTGTATTTTGTTTTCCTCCAGTGTATGGAGTGGATTATGTGACCTTGTTTCCTCCTGGTTTGGAGAGGGTCTTGACCTTGTGGTCTTTAGTGTTGGGGTGAATATCCTTGTTTTGTTACCTCCTTGAAATGGAAAGGTCATGTTATCTTGTTTCTTATTGTGGATTTCACCGTGTGGGTTGTCTTAGGAGAGTGGCTTGCAATGGGCGCCGGCACACAAAGTGGTGCCAGGATAACCCTTTGTAAGTTGGTTAATTCAGTGATAACTAAATTAAACTTTTAGAAGCTTAGGTTGCATCAAGCATTAAACAAGATAATTTGTGCCTCGCTCATGGGCCCAAGGGCTTGTTTTAGACTTGGGATGAGACGGGAAGGCCTGGAATGACAAGATCATCTATCTCATCTTCACGAGAGGTATTTGATCCCGCATAAGTGAGCATGGGTGCCGGGATTTCGGTAGAGGCCACCAGGATAACCCAAGGTGGGGCCAGAGCCTAGGAAGATTCCCAGAGGATATCCCTTGACAAGCTATGTGATGACACTCTTCCTAAGTTAGCAGTTTGTATATGTTATGTGTGACACTCTTGATCTATTCTATGTCTGGAAGCAATGTAACCTATGTCAAAGATGTGATTCATACCTAGAGTTGTGCATATGTTGTTTAAATCATGTATTAAGTGTACATTTTATTTGCATATGGAGTTTGTGTGGCCCATGTCTGAGTAGTAGATGGTCTTGTGTAGGAATTCCTAGTTACCTCTCCTAGCCTGTGAGAGGGAGTGGGGCCTTTGGAGTTCCCACATGGTCAGTGGCATGCTTCTTAAATCTGTGGCTCTTCTTCTTGTTAGGTGGTCGTGACTTCTAGTTGGAGAGCTCGTGGGAATCAGTTTCTTCTCATGCCTTGTTCTTTCAGTTGGCTTTGTATTTTATTACCCCTCATTTGTTATCGAGGTGGAATTTGCAATATGTAATCATATTTGTTAGACTTACCTCATTCGGGGAATGAGTGTTGTAATCTTATTGTTTAAATATTGTTAATTGAAATCTTTTGGTATTTTGTATCCTTCGTTGTAAGTTATCTTGTATGGAATGTATGTTGTCTCATTTCCTTAAGTGATTAATGTTTCAGTTTATATTAATGTTTGTTGTTGTTTGGGTTCTAAAGTAATCTTTGTCTCATGGCCTTAGAGGTTGTTGGCAATGTGTATTCATCTTACATGTTATTTGTACTTAAAAAAAAAAAAAAAATTGGGTGCATTTAAGTAGTGAATTACAACTTCCTCTAGGGTTGTGAATTACAAGATACAAATTGCCTTGAGTACAAACTATGGGGACTCGAGGAGACTCAATTTAAGTCTTTATATTAAAATTTGTGAAAATAATGAAACATCAGATCCGAGAAACAAAAAGGATCACAACAAAAAAAGAGACCAAGTGAAAATGAAAGTGAGATCAATAACCAGTGTAAAAAGATGCAAAATCAAATGAGAAAGAAAAAAAAGAGATGAGAGGAAAAAGGAATAAAAGAAGGTCCACATTTTGCTAAAGGGCGAAATGGGACATGTTGTGAAACCACACAACAACTAGCAACCAACAAAACTAAACAAAATAATAGAAAGTCAATTCTAGATCTAACATCAATGTACCAACTTTCTTTAGTCTTCTAATTATAAATCATGGGATGAATTTATGTGGGGATCATCATGGAAAAATAGGCCCATAAGTGGCAAAAATTCAAAAAACCAAAGTTAGACAACTTGGTAAAAATTGAATAAATTATCCTTATTCTTCAAAATGTAAAGAATAGAATCTGTAGCAAATTGAATGTAGTTTCTAAGCTGGTTTATTTAAAAAAATAAAAATCTAATTGGTGAAAAATTGAAATTTCATCACGGTGAGTACTTAAATTTCGGAAAAATAAGAAGTGTCTATCACGACTACACCCTAACCACAATAAAATGATAATATTTTTTTTATAATATTTTAGACATAAGTAGAGGACTCATGTCACAAATGCTTAGTGCATATTTTTTTATAATTTTTTTCCAAGTAAATAATTAATTATGATTTTTTTTAAATTTTAACTTTTAAAAATATAAAAACTTCGTTTATTGACCACCTTAACTTGGTCAAAACTTCATAAATTCAATTTTCTTTTTTGAAATCCTATAGTATGTGAAGCATAAAATGTGATGCAAGTTTGGATTCAAAAATGTGATACCATTTGAAAGTAGATGTTTTTCAATTAGCACATCAATTAGGACTTTAGTCATTAATTCAAAGCCAGAAAATTAATAATAATTATTTATTAAATTCGAAGTAAAGAATAATTTATATTTGTGGAAAGCTGAGAATCTCGTTTAAAAACCCTTTTCGTTTCATCAATTTTTGGTAAAAAATAAATTTTCAGCCACATGGGCCATCATATCACTTACGTATCGCCACTTTTTGGCCATCATGATCACCTTTTGCTTGCCGGATGTATTCCACATTCATATTTCACTTTGGTTAGCATGCAAGATTAAGTATTACTGAGCTCATGTGTGTACAATTGATTATTTCCACCATAATAAACTTAGAAATAGCAATTGTTTGCATTAATCTACATAATATGACAATTCCTTTTAAGACAACCAGGGATAGAGCCTTGTTTCCAATCAAGCATCCATAGCCCCAACAAGGTTATCTCTGTAATTCCCCCAAACATAGCTCTATTGTCGGTCAGGTGTCTATAGCCCCGATAGAGTTATTTGGAAGGCCTAAAGAGTTGATATCTTTTTTTTTTAGATATAGAAATGATAGCTCTTGTATCACTTTTGATATTTCAATGATAGCTCATTTATCAACTTGCAAGAAATGAAGCCTGCTATTAGGTTGGGAATTACAGTGGTAGCAAAGGTAGTCTTATGATTTTTCAATTAATGCAAACAACTGCTATCCCAAATTTTAGTGGAATTATCTAAATGTATTCATTTTTAGCTCAACATCAACTGAATGATTCATGTTAATTAGAGTATGAATAATTGAATAATTCTTGAACAATTTATAAATGGAAGACTATTTTGGTCAGGATATAGACTAAAGTTATGGGATTGACATTCTATTGACTTGTAGAGCTTCAAATATTTCCAATTACAGTAAATTCGAATGACACAACACCCAAAAAAAGAAAAACAAAAGCAACAAACGACTATTTACAAAAAAACTATTTACTTATGACTGGAAATAATGCTTTAGGAATTTCACATTGACAGGCAATGGGATATCTTCACCAATCAAATACTTCAAACTATAAGTACTATCACCCAAAATTTTAGAAATTTGGTATGGGCCTATCCATAATTTGTCAAATTTACCATTTTCACCTTTACGTTCATGAGCTTTATTCCAATACATGACCAAATCAGATATTCTAAAAGTCTTTAATCTATCTTGTTTATCAAACCATCTTTTTACCACTGATTGATGCCTAGCAAAGTGATCTATAGCTCAAGTACTTTTCTCATATAAATGCATCAATTGCAATAATCGAGCTTCTTTTTGGTCATCTAATCAAACATATTCTTGTGAAAATTGTCAAGTAGGGATTTTTAAGTTTATTGGTAGTATAGGATCTACCCCATAGACTAAATGATAAGGAGAATTCCCTAATGCAACTTTCATCCTAGTACAATATACCAAAAGGGAAAATTTTAACAAAGAATGACATTCCCTAGGTTTCTTTTCAATCAAATTTTTAATTATAGCCAATAGATTTTTATTTGATGATTCAACTAATCAATTTCCCTGTGGATGGTAGTTACATGAAAAATTTAGTGATATGCCATATTCAAATCCCCAATTAGAAATTTTCAATGAAGCAAAAGCAAGACCATTATCACATACCAATGCATATGGCATTCCAAACTTGGTGATAATATTCTCTTCCAAGAATTTGATGACCACATCTATAGTGCATTGCTTGCTAGGACATGCCTCTATCCATCTGGTACAATAGTCTATAGTAGTTAATATAAATATATGGCCAGTGGAAGATGGAGGATTGATGGTTCCAATAAAGTCTAATCCTCATTGCGAAAAGGGATAAATCTTCATCACCGGTTGTAATGGTTAAGCATTGAACCTTCCTTTATCTGATGTTATTTGACATGTATAACAGTGTTTAATGTGTTCGTATGTATCTTTAAAAATTATTGGCCAGTAGTAACCAACTCTCAAAATGAGGTGTGCAGTGGCTAGGGGCACTCCATGAGCTGTTCTAAATTTATCATGTAGTTCCTGCAACACTTTATCAACTTCTATTTTGTTTAAACATCTTAAATAAATTCCTTCATGATTTCTTTTGAATAGAGCTCCTCCTTTAATCATGTAACTCTTTGATTTTATCTTAAGGGATCTTCTTTGATTCCTTTGCATATGATCAAGGAAAGTATGGCTAACCAAATAATGTCAGATGTCTGAATACTAGTCTTCTTGATCCTTTACATCCAAAGTGTATTTTTGACTCGAAATTTGCGGGTCTATTCATGCAATAGATCTAACCAAAACTTGTCCCTGGACCAACCTTATGGGTATGATCTCTAAATCATATTCTTGTAAAACGGTGACCCATTTGGCTCTCTTTTCTCTGAGTTCGCTCTTTGTTAACAACATTTTAACCACCGAACCTGAAACAATAGCTTTGACTATACTTCTGAGGATGCAATGTCTAAACTTGTGCACTGCTTTGACCAAAGCAAAGGATTGTTTCTTAATATCTGTATATCTCAGCTCTGCTTCTTTAAATGGAATGGTCGTAAAAGCAATTGGTTTTTCTTCTTTATTTTTGCCTTTTTGTGTTAACACTGCTACACAAGTGTGACTAGAAGCAAAAGATTAAATATAAAAAGGCTTAACATAATCTGGGCTTACCAATACCGGTGCTTCTGTGATTGCAGTCTTTATAGTCTTAAAGGCGATCTTAGCTTCATTTTTTCCACTCTATTTTGGCATCTTTCTTTAACATATCATTGAGTGGTTTCACTATTTTGGTGAATCCTGTAATAAATTTTTGAACAAAATTAATCTTACCGAAATATGACTTCAATTATTTTATGCTCCCCAGGGGCGGTAGCTTGAGTAATGCATTCACTCTGTTTGGGTTGATTGAAATATTGTGTTCAGAAATGATATGTCCCAGCAACTTGCCTTCAGTCACCCCAAAAATACATTTTTTAGGATTTAATGAAGCTTCATAGGTTTCACACTTCTGTAGTATCGCTCTGAGATCTCAAAAGTTATCTCTTCTATCTTTAGAAAATACTATAAGGTCACCCATGTAAATAATGATGCATTTTCCTATCAATTCTTGAAAATCATAGTCCATGTCTCTTTGTAATGTAGCCCCGACATTTATCAATCTGAACGACATCCTTCTGTAAGTGAAAGTTCCCCACTTCATGGTGAAAGTTGTTTTCATCTTATCTTACCTTGCTACCATTACTTGGTTATATCCAAAAAATCCATCCAAAAAGGACATCATTTGTGAACCGTTAACTATCTGTAGCACTTCTTCAAGTGAGGGTAGTGGATAATTGTCTTTTTCAGACGCCTTGTTAAGATTCTAGAAATCTACACACAGTTGTATATCTCCATTTTGCTTTCTTATGGGGACCAAATTTTCCACCCAAGTAGAATGTATGATAGGAAAAATTATCTTGGTTGATAAAACTTTTTGAACTTCCTTTTGAATTAAAGGCTCTAAGAGTGCATTTACTAGATGTTGTTTATGTCAGAAAGGCTTTGCATCAGGCTTCAATGGTATAGTATGTGTAATGATGGAAGTTTCATAAGTCTTCAACTCTTCATATGTCCACATGATGACTTTCCAGTAGTCTTTAAGTCCCTGAGCAATATTTCTCTTTTCTTCTTCAGTACAGACCTTTCCTATAACCACGGTCTTAAGATCTTCTTTAGTATGCAAATTGTATAGCTCAGATAGTCCTCCATCACTTTGAGGTAAATATTTTTGTTTGACTATTTGGTCAATGTCCAACAATCATTCTAACTCAATTATTCCTTTTGAAATGTTATTATCTATGGATTGAGTCAATTCTTCATCTTGAATTTCGTCATCAAGGAAATCTATCTCTTTGATTATTTGTGCTTTGAAAATATTGGAATTAGTAATAAATTCCATTATGTGCCAGTCATATTCGAATTCCTGCAAATTAGTGACATTATCGGGAACCAAAGGTAATTGTACCAATTCAACTGTAAAATTTTTCATATTTGAGGTCTCTAAAGGTTCTAAAGTGCTAGCAACAATAGCTAAAGCATCAGCTCTCTAATTGAATCCTCTAGGGATATGAGTAATGTTGAATGCATTGAAATCTTTGATTAAATCCCATACTTTATGTCAATATTTGGATAATCTCTTGTAATGGAAAATGTATTACTTTTGGACTTGTTTAACCACCAATTTTGAATCACCGAACACTTTAAGGATTCTAACTTTCTTCTTGATTGCTAGGATCAAACCATGTATAAGGGCTTCATATTCTTCCATGTTGTTAGTACATTGAAATTGTAATCGATATGTAGCAAGAAAAGACTTACATTGTAGGTTAATAAGTTTGAATCTAATTCCAATTCCTTGTTTATATTTTGATCCGTCAAATTTAAGAATCTAGGCTTGAGCATCTGTAGCTAATACTTTACCATTTTTTGATATCATTGAATAAATATTTTTAGTTTGTATGCCTCGAACTTTGTCTTTACATGTTTTTGATTCGGTTCTTTTAACCTTGTCATGTTCTAGACAAATATCAATTCTTAATTCTATGAATTATCTCCAAACACATCATACAACTATTTTTCGAATGTCCAGCACTCTGCAACCTACAACAACAAATGTTTTAGTGAAATTTTTATTTTACCACTCTCTTGAGCTTTTGCAATACTATTCTTTTGAAATTTTTCATAAGGACTATTCTCTTCTTCAGAAGAATCACAATTTGATTCAATTAAAATGTTTGTTCTAGGAGTCAGTTCATTAGATTTCTTAATATCATAGGTGAAAAAATTTTCAATTTTAACTCCTGAACTTCCTATTTTGTAAACTCTTGGATCTACATCAATGTATAGAACTTCATTTTTTTATTATAATCTATAATCATGTATTTCATGTTTGGTTCTCCTTCAATCCTTATTTGATTAAGAACTCCCTTCCATGGTAACCACATATGTGAGAAATCGATAGCCATGTATCCATTCAATGTTTTAGACCAGTCTCTGCTTAAAATAATACCATAAGTATCAAGTATCTCCATGACTTGAATGTCAATGTAATATTAGATTCTAGGATTAGAGGCCAATTGCATGTGAATATTAGTCAATTCTCCAACTTCATTTACCTTTGTCTTGTCGAGTTGAGTGACTTTCTTTAAATAACTTGTAGGAGTTAACCCTAATTTCTAACATATGGATAACAACATCACATTAGTAGATGCTCCAGAGTCGACTAAGAAGTTATGGAGATTCTTACCGAATATTCTCAAAGTGAGCAAAAATGGTTGGGACTCTAATTTTCCTTTGTAAAAGGCTACTTGCACATCTACGATGGGGACAATGTTTTTGTCTTTCATTTTAGCCTGACTATCTTTCACTTGAATGTCTTTGAATTTGATTTCTTTAGGAAAATATTCTTAAGTGTTTAAGAAATATTTCTTGATCATAGATGTCTTAAGAAATTTTGATAGAGAAAGGCTAATATTTACCTTCTTAATTTCTTCTACTAAATAATTAACCTAATTGTTTTGATCAGCGGAATCTATCTTTTCACTTTTTGAAGCATTTGATGAATTGTAGTGAGAGGTTATCTTAGGTAACCCTAGGTTATTGCTTGATTTATCATCAAGCGGAGTGTTGAAGTTATTAGGCAGGATAGATGTTGTTAAAGGCCCATTGAATTTACCTCCAGTATTAACATTATTCCTTGTGTTGTAATTATGTCCCTTCTGATACTATTGGAAGGCATGTATATCATCTATTTCTTCTTGAGGCTAATTTTCATCCTGATAGGTAAAAGTATATGTTTCCAAGGTCATAGTTGAATTATCACTTTCATATTCATGAGTGTGACTTGTAATAATAGCGAGTGATTTGAAACATTCATAACTTTCTAGGACTAGAGCAGAGTCATCCTACCGAAGCTAACTCATTCCCTTTAGGAGGATGGGAATCACAATGTTCATTGTAATGTGTAGCAGAAAGAAAAATGTCAGAACCAATTTTAAATTGTGAACAATCTACTTCAGCATGAGCATTTTTATTATGAATTCTACACCAATTATTCATCGTGAGGTCAGCTAAGTTCACTTTTTATGTAGAATTTTCATCAGTTGAGTCAAGATTATCTAAAGGAGTTGATACTCCCTCATTATTAGGTCATGTATTCCAAGGTCTAGGTGGCCTAGGAGCATTATACATTTGATTTTGCGAGTTTTGATTATTATTCTGAGCATAGAAATTTTGATTCCTTAATTGTGTAACCTCTACATGGTTAATCTTTTAAGTTGAGTCGTAACCTCTTTCATGTCTTCTTTTTTCTCAGAAATCTTGAAATTTTGATTTTTTTGAGTTTGCGAGAAAAAAGAATTTCCATTAGGATGTAGCTCTATAATACTTGGACTAGGGTGAGGGACTAAATCTTGACTACTTTCGGGTTGAAAGAAAGTACTTTGAGGAAATTCCCCATTCTGGACCACTATAGGATAAACATTAGGAGCCATAGGATGACCTATAGGAACTCCATTTATATTCAGGGTAGGGTAAATATTCAATTTGTTTCAACCATTCATGGATGATCCATTATCAAGATGTTTCATTTCTAAATTCACACTTACAGCTTCGGCATAGGCTTCTGGTAAAGTAGTAGGAGAATTTTCTCTTCGCTTCACAAACATAGCAGTTAAAAGATCTATTGTTGTATAATAAAGTATGATAGCAGACAAATTATCCACTACATAAGGTGCTTGTAGCCTAGAATAAGCCTTTTGAAACCAATCATTAAAAGCAGTTATAGGTTTTCCTTTGTACCTTTTGAGTTGAGAAAATTGATGATATAACAAAGTAGGATCAGTCGATGTTCTAAATCAGGCTAAAATTTGAGTTTCCATTTCTTGCCATGATCTGATAGAATTACGAGGTGGGTTGATATACCACTGGTAAACTTCATCATTTAAAGTGTATGGGAACAACCTAAATATGCCATCTTCATGTTGAATCCTTGCTCTAAAGCATGTATCCTTGAATATACTAATATGTTCTTTAGCGTCTTTGTGAAAATAATATTTAGGACACAACTTGTCAGGATTTTTTGGTAAATCGTTATACACAACAAATTGAATTGGTGACTTCACATTAAAGAATTCCATCACTATGGGAGGTGGTGGCATAACAACAATTGGATTCTTCGAACTTACACTTGAACTTCCATACTTTTGAGGTCTAGATGATGTTCGACCACTAAGCTCAACTAAAGTCACACGAGGATCACCAGACCAAGATCTAGTGATTCTATGGAAATCTAGTTTAAAACTTAACTAAATCAAAAATGAAAACAATAGGCCCTCCTTCTAGTGTCAGTTCCTGTTGACAACGATTTTACTTGCAGCAAATAGGGCAAATAAATTCTTCATAGACAAGACCGCAAAGAGCCTATCCTTCTTAAAAAATATGGAACAAAGACAACCTAAAGGGGAATTTGTTGGTGTAATTAATATTTAATTGCACTTGCATAACTTTACTTAGGTAATATTTTAATTCCTATGTTAATTATTCTCATCCTTATCTTGTTGAGCTATCTTGTTGCTCAAGATAAGATTAGGGTTATGCATACTTTTCTTTTATAAAGCAAATCATCTCATGTAATTATGAATTCCTGAATAATATTTTTTTCCACATATTTTTGCAATAGCTTTGCTTTTTTTTGTTTTTCTCTTCTATGGAAGGCTTTTTTGGTTTGCATGTCTAATCTTGGTTTCTAACATGGTATCAAAGCCTCGATTTGCAGCCCCTTCCCAGATTTTTTGAGAAAATCTTTGTAGAGTTCATTTGGGATTCCTCGAGGGTTTCCTTAGTTGAGAATATTCATGCAGTGTCTTGGATCAGATTGGGGTTTTCCATTGGATTCAGAGGGCTAGAAAAAGTCTATATTTTCTTTTATTTTGCAAATTCTGGTCATCGTTTGTCAAATTTGTGAGGGTTTCAAGCTCAGAGATTTTTTGTAAGCTCTGGGGGTAGCTAATTTTTTGGGGCACTTTGGGCACAAACGGAGGTCACCATCACGTTCAAAGCAGCCAAAAACCCTAAGAAAACCTTTTCATTTCATCAATTTTGGTGAAGTTGGTCTGGAAGGGATTTTTTTTGCTTGGGGGGCCATATGGCCTCCTTAGCACGCAGACTAAGGCATGAAAATTTAAAAAAATGTCAAAAAATGGGTTTTCTCGATCTTCAGGCCAGTGCCTCCAATGTAAAAGGATTTTGCTGCCTGACGGCCACCGGTCTTCCACCACCAGCGATGGTACCCACCCATCCGCCACCAACCAATGCTCAGCCCCCATCAGGCCCCTCCAACCAGTCGTTGGTCGTATGGGGGACCGGGCGCTATGCGCCCAGCCCCCAGCTGGCCCTTCTACACCTTGTGCGATCCTATGGAGGACTAGGGGCTCTGCCCCATCCCCCAACCCACCAACCCCTGGTCACGCACAAGACTAGGGGCCTATTTTTTTTAGCCCCCAGGGCAGCCTGTAGGCCAGATTGGCCTTTCTAGAGCACTTTTACAAAATTGGGCGTAAATTTTGTGTATGGTGTCCTTTTTTTTAAATGAGATACCATTGGAAAGATGATTCTGATGCTGATCTAGTGGTGAAGGTAGCTTCTTCTTATTTTTATCTAGATTTATTTTGCAAGTCCTTGAACTCAAATAAAGTTTTTTTGCTTCTGAGGGCATATCTTTTGACTCGGTGATCTATTTTTTTCCATTCTTGCGGCATTGGAAATCTAGTTCAGTCCTCTACATAGATCTAAGGTCTATTTTTATTTTTTATTTATGCATTTTTTCATTCCCTCCTTTTTGAAATCATTGGGTTATTGTAATAAATGAACTGATATAAAGTTCCATCAAGGGGGTTTCTTGCATAATAATCTGATTAGAGTTTAGTTTTCACTTTGATCTCCATCTTGATTTGTTGATAGCTTGCATGGTTTATATTTGGTTTCCTATTTTCTTTTGGCCACATCTTGTCTTGCTTGACACATATCAGATTCACATCGGTTCACACTTTAGATTGAGAGCTTATGGTTATTGATCTGCATTGGTTCAAATCCTTCTTAGTTTGAGGGCCATGTTTTTATGGTTAATGTTCCAAAGTCTTTATGGTACTTGTTCCCATGGAAGAGTTTTAGTCTCAATTTGGCATAGGCATCGAGATACACGGTTTCTATATTTTTTCATCATTTCATCTACTGTTGCTTCACAAATTCCAGGGTTGTTCCAGTTTGTTAGTTTTTTAGTGTTTTGTGGCATCGGGTCTATTGTCACATTATTATGATTCCTCTTTGGTTTCTTGTAGACATAAGTATCTTTCCTTGCTTGTCGTATTGCAGTTCCAGTGTTACTCCACAGTGTTCTTCTAGTGCTTCTTTGGAGCAGTCATCTCATTGTAGGGGGTTTTGTCCCACTGAGTTTTCCTTCTCTACCTTATTATTGCATTTGTACATGGGTATCTGATCAGGCCTTGTTGTCAGGACCCATTCATGCTTTCTTGCATTCATCTTAGTTTTAGGTGCATTCTTTTTTAGTCTCCCTAAGTTACACTTATGGGTGGTGTTGGTGTAATTAATATTTAATTACACTTGCATAACTTTACTTAGGTAATATTTTAATTCCTAGGTTAATTATTCTCATCCTTATCTTGCTGAGCTATCTTGTTGCTCAAGATAAGATTAGGGTTATGCATATTTTGCTTTTATAAAGAAAATCATCTCATGTAATTATGAATTCCTGAATAATATTTTTTTGCGCATCTTTTTGTAATAGCTTTGCTTTTTCTATTTTTCTCTTCTATGGAAGGATTTTTTGGTTTGCATGTCTGATCTTGTTCTAACAGAATTTTGCATTAATAGGGAAAATATTAGCTTTCATTCAATCCCAAGTCTCAAATAACTAGGTCAAGGTTGCACTAGGTTCGCTCTCGGGTATTGATGTGATATTGATGTTAATCTCAAAGGGACTATGGTTTTTTTAGTTTTGCTAGGAATTATAAGCATTTCACACAAAATTTCCACTTCATTCATAAAATAACATCATGAAATCAAAAGATTCACAATAATATTTCATGAACATCACAAATTCTTTGCTATCACTTAAGTAGATTTAGCATGAAGCATTCAACGATTTTATAGAAAACAAAATATTTTCAATAAAATTTATTCCATTTATTTAAATTTTTGGAACATTTTCAAGAATTTAAAAATCTATTATAAAAAAAAGTACAAAAAATACTAAAAATTAAAGTTTCTCCTCATTATTCTCCATGGATGCCCTAAAGAATCAATTAAAATAGAACAAACCGCTTTATACTTCACCAGATTGCTTCACAACTACATATAAAATAGTGCAAGCTTTTAAAGAGAGGGGTTTCGTTTCTGGATAGCAACCAGGTTCTGTATGCACCCTTAAATGGTGCAGCATACAGTCTTTTTTGGTTGAACTAACAAAACCAACTACAAAAGATACTAAGATAGGTAGCTATCTAACAAGCTCTAATATTAATTAATTTCTACATGCATACAAATTTTTATGCTAGAATGGTTCAGGAAATAGGAAAAAAGAACAAAACTTAAAAGTTTATGCTCCTCCTACATCCACAAATTCTAAACTTAAAAATAAAAATAAATTAGGAAATGACCTTTTATAGGAACAAGGCCCCAGAAGTTCAACTTAAGAGTCTATCCAGATAATAAGAAATAACAAATTAAAATGTGGCACATGGCATTTTCCAATTGTCATCAAGAAAATTCTAGACTAAATCAAGGCTTTGACTTCATCCATAGCAACACTTTTCTTCATACTCCAGCACAAAAACTTTGCATATGTCAAGGCTATCAGGTCCCTTTCAAAGCACCGAAATAAAGAATATCTACTAGGACCGGGATCAACCTGCAAACTCAAAATTGAAACAAAATAAACTTCCTCACACTTCCATTATCTGGTATCTGGTTCTTTCTCTTCTCACTTATGACTTGTGCTTTGAGATTCTTCCTTCACCTTTCTTTAGTTGATACTCTTGGAAAGCACTTAATACTTGATGCATACATTCTTATGAAATGCATTGTATTTCTTTCCAAGTGAGCTTGAGCCTAATATATTCTTTAGTTACTTGGAGTATGATATCATTATTCTGCACTTTGTCTACTTCATACTTGGTTATAATATTCCTGAACTGTATAATCTCATCAATGACCTCCCACATCAACAAATGGAAAAGATCTCTATTTATTCTTTATATCCATTCCTTGAAGGATTTAGCTTATTTTCCCTCTTTTCCTAATGTTTGGGGATCAAAACCTTGACGTGCTAGTATTTCAATAAATTCTTAATTTTCATCAATCAATTTTTTGCATTCTTCAGTGACTTTTTCAAATCCTTTAATACATTGTATTAGCATGTCGCCTTCCCATTTCAATTGTTTCTTCCATTTTTCTAGCAATGGAATTTCACGTTCTAATATTACATCACCCTATATTAACTCTTGGGTATTTGATTGTATAAGAATTTCAATGCTTCGCCTTTCTTCGATGACTTGCTCCTGGAAAAATCTGCACTCATCTTCAAATATTTCTGATTTTTCTGAATGGTGGTATGTTTCCTTGTACTTCCTTGTTGCATCTATAATGAACTCTTCTCCTTGCTTTACCTAGTACTCAATCCATTCTTCAAACATATTCATTTTATGAAAAACTAATGCAATTGCATCTACTTCTTCTTGTGACATCAACACTGGATGTTGGGGCAGTTCAACTTGCTCTCAACCAGATAAAGTTAATGACTTTATAAAATTTTCTAAGGTAGCAACTTGTTCCTTCAATTATCTTTTCTTTTATTTGTATTTTTGCACTCTAGCAACAATAGCATTTAAGTTCACTTTTATTTCCTCTAACTCTTGCTGCCAAGATGAGTTTCCAAGGTTAATACTTGTTATCTTATACTCGATAGGCATTATTTCATGTCTATCCTTATCAGCTATTGGAGTAGCTATCTAGATAGTCCTATTACAATTTTCATTTCTCGTTATGATATGTTTTATCTTTGCTTTGCACCTAGGTTTAGGATTATCTACTTCTTGTATGAAATTATTAAGATTCAGAGGTAGTATTTCCACTTCCATTTGAGAAGGTAATTCCCTGATTAACCAATCAGGTTTATCATCATCTTGTTGTACCTTTCTAACATTTCTTTGTTCTTGTTTACCACTTATTTCAAGAACTTCTCCTTGACTTGTCACATTGTCTAAAATGGGAATTTCTTCAATGATATATAGCATAGACTCGAGATTAGTAGGGTTTGTGTAAGGGTTCAGAAAACTCTCACTTACCAATTATAATATCCTCATTTCCCAAAATAATTTAATAGAATCAAATAATTATATAATGGTGAGAATTAAGAGGAATAATTATATAATTCACATCACTTATAGCAATGGAATAACATGCACATCAATGAATCAAGGTATATCTACAAGATAAATGTTTTGTTAGTATAAATAAGAATCATCTTAATTAAAAGTAAATAACTTATAGGTACATCAGATTTAACCAACCTAATGATGTAAACACAAGAAAGGCTTGCTCATCCATGTGTCAACCACCTAGACCTACAAGAAAATGTTAGTGAATAGGTTTTTTCTTTGGTCAAACTTTATTTTGGGTAATCAAACCTTGAAATGAAATGAAATAAGATACATCAATGAAGAATGATCACATTATGATGTTGCAACTCACCGAATCTTTCAGCATTAAGCACTTGCTTGATCATGATAGATCTTGACTAGAATGCTCCTTGAATCATGAAATCTTCATTACAAATGTTAGCTCAATACAAAAAAGGTACATGAATGATGATTAGGCATTGTAGGTTACTATTACAACAATGACGGTAAGAAACTCACTCATAAAATAATACTTTATAAATGGTAACACTATTCAATGTTTTAATACACAAGATTCCTAATTTTCCTTCCAAGTGATGAGATATAGAATAAATGCATACTTAAGAAAAATGTATGTGCTTCCAACATAGTCAAAATGCACACAAGCATATGCATTTATAACTAAATTGATGCTTCATTAATCATAAAAATATAGAGATTTCAACAATATAAGAATATGCAATATTAATTAAAGGAGTTTTCTAAGTAGTTTCCTCCATGTGATAACCTATTTAGTCAACCGTTGATGTTATTTACACTTTTAGAGAAGTAACTCATTACTAAACTCCAAATTATCATTGCCATAACAATTTATTAACCATATAACATGAACCTCGAGTTGAAAGTAACCAATTCTAAATAAAATAAACCGAGAACTTCCTCATTCGATACTAAATACTATTAATCCTAATTTAAATAATATAACCTATCAAATTAACATATACCTAGAAAATACCCCACTTGGATGGGATTTCACGTGTTTTGAGTTCTATAGTAATTTAAAATTTCTTAATATTAAACTTTCATGATTAAACAGATGAAATTTGAGTTCAATATTTAAGTTTGAAATAAAATCAATGAACCTAAGAAAAAACACTTAACCTTTTTCCAAAGGAAACTTTATTGATTCCCAACTTAATTACTCACATAGTCTTCAACATCAAACTCTAACCATAAGAGTAAATGATGAAAATCTTAGTTAAAATCCAACATAATACTAATCTAATTATTTCATATGAAGACATAGTTATATATCAAATAGGAAAATGTTAACCAATTTATAGAAAGCTTCACATTTTAATTTAGTTACTTGAGATGAAGAGTACACATACTTGTCTTAGACAACAGAGGGAAGAGGAATAGAACTTGGTCTTCCTATAGTTTTCCTCTATTGATTAGAATAAATGTAACTCATTGATATTTGTTCTATCTGCAGAGGGAATAATTCAACATCATATTCAACCAGGTTAAAAATGTATATGAATGGATGATCAAGAAATACTGGTATGAATTTGACCTTGGCCTTGCAACTAAATTGACAGACTTTCTGGGGAAAGATATGAAATTTGAAAGATATCGTGAAGTGTTTGATGATATATAATTAATTGGGACCACATTCCTTGTGAATCTACATTTATAATTCTCACAATGGGTTACATTGAAGCAATAGATAAAGGATCTATTGATGAAGCCATTGATATATACAATCAAATGGTTCAACTCAGAGGCTATCAGCCAAGTCCCAGTTTACAGAGATCTCTTTTCAAGGTCCTCTTATGTGGAACTAGAGGAACTCCCGTACATTATTTTAAAGCAAGAAGATTTTATGTCAGCAAGGAATAAGATAAAGAAAGGTTTATATTGCAAGTATATGAAGGGACATCTTAATAGTTATAAGAAACACATCAGCATGCCTACCATCACTTTGCATTACTATACAGAATGCAATGTACAACAATTAGTA
This sequence comes from Sequoia sempervirens, assembly GCA_007258455.2. NCBI lineage: Eukaryota > Viridiplantae > Streptophyta > Pinopsida > Cupressales > Cupressaceae > Sequoia > Sequoia sempervirens. The sequence continues at coordinate 1,059,864,413 of VDFB02271358.1, forward strand.
TAAAGAAATACTCTATACTTATTTGTGTATATATGTATATATATATAATTATATATATAAACGCATATACCACCAAAAGAATATAAAAATATAGTCTTGATACATAATTTCACATAAAATATTTTACATTTAAACTCTAAATACATGAATTCAACAAATATAGGCAATTGGGGTTTCAAAAGAAGGGTTCAATATTTTCACAAGTATTCATTTATGTACATATTTTTAAATTGAAAGCATTGGAGAAGAACTTGAAAACCTAGAATTCGCTTTAAGTTGGTTTCCCTCTTCTTATTGCCTTTCCTCTTTTCTTCCACTGTCCTTGTTTTGTTGTGCTACCAAGAAACCTACTTCCTAGTGCCCCTTTTTCAGTTAGTTCTTGCAGAGCAATATTGAAAGGCTATGAAAGCTTATTGTGTTTTTCCATTATTCTTCTTTCCCTTCTTTTAAATTTTTCTCCTCACATTCCCAATAACCGAATCTTGAATATAAAATAATATTTCTTTTTCATGCACGATATTTACCTTTTGATAAAGAAATCTATTTTAGTTGCAACTAAGTAATTATCCATAGTAAATAGTAGGGAAATGCCATTTTAAAATTGTAAAAGAAATATTTACCCTTAATAAGCAATAAATAAATATCTTTTAATTAAAAATTAAATATTTATTCTAAACAATAATAAATAAAATCATTCAATTGAGAATTAAAAAAATAACTATTCTAATTAACCAATAACTATCATTTATTTGTAAAAATAAAATCTATAATAAAATCTATAATTAATTTTTTTGTCTCATTATGCTTTTATTTCATCACTAATTAATTTAATCAACTATTGTAAAATATGAACCATAAAAATAGGGGTCATGACAGTTTGACTTATATTTTCCTGTCTATCCAGATTTTCAACTTCATCTCTTTGAACATTATCTTCTTTATTCATTGATACATAAGGATTCTCTTCATAGCTTCCTCTTCTATAATTTCAATTTCAATTTCAGCATGGTCTTTCTCTAGTTCTTCAAAGACTTGCGATTGTTCAATAATATTTGGCACATTCCCAAGCGAAGGTTGGGAATCAAGAGTATCTTCAACAATTCTTTCATTAATAGGATCCTGCTCTTTAGTCTCACTTGTTTCCATCTCAAGTATGTTAGGGTTTCCTGCCTCTAAAGTGATTTTTCCCTATATAAACTCTTCTTCTTCAACATTTATGGGGTTAGAACCTATATCATGAATTTACTTTGTCACTGGATGTGTCATGGGTTTGTCTTTAGACTTCTTTTCTTTCACTTTTTCTCACATAGCACCCCATTTGTCTACCTGTTCTTTAATTATAGCTTCATCTTCTTCAGAAATTTCCTCTAAAGCTATAGGATTCCCTCCCAACGCTTGTTTCATACTATCCATAGTAACAGAAGGGGGAGAGGTAAAAAATGTTGCAGCCCTTTGAGATGTAGACCTGGTTTGTGCACCAACATTTTATGTTGCTCATGTTCATCAATAATCACTCTTGTTCTTGGTTTTTCTATAGTGGAAGAAGCACCTTTAGGTCTTGCTTTTGATTTATCTTTACTTGTCTCTGCATCCTTTTGTTTATTAGATAGTTTCATGGGAACTTCTTGTCTTATAGTTTCAGGGGTTCTTTCTTCAATTCTAATACCTGGAGCCACCTTAATAGTTTTTCTTATCTTCTCAATAGGCTCTCCACTTTCAAATGTTGTATCATCTCTTTGCGTCCTCCTTTTATCTTTTGAGAAGATAGGCTCAATTCCTCTTTCTCTCAAAACTTTACAAAAATCATCAATCTAGTGTTGAGTATACAGTAAGACTAGTCTGGTGAACTCATCAATTGATGTCATATCTTCATCATCAAAGCCCAGGTTTGGAATGGGTTCATCATATACCCCTTCATTATAGAACTTGTTCAACACCTAGCCATCATCTTCTTCCAACTACTCTGGAATATCATGAAGCTTGAGCATCCGATCAAATCTTAGAGACATTCTTTCATATTTTCTTCTTCTTACTATGTGCTCGTCTTCACAGTTAAGCCAATAATCTTCTAAATGTGGCACATGAGCATGAAAACCAGCAATATTTCTAGAAATATTTCCTTCAATATCATAGTACATTCTATGGAATGGGAACTCTTCAAAATGGTATGTTCTCATTTCTTCTTCACACAAGTCAGTTACTTTAATTGCACTACACTTATAATTTCCTATTATAATCAGAAATTTAAAAGAGCCCTTTTTGTGAGCAGGGATATAAAGAGCATAAGACGGTTTCAACTATCTCACAAATTCCAATTAATTTTTTTTATCTATAGCGTACCTAGGAGCATGAATGGATGTCCATCAAATCCCTCCACTCTAATGTAGGAGTAAGTTGAGAACTGTATGTACCAGCCTCCCATTGGTTGAATGGCAATTTTTGCTTCAAGGGTTAATCTTTTGGCTTTATCACCTTCAATTGTTCTAACCAATTTCATGAAGAAAAAATCATTAACTTTCTTCTAATCATCTTTATACCCATGGATGGTGATCAAGGGTAGATGTGCATATATCAAACAATTACCAACCTTTGTTCCCAGAGTACCAATCTATCTCAACCCATGTTTACTAGCCCTCATAGCACAAGAGTAAATATTGTACGATGACATGTAGAAGCATATGGTTTTGGGAAATTTGGTAATCCATTCATGTAGTATGTCACTTATTAGCTTTCCCCAATGCAATTCCACGGAACCCTCTATTAGGAAGGATATTATCACAAACATCCAAGGTTCAAATTTTCTTACATCTCTTAAACTAGATACTCTACTTAGCAAAGTTATGATGCCTTTCATTTCTTGTTTAAACATAGACCTATGAATTACCTTATTCTATGGTTTAATTGTCTCTTAGCACCATTGGGTGCTCATAATTTGTCTATTACGCTCTTCAACATTCTAATGTCTTTTTTTTAGCATTTATATCAACATTATACTTTTGTGTGTAAATGGAGAGACCAAATGTGCATATGTTTCCTTTCTATGATAGGTCTATTTAAATTCTCCCTTCTTTCTCAATGATCCTCTTGGTTGGGTTGTAGTAATTTATACATTGCATAACTAATTCAGGAGCCTCCATCACTAGCAGAAACCCTTTTGTAGGAAGAAACTCATTTGCCACAACATTCTTGGTACATTGAGATTCATTCTCTTGTAATAGCCATTAACATATTTTAATGTCGAAAGACCATCCCATATGAGTTTCAATAAGCACTACATTGATGGGTACAACTTGTGAATTGAAATACTTGAATTCATCATCTGGCCTTGCGTCAGAAGTGCTCATATTGTATAATGTGTTCTACAATTTTTAGAATGTGTCTTGTGTGCAAGTTAGGGTTAAATTTAACCAAAACTTATAGTTTATAAAAGAAATCCAATTCCTTTTCGATTAAATTCAAGAAATTAGAGAATGATCAACATTTCAATTTATGAATGGAAATACCACTATTGAGATATTTCAACTTGAGAAAAACTTACCAGAATATCAATTATTCAAAACATACCTGGTTCTTGTTAATAATGGTGATCTTTTAGAATGCAACTTCAAAACCCTTGGTAGTTGTGTCTTGGTTTCTCAAAATTTACCTCTCCTTGTATGTCAATGTCATTTCGTTATTTCAATGTCCTTCACAAATTTGCAATATGACGCAAGTGGAGTGTATTGCATGTTTGAGGTGGTGCCAGGTATATAGGTAGTTTGCCACCTTCATTAATTACTTGTTGTTTTGTATTAATTCTTCAAATAAAGGTGCAATTATTATAGATTATGGTCCAAATCATGAACACCTAGATTTTTGCATGAGCTCGCTACTGGAGCAAAAAGATGGTGCGATGATTATACATGGAAATAAGATGTCACACTGATTCTTTGTAAGGTATGTGTCATTAAAAATACGTGATCAATTGGTGACCACCAGGATTAAAGCTTTCCTGTATTACCTTTGAAAAGAACAAACACTGAGATCCAAGAAATACCTTCTAAGGAAAGAGAAAACCGAAATGAGAGGAAAGACCAGAAACTGAGTACAAAAGATAGATTGAATTTTTTTAAAATAGACTCTCTGATTTTTGACTTCCGAGTAAGGAAAGAAAAGGAAACAATAAAAATACTAGACTCCAATAAAAAGGAAACTATCAGGACTGACGACTTCAGCCAATGAAATACTGGGCGGAGCTAGAATCATATGAAGATACAAATTCCCTTGGCACAAATGTAGGACTCCAAGACTCCAGTTTCTAGTAACATATTAAACTTTGTGAAAAGACCGAAACACCAAATCTGGGAAGAAAAAGTATACAACAACAAAGAGGCCAAGTGAAAATTAAAGTGAGATCAACAACCAACTGAGCAACAAAAAGATGCCAAAGAAAAAAAAAGCAAAAAGAGGAGCAAAGGAAAAGGAAAAAAAGGGGGTCCACATTTTTCAAAGGGGAAAAATGGGGCTTGTTGTGAGACCACACAAAACTATGCATCATGGATACATATCCACTAGTGGATCTTCTGCTATCAATATCACTTGTCTATTTTGAATCCACATATCCACGAATACTCACTGAGTGTCTAGATCTTATAGGATAACCATGAAAACATAAGGAATACTCAGAAGTACCCCTCAAGTATCTGAACACTCTCTTAGTTTCATCCTAATGTACCTCCAGAATAGTCATAAACTAACTAAGGACTCCCACTGCTTGGGAAATGTCTAGCCTCATGCAGACAATAGCATACATAAGACTTCCAACAAAACTCACATATGGTACTCTAGTCATGTCCTCCATCTTAGTAGGATATTTTGGATAATCCTCCACAGAAAGCTTCATCCCCTACATTATAGGAACAACTATCTACAAGCTATCATGTTGAACCTTTTCAACACTATATTCACATACTTGCTCTAGCTTAACCAAATATTCTTGTTAGCTTTGTCTCTTCTGATCTCCATCCCTAGAATATACCTCACTACACCTAAATCATGTTGTTATTATAGTAGTAGCAGAAGATTCTTTCTCCTTCAAACTCAAAAAATATATAAAAACAAAAGTAAATGTTGAGGCGGACATGAAAATTTATTTATTTCTTAAATCTGAGTTGATGAGAAGTCGCATCATTTTGTGCAAAGTCATCTCTAATGTGAAAGAGGTTGACTCTTCATGGAAAGGCATCTTGGTGTCTGATGGAACCTTAATTCTCATGTCCCATCTTAGAGCCTTGTTGCATTTATGAGGGTTTTAGGATATGTTTCCTTGAAATCACATGAGCATTCTATTTTGTTGTTGACTCCCTATTGCTTGTTGCCTATCACTATTTTAATTTTTTTATTAGACAACCAGTTCCCTCATCATGGGTCCAAAAACCTTTTTTATAATGATTTTGGGGTTCTTAAGTCTTTTTCTACCTATTGTTTCATCCTAGGAAGTCCCCTCCATTAAAACAACTTATGAGCATGAGCCTAAATTTTTTCACTTAAGTTCAATCAGTCTTATGTCCTTATCACTCATCGCTGATCACTTTTGAAATATATGTTTTAAATCAGCGATGAGCGATGAGATGATATCTCTTTCATACCACTCATCATGAATTGTTCCTTGAACTCCTGATTGTAAATAGTGATGAACGAGGTTCTTAAGGGATCGCTTATCGCTAATGATTTTTGAATTCTTAAAGTTGTAATAGTGATAAGCAATGACCTTTGAATTTATGACCATAGTTTCCTCGCTCATCGGCAATATGTTATGAAGATATTGTTTTAAATTAGTGATGAGCAAGAAGATAAGTTTCCAATTGCATCGCATCTTGCAAGTTTGTTTTGAGCACTAAAAGGGGGATTAGCGATGAGCGATATGGTCCTTTTCAAGGAGTTTTCTCTTGCTAACTTGATTACATCCTATATGCAATATCTTTTGTTCCATTGATTGTTATGCAGGTGTATGTTTCAAACTATGGTGCTTACATATCTTGTCACTGATGGAAGTCAAGGTGCAAAGTTGAACTAGCAAGGAGCGATGGAGATGAATGTGATCGGGAAACCAGCTGCAGATCTAAGGGCTGAGAATTTATCACATAAAGCACTTGCATCACTAATAAAATTGGAAGGGAATGACGTAAATTAGCGATTGGTAACAACCACCACATGAAGAGGCAATGTAGAGAAATCCTAAGGATTTCGTACAAATCAAAAAGGAAGGTAGCGAGGTGGATCATTAACTGTTGATACAGTTTTAAAGTTGAAGGATCAATTATCAAGGTTTAAAACTTAATGGCTAATTGTAAGTTTGCTCATGAGAGTTTACTATCAAGTATTAATGATGACATTCTCCCCTCTTAGTTGTAACAGAAAGTAGATATTTGGTTTATCCTGCATCCCAATTCACTGGCTGGCGAAAAGAATACCAAAGGCCAAATAATTTGTAAGGAAATCTCTAGAAATTGTCAGCAACCAAAGTGACACTACTTTCATCCAAGTAGGAAAAGTGAATACTTCCTTTTAAATTGAGGTAGTAAAGTGAATGCCCTAGAAATTTGATAGGAAAATTGATGGAATGTGCAATTTAGTTTTTTCTGGTGATTTCAATTTGATAATTGAGCACTGTCTAAATTGTAAAGAAGGGTATCCTATTCAATAGTAGTGTTTTATCCTATCATAATTGTGAAGGGTTTTATTTGTCCGTAAGAAATTGTGAACCCTAGTTTCCATTTGCCTTACAAGCATGAGTGAAACAGATCCTAGTGAATCTAGTGTTAGAACGGAAAGGAAACTAAAGCAAAAGAGGGTTAAATGACTTAAAACTTAGAATGCTTTAGCTGAAGTTGAGCCTAAACCAATGATTGTGTCTAACCCTTTGCCTAATACCCCTGTGGCTTCCACTAGATCCAGAAGTGCAAAGAAGAAACATAAAATTTTATGCAAGAAACTTCTCGAGGTATCAAAGAGGGAGGGTCACAAATTAATAAAAGGCCCACAAGACAAGTTGTTCATACAAGTAGGTTGATAGATAATGTTGGAAAAAATACTGAAAAACCCCAGCCCCAGAGTGGATGGCAATTGTTTCAGTATGCTTTCAATAGGAAAAATTCTAGTAAGCCTGCATATTATTTATAGGGCTTGAACCTTGGAATGTTAGTGGTTCCAAATGTGTTTGTGGAAGTTGATTTAATGATGGAGCTAGCAAGGCACTATGACCCTACTGATAGGAAAATTAAGAGTGGGAATGGTGATATAATTCTAGAGGTGACAAAGGATAAAATGTTGGATGTATTTGTATTAAATCCCAATTATACTACAAATCTCAAGCATGTTGACTTGTATGTTGAGTATGAAAGGAGAAAATTTCAATAAAGAGAAGCAATACAAGTGCGACATAGAAGGAACAAGAAAAAATTCACTGTTCAAGATGCTAAGCCTTTTGATTGTGAAGGATTTGAAGATTATTTCAAAAAAACTTACTATTGTTTAAACCAAGTGCTAGCTCGAGATTTTGAGGTTAGAATAGCCCCTGATTTGTTGGTGATGGTGGTAGATATACACAAATGCAATCAAAACACTAGCTTTGATTATGCTAACTTTGTTGTTGAGTGAATGCGTGAGGATTTTCTCAATTTGAAAAAGGAATTTTTCCCTCTTTCTTTTCCCCATTATTCATTACTAATGCACATGCTCTTGTGGGAAGGAGATTATGAGTGGAAAAGGAAATTAAATATGAAGATTAAGGATAGTGAAAATAAGGCTATCCCTCTGCAAATGTGGACATATATTTGGGATCAAGATTGCTCCAATTCCAATTACATATTATTTCCCAATGTTATAAGAAATGGTATCTTAATGTCATTACGTGTGGCACCTAGGTTTAGACTATCTCCAAAGATTAGAAATCTTATGCCCCCAAAGGATGTATCAAGCTCTACAACAACACATAATTTGGTTGACTGGTTTCTACATTCTAAATATAATTTGATCAGGGTTTATGGAGCTAATGTGGCACCCCATTTTTTCCCTTGTATGTCTCAGATAGATTGGCTTTCATGGAACTCATGTGGCAAATTGATGTTATGGATTATGAAATGTTTAGAAAGGACAGAAAAGGATTTGTAGTACATTTGTAATGTACTTTTTCTTATTTCAAGATCACTACCCCTGAGGGGTATGAAAAATTGGGCATTATGGTGAATAATCTCAGAATGCCTATTGATGAGGTTAGAGTTTTTGATTCAGAAATATTTGTGGCTGGAAGAAGAAGACAAAAGAACTTAGGCATCATACATCATTGATTTTTATATAGAGATGATGTACTAAGAAATTTGGAAAATGATGAGGCTATCATGGTTAGGAAAAGGGAATGGACAACTATGACAAACCTTGAGGAAAAGATTATGAAAAGGAATGAATTTTGCATTAGTCCATACAATGAAATTGCAAACCATTTGGAGAGGGCATTTACCATGATAAGTGACTATCAGTCTGGTAAGTTTAAGGTAAAGGTAAAGGAGGTTGTAGACAAAGCCCAAGTCCTCTTAGAGCAGCAACGACAACAACAAGCTATGGATATCCCAGAGTAGCTTGAAGATGTTTAGGAGGTTAGGGAAGAACAAGTGGCAGAACATGTGCCAAGAAATGAGGTTGAGCAGAAATTTCCTCTTCCACATATTGAAAAGACTCATAGTTCAGATGTTCCTTCTAATGAGATTGTCCAGTGGCAATATGATAGAGAAAATGATGATGATCCTAGAATTAGAGAGTGTGATGAGTTTTTGGCTAATGATAAATTTGTGTAGACTAAAGAATTTTAGGGGTTTATGATTCAACAATGGAGTAAGGAAATAAAAGAGAGACTAGAATCAACTCGAGTCAATGTTGAACCTTCTCATCAGGAGGAAGTTGAGAAAGTAGAGGAAGAGAATATTAATGTTTAAATTGGAGCTATTACTCCCACTGAAGCTTGAATAATTGTTGAAAATAGTGGAATCATGTTATTACCAAGATGTACTATCACAACCACCATACCACATGATGCAGTTAGGAGAGATCCTCAAGCTTTGATATCTAAAGATCAATTTGAGAATTAAAGTATTTGGTTTTGGATATAGTATGAAGTTGTATACCCTTGAAATTTTGTCTATGGAACCTAATATTAGAAAAAATGAGGTTGTTAGGCCTATTGAATAACTTATTGGTTCACTAGTGGTCAAAAGAGCTACTGACATAACTCCAATCTAGGCAGTTGAGTTAACTACACACACTCCAATGCTTAGTGTGGAAATTGCATATATTTTTCAGAAGAAATATGAATCTTTGGTTAAGGAATATAATAAGGCTTTGAATGAACTAAGTCAAATGAGAGCTACCATTCAGGCTACTCAAAGAACAGTGACTTAGCCTTCTTCTTTTTCTTCTTCATTTGATATGTCTACACAAGATAGGGAGACTTTGGCCCTCAAAATTGATGATTTGAAAGACAAGTTAACTACTAAGAAGGAAAATGTTAGACGGGCCAAATTGGAGACAGTTAGGGTGGCCAATTAAATTTTTGAGGATGTGCTTAAGCATAGGGTGACCAAGTTGGTCCACAAGGCTAATGATGTGTGGGCCACGTATAAAAACATTCATGAGGCAAATAAAAAGTATCTGCAAGTACATGAGGCCTTTAGGAATGAATAAAATAACCAGATTGCTAGAGTAAGTGATTTGAAATAAATGATGCAAAAAAATAATGAGGATCCTAAGGCACCCACAAATATTCCTGACATCTTGAAAACTATTGACTCAATAAATGAGGTAACTACTTTCCATGGAAGGTTGGGTATACAACTCTAAAGTAAGTTGAAAATATTCAAGGAGATGGAGGATAGTGGTATGCCTCAAGTATTGAATTCAAAAGGTGAATTGCATCTGTTTGACACCTGGAAGAAAGATTTGGGAGGATTTATTGAAGTGGCTATGATGCATTTGGCTTCACTGATTACATCTTGCTCAATTCAAACATTGATACAATGGTGGAAATTGAATAAAAAATGGATATATTTGTTAAGGAAGCCAGTATTTTGATGGATGCAAGGTAGTCCCAATATGTTAGTAAGGTGCAAGATTTATTGAATGTTAAATGGCCCACTTAGGATGAGTACAACATTTGGTTGGATAAGTACACGAAGTAAATAAGAAGAATAATGGATAGGAGAAGAATAATACATAGCTTGAATATAGTACAGATTAGGATTTTGATATAACATGATAAAATATTATTCTCTTCTTAAATTCAAGTGATTAGCATGTGGTGCTAATGTGGATTAACACATTTTGACCTTTTTTGTTTTCTTTGCCTTGCTTCGTAAGTTTTGTTGTTTTTATTTTCTTATAGTTGGCATTTTGAGCACATGGAGAATAAATTGTAACTATTGTAACAAGCTAGTGATGTCTTTTTAGGTGGGACCTATTTTCCATGAAGAGTTGAGGATAATTTTTCCTCATGTTTATTTGCTCCACCTAAAGATTCAAGCGTAATTGAAAAAGGAATATTTTTGCAAGCGGTCTAATAGGATTATGACATGTGTGTTATCTGGTCTAAAGCTTGTTTGCTCCTTCATCTCTATAAGAAGGAATTCAAGACCACAAGCATAGAGTTTTAAAATTTTGAGTTAATATTGTTAGTTTGTCAAGATAATATGAAGCAAGTTTTAGAGTCTTTGTTTCAAGTTTCATTTGGAGTTCACACTTGTGCATGTAAGACTAATAATGATATAGCATTTATAATACAAAGTAATATCAGTTTTGTGGTTATTTTCTCTCCTTGTATGTGTGTTATGAGTTATGATTGAAAGTATTCAATAATTTCTTTCATTTTTCTCTATCATTATTTAATGGATATTTAGTTTCATGCTTGCTTATTGATTCAATGAATTGATGTAAGTGCTTGTATGAGATTGATAACTCTTAAGTACTATGTGCTAGGATATTTGTAAGAAGTGATCACCCTGAAAGTCACAGAGGAATGTTGTAATGCAAGATTTCTTAGGGTTATAGGTGCTATTGTCTAAATTGTTATCACGTTATATAGATTGGTGTAGACTTCATGCTTGGGATAAAGACATTGGTTCATGCAGAGTATTTATGTTACACTTACAATGTTTATTCATTTACTACTCAATCATTTAATCATAAAAACTCAAGGGAATACTGTTGTTGTTTGTTTTTATGCCTCCTTTCTCATATTCGATATATATAACATTGATATCATAAGCTTCCAACTTATTTGATGTATATTATTGAATGGTGTCATGAGAGATATATGTTATTAACAATGTATTTGAATGTAATTGTGAAAAAAAATTAGGTATACATTGTGGGATGACCCTCCTAGGTTTTACAAAGCCCAAAGAGTAGTAATAGAAGTTTAGCAACCTCTATTCGTTTGTTAGCCAATCCCTTTAGAATTAATAATAATTGGAAATGGAAAAATCCATAGGTATTTCTGGAGATTAGTTTGGTTCTTAAAAAATAACCAACAGATTCTCGACTCTATTGGGGACTAGCTAGGTCCAAAGTTTATAAGTTAAGATCGAGTACAATTAGAGATAGTTGTTCATTGTGAATATTCCTTACTATTTAAGGAATAGTTAGTTCTAAGTCGGTTGCATTATTTCCATCATACTAGGTCTTATGCGTTAGGTGTTATTTCATTCTTCCACTTTCTGTAAGGTAATGTTTAAAGTCTTTTTTGAAATAACAAGTACAAAGTCAAAGTGCAATCACTTTTCTCTTGAAGAAGACCCTACTGACCAGCCTTATTTTACTCCTGCCACGAGTGAGCATGGGGATATTTTGGAAAACAAGGAGGATATAGACAATGATATGAAAGCCATTGAAGAAGAGCAATTAAGATTCCAAGAACAAGAAGAAAAGAGAATGGAAGATTTGAAAAAAAGGGAAGATAGGATTAGAGCTAAGCAATTTGAGAGAGATGCTAGAAGAAAAAATTTGGAAAAAATGAGAGAAGAATCTACGAGGCGTAGAAACTTTGAAGAAAACCCTTCTAAATTTCCCTCTTAAGTGACTAATGATACTCCTGGAGCAGCAATCTCAATGGGAGCTACAACCACTACACTTATACAATGTTTGTCTCAACCACTAGAGCCTCAAACCCTCTTGTCAATACTAAGAAAATGTCATTTGTAGATCATGGGAAGAGACCTATTGAACAACCCAAGAAAACTATAATCAAAACCAATGATAAAACCAACATTTCATTTGTTGAAATCCCCACAAGTAAGGATAAAGTTGAGTCAACCCCATCTGATATACCTCTAGATCCTGAGATATTAAGGTTGTAGTTGGAAAGTGAAAAGTTGCAAGAAGATTGGAAAAAAACTGAAGTAATAGCCTCCAATGCATAAATAGCTAGGAATATTGCATTCCTTCAAATGTCCACTCATATTCTAGAGGCTTCGAGCTCTGGACATACTAATAATGAGTTGCAAAAGAATAAATTTGATGGACATACTCCTGGGGCAAGTGGTGGTGGAGGAAAGAACAAGAATGATAAGTCTTATTTTGAAGACAATAAGGGAGGTAAGAAAGGAGGAGGTGATGGTGAAAGTGGAAAGGAAAATGATGGTAGCCACTCTAATAGAAAGAAAGATGATGAACACAGAGATAATCATGGGGATAGAAATACTAGGAGGCCACTCCAAGTAGATAGATATCAACAGGGTGTTTCACTAGAATACCTGGCTACCCTAACCCATTTCCTAAAGATTCTAGGCTTGCTCTAGTCAAATTCTCTGGAAATAATGCTCTAAGTGGTGAAGACCACCTCAAATCCTTCGCTAATGTTATGGATGATTTTGAGGTGGAAGTAGAAGATGTCATGATGAAGTTATTCATGCAGTCACTTGTTAAGGATGCAAAAGAATGGTATAGGAGTTTACCTACTGAGAGCATTGGCTCTTGGGAAGAGTTCAAAAGAGTTTTTAGAGAACAATATGGTGACAAGACTGATTCAAGTTTTCTATTGAATCAATTCAATAATATTGTAAAAGGATCTAATGAATCTATTGTTGAGCTTAATACAAGGTTCCAAAAGGCTAGAAAAAGTTTGCCTCCTCATCTACACCTAAATGATCATGTATGTTTGGTAAATTATTGCAATGCTTTTGATGCAAAAATGAGTTATTGTTTGCTAGATAAGCATCCTCAATATTTAAGAGAAGCTTTTAAGATAGCAGAACATATTGAAAATATCAACAAAACAACTAGTTAAGTTGGTAGAAGAGATGATCCGAAACTTTTCAAAAGTTCAAAAAGGGAAGAAAAGAGTTCAAGCACTAAAGGGGGAAAAATTGAGGACAAGCTTGAAAGCTTCATGAAAACTATCAATGATAAAATTGATATGCAAGAAAAGGCCCAACCAAAAAATTACCAAAGAAATGAAAGACCCCCTAGGTTGCAAGACTGCCCTTACAATACCAATCAGTATAATGGAAAGCCTGTCTCAAACAATCAGAGAAATACCCAAAACAAGGTTCCTCCAGACCCTCTACAAAAGAATTCAGGAAATTTTGTTGAGGATACTCCTTGGTGTATGACTTGCCAAATGCCACATTCCTCGCAACAATGTGCAGTAGCACAAATGGTGGAAGTAGAAAATGGCATGCCTAAGGAGTGTGATCAATAAGATCAGGAGGAAGATTATGTACTTATTATTATGGGTGATTCTAACATTGCTTGTAGTGAATGCTCCTCTATGAAGATTCTTATGAAGTAGATGTCGATAATCAAAGGAAAATTGCCAATGCATATCATCAACAAGTTTTTTCTAATGAGGATGACACTGATAATGATGAGGCTTACAATTTGGAGGTGATTGAGGATGGTGTTTCATTAAGAAGACCCTTTATAGAAGAGATTGTAAAATATACAGTAGTCTTAGCTGCTCAATCTAGGAGTTCTTATCATTTGAGGAATAGAACTGTTGGAGGTGAACAAGGTAATCATGTTGGTATGTTCATCAAGGAATAGAAGGCTAAGGACAAAGAATGTGAACTTGATGAAAAAATAGAAGTTGTCAAAGATAAAGAAGGAAAGGGAGATAAAATGTGGGCCAAGAGAACAGGAAAGCGAAAAGCTACTCCTGGACACAAATTTTCTACTGAAAAGTCCAAGACATAGAAGCAAGTCCTTGAAACCATGAGGAAGGATACTAGGCACAAGGCTGAAGAAACTAGAAATCAACAAAAGGATAATAGTAATGAACAAGTTATTCCTTCAACTGAATTTCCCAAGTATACTCCTATTGATATTTTTTAGTTACTTAGCCAAGTTAAAGTATATGTACCTTTTCTTGAAATGATGAGGATAGAGGAACATGAACAAAAGGCGGTGGCCCTTATCAATAGTGCCACTCTAGCCAATAACAATTCAGTGGAACCCATTCCATTTAAACTGAGAGAAAAGGAAAAGAAAGGTAAAGAGGTTGAAGGAGTAATTACTGAGATTCCCCATATTTTCCTTGGAAATTTTGTGAGCACTTGTCCAAATAAGATAGATCCATTTTTTCTTACCTTGATGGTTGGGGGAATTTCATAAAGAATTATATTATTGACTTTGGTGCATCAAACAATATCATGCCAATTAAAATCATGGATGCATTAGGGTTAAGGGTTGATAGCACTCATGGAAAGTGTTATGCCATGGATGCCAAGGAGGTCCTTGTGGTGGGTGTGATAAATGAGCTCCCATATCTAAGTTAGCAGCTTTCCCTAATAAAGAGTTTAAAATGAGTGTGGTAGTGGTTGATATCCCACCTAATTATGGAATGTTATTGTCATGAAAATGGAGTGCATCTATGGGAGGCAGTATGCAATGTGACATGTCTTATGCCACATTTCCCATCAATGGTAAGAATGTTCAAGTAATGAGAGAATCTAGGGTCCCACATATGTTGGAACATGTCCCTAAAGATGACACAATTATTTTCATAGACACTGATATTGGTGAGTTCAAGGTAGAAGAAGCACCAAGAGAGATTGAGAAATGTCCTGCTCCTATAGAAAATGAAGTTTCAAGAATATCTAATAAGGAAGGACTATGGAAAATTTACTTCGATGGTGCAATCTCTAAAGAAGGATCTAGGGTAGGGATTTTATTAGTATCACCTATTGGAAATACTTATAAATTCTCTTTTACACTATCTTTTGTCTGTACAAATAATATAGCAGAATATGGAGCCTTGCTATTGGGATTGAGAATTGCTGAAAAACATGGAATCAGAAAGTTGATGGTGATTGGTGACTCTGAGATCATAATATCCCAAGTAAGAGCTAAGTATGCTTGCAAAAATAACAAATTGAGTCAATACAGGAATGTTGTCTGGGATTCCATTGAGCAGTTTGATGCTTTTGGAATTGACTGGATGGAGAGAGGACATAATAGAGTGGCTGATCTACTGGCTAATATTGCATTAAGAACTGATGATATAAATTTCATAGGAATTTCAAAGGTTGAGATACAAACAAGGCCCTCTATCCCTGACAATCTATATAATTGGCAGATTTTTAATAATGATGAGGATATCCTTAGATTCCTAAAACATGTTGATAAATATGAAGGTCAGGAGATTGATTTTAATGGATTTGTAGAGAATATTGATGGACAAGACACAATGTTTGGAAAAGAGGTCATCTAATTAAAAAAAAGTAAAATCCCCAAAGGCCTTGTAGCTCTTGAAAGGGTCTTTGATAGTCAAGATACTAGTAAGGCCAAAACAACTGCTACTCACCCAGAAGACCTAGAAGAAGTGAACTTGGGAACTGAAAATGCCCCGAAGAAAGTCTATATAGGAAAGAGGATGAAGCCATAGGTAAAGGAAATGCTAGTTTCCTTACTTATAAAATACAGACATGTCTTTTCTTGGTCATATGATGATGTGAAAGCTTACAAGGAGGAATTGTTTCATCATGAGATTCCTTTAGAGGATGATTCAAAACCTTTTAGGCAAAAGAAAAGACCAATTAATCCCACTCTAGCTCCCAAGATGCAAGAGGAGTTGGTAAAGTTCAAAGAGGCTAGTATTATAAAACCCATTAGACATTCTTCATGGGTATCCAATCTAGTACCAGTGAGGAAAATGAATGGCGACATAAGACTGTGTGTTGATTTTAGGAACTTGAATGTATCCTCATTAAAGGACAATTATCCCTTACCGAACATGGAGGCCATGTTACAAAAGGTAACTTGTTGTGAGCTATTGTCAATGATGGACGGTTTGTTGGGATATAATCAAGTAAAAGTGAAGGATTCTGAGCAGTACAAGACTGCATTTACTACTCCTTGGGGTACCTATGTATATGTAAGGATGCCCTTTGGCTTAACAAATGTTGGTGCGACTTTTTAGAGAGCTATGGATGTATCTTTCTCATATTTTATTGATTTATTTATGGTTGTATATCAAGATGGCTTGACCACTTATTCTAAGAAAGAAGAGGATCATTGTAGGCATTTAGAGAAAGTTTTTGTCAGGTCACTAGAATATGGAATATCTTTGAATCCAAAGAAGTGTTCCCTTTGGGTCACCGAGGGAAAACTGCTAGGGCATATTGTGTCCAAGGAAGGAGTAAGGATAGACCTTGAAAGAGTAGCAGCTATTGACAAGATTCCCCAACCAAAAAATGTCAAGGGTATCCAGTCATTTTTTGGGAAAATAATTTTTTTGAGAAGATTTGTAACCAACTTTGTAGAAATTACAAGACCTATTTCTAAAATGTTGAAGATTTAAAAGGTGCTTTGGAGTGAAGAGCCTAGTCAGGCTTTCAAGAAGATAAAACAAGCTATTAAAGAGTTTCTAGTTTTGAAGTCTCCTGACTTCTCTAAACCAATACATATTTTCCCTTTTGCTTCGTTTCATGCTATTGTTGTTGTTTTACTATAGAAAAATGAGCAAGGTTTTGAACAACCAATTGCATTTTTTAGAAAATCTTTATAGGTTGTAGAATTGAAGTATGATACTATTAAGAAACAAGCTTATGCTTTGGTGAAGGTTGTAAAGAATTTCAGGACTTATCTACAAGGGGCTACAGTTATATCTTTTGTACCAAGTGCAGTTGTGAAGGAAAGTTTTACTTAGTAGCAGACAAAAGGCAAAAGGTGTAGATGGATCAATAGGATCCAAGAATTCAACATTGAGGTTCAGATTACCAAGTTAGTAAGAGGACAGAGCCTAGCCAATTTGATGGCAGAGGCCAATTTGGAAGCTAATCAAGTTAATCAAACTGAAGTAATTGATGTTGCACCTCTCTATCATATGCAAACATGTAGATGGTACAGAAGAATTATCCAATATCTGCAAACTTTACAATGTCCTACATATATGGTTGATAATGAAAAAAGAACATTAAAATTGCATGCTATCAAGTATGTGATTATTGACAATGAGCTATGGTGGAGAAGCTTGGATAGGGTGTTTCTAAAGTGTGTAGAAGGAAAACAAGCATTGGAACTTCTACAAGAAATGCACAACGGGGTGTGTGGTGGTCATTACATTGCAAAGAATACTACACACAAGATTTTGAGAGCTAGATTCTGGTGGCCTACTATTTTTAAAGATGCTCACAAGTTTGTTAAAACTTGTGACACCTCTCAACAATTCTCAAGAAAACTGAGGTTCTCAGGAAATCTGCCACTCAGACCTATGACAGTTGAAGCCCCTTTCCAACAATGGGGAATTGATTTCATCGGGGAGATACTAGAAAAATATAGTGGAGGTCACTCATGGATTCTTGTTGCCATTGATTATTTTGCAAAATGGGTGGAAGAAATACCTACAAAGAAGGAAACAAGCAAGGTGGTAGTTTATTTTCTGTTGAATAATATTCTTATCAGATTTGGAGTCGCTCAAAGAATTATCTCAGACAATGCTATGTGTTTTAGGTCAGATGAATTCAAGGACTTTTGTGAAAGACATGGCATACAAGTTTCTTATTCTTCACCTTACCATCCTCAAGGAAATGGTCAAGCTGAGTCTAGTAATAAGAGCTTGATGAAGATAATCAATAGAATTATGCAAAAGAACAAAAAAGCCTAGGATTCAAAATTAAAACTAGCACTCTGGGCAGATAGAGTGACCATGAAAAAGGCTACTGGTTATTCACCATTTGGCTTAGTATATGGTCTGGAGGCAAGATTTTCACAGAATAAATTACTCAAAATTTACAAGTTTGTGTAGGAATATGATGAAGAAATATATAATGACATGCAACATAGGATAAATAATTTGGTGCAGTTGGATGAGTCTAGGAGGGAAGCTCAAGCTAAAAACTTGAAGATGCAATTGCAGGTTAAACACTTATATGATAGAAAAAGTTTCTCCCAAGAAGTTTGAAGTTAACAGCATGGTGTTAGCCTAGAATGCAAGAGCTCAGGATAAGGGAAAGCATGGGAAATTTGAAGCATTATGGATGGGGCCTTATTTGATAGTTAGCACTCATGGAGTAGATTCATTTTTTCTTCAAAACCTGACAAGTGAACTTTTTGAACTGTCAGTACATGGATAGTTCTTAAATCCATACTTAACCTGAGTATGTTATCTTCCATGTATGTTTTATTTGTATATTTTGTATATAGGTGTGTTTTCTTTTTTTTTTGTTCTAGTCTTACTACCTTGTCTGGGTAGTTCCCCGGTTTGGGTCTTTTGGTTCTAATCCACATTTTGGTCTGCTTCAGCCTGAGATTTTTGGGATCTCGCCATGCCTACAAGAGGTATACATCCCCAGTCATAGCCACTGATGGAACCTTAATTCTCATGTCGCATCTTAAAGCCTTGTTGCATTTAGGAGGGTTTTAGGATTTGTGTCCTTGAAATCACTTGAGCATTCTATTTTGTTGTTGACTCCCTATTGCCCGTTGTTGGTCACTATTTAAAAAAAAATTATCAGACAACCGATTCCCTCATCATGGGTCTAGAAACCTTTTTTATGATGATTTTGGGGTTCTTAAGTCTTTTTCTATCTATCGTGTCATCCTAGGAAGTCCCCTCCATTAAAACAACTTATGAGCACACGCCTAAAATTTTTCACTTAAGTTCAATCGGCCTTATGTCCTTATCGCTCATCGTTGATCACTTTTGAAATATATGTTTTAAATCGGTGACAAGCGATGAGATGGTATCTATTTGATATTTCTCATTGTGAATTGTTCCTTGAACTCCTGATTGTAAATAGCGATGAGCAAGGTTCTTAAGGGATCACTTATTGCTAATTATTTTTGAATTCTTAAAGTTGTAATAGTAATAAGCAATGACCTCTAAATTTATAATCATAGTTTCATCGCTCGTCGCCAATATGTTATGAAGAGATTTTTTTAAATTAGTGGTGAGAGAGAAGATAAGTTTCTAATTCCATCGCATCTCACTGGTTTTTTTTTAGCACTAGAGGAGGATTAGCAATGAGCGATATGGTCCTTTTTAAGGAGTTTTCTCCCGCTAACTTGATTACATCCTATTTGCGATAGATTTTGTGCCATTGATTGTTATGTAGGTATATGTGTCAAACTATGGTGCTTACATCTCTTGTCACTAATGGAATTCAAGGTGAAAAGTTGAACTAGCGAGGAACGATCGAGATGAATGTGATAGGGAAACCAATCGTAGAACTAAGGGCTGAGATTTTATCGCATAAAGCACTTGCATCACTGATAAAGTTGGACAGGAATGAAGTAAATCAGTGACTGGCAACAACCACACATGAAAAGGCAATGTGGTGAAATCATAAGGATTTCGTATAAAGCAAAAAGGAAGGTACCAAGGTGGATGATTAACCATTGATACAATTTTAAAGATAAAGGATCAATGATCAAGGTTTAAAACTGAACGGATAATTGTCAATTCGCTCACATGAGCTTACTATAAAGTATTCATGGCGACATGCTCCCCTCTCGGCCCTAACATTAAGTAGATATCCAGTTTATCATGCATCCCAATTCACTGGCTGGTAGAAAGAATACCAGAGGTTGAATAATTTGCAAGGAAAGCTCCAGAAATTGTCAGCAACCAGAGTGACACTACTTTCATCTAGGTAAGCAAAACTGAATACTTCCTTTTAAATTGAGGTAGTAAAGTGAATGCCCTGGAAAGTTGATAGGAAAACTGATGGAACATGCAATTTAGTCTTTTCTGGTGATTTCAATTTGATAATTGACCACTGTCTAAATTGTAAAGAAGGGTATCCTATTCAATAGTAGTGTTTTATCCTGTCATAATTGTGAAGGGTTTTATTTGGCCATAAGAAATTGTGAACCCTAGTTTCCATTTGTGTTACAAGCATGAGTGACCTAGAGCCTAGTGAATCCAGTGTTAGACCAGAAAGGAAACCAAAGAAAAAGAGGGTTAAAAGACTTAAAACTCATAATGCTTTAGCTGAAGTTGAGCCTAAGCTAGTGACTATGTCTAACCCTTTGCCTAATACCCTACGACTTCCACTAGATCCAAAAGTGCAAAGAAAGAAACATAAAATTTTATGTAAGAAACTTTTGGAGGTATCAAAGAGAGAGGGTAACGAATTGGTAAAAGGACCACAAGACAAGTTGTTGTTACAACTAGGTTGATTGATAATGCTAGCGAAATTGGTGAAAAACCCCAGCCCCATAATGGATGGCAATTGTTTTAGTATGCTTTCAATAGGAGAAATTCTAGTAAACCTTCATGCTATTTATGGGGGTTGAACCTTGGAAAGTTAGTGGTTCCAAATGTGTTTGTGGAAGTTGATTTAATGATGGAGATAGCAAGGCACTATGACCCTACTGACAGGAAAATCAAGAGTGAGAATGGTGATATAATTCTAGAGGTGACAAAGGATAAAATGTTGGATTTATTTGGTTTAAATCCCAATTATACTACAAATTTTAGGCGTGTTGACTTGTATGTTGAGTATGAAAGGAGAAAATATGCATATAGAGAAGCAATACTTGTGTGATATAGAAGGAACAGGAAAAAATTTATTGTTCGGGATGTTGAGCCTTTTGAGTGTGAAGAATTTGAAAATTATTTCAAAAACACTTACTATTGTTTAAACCAAGTGCTAGCTCAGGATTTTGAGGTTAGAATATCCCCTGATTTGTTGGTGATGGTGGTAGATATACATGAATACAATTGAATTTTTTTTTTTTATTATGCTAACTTTGTTGTTGAGTGAATGCATGAGGATTTTCTCAATTTGAAAAAGGAAGTTCTCCCTTTGTCTTTCCCTCATTATTCATTACTGATGCACATGCTCTCGTGGGAAGGAGATTATGAGTGGAAAAGGAAATTAAATCTGAAGATTAAGGACAATGAAAATAAGGCTATCCCTGTGCAAATGTGGACATACATTTGGGATCAAGATTGCTCCAATTCCAATTACATCTTATTTTCCAATATTATAAGACATGGTATCTTAGAGTCATTGGGTGTGGCACCTAGGTTCAGGCTTTCTCCAGAGATTAGAAATCTTATGCGCCCAAAGGATGTACCAAGCTCTACAACAACACATAATTAGGTTAATTAGTTTTTACATTCTAAATATACTTTGATCAAGGTTTATGGAGCTAAGGTGGCAACCCATTTTTTACCCTTGTATGTCTCAAATAGATTGGCTTTCATGGAGCTCATGTGGAAAATTGATGTTATGGATTATGAAATGTTTAGAAAGGACAAAAAAGGATTTGTAGTACATCCCCAATGTACTTTTGTTTATTTCAAGATCACTACCCCTAAGCGGTATGAAAAATTGGGCATTCTGGTGAATAATCTCATAATCCTATTGATGAGATTAGAGTTTTTGATCCAGAAAGATTTGTGGCCGGAAGAAGAAGACAAAAGAACTCAGGCATCATACATCATCAATTTTTATATAAAGATGATGTATTAAGAAATTTGACAAATGATGAGGTTGTCATGGTTAGGAAAAGGTAATGGACAACTATGACAAACCTTGAGGAAAATATTTTGAAAAGGAATGCCTTCTACAACATTCCATACAATGAAATTGCAAACCCTTTGGAGAGGGCCTTTACCATGATAAGTGACTATCAGTTTGGTAAGTTTAAGTTAAAGTTAAAGGAGGTTGTAGACAAAGCCCAAGTCCTCTTTGAGCAATAACGACGTCAACAAGTTGTGGATATCCTAGAGCAGCTTGAAGATGTTCAGGGGGTCGGGGAAGAACAAGTGGTAGAACATGTGCCAGGAAATGAGGAGGTTGAGTAGAAATTTCCTCTTCCGCATATTGAAAAAACTCATAGTTTAGATGTTCCTCTTAATAGGATTGCCCAGTGGCAGTATGACAGAGAAAATGATGATGATCCCATAATTAGGGAGTGTGATGAGTTTTTGGCTGATGATAAATTTGTGCAGACTAAAGAATTTTAGGATTTTATGATTCAATAGTGGAGTAAGGAAATAAAAGAGAGACTAGAATCAACTCAACTCAATGTTGAACCTTCTCATCAGGAGGAAGCTGAGAAAGTAGAGGAAGAGAAGATTAAGATTGAAATTGCAACTATTACATCCACTTAAGCTTGAAGAATTATTAAAAAATAGTGGAATCATGTTATTACCAAGATGCACTATCACAATGTAATGACCCCTTTCTAGTGGAGTTACTTAAACCCGAAGAGACATTAGAAACATTAGAGATCACTAAATTTCAGTAATAACCTTTAATAAGATCAAAGATGATATGAATATTTCGTTCATGCAAAGGATTATTCATTTCCTTCTTATCACTCCCTACGAATGATTCTTTTATACTATATTTCATAAATACACTAGGTTAGATATTAAACATCTTTCAACAGCCCATAGGTGGAATTTTGTTATACCCTTAATCATCATAGTGAATGGATAGATTTATTATTTCTTATAAATCTCAATAATTGTTGCAAGCACCATTATTGCATAATCACATATAAGCGTATATCTATATACATATATATTCACAAATATAAATATATAAACTATAACCACTACTAATTATTTATATATATTCATTTCATATACATATCTACTATAATCATTATTAATTATATATATATATTAACAATCATATTAAATTCACCTAAAAACAACATACCTATGATTTCTGACAAATTATCCTTGTTGCTCTGTCTTTTTTCTTCTTATTTTTTCCTTAATACTAACTATAATTTGAAATGTTGCCTTTACCTACAGCACCACTCTCACTCCTCTAACCACACATCACTCCATTTTACTAATTTGAAATCCTGTCTTGATTTATTGCAGTCTTCATGGTGTTCTCTTCCCTCCTGACATTCGATCTAACATTTGAAGATATTACCTTTTGTTCATAGTTCGATTCCTATCCTCCCCCCTTATTCTTTGAAGATACTTACCTTTAAATGCCTAATATGGCAACGATTATGAACCTTTGCACCTTTTTGGATTGAGACGCGTCTTAGTGCAATCACTGCCTCTTAGGGCATGATGTTATGATATTATTTTATTTTTTCATAGTAATATTTATTTTGAAAATAGTATTTTATTACTAATGATTATGATAATGATATTTCAAATTTTGCTTTATTATTTTATGATATTATTATATTCATTTATTTTTTATGTTTATTATTATTTATTTATATATATGCATATTATTGAATATATATATATATATATATATGTGTGTGTGTGTGTGTGTGTATAATCAAATATAATAATAATAATCTCATTTATCAGATAAGGACGTATGAGCTTTGATCAAGTACTATTATTAATTGTATATCAATATTTGTAATTTATAATATCTAGAATTGTGCAAATTAGGGGACATGACACACAACTGGCATAGCATATGATGCAGTTAGGAGATATCCTCAAGCTTTGATATCTGAAGATCAATTTGAGAATAAAGTATTTGGTTCTAAATATAGTCTGAAGCTGCATACCCTTGCAATTTGGTCTATGGCACCTAATACTAGCAAACATGAGGTTGCTAGGCCTATTGAAGAAGTTATTGGTTCACTAGTGGTCAAAAGAGCTACTAACATAACTCCAATCCAAGCAACTGAGTTAACTGCACATGCTGGAATGCTTAGTGTGGACACTACACATATTTTCCAGAAGAAATATGAATCTTTGGTTAAGGAATATAATAAGGCTTTGAATGAACTGAGTCAAATGAGAGCTACCATTCAGGCTACTCAAAGAACAGTGAATAAGTCTTCTTCTTCTTGATTTGATATGTCTACACAAGATAGAGAGACTTTGGCCCTCATAATTGATGATTTGAAAGAAAAGTTAACTATTGAGAAGGAAAATGTCAGACGAGCCAAATAGGAGATAGTTAGAGTGGCCAATTAAATTTTTGAGGATGTGCTTAAGCATAGGTTGACCAAGTTGGTCCACAAGGCTAATGATGTGTGGACCATGTATAAAAACATTTATGAGGCAAATACAAAGTATCTGCAAGTACAAGAGGCCTTTAGGAATGAATGGAATAACTCGATCGCTAGAGTAAGTGCTTTGAAAGAAATGATGCCAAAAATGAATGAGGATCCTAAGGCACCCACAAATATTCCTGACATCTTGAAAACTATTGACTCAATAAATGAGGTAACTACTTTCCATGGCAAGTTGGGTATTCAGCTCCAAAGTGAGTTGAAAACATTCAAGGAGATGGAGGATCGTGGTATGCCTCAAGTATTGAATTCAAAAGGTGAATTGCATTTGTTTGACACCTGGAAGAAAGATTTAGGAGGATTGCTTGAAGTAGCTATGATGCATTTGTCTATCATCGATTACATCTTGTTCAATTCAAACATTGATACAATGGTGGAAATTGAATAAAAAATGGATATATTTGTTAAGGAAGCCAGGATTTTGATTGCTGCAAGGTAGTCCCAATATGTTAGTCAGGTGCAAATTTTATTGAAAGTTAAATGGCCCACTGAGGATGAGTACAACATTTGGTTGGAGAAGTATACAGAGTAAATAAGGAGAATAATGGACAGGAGAAGAATAATACATAGCCTGAATATAGTACATATTAGGCTTTTGATATAACATGATAAAATATTATTCTCTCCTTAAATTCAAGTGATTAGCACATGGTGCTAATGTGGATTAACACATTTTGACATTTTCCTGTTTTCTTTTCCTTGCTTCGTAAGTTTTGTTGTTTTGATTTTCTTACAGTTGGCATTTTGAACACATGGAGAATATCTTGTAACTGTTGTAACAAACTAATGATGTCTTTTAAGGTGGGACCCATTTTCCACGAAGAGTTGAGGATAATTTTGCCTCATGTTTATTTTCTCCACCTGAAGATTCAAGGGTAATTGAAAAAGGAATATTGTTGCAAGCAGTTCAATAGGATTATGACATGTGTTATCTGGTCTGAGGCTTGTTTGCTCCATCTCTATAAAAAGGAATTCAAGACCAAAAGCACGGATTTGAAATTTTTTGAGTTAATATTGTTAGTCTGTCAAGATAATATGAAGCAAGGTTTAGAGTCTTTGTTTTAAGTTTCATTTGGAGTTCACACTTGTGTATGTAAGACTGATAATGATTAGCATTTATAATATAGAGTAATATCGGTTTCGTTGTTATTTTCTCTCCTTGTATGTATGTTATGAGTTATGATTGAAAGTAATCAAGAATTTCTTTCATTTATCTCTATCGTTATCTGATGGATGTTTAGTTTCATGCTTGCTTATTGGTTTAATGAATTGATGTAAGTGCTTGTATGAGATTGATAAATCATAATTACTATGTGCTAGGATATTTGTAAGAAGTGATAATCTTGAAATTCATAGAGGAATGTTGTAATGCAAGATTTCTTGGGGTTATAGGTGCCATTGTCTAAATTTTAATCAGGTTATATAGATTGGTGTAGACTTCATGCTTGGGATAAAGACACTGGTTCATGTAGAGTATTTATGTTACACTTATAATGTTGATTCATTTACTACTCAATCATTTAATCATAAAATCTCAAGGGAATATTGTTGTTGTTTGCTTATATGTCTACTTTCTCATATTTGATATATATAACATTGATATAATAAGCTGCCAACTTATTTGATGTATATTATTGAATGGTGTCATGAGAGATATCTATTATTGACAATGTGTTTGAATGTAATTGTGAAAAAAATTAAGGTATACATTGTGGGATCACCCTCTCGGGTTTTACAGAGCCCAAAGAGTAGGAATAGAAGTTTAGCAACCTCTATTCGTTCGTTGGCCAATCCCTTTAGAATTACTAATAATTGGAAATGGAAAAATCCATAGGTACTTCTAGAAATCAGTTTGGTTCTTAAAAAATAGCCAACAATGTCTATATATTCAAGGTGGCTCACATTCATTTGGCATCCAATTCATTTTTCAAGACAACTTCGCAGGCCTAGAAGGAGATCATCATTTTACAGCAAATCGATTATTATTCTCAACGAATTCACATTCTTCAAGAGGTGTTTTCATATCTATAGCAGATTGATATATATTCAAGAAGATCGATATTCATTATTGCTTGTGTATTTGCATCTAGAGAGGTGCTATAATCATTGCATCAATTCGACCTAGTGTGTGGCCTAATTGTAAATTAATTTGTTGCTCTTTTATTCAATATATAAGTGATATATTTGTGGCTAGGTTTTTCTCCCTCAAGTAGGAGGGTTTTCCTAGGGTAAAATTGTTGTGTTTATTGTTCATGTGTTGTATTTCTGCTTATTGCAAATTTGATCCTAAAACTAATAGATCCTTCATCTCAAACTATGCTGACAACTGAGACTTCAAATCTGAAATCAAACTTTTACCATTCCCAAAAACTAACATATCATCTATGTACAATGCAACTATGAGAATACAACCATTATCAGATTTGTAAAACACATAATGGTTAGATGTAGATCTTAGGAATCCGAATGACAACACATAGGTATCGAACTTCTAGTACCACATTCTAGGAGACTGCTTAAGACCATACAAAGACTTTTTCAACTTGAAAACTAGATTTTCTTTACCTTTAACCATGAAATGCTCTAGCTATGACATAAATCTCTTCCTCCAAGTCACCATGAAGGAACGTTGTCATCGCATCCATTTGTTCCACTTCTAGATCATACGTTGTTGCAAGTGATAACAAGAATTAGATAGATGTCAACTTCACAACAAGAGAGAAAATTTCACCATAGTCAATTCCCTCCACTTGAGAATACCCCTTAGTGACCAACCAAGCCTTATACTTCTCAACACTACCATCTAGGCCAGATTTTCTCTTGAATACCCATTTACATCCAACAAGTTTCTATCCTTCAAGAAAAGGTACCAGATCCCATGTATCATTTTTCTTCAATGCAACCATTTTTTCATCTGTGGATTCCATCCAGGAATTTACATCACTCATACCTATAGCTTCTCTAACAATCCTAGGCTCATCAATGTTAGCAATCAAAGCAAAAATAAAACTAAAGTCCAACAATCAATAACCAAACTTTCAATTGAATATCCAAACCCATCAGTTTGCAGCCTATCTCTCATAGACCTCCTTACTTGTTGAGGTTGAGGTTCTTCTTCTCCTTCAAAACTTTCAAAACTTCTCAAGCTCTTCTCATTATCAGGTCCATTCTAGGCTTTAGGTTCAACTTTGTTAGAGTCAAGAGGAAGTTGAACCACATCTTTCTTTTATTTTTTTGTAGGTTGTAAAATAGTGGAAGAAGGTTTCATCTCTCTGAATATAATACTTCGACTATAGAGAACCTTTTCAGCCACTAGATCCCAAAGCTTGTACCCTTTTACACCAATACCATATCCGATGAAGATACACTTGACAACCTTATTTTCTAACTTCGACCTTTTCTCCCTTGGCACATGAGCATATGCCTCGCAACCAAACACATGAAGATGTCTCAATGAGGTCTTCTTTCCTGACCACACCTCCATAGGTGTCTTATTAACAAGAGTTGTAGGAGATTTGTTCACCAAATAACATGCAATGGCAACAACTTCAACCCATAACTTTTGTTCAAGACCAGCTGTACTTAGCATACTCCTATCCCTCTCCATCAATGTCTTGTCCATCCTCTCTGCAACTCCATTCCGCTAAGGGGTATATGGAGTTGTCTTATGCCTTTCAATCCCATGTTCTTTACAGAACTTATCAAAATCTACCAAACAAAACTCACCATCGTTGTCACTCCTCAAATACTTAATCTTCCTACAAGTCTGATTTTCTACCAAGACCTTAAACTCCTTAAACCTACTAAAGATTTTAGATATACTTATGATAAAATAAATAAATGTCCTATTGTAATCATTTTGAAAGAAACAAAATATACACATTTTGATAATGAAGGAACATTTACAGGGCCAAAAACCCAAAACATTTGTGAGAACTGTGATTAAATTGAACACGGTTTTTCTTTTCATAAACACAATGTTCGCAAAAATTGAACTCAAGAAAGCAATCATTGAGCCCCTCAACAAGGAATTTATTTTTTCAGGGTTCTTAAATCATTTTCACCAATGTAACCAAGTCTTTGGTACCAAAGCATTGTCTTAGCACGTAACTTCATTTTCAAAGCATGAGCACCCTTGGATACCTAAAAAGCACGACCATCGGAATTAGATGCAACTTTCTTCCTTGTTGGTTCCAATGGTGAGGATAGTGACTCAAAAGTTATTTTATTCTTTTCCACAGAACTATTACACTGCACTATGCATGCATCCAACTGAAACAGAGTGCCTATCCGAACATCCTTAGTAAGCACCATAGCTCCTCTTGTCATCTTGCATTCTCCATTCAAGAAAAAAAATTGCACACCCACATCATTCAACTTACAAAAAGAAGGTTTCGTGCCAAATCAAGGATATGTAGGACACCATCGATCCCCTTCACTCTACCATCTAGAAATCGTATCTTAACTCTTCCACGGACAACAATATTCAGGTGAGAGTCATCACCCAGGCACACCTTCCCACCATCATAACTTTCATACTTAGAAAACAAATCTCAATACTATGTCATGTGGAAAGAACACTAGAGTCTATCATGAGAGTCATCACCCAGGCACACCTTCCCACCATCATAACTTTCATACTTAGAAAACAAATCTCAATACTATGTCATGTGGAAAGAAACACTAGAGTCTATCAACCACACATCTTGTGATGCATGTGTTGCCAAGACAGTGACAAAAGCATATGCATCATCCTAAGAGGATTTATCAAATTCTAAATCAGAGAATTTCTTTTTTTTTTCTTTTTCTCCTCCTTACAATCTTTGTGAAAATGACCAGATTTCCTGAAATTCCAACATTTCACCTTGGTTTTATCAGTAGACTTAGATCTCCCACGGGATTTGGATTCTCAATTTTCTTGCTTTGTGTTCTTTTTTCCTTTTTCTTTTGTTCTTCCTCAAACTACTAGAGCCTCCTTAGCCATTTCAGAAGATTTTCTCTGCATCTCTTCGAATAGCAATGACGCAACCACTTCATCCATCTTAAAAGTGGTAGTGGTAATTCTAATTACCATGAAAAGGTGGTCCCAAGAATCCAATAGTGAGCATGAAAAATTCATGCAACGATCCTCCATTTTGACACCAACAAAGTTCAATTGGGCAACAAGCATGTTGAATACATTTAGGTGATCTGCGATAGATCTTCATTCCTCCATTCATAGAGAATACATCTTTCGTAGGAACAACTTATTTACCAGGGATTTAGCCTAATAAATCTAAGCAAGTTTCTTCCAAAGAAGCGCAACAGTCTTCTCTTCATGAACGTTAAGGAGTACTAAATTAGCTAAATAGAGTCTTATTAGACCCTTAGCCTTTTGATCTATCAGATCCCAATCTTCTTGTTCCATGCCCGTTGGAATAGTTCCAGAAACAACTATCCACAAGTTGTGGTCTACAAGCATGTCTTCCATCTTGAGCTTCCAGGGCTCAAAGTTGCCTCCGTTAAATTTCTCTATCTCAATTCTACTAGATGTGTTTGCCATCTCCTTCCTGCAACAGGGTCAACACAAAATTTCTGCAACAAACTCCCACTCAAATAAGATTAGTACAAAAGACCCTTTAACCCACAATAGGAAATAGAGGTGATCAAGCTCTGATTCCAACTGAAAGAAAGCCAAGTACGCGGGAAAGCTTCCAACACTAATCTATCGGAGGAGAGAATATGCAAATTTTGACAGTTTCAAACCCTTATTCAATTACAATAAAGAAGATGCACATAACAAGATAAACATCAAAGATATAGTAAAAACACATTACACCAAATATATGTGGGGAAAACCCTTTTGAACAAAAAAACCCACTCCAAAAGCCTAAACAATGTATTATCTATAAACAACAGTTACAATACACTTGCAACACAAGCTTCTACATGAGTTTATATGTGTTACAATTCTAGAGTAAATCCAACAACATAACGGTATCTCAACACAACTTCATACTACTCCAAAATACACAAGTGCTCAATATATATGAGCTTACAATGAATAAAATAAACATTTCTATAACAACTGCCAAAGGTTGAAAATGCAACATGGAAAGCGCCAAAAACACTGCACATGCATAATGCTAAGTTTCCAATTGTCACCACATGCCACGTTGCAAAATCTATACTTGCTAAAATAACTGCTCCTTGAAAACTCACATTCCATGTAAACTCAACACGAAAATTAAAAAATCCTTTATGCACAACTCCACTTGTAATATCAACTTTCCAATTTGACTCATCCAAATAGAAGCTGCAAGTTGTAACACACAAGACAATGTGAAAAACTTAGCAACATTTAATATTATGGAAAAAACAAAGCTATGGAAAAATCGAAGGTTGAGACACCTTCTTTTTCCTAACAATTAGAAGATAGACAAGGAATTGTGGAAACCAAAACCTACATCCTATGCCTAGCCAAATCTACATGTAATTGCTCTCAATGGTTGTGCCCTAGTTTATAGACACCCTTTTCCTACTTGAAAATCTTTGGCTATAAGTGCTTGATACACCTACCAGTCATGTCAAACACCACGCACAATCTCTAGAACATCTTCCTCACATGCTCAGTCGCCTCTTCCCACAACCTTCCTCTGCATTTTGTTTCTTCAAATTAGAGCCCCAAAATGCAAATTTATGGAGGTTGTTGCTCCCATTTTCACCCTATGCACCATACTAGGTCTCTAACCTACAAATTTGGATGGCCAAAGGTGGGACTCTATGCTCTACCGACTCTGCAACATATTTGCACCTTTTCCTCTGCATACCAAAGACACGCACATTGAATTTGGGTCGTCTCCTTTAGTGTGTCGCTGGTGTAAATGCCACAACCCAACTCATTTCATAATTTTAATTCTCTTTTATTATCATTATTTTATTTTTATATTTTTCTTCCATTTTTATTTTCTTTTCACTTTTAATTTATTTACAATGTTTATTTTAATACTAACATTAGGAATGTTAATAAGTGAAGTTGGTCAATAATCCCCTTATTGTTGCCTTCTTTTCTTTATGGCACCTTAAAATTGATTAGACAAAGGTATTCAATGCTAAAATATATATTGAAACTTAGTCGATAGAGCTTGTGAATCCATCGACCTACTATTGATGGCTCCTATAGAACATTTACAAGAAGGTGAGGTTTAATTAATCATTTGTCTAGAGTGAAGTAAATGATTACAAGCCAAAGATGTTACTTGCAATTAATGGGAAAATTCATAATGGAATAGTTTATCTAGGATGATTCGACCTCCTAATTACAAGGAAAGATTAAAGGGTGTAAGGATTATTCTCAGAATAGGTTGTTAGGTATGTTTTTGTTACATTGTTGGCACCTTCAAAACCATAACAATTCTTATACACACACCTCACCAAAAAATGTTTTTACTTGGTTAATGCAAAAAGTATAACATATATGTATAGATACAACCATATTGTAATTAAAACTAACCAATTACAACTCCACGAATCTTGCAATGTGCTGGTTCCACATTCCCTACGAACAATGCTAAAAAATTATGCTCTATGCATCTCTACAATTTGCATACCTTACATCATCTATATGAATAACACTGCAAATTTGCATATCAAAAAACAAGCGGCATTGTAGTGTGCATCTCACAGCACAAGCAACCTTGTAGTGTACATATCACAACAGTAGTAGCTTCTTCTATCCATACCACTTACACAGTTGAAAAAGCAGAACAAACATCTTTAGGTTAGATTTACATCTCTCCAAGGCATATTCTCACTCTCAAATACCTTTAGGTCGGTTTTACACCTTCCCAAGGTATATTCTCACTCAAGCAACTTTAGGCATGAATTAAGACATGTGACGGCATGTCATTCCATCCACACCGCAGGTGACACTGCATACCAAGGTAAGGGACAACAAAAAGCATTTTGCTCAGCATATGTAACGGATAGTAACAATGAATGGTAATCATTGTTTGCATTTAAAAATTGATGTGGGGTGAAAGTACCATGGTGTTCAGGATCTTATGGGATTCTATGCAGGAGACAATAAATATAGCTTGCTATGAATCTTATGGGGCTCTATGTGGCAGACAGTAAATATAGCTTACTATGAGGCTCTATGTGACAGACTGTAACTATAGCATGCTATGGATCATGTGGGATTCAAGGCAGGAGATTATAAGCTTAACATGCTGGATAGCCCCTTCATTTGAGAAAGGGCCCCCTATTTCTATAACAAATTTAGAGGAATGGTTTGAATATATCATTCAGAAACTTATATAATAGAAATGGTTGGACAACTTCTTGAGGGGCTTGCAATAATTTTCCATTTTTTAATTTCACATCTTCTGGAGGGGACTTTCATAACTTCTTACTTGCCAAATAACTTTAGACAATTGACTACAACCGCCTAAATTACCTACTACTGATCTGAAAAATAAACTAAGTCAGAATTGAAGCTATAACAAATGTATTCAAGTTGCCTCATTTAAGTAATGCATCAATAATCAACCAAAAAGACTTCAGTGTTTTTTTTTGCTGAAACCACTATTGCCATAAACTACATTACACCAAATGCGAAATTTTTAATTTATAGATCTATTTGGGTTCATATTCTTACCGAAATTCCCAAACTATATTACACCAAATGCAAAATTTATAGATCTCTTTGGGTTCATATTCTTACCGAAATTCCCAAGCTGTACAGTTCTTGCATGTTAGACCTTCAAATAATGCTTAAAACTGCAAAGATAAGACATGGGAACCACAAAATAAACATCCAAAACCAATTGAAATATATTTAGTAGCTAAAGACCCTGTTTTACATGATAAGTTAATATCATAGAAATACTAAACACGCTTTAGGGCATAAAAGCTTGTGCGCAAGCATTTAGAGAGAGAGAGAGTGATTGAGAGTATGTTCAAACTGCCTATATAGTATATGACCCTCCATTAACTATATTGGGAAGCCTACGAAACAGCACTCTGAAGGCCTCACTTTCTTGCATGCTTAAACCCTTCGACAAACATCTCCTTCACAGATCATTTCTGCTGGCTTGTCCTTATTTTCAAAACTCTCGCCTTGTGTCTGCTGTTTCTCATTTCCATCAGAGTGGTTATCCTTCAAAGCACAATCTGGATGAAGATCAAAATCACATCCTTTGCAGTAGAACGACCAACCACTCCCTCCTTCCTGACACCCATCACAGTTGTAAGCCCTCCTCTTAGTCAAATTCAGAGAATGTTCGTGCAGGTCATGCTTTACTTCCTTTGGATATTTCTCTGCTGCTAGTTCTAATTCTTTCTGCAGCTCTACGACGCGTGCATCAGTAAAGGGATAGGCCTTGGCCCCGTGGACAGAAATAATGTTTGTGGCACCTGTTGTCACAGTTTTTCCATCAGGACCAACTATGACCAAAGACGGAATTCCTCTAATGCAGAAGTAGCGGCTTAGATCCGTCTTCACTTTGTCTCCAAATGGAAGAGCTAACCATGGCATGCTTGCATGGTACTCTTTCAAAGGCTTCTTGGTTTCTGTCACTAGAGAGGAAAACAATCTCAAAGGCTTCTCCATTTTGCTTGAGCTTATTGTATACTTGTACAAGCTTTGGTGTGAATCCTCGGCAAGGTGGGCACCAATGAGCAGAAAAATATAAACCAACCGTCTTGCCTTTGAGCTCAGAAACTGGCACCTGCAGCAGAATCAAGGTTAAGAATGATCATCTCATTTATGGCTCAATTAAGTTACTATAACACATATCGGTGGCTTGTGCCCATTGTACAATAAAAGGGTTAGTTAAAAGCTACGGCTCCAAATGTGCATTGCAACACCCTTAATCCAACAACTACACCATTAAATGAATTGGTTCTTTTGCTAATCTACTGTTGATGGAGGCGTCGCTGGTTGATCACGAATATGGCAACTGTAGCATCTTAGAATAGATATAAAAGTTAATGAATTGAGATTTCCACAGGTATAGCATTTTATGGATGCATCTGGATACAACCTTGTTAAAACTTTTTTCTCCTCCTATGTTTTAAGACCCTTCCTTGGTTGACCTTTCTGAAGAAATAAGCAAATAGTCAAAGAAACTCAAAAATTCGGGAGGGGCAAAAGTGGAATATTGAAGTAGACTCAAAACGTTGGACGGAAAAAGTGGAGTCTGGAAGGAGACTTGAAACATTGAAAGGAAAAAACAGAGTCTGGAAGGAGACTTGAAACATTGAAAGGAAAAAACAGAGTCTGGAAGGAGACTCAAAAAGTTGGGAAGAAATCTTAAAGACAGTTGTATCCAGATACATTTTGGAAATATATAAGTTGTTTCTAAGACAATCGAATTGGTGCCTTCAGGCCCCACACCCATAATATTAGAATGTTATCTGTGGTATGCACCCCTTCGTTTCGTACAATATATTGAGGTTACAGAGAATCCTGCACGTGAGGGAAATAACATGGGTGGTTAGATGATGAAGGTGAGTCAGATTGAACTTACTAAGCTATGGGTTACGTCTAGCCTAATTTAAGGATAGTTGTATGGTGAAACCCTCAATACCTAAGTATATGGGGCATCTTTTCAATTCTTGGCATTCCAGTGTTCTGGTTTCTTTACACTGATCTAGCAGTTAAGGGCACGTGCAGGTGTCTATTACAGAAGAAAAAAAATCTCCAAAACTGGTGATTAAGGGTTGAATGGTTGAGGCACTTACCTTTCCGCCACTGTTTGTGATAACAAAATTGCGCTCATCAGAGACTAGCAGGGATTCCAAGGTCTGTGCAGCACGTATAGCTTCCTCTTTGGCTTTGAGTTCATCCATTTTCTCCTTTGTAAATGGATAAACTTCAACACCATGTTCCATAACCAGTTCCACGGCTTCTGTTTGTAATGTTTTCCCATCTGGACCAAGCACAATCAAGGTTGGGATGCCTTCAATTTCAAAGTATCGCTTCAGATTCTTCACCTTTCGGTCACCATAAGGCAGAGCAAGCCATGGCATGCTTTCAAAATATTCTTGGAAGGACTCTGCATCTTTCTCACTGGAGATAAACACAATCTCCAGTTCCTCACCTTTACTCTTCAGATCATTGTAGAATTGTATAAGCTTCGGAGTGAACCCTCTACAAGGAGGGCACCAATGAGCAGAGAAATAGAGACAAACAGTCTTCCCTACCAGCTCCGATATAGGTACCTATTTATGAAGAAAGAGTCAAATTTTAGTAATTTGCATGGATTCATATTGGATATCATTTGTAAATTTTATACTACACAGTTGAATCTTGATAGCAATATCACAATTTGAATTGCTGTGCAAAATACCTCCTACTTATCAATTGATGAGCTAAACGGGCTCTATAATGAATGGTTTACAAGGCACAACACTTGCTGAAGGTTTTGCAAATGGGTTTGCAAGCTAAGTGGGTTTAACCATGGAGAGAACTCTGTGGTTAAGTGCCACTTGAGCTGGAGTAGTACTGGGATGGGTGATCTCCCGGGGAGGCCCAGTGCTTCACCTCTGTGAGCATCACCTAGATGCAATGAGTGCTAAGTGGACCATTCATTATCATGACTGATGGATTATTGTTAACCAATACACATGAAACATGGATCAATGAGTTTGACTCAAAACTACACAGTTGAATCCTGATAGCAATATCATAATTTTATACTACTTGTACTATAAAGATGTGGCATGTCTATATAATAAAATTAAAACAAAATATTAAAAAGGGGAAATCCTTAATACCATAATAGTATCAGTCATAATACAGAATTATCCTGAGAAATTATAGTCATCGACTCGGATCATGAAAACATAAATCTCACTCACATTTCTTCCTCCATTGCCAATGACAAAATCTCTGTCAGGAGAGACAAGAAGAGAATTCACGGACTGTGAAAGCCTGATGGCCTCCTCCTCAGCTTTAAGTTCAGCAAGCCTCTCTTTGCTAAATGGATATGCCTCGGCACCATAATCTCCAATGATACTTACACCATCAATACTGATAGTGTTGCACTTCTGATCTAAAAGGATAAGGGTGGGAATGCCTTCAACATCAAATTCCTTATCAAGTTTCTCTCTGGCCTGCTTATCTGAAAATGGCAAGGCAAGCCATGGCATGGTCTTGTGATACTCTTCAAATGATTCCTCGTTTCTATCTCCCGAGACAAAGATGATCTCAAAATCCCCATTCTCCACTAACTTTGTATATACTTCTGAAAGAACAGGGGTAAATGCCCTGCATGGAGGACACCAGTGGGCAGAAAAATACAAACCCACTATTTTCCCTTCCAGTTCCTCTATTTTAACCTGGAAATTTTGAAACAACCATGTCTGAATGATAAATCATCACAAATTTTATATAAAAGAAAATAATATTGATATGCAAATAACTTTTTGAGGAAACTGTACTTAATTGTTAATATATACTATTAGGATCACACTTAGTGATGTATCATTAGAATAGAAAAAATGTTGTATATCCACTACCAAATTTAATCTAACAAAATTTATGTTGTAATTTGCTCAATAGCAAATTTAATCTAGAACATACTGCTCTCTATGTAATAATAAATTTTAATGTAAAACACGTAATTATAGCAAATTCAATCTTAAAGAACATAATGCTATATTCCTATTGGCAAATGAGCACGCCTTTGTACACCCAATACCAAGTATCAATTTTAATCTAAAGGAACAGAAAGCCTCCTTTAATCTTAATGGATATACCCATAAGAATATAATTTTGTGTACCAATCACAAATTCAATCCAAATGGTCATAATCTTGTCTACCCACATGTACACAGGAGAAATGTATGATTTTCTAAATTCAGTGAACATAGAAGAAGAAAAATAGAACTAGGAAGCTTTGAATCAGAAGAAAAGGAGTGAAGTAGCACATGGAATAAGTGTGCAAAACCGTCAATACTGAAACCCAAATATTAAAAAGATCACACCTGTTCTCCATTGTTTCTGATCAAGAAATCTCTTTCCTCGGTGCAGAGCAGAGACCTCAGGCTGTATTGGGTTTCAGGCTCAGCCATCGTATACAATTTAATGCTTACTGGTTCTCACAAAACACTTTTCTAGGCTTCGAAACTTATCAGTCATATTGCGATGACGATCCTATCGTCCTTTTTATAGTGCAGTAGCTTAAGAGCTAAGAAAAAGGTTATTTTATAGTGATGACGATCCTATCGTCCTTTTTATAATGCAGTAGCGTAAGAGATAAGATGAAGGTTATTTTTTAGTACAGCAGCCCAAGGACCAAGTTCCCCTCGGCTTCCTCCCTTATTTTTCTAAGTTTTCTTTGGGGTTTGTGAGTGGATGTTTTTGGTTTCTTTCCTAGAATTTTCTTTATTCTAAAGTTTTCTTTGGAATTTTTGAGGCTGATGTTTTTGGTTTCTTTTCTAAAATTTTCTTTATTCTAAAGTTTTCATTGAGGTCTGTGAGATGGATTCTTTTGGTTTCTTTCCTAGAATTTTCTTAAAAGTTTCTTTTACTTTATGTAAGATGGCTTCTATTAATTTTTTTAATGAAAAAATACTTAATTTTATATTTTATGTCTTAAAGTTAAACAAGAGACACATTTGTGAGGTTCTGTCCATTGTGGGGTGTGTTTGGTTGTTTTAAACATTTAGTAAATATAAATAGCTAGGGGTTTAATGTGATTTTTTTTTTTTTTTATAATGTCATTATTATAGTTGATTAATATTGAAAAATAAAAATAAAAAATCATGTGGGGTGTACTTGTTGTTTTAAACATTTAGTTAATAGAAGCAACTAGGGGTGTAATGTGATTGTTTGTTGTTGTATAATGATATTATTATAGTTGATTAATGTTGAATAAATAAAAAATAAAATTCATACGATATTATTATGATATTTCTTATCCTTTTATAATGTGATATTTATGTAGTTTTCTCCTTGCTAAATTATATTATTGCATGTATATTTTTTAAAATATATTTTATTGAAATATTAATTGTAGATACATAAAAAAATAAAAAAAATTGATATTTATTATAGATAGATAAATTTTATTGTGATATTTAATACACACTTGATAAACAAATATAAAATATGCATTGAGTGTACTCACATTTATTTAATAAGTTTTGAAAATCATACCAATTATTAAATAAAATATGTAAAATAATACTTGTAAGTCAACAATGTAATTATATGATGGTGTATGTAATAGTGTTCATGTAATTCAAGTCATTAATAGGTTTGAAATTTGATTCATGAATTAAATGCATTGCATTGCACATAATTTAAGGAAAAAGAAAAAAAAGAAAAAAAAATCCTAATTTTTGCAATGACTGTTGACAATATGAACCAATAAAAAGAAAGATAAAGAATATTTTAACAATTTTAGAAATAGAAAATTAAAAATAGACTATATAAAATTGTTGGTAAAGTTTTTAATTATATATATTATTGGTTGGATTGTCATTATCACTAAAAAAAAATTGAG
Organism: Sequoia sempervirens; assembly: GCA_007258455.2. NCBI lineage: Eukaryota > Viridiplantae > Streptophyta > Pinopsida > Cupressales > Cupressaceae > Sequoia > Sequoia sempervirens. The sequence continues at coordinate 1,059,903,397 of VDFB02271358.1, forward strand.
TGGAATGAATGCATTAGTATTCTGCCATGGGCAAACTAATAAAAAGTAAAGATGTCAGGATAAGGTCAAAAGAATATTATTCTAGAGTTTTCTTTGGGGTTTGTGAGGTGGATGTTTTTGATTTCTTTCCTAGAATTTTCTTTAGGATTTCTTTTAATTTATGTAAGGTGGCTTCTATTAGTTTTTTAATGAAAAAGTATTTACTTTTATATTTCATGTTTTAAAGTTAAATAAAAAGTAAAGGTGTCAAGAAAAGGTCAAAAGAATATTACTATATTTAAATCTAAAGTGACAAATCAATTAGTGGATTAGATCAATTTAGATGCTAATTTATATGCAATATGCTTTCTTTCATATTGCAATTATGTGTCATAGTACATAGAAAAACATTTTTTTGTTTCTCATAGTGACAAATAGATGATGATTATCCTCTTTGTTTTTTGTTTTGAAAAATTGTGTGATAGTATCCCTATCATATAAATATTGAATGGATAAGTACTACAAGATAGTAAATAGCTCCTAATAAAACGATTTTGATATGTTTGTGCAATTTTTTAGATATATGTATTTAAGATAGCTATATTAGTTCTTATTATAGTAGCATTAAATTAAAGTTTAATAATTATTTATTTTATCCAAACATGCCATAAAGAACACGATATATAGTAAAAGAAGTGTGATGGATATCAATAGCAAGAACATGATAGAGTTTGAAGATAACACAAAGATTAAGGTCTTGATGGTTACAAATTAAAAGAAGTTAGGATTGAGGAGCAACAATGTGAGGCCTTTCACTTAGAAAGAGCTCCCCAAATCTCCTCACCATATCAAAATGTTTGTCTTAGTAGTGAGATAGAGGAGATAGATTCCAAAACTATTCGTAAAGTGACCTACTACCTACAAGAAAAACAAGGAAGATGTTAGTGGCTAGTTTTGGGTTAGGGGACTATAAGGAAAGTTAGAATACCAATCCCTAAAGTTGGTTATTAATGATGTCATAATTATAGGGGAATAGAGCATATACTAAAGAATCATGATTTTAGGATTTTTTATGGATTATGTTCCAATCATCCACCCTCCTAACTAGAGATGAAGAAAATTAGACAAATAAAGGCTTGTTGGACATTTATATTTTTCTTAAGAAAATCCATCATTTGATTAATTTCCAATTGGCCAAAGATGTAATAATAAATCATAAAATAGTGTTTATCAAACACATAGCTAAGTTTTCAAATCTAGGATCCCTATTTTGACTCAAATTAAAAAAAATTACCATCTTGGATATGAATGCATGGATCAATAATGCATTGACATCCTAGCATTATTGAGAAGGTTTGATCTTTGATCAAATAGTTTATTCACATGGTAAATGAAACCAAAATAAATTCTTCTCAACCTACACTTTGATGTATGTCAAAATTAACCTTTAGAAATCCCTTCCAAATTCAATTAGTATGAAATTAGAATAGGGGGCATGGAATAAGAATTTGGACTATGGAATACTTCCTTTTTAGTGTTATAAGTTTCATAAGGTGAGACACATTTGTAGATATTTCCCAAAAAGGAAGATGAAAATATATGTACAAATTTAGAAACTTTGAAGGTTAAAAATATGAGGGGCAACTCCTTGAACTATTTTTGTGATTGTCGCTCCTTGCCCTACTCTAGTTAACATTGTTATGTGGTATGCAACCAAAACTGTGAAGGATTCACTTGACAACCATGTCACATTGGTTCTTACATAGCTCTTCATAGAGGATATCCAAATACTAATGTACCCTTGATATCTTTGTAACCAATGCATATAATATGGAACTTTATTTATCTATAGTGGTAGGGTTGAATCTAGGCATAAAATCTAGTCATGAAAAAATCAAGAAACAAGGGGATTTACAAGTATGGTAAATCAAACCATCTATAATACATAATCTTTATTACCAAGGAGGCTATGGGGATCCCATGGAGAGGAGGGGGGAAATACCGTCAACTATCTAGATTAAAAACATCTCCTAGAAGATTAAGTGCTTAAACACTTGGTAAAGTGTTGTCTTTGTTAATGATAAAACATAATCCCAAGGTCTAGATTATTTGTGTTGCATAAAATAATCATAGGGTGATGTATTAAAAAGGAAACTAGAATAGTGTGGTAGATTTCATATGCATAATATAAAGGTTTTGAATAATTTCACACATTAATAGACACAATATGATCAACCTACTTATATATTATGAATATCATATATTCTTAATACAATATTTATTCTATACCATATAAACATAGATGTAGACATATCATATATTATTGGGTGTCATCTATTACAATATTAGTTTATCTATATAATTCTATTTTTTCTTTTCCTTTCTTTGTTCCTCCTCATTCTCTTAAATTATGGTGAGGTTAGATGCCCATGTATATTTTAGCCCTATAAGGATGTGCCCTTCTTCATGTCTTTATGCCTCATGATTCTCCAAAAGGTACCATGGAACATCAAGTGTTACTATAATTCCCTTGTAGTGACTATGAGTAGTTATGTCATGTTTCCAGTTCCTATCAACCATATTTATATTTCCTATATGCCAACATCCTCTTAATACCTAATTCATTTTCTTGTCCTCAAGACATATTTCTTCTAGTAAAATAAAAACTCTATTATCAAAATTATTCTTCAAAATTAGACAACTCTTATGAGCAAGACAAAAAATGTTTAAAAGTTGTCTTGATTTGCACATATTTTGTTTCCCAATTTAGCACCATTTAATACTAAAAGGTCAATATAAATTCTCTATATATGTAGACATCAAAGTAACCACCTTTGTTGATGTAGGTATTGTTTACTTAATATCTTAGAGAATCTTTGATAGTAGGGATGGATGAACATTTACTTCCAACACTAGTTCCTTCATTTATGTTATTAAATTCACCCTTTGTTCACTCAATTGACTATAGTGTGGTTGGAAGCTTCTCATTTTTTATCGTTGTGACCCATCTAAACTATTCATAATGTTATAACTTCTCGATATTTGTAAAACTAGAGAATCCATTTGATCTGTTTGCGTCTTATGTGTCATTATGAGTAATGACCACTTTATACAACAGTAATATAGTGTAGAAAAATTATTCTAAGCATCTTCTAACTTATTTATTTGTTAGCCTAAATACTTACAACCATTTCTCTATTTTTGCTACATATAGCTTAAATTTTCTCTCATACTTAGAGATTATTTGTTTCTTATTTTTTTTATTTCTTGGCCCCATATACTCATCTAATATTAAAAACATGTATTGGTCCTTCAAATTGAGTTATTACATTGATAAAAGGATCTAATTGCACTTATGGTTGATGATTTTATATTAGGGGTAAGTGTAAAAAGATGGGGGGCCAAAAAGGGGGCTTAAGTGGCTACTTTTTGTTTTGAAATTGGGAAATACTGACCTTGGAAGTGAATTTGAGGATAGTTACACTCAAAATTTTGAGATGCAACAAAAAAAATGATTTTAGTGCTTCAAGTCTACTTTCTAAACTACTATTTTTTTAAAAAATTGGTTGATATTAAGGGGTTCAAAAGAGGGGGGCACAAAAATTGGTGTTGTTTTTGTCAAAAAAACATAGCATAACAACTTTTGTGACTCCCTCAAGAGGTTAACTTTTTTTAACTATTTTAAAAATTGTTTTAGTGATAAATTAGCTAACATTATGTAGTTTATACTTAATTTTTTTGATAATTTTTAAATGATTATCTAATTGTTTACTAATTTTCAAAGTGGACACTTCCTAAAAAATAGAATTTTGGCTGGGCTACCCCTATAAATTTTGAAAACTAATTGAAATATTCTTGTAATATGCGTAGAATGGATTCTAGTTTCTAAAAATTTAATTTATTTAAAATTTTGATGAACGGTTAATTTATATCGAAAAAAACACCAAACACTAGTTTTTTTCCAAAAAATAAACACACAAACAAAATAAATTATTGGTCAAAGGCTTAACATTGTCAAAATGTGAAAAAAATTACATCATTAGATAGCTAAGAGAGAGCCTAACATTACCTAGGTGTTTGATTTGTTTGACCTTGAAACACGTGTGAACTTGATGCTTAGCAAGAACATGATTATGTGAAATATTGTAGAATTTGCAAGAACACGTCTTTGGACATTAGGAAGGAACTCCAAGGAAAATACCAAGCCAAAGGCTTGGGGATTCCCAAAGAAATAAATAACGTGCTCGCATTATTTCTTATTTTTGACATGTTTTTTGCATGTGTGCCCAAGACATGTCTGACAAGACATAACATGAGTGCATTATAATGCACTGTGTTATGTCTTGCTTTGTGTTAAACACTAGTCTATTAAATGTATGTATATATATTTGTATGTTGTATGTATGGATGTATACTTATATGTATGTATGTATGTATGTATGCTTGTATGTGTGTATGTCTAATTAATGTATATATGTATTTGTGTATGTTTGCTTAATGTATATATGTATGTATGTATGTAAGATTGTATGTACATATGTATGTATGCTTGTATGTATGTAAGATTGCATGGATATATGTAAGTATTCTTGTATGTAAGTATGTATGTATGTCTATATGTATGTGTGTATGTCTTTAGAGGGAGGGATAATTTTAAGAGAAAGAAAGAGTTGTCTAGGTAGGGTGGGAGGGAGAGAGGGAGGGAGAGATTTGAGTGAGATATTTGAGTGTGAGAGAGAGAGGTATAGATATAGTGAGAGAGATACTTGAGAGAGGGAGAGGGGGTGGAAGGGAGAGACCTAAGAGAGAGGAAGTGGGAGAGAAGGGGTTGGAGTGAGAGGGAATTAGCTAGGTAGGGTGAGAGGGATAGAGGGGGGAGAGAGATAGAGGGAGAGAGAAAGAGAGAGTTATGTAGGTAAGGGTGCCAAATGGAGAGACTTTATAGTGTGAGGGAGTTAGAGGGAGATACTTGAGAGATAGGTAGAGAGAGGGAGTGGGAGAAAGGGGGTGTGAGAGAGAGAATTGAGAGAGGGAGAGGGTGTGGGTGGGAGTGACCTAAGAGAGAGGGAGAGAGAGGGAGTGTGAGAGATGGGAGTGGAGTGAGAGTGTCTTGTCTAGGTAGGGTGGGAGGGATAGATAGAGGGAGAGATAGAGAGAGTTACCTAGGTAGGGTGCTATAGGTAGAGACCTAGGAGAGAGAGGGGGTGGGAGGGAGAGACTTGAGAGATAGGGAGAGAGAGGGAGTGGGAGAGAGAGGGAGTGATGGAGAGGGAGTGGGAGGGAGATAGAGAGAGATAGAGGGAGTGAGAGAGAGTGGTAGGGATTGATTGAGAAAGAGGTATGTAGAAAGAGGGAGAGGGTAGATAGAGACAATTAGAGAGGGTAGGGGAGAGGGAGGGAGAGAGAGGTGAGATGGATAGATATAGAGAGAGGGATATGGGTTGAGGGATTAGGGTTGAGGTTCCAATGTATAGGGTAGAGGGTTTAATGAATAGGGTTGAGGTTTGAGGGTTTAAGTGTTTAAGGGTTGAGGGATTAAGGGTTGAGGATTTAAGGGTTTAAGATTTGAGGGATGCAATTTAGGGTTTAAGAGTTTAGAGATTAGGGTTGAGGTTTGAGGGTATAGGGTTGAGTATATAGGTGTTAGGGTACATGTTTGAGGGATTATGGTTGAGGATCCAATGTATAGGGTAGATGGTTGAAAATTGATGGTTCAAGGTTTAATGCATATTGTAGAGGGTAAAGGGTTGAGAGTTTTAGGGCTGAGGGATTAGTGTTTAAGGGTTAAGGGTTGAAGGATTAGGATTTA